>JAJQWJ010000016.1:11989840-12589840 GCA_023637945.1 Phaethornis superciliosus | reverse complement strand
GGCTGGCACCCCTCTGCTTTTTTTGTTTTGTTTTGTTTTTTTTGTTCAGGAACACACAGTGGGGTAGATCTCTCTAAGATGAGTGATAAAGAGGAAAACTTCTGAGGCAACATGCAAAACTTCCTGTGATTACACTCAGGTGAAATGGTGCAAGTTTCCTCTGAGAGATCTAACCCTGGTTTTGAACTGAGAGTCAGAAAATAACTCACAGCAGCTGCACATGAAAACAGCATGGAGCCTGTTAATACTGCCTCATCTACAACAGAGATGGGAGAACATTACAGCTTGCACATCAGCAGTGAGAGATCAGCCCTCCTGGCCTGCAGGGGCTGAAAAGCACATTTGGGGAGAAAAAGGCAAAAAGAGAAAAACTAAGAGATCTTATGAATTCCTCTAAAGTTGCTGGGATATTCTAAATAAAATGTAATTCTGAGAGGTGAAGATTGCTTCTGTAGATTCTAGTGAAATATCCCCACTTTTCTCCTTGACACCGTTTCTACATTTTCTTGTGTTTTAATCAAGGCATCAGAAGAAAAAGCTTTTGAGCATCAGGACGGCAAAGGAAGCCGCACAAACCCAGAACAGAACAGAACAGAACAGAACCCTCCCTATTTCCAGCTTCCCCCCATGCCCTCAGAAGTGCCACTCCTGGGACAGCTGCCCAAGGCCCAGCTGCTGCAGCTGAGGCTCCCAGCTCTTTCCCTGCATTCAGGTCCCCCAGGAGCCCTCGGAAAATCAGAGGTGACCCAGCACAGAGCAGAGGCCCTTGGAACACATCACCACAGCTGCCTGGACAGGAAAAGGTAGATGCCCAAAAATCAAGGTGGTGTATTTTAGCTTTTGTGCCTAACGTGTACAGCACATGAGAAAGCTGCAGCAGCTGCAGAGCTAACATTTGAAAAAGGAAAAAAATGCCTCAAAACAGCTTGTTTTCAAGCTGTGATTTTTGATTAGCCATTTCTCTTGGATGTTGTACACTGGTGTAACACCACTGCTTTCAAACCTGCTCTCTTCCAGTTAAGAATATGACCATATGATCCAAGAATTGTAACATCCCACCATCTGCTAAATTTCTCTATTCCTACCTTTAAATGTACTGAAATTAACAGTACTTTCCAGTTGGTAAAGCACCTAGAAGATACTAGCATGTGCCAGTATGCACAACAAGAACTCAGAAACACATATCTAACACATATCTCCACTTCTGTTTCCCAGCATCAGACTAACAGTTACCTGCACACCAGCCTGCCCTTCCTGGGCTACTGCCCTGTGCTGCATCACCACTGCTGCTCATCACCACTTCTTCCCCCATCTCCAGACACTTTCTCCACTGAAGTTTGTCCCTAGGAGCCTGGGAATTTATTTCTGAACTTGACAAGAGGCCACATCTTACACTGCTTCCCAGAGTGTTCTCTGACCCTATCCCAGGGGGCTTATCTATGCACAGGGGCTGAGGGACCACACAGCTTCAGTCCAAACCAGACGATCTGAAGAGGGTAGCACAGCCTTAGCAATGAGACCATCCATCCATCCATCCATCCATCCATCCATCCATCCATCCATCCATCCATCCATCCATCCCTACCTGCCAGCAGGTTCCTGCCATCAGTACTTTCCCCCTTACATTTGGCCAGTAATAATTTTTTAATTTAACTTCTACATCTTACACTACAAACCTCTTCTTTCAGGTCCCCATTGCATTTTATCATGTATCAGGTCCTGATTTTCCTGGTCTGTCAGAGCGTGCCCATCCAGTGAGCACTCTGCAGAGGGACACTGCCTTGGAGCAGGTGCTGGGTTTCACATCTCAGCCACAGCAACAGCTCTACATAAGCATCAGGTCCTTCATTTTAGGAGACTTTGAAGCAAGTTACATCATTCTCATTGCTGCAGAAATGTTATATAGAGTAGGAAGGACAGGATTGAACCAGATCTCAAGAAACAATTTTTAAAAAAGAAAAAATAAGGCAGTTATCTTTTATTCCTGTTCTGCGTCCTTGCTGAGATAATCGAGTTATTTAAAACAGCTCACCACCAAATTCTGCATTAATCTCCTAATCTTGCTGTTCTCCAAAGGATTAAAAAATTCATTGTATGGCTATTGAAACCAATTGTGTCAATGCAGAATTCAAAAGGCCCGAATAATTGCACAACTGAGAGCAGAACTAGTTATGCAAGATGAAATAATGAGGTCAAAGTATTGTGCTTTAAGGAATCCATTAGAGGGGTCAGGAAGGAATTACACTGTGTACAGCTTTGCAAACCTGCCTACTCATTTTCCTGAGGCAGGAGGTACTCTCTTCTGTAGAAAAGATGAGAGTTTGCTGCTCCTACAGATTATTCTTTTGATGCAACTGATCACTAAATCATACTGAGTTTAGAAGGCAGCACATAGGAAGGACAATAGTTCTCCATCTGGGAAGCTTCTTTGTTAAGGAAAACCTGAAATACACAAATGCATTTTGCCCTATGCCAGTATTTTTTTTTAGATATCTATTTTCTTTCAATAAGTTGCTGAAAGTCATCCTACTAATGCTTGCGAGATATAAACTAAGGTTTTCTTTAAACTTGTATGAAGTACATGCTACGGAGCTTTCCTGCTCCCTACCATGTTGTGTTGGTGGCTGTGCTCTGGAATGGTAAAATAATGAGGATGAACCATGTGCCTTGGCCACACAGAGCTGCCCCAGGGCTAGGGCTCAGTGCTGAGAAAGCTCTGAGGAGTTTCCAAGCTCAAGGAGTTGGACTGCTGCATCCAGGGTCAGCAGGCTTATTTTTAAGCTAACATATATATGTATGTATATATGTATAATACACACACTTCCATGTAATTTGCCTTTTTTTTGTCCTCAGCTGTAACTATGACACTATAGAATTTTTGGCTAAGAATGCTTTGATCAGGACATAATATTTTTGTGAATACCTTCAAGGCTTCAAACAGACCTGATGCCTTGTCAAAACTGTCTATCTTAAACACCTATATAAGAAATTATTTTAACACAGATAAAAAATGACAGCAACCTGAACCACGTGTTTATCTGCAGACTAAGTAGCCCTGACAGTCTGCCTTGCATGGGGGTGTAAGTCAATTCTGCTTCTTGGAAGTGCTATTTAAACTTGAAGGATTTCAGGAATAATCACAGGAGCCATGTAGCAGCCCTATCCTGCTGTGCTGGAACAGATTTTAAGATGATAAAGGCTTTCCATGAGAGACTATTAAACCACCCTTGGTTTCAAAAGGAAAACTGCCCAACAACAGGGTATCTTTTCTAAGAAAAAAAAAGTCTCTTTCCTCCACTGAGACAAAAGCAAGCATGTAAACAAGAGAAAAACAGGCAGGAAAGACAAAAAGCAGATCAAAACTCAGAGGCTCATATTTGGACAGACAGATCTTCTTTGTAAAGATTCTACTAGCTTTGAAAAATGCATCTGATGAGAGAAAAGGAGAGAGAGAAGCAGCAGCATTTCCTGACCTGCCCTATTAAAAAGAAATTGTTTTACACAATGTAAAGCCCTCCAAGCTCGTGGTGCAGCTGCTCCCCTTGGACAAACCTTCCATATCAAAATTTGCTAAACTAGAGCCCTTCCTCAGCACAACATTCATGCAAAGGTACAAAAACCTTGGAGTGCAGGCATGAGTTTTAACCTCAGTCCTGAATGCAGATCTGCATCCTCACTGCCCTGGGACTCATCCAGCAGACAGGGCCAGCACTGCACACCAGCCAAATTCAAACCCTGCATCCCTCAGGTATGCAAAAGATCAGCCTCATCCCACCTCCTGTTACTGACATCTGCAGATACCAGGTACTGCTGCATCTCCAGACAGTTTGCTGCAGGAGGATCCCCACCCTCATGGTGCAGCTCAGCATCTCCAGCCCCAGAGCATCCCCTCCCCTTCACCTGCCCATGGCAAAACCCTTCTGCTGAGGGAGGTCTTTCCCCAACTGCTCTTTGTCAAGTCATCTCCACTACTTTAATCTAATTATCCATTCTGCTTCAAATCCAAGTAAATACAAATGGAAATACAAAATAAAATGCAGTATCACAATGAGCACTGAGTATGGATGTATCAGTCATGGTATTAAACAACAGTGATATTAACATAAAGAAAAAGCTTTAAATGCCCAGATAATTTTTTGTTTTTTTAATAAGATATCGTATTTGAACAGTTTCAAACTATCTTTTTGAAACATCATTAGTAGATAATTCAATTTTTTGCTTGCCAGTTTGGAACTTCAAAGAGAATATAATAGCAGTAGGGAAATAAAGATTTTTATACCAGTAAGATTTTTGCCTTCATGGATGTATAATTTGAACTGCCAGACTTACAGACCACTTATGATACAAAACAGTCAGTCAGTAATAATCATGTCCCTCAAGATATCTACTAATTTGTTTTATTGCCTTTTTATTTTTGTCTCTTTCATTTCTGAAATATAATCATAGTTCAGTGACGACTTCTGCAAGGAATCAAGCAACAAAGCTTTTGCTGTAATGATATACAACAAATGAATCACAGTACCTTAATCACCCTGTTCCCTTTATTGTTGCCTGATCTGAGGCAAAATTTACACAGATAAAGAGCTGAAGTAATAATGTCCCTACACTTTTTGAAAAATAAAGCAAAAATAAAATAGTCAGAAGTTACTGTGAAAAGAGTGTGTTTTCAAACAAAGCTCTCCTCATCCTCAGACAAAGAAGAATTGGCACTGAAGAGCCAAATGCCTTTTTTCTTCCCAGTGATGCTATACAGTACATAACAGCAACCTTCCTCACCAGAGTAAAACCAAAAATGCCATTAAATAGAATCGAGATGAGATTGGAATTCAAGTGCAATTTTTTAATTCCCATTTAAGACCTGATAATGGCTAACAACATATTCCATATCAAGGGGAACCAACACCAACACCCTGGATGTAGAACTGCAGCAGGAGCAGGCAGGCACTCCTGGCTGCAGAGCTTCACTTCTGCCTGAAGAATCATCTTGAAAGTATTTGCATGGAAGGAAACACTCCTACAGGTGGTATGGTCCATAACTATTAATTTATATTTTGTTGCGAGGAAATATTAGCCAGTGTTCAGAGATGTCACACAAACTGCAAAAGGTAACCGGGTTTGTGGCTTAAGCAAATCATAATGATTTATTTCAGGAAAAAAAATGACATTACGCCGATAGGAGAAGGTTTGTAATGGGAGAAAAGTTTGAGGAGAGGTTTTTAAAAAAACGAGTCACCCTAAGAAAGGGCTATTCAGAGAAGAAAGAGCAATTTGGGTTTTTCACCCTCCATGGCCTGGAGGCTGTTGGGCTCAGGGGTCTCTGCCTCTTGCTGGGCTGGGGCTGCTGCTCCCACCACTGCTGTGCTGCCACTGCCTCTCCTCCTTTTCCCTCCGAGTTTTCTTATAGTAAAAACTTCTTTCATTCCATCAATTACTGTCAGAGGGTTGCAGTTGGTGACTTTGGACCTTCCTTTTGATGTTCAGGTCTTTCCCAGAATTCTATTGCATTTGCTATCAATTTGCATTCGATTTCTGGCCAGCATTATTAGTATTTTATCTTTTTAGACTTGATGAGATTTACTGATGGAGGAGCCAGATGTGATGCTTCAGTGTAAACTGAAGTTGGGGTTCTGCTGATACATTTCAAAAGAGTAAACTAAGCTGGGAGGCAGTGGAAATGTTTTCCTACAGTTGAACAGAGACAGTCAGGGTGGGGAGAAAATCTGTTAATTGGAAACAGCTTTGCTATATTTTAAAAGAGCAGAGAAATGCTGGATCAAGAGACAACTTCATATTTTTAATGTCTCCACATAAACAGGCTTTTGTGGGTTTTTTTGTTTGTTTGTTTTTCTGTGTTCTTAGTTCTTCTTGCTCTCACGATGGTGAGAAGAGTAATGAATTTCCCCCAGATCCATGGTTGGCTGAGGGTTTTTTTTGTGTGTGTGTGTCTATTTTTTTTTCTAAACATTTCTAATGGTTCCAGTATCCCAGGGACTTCCAGAAGTGAGCAGAGACCCAGCTCCCTGCCCCATGCCAAAGGAAATCACTCAAGAGGGGCTGAACAGGCTCTGCACCAACTGCAAAGGCTTTTCAGGACTGAGAGCCTGGTTCTAGAGAAGAAGCAAATGCTACACAGCAAACTCCCTCTATCTGCTCAAAATATGAAATGAGAAAAACTGGTATGTACCTGTTCTTCCTTTGAGATAACCATCTTCCATTTCAACCAGTCCATTTTCATATTTCAGATTTCCAGTCCACATCCTCAAAAGTAATTTGCACACGAAAAGTGGGCAAACAGATGCTGTTCCATGTGATCAGAGACCAAAAATGCTGTTTGTGCATATAAATTACAATGTCCGATCCCTAGAAAATTGACACACTAAAGTAAAAATGATTCATCTTGTAGGCAAGAGACACTAAGAATAAATATTTAATCATTCAACTAACTTTAAAAACCAGGGAATCTTACAGAGTTTATGACATTAAAAACAATCCTTACCTGAATTAGGACCACTGTACCTGGATGCTAATATTCAATTCCTACATTGAGATCACTTGAAAATTGACTAAGTAGTTGAGGCCGCATCCTGATCTGACTGATGGCTCTCATAAATCCTCTGAGGAAGGATTTAGTCTAAATTTTTACCCAAGGCATGGTAATTTTGATTCATAGTTGTGTCAGTTTTGTTGGATGACATGCCTTGGAGAGGTCATCTACCTCTCTCTCATTTCATTATCTATTTCATTTTTAGGGCAACAGTTTAGATGCCCACCAGTCTAAATTTCAGGGTATTCTCTTCCTGATGGACACACTTTGACACAATTATTTCCCTAAGCAGTGTGCATTTACAGCTTTCATTTACAGAGGGTAACAAAATGTGCTTCCAAAGCAACCACCCCAGCTTTAATTTAGCAGAAACAATTTGTTTTAAACTCAAGAACAAGAGGATTTAATTCTTCTCCTAAGAGACGTAATGCTCTTTTAAATATATGCATAAGCATTTAGATACTGTATGAGCATTAGAATAACAGGAATGAATAACAATTTGCAGTTTGCTTTCATTTTTCCTGTGGCTTTGTCTTTCAGGCCTATGGGGTCTGGCTGCACTCCCAAGGCCAGCATGAGAGCAGCAGAAACTGCACGGTGCTGAACCTCCACGTGCTGCCCCATTTCTCTTCCACAAGCTCATCACTGTGTCCAGGTCCTGCAGCTTCACACAGAACCAAAACCCAAAGCTTGAAACCAAGTCCTGGGACACTTGCTCACAAAATTATCAGATTTATAATGAAGTTTTTATAACACTCAAGTTCCTGATTAGAAAAGGTATGATGATAGACTTATAAAAAAATGTCAAGAATATAAAGAGGAGCAGGAAGAATCTAGAAGAGCCAGACCTGCTGCCCATGAAGCTGACATGCTTCAGATGGCAAAAAGTAGCTGAACATTTCCTCAAGTGGTGCAGCAGAAGCCAGTCCCAGACCCAGCAACAGCTTCAGGTTCAGCATTGACCACTCTCTTTCAAAAATCATACTAGGACTGAAAGACCAGTAGGCTCAGCCCTTCTTTATTGATAATTATTTAACCTGTTCTGGGCAAAGTGAAATTATTTGCTGTAGCATCTTTATGAAAATTTCCATGTCCCATTCAAATGCATCTCAGTAACTTTGGTATTATTTCCACCTTTCTCAAAATGCAGCTGTTTCCCCCCAGTTCTTCCTCTGAAGGGCAGCACCTAAGGGCCCTCTGTACCTTTGTTTCCAGCCATTCCTGAGGCCCAACAGCTCACACTGTGAGCAACTTTACAGGGAAGGTTAAGAAATAAGGAACTCTGACTATTCCTACAATCTACTGCCATGACAAGTGGTTGGAAATTAGGGAGGGCACCCCAAAACCAGAAGAGAATGGATGTGCATGGTGTGTTGCCCAAAATTAGTTTGCATGATTAAACTCAATTCCCATTGACCCATTCCATTCCTTTCCCCTGTGGGGATGCTGCCCCAGATCCTGACTCCTGACTACACACGGAACCAGGTGATACCTGCCCATATTCTTATTTTTCAGGGATTTTTTTCCTCCTCCTCTTTTCCTCACATATTGTAGAGTCAACTGAGTACCTTCATCTGTAGATTGTATTCAACTCCCAGAAGGTGGATAAGCATTCAAAATAGGTCAGATGTCAGCAGCAGCTTAAATATCCTGCTTACTCAGATGGCCAGCAGTCTTCCAGATACATAAGATTCTATTTTGAGAGTCTAATTATATGAAACTGGTTTCAAATGTAATACTAAACCCAATATTAAGAAACCAAAATGAGGATTCAAACACAAAAGTAACTTTTTGTATCCAGTCTGGCAGAGAGGATTATATTAAAGTGCTTATATTAAAAAAGGTAGGGCTTCTATATCTAGTAAGAAGATAACTATATAAAAGTTGTTATATGAACTCATTGGTTTCTTGGTCAGAAACTTTAGTGAAAATACTTAATAAATGAGGTAGTTTTTGAAAGTGAATTGATTACAGGAGAACCACCAAAAAAGAGGAACTGTTCTCTTATGCACAGGATTACTTTTGTAACACCATGCCCCTTTTTGCCCAATAAAAGTTCTGTAAATTAAAGATGCTTCACTTGAAGACCATGCATTGACCTTAACAAGCTGAATTAGTGTGACCTTTTGCAGCATCTTCTCATATGCAAGATTTTGTGCTTCGTTGTGGACAAAACTGCATGTGCAGAAATGCACAAAGCCTGTAAACAACTTTAACATCTTTATAATAGCTTAAAAAACCCTTGGATGCACATATGCTTTAAGGACTAAAATACTAAGAATAGAACAGCAGAGTTAAACCATTTCAATGTGATTTCTGTAATTCCACCTAGATTTCAAAGAGTTGTTATTTAGAATTATCCATTTGCCATTTAAGCCCCAAATACTGCTGACAGCAGATTAAACTTAAAATTTGCTCTAACAGGTCTAACTCCCACACCATGAACATTGTAACTCAGGGAATCTGTTTCCCAGGTGGAAAAGTTTAGATCGGGAAGCTGCACATAAAGAGAGAATAACCAAATATTTGAAAGCTGAATAATATTGTCTCCAAAAAGAAGTCTACTTAGGGAGCAGCCTATTGGAATGAGGCAGGGGACTAACCTATATGCCTTCAATTTCTACTTTAACATGGCTCTTTTTACTTAGTTGGCAGCATGGAAATCCAGGGCAGAAGGCTAAGCAGCACCAAAAAAATCTCCAAATTGTCCCGGGGCTTTGCTACTCTGCCACTTCTGGACCATTCCTGAAGGTTTTCATCTTCAACCTTGTTTTTACATCATCAAGTCAGAGCATTAACACCATCTACCTTCCTTTTCCTGCTTCCATCATAGAATCATAGATTGATTTGGGCTGGAAAACACCTTAAAGATCATCTAGTTCCAACCACCCTGAATGGCAGGGGCACTTTCCACACAAAGTCGGGTTCCTAAAAAGCCCCATCCAATCTAGGCTTGAATATTTCCAGGGAAGAGGCAGCCACAACCTCCTTAGGCAACCTGTTCCAGTGTCCCACCACACTTGCACACTTGTAATTAATCTCATACATTCCAATTTCCCAGTAGACTCTGTCTCTCACTGCTTTTTCCTTGGATTTACTGTCTTCTATGAATTGTATAGCACTACATTTTTTAGAAAATAAGAATTATACTTTTGCGTGGTTCTTTTTACAATCTTAGCATAGAAATCTGGTTGTGCAAAGGTGGCCCTGGATGAGTCCACTTAAATTAGTCTCCTCTACTTGAAGCCACTCCTTTAAAAATTATTTCTATCAGGCTTTTCCTATGAATAAAAAAAAAATGCCATTTCTAAAAATTATATGTAGATAACAACAAAATTATTCATAATCACTATATGCTATACAACTTGGAAAAAGGGCTACAGGCACTTGAAACCTCCAGTTACCTATGCTGGCAGCTGAGCCACAGCACACTTTCCCTCCATGTACCACAACTGCCATAGCTTAAGGTAGATTGAAGTACCTGGAAGACATCAATAAGAAAAAAAATTGAAATAATGCATTCAGCATTTGTAAAAGGAACAGCAACTGTTTGCTAAAAATATTTGCCCAAGTATAAAGTAGTCTGTGTTATGGTGCTTCCCCAGCATCTTCACTAGACTGTTCTCATTTATTTCATACTGGCAATTCTCAATACTATAATATCTGATTTAGTTCAAAACCTCTGAGAAGGTTTATCCCTCAGGTTTGGATAAACTGCTTCCCATAACTACATACTCTATTTGAAAAATCCCAGTGTGTCTCTATGTTTGGTGTGTCTCACACAGAAGGCTAAAATAAATTATTGCAGAGTAGTGTTGCTACTGAAACTACACTTACTCTGGGCACCTGGTTGATCTTGTGCTCATACAAATGCACACTGCAAACTAGAAAATTCTCCAGTTCCAAGCCCCTGCCCTGCTGCATGCAGGGTGCTCTGCAATAAAAATTATACTTTTTAGCAATGCTCTTCCCTTTGCTGCTCATACAGCGATTATTGGGTTTTGCACTCCTGGGATCCTTCCCATACTTGCCTCCACCGTCCCACTTTTTCCTCCAGCCCTGCTGATCTCTCTGATCATTTCCCAGCCCACATCATCCCCCCTATGACACAGTCTCAGAACAGCTCTGACAGTCTCTGCTGATGGGGAAGACTTAAACCCTCTCCAGGAATTCCACCTGGCATTTAAGGTAGCTGGTACTAGGACAGCTCAAGATCTGAATTCCCAAATAAACCTGCTGGCACTGAGCACTTGCAACAGAGCCTTTCTTAAGGGACCTGCAGGGCCACCCCCTCAGCTCTGCTGCTAACACGTGTCGAAGCCCAAGCCAAGACCATTCAGGTTAAAACAGATTCAAAACTGAGCAGAGAAAATGCAAGCAAAACTTAAGGAATCTGTCTGACTGCCTTGAAGACGCAGCCATGGTGCCTTATTCATGATCCCACCTGGGTAAATATTCAATCACTGCAGGCATTTGCTGGAGTTCTCCCACAGCATTCTCCTGAAAAAGCTGTCAGCCCCCAGCTTGGACAGGAGCACTCTGTGCTGGGTTAGGAACTGGCTGGAGGGCCGGGCCCAGAGAGTGGTGCTGAACGGTGCTGATCCAGTTGCCAGCCGGTCACCTGTGGTGTCCCCCAGGGATCAGTGTTGGGCCCAGTTCTGTTTAATATCTTCATTGATGATTTAGATGAGGGGATTGAGTCCATCATCAGCAAATTCACAGATGACACTAAGCTGGGGGGGAGTGTGGATCAGCTGGAAGGCAGGAGGGCTCTGCAGAGGGACCTGGACAGACTGGAGAGTTGGGCTGATTCCAATGGGATGAGGTTCAACACGGCCAAGTGCCGGGTCCTGCACTTTGGCCACAACAACCCCATGGGGAGCTCCAGGCTGGGCACAGAGTGGCTGAGAGCAGCCAGGCAGAGAGGGACCTGGGAGTCTGGATTGCCAGGAAGCTGAACAGGAGCCAGCAGTGTGCCCAGGTGGCCAAGAAGGCCAATGGCATCCTGGCCTGGATCAGGAACAGCATGGCCAGCAGGTCCAGGGAAGGGATTCTGCCCCTGTACTCAGCCCTGGTGAGGCCACAGCTCGAGTCCTGTGTCCAGTTCTGGGCCCCTCAGGTCAGGAAGGAGATTGAGGTCCTGGAGCAGGTCCAAAGGAGGGCAACCAGGCTGGGGAAGGGATCCAGCACAAGTCCTGTGAGGAGAGGCTGAGGGAGCTGGGGGTGTTCAGCCTGGAGAAGAGGAGGCTCAGGGGAGACCTCATCACTCTCTACAACTCCCTGAAAGGAGGCTGGAGCCAGGGGGGGGTTGGGCTCTTTTCCCAGGCAACTTTCAACAAGACAAGAGGGCATGGACTTAAGTTGTGCCAGGGGAGGTTTAGGTTGGACATTAGAAAGAATTTCTTTACAGAGAGGGTGATCAGACATTGGAATGGGCTGCCCAGGGAAGTAGTGGATTCTCCATCCCTGGAGATATTTAAAAAGAGCCTGGATGTGGCACTCAGTGCCATGGTCTAGTAACTGCAGTGGTGGTGGATCAAGGGTTGGACTTGATGATCTCTGAGGTCCCTTCCAACACAGCCAATTCTGTGATTCTATGATTCTATGATTCTATGATCATAGGATGGGGGCACAAAGCAGAGTCCACGATCTTGGCATGAACTCATGGTCTAACTTTCTGCCATTACAGCAAAAATGTCTATTTTCTATATGTTTCAGGGGGAGGTTGTTTGGTTGTTTTTTGTTTTTTTTTTTTCTTTTTCTCATTGAAAAGAAGATAAGAATGGCTACCTGAATCCTATATTTTCATTATTTCCTAAGAAGAACTTTAATGGGAAAAAAAAAAAGAAAGCCACTTGTATAATTAATTTCTCCCAAGTAAAAAGAAAACTATTTAGCCTCTCTTTAATTGATGAATTAAGTTCAGCTTCACATTTGCTGATTTTACAAAGTAAAAAAATAAAGAACAATGTTCCTCATTTTCTGTGTGTGAAATCCTTGTTTTTTCTCAAATTTTTATTAAGTGCAATAATAATTTAAATTACACATTGGTACAAGCACAGTAGCCATGACCAGTACAGATGTGGTAAAGCATTTAAATATAATTTACAACAAAAAAAGATTCAAACAGATTACCTGTCATCCAAGACATGAACATTATGACAGTCAAAACCACACAGTTATTACTGTTATAATTCCAGTTATAATTCTAGTTTTACTTACTTACATATGCTTTTATATTTTAATTTGATACTTTGGATAGGCTGTTTTAAAAGATGTATGTAATAAAAGCTGTAGAAAAAAATGGTTCAGAACTGATCTCAAACTATGAATTTTGGAAGCTTCTGGATTTGAGTTTGATAGCATGTCAGGTGTAAGGAATACTTCTACACACAAGCAGCATCAGGGCCTCTCAATAGCCCATACTGGGCTACAAAAGAAGAGATGACCTAAAAGCAAGAATCATCTTCACTGCTGATAAAGCCTTTTCTCTTGCTCTCCTCTTCATAATGATGAAGCCTGTGTTAGTAAGAGGGAACATAAGAGTTTGGAGCAATTATCTGAACAGAAGCACACATGTCATGACTCCAAGAAGGCTAAAAGCTGCAGACTGCCCAATAGAGGTAAATACACTCCACAACACAGCAAAAAGCCCATTCTCAGGCTCCTCTCAGTATTTACCATATACCAAGAATGGTTCACACTACAGCATCTCAAACATAGACATCTCTCACCAGAAAAAAAGCTTACACTGCATTTCATGGAAGTTACAAGATCACTGCTAACTACAGAGATATCCCAGGGACTGGCAGTTTCAACCAGAGATCATCCCAGCAAGACAGAATTCAGTTTTCTATCAGAAGGACAAAAATGCAAGCACAGAACTACCAATAGTAACTGAGAGATCTTTTCAGTACAATTTAAATTTACTGCAAATTGTGTAGTCACTGAAAATTAATCTGGCTCATCACTGCTTCCATTGTGGATGAGTTAAGCTGTAACAAGGTGCATCCTCAAGCAGGCTGGATGGTCATGTACCTGCACCTTCTCTCAGTGTAATTCCCTTAACATCTCCCAGTGTGGAGTAAAAACACTGAAAAGAATCCAGCAGGATATTGCTTCTCCTATCTGTCCCACTCTCAAGTTCAATCAGTCTATAACCTTCTAGAAAAGGTGTAGCAAACAGACTAGCAGACATGAACTGATCAGTAACTGAAGTCAGGGCCTGATGTTTTGGACGGAAGAAATCAGATCCAGCACGTTCATGGCTGAATCTGTCAACTTTTGCCATGCCACTTCCACAATAAATGATTTAATTCACTATAGCACAGGCCCAAGGAGTGCCCAGCAGGTAAGAGCAGGTAGGAGCATCAAGTTTGCTGCCTCCATACCAAGACAGTCCTGAGGTGGAAGAGCCACCCAAAAGCTACATAGCTACAAATGCAAACCCTAAGACAACTTTAGGCATGAAAGAGAGCAAATTTTAGGCTGTTGTTAAAACCAAGCTTCTTGAAAATTAAGGTATTGTCTTGATGACAGCTTTGTATAAATTGCAATGGGACAGCATCTCAACAGATATTTTCTGTCAGTATTAGAGCCCAAATTTGCAACACTATATTTGTTCTCTAATCAAAGGTGAGAATTTATGCCTGGTGTCCAAGCTGAGAGAAGAACAAGACTAAGTGAGTAATTGACAGGAGAGAAAGAAGGAAAATTGTCCCTAATAATTACTGAAGATTTCAAAAACAAAGGGAATTTTGTATTTGCATTTTGCCCAGAATTTTGCTGAGGATTAAATCCTCAGGTCTCCTGCCACAAAAGTAAAATGAAGGCAGACATTTATAAGGAGATAACCATTTACAACATTTGTATTTTAGAGCTGTCACTGTCTACTCTTCTGAGGAAGTCTTGGCTGGTTTTACAGCAGAATACCCGACTACACTGAGGCATCACACCATAGGATCTAAGAACTCTGTAGATCTCCACTGTGCAACTCTTAATTCCTGCAAGATGTACCCCAAAAGCTAAAATCTTGGGAGGTGGGGTGAAAACATTGCTATACATCAAAACATTTACCTCTTTTTAAGCCAGCCGTCTTTTTATCAAATATAGTGAGACAATATTATGTCTATGAAGGATTTCAATAAGCAAGTCTACTTTACTCTCTGCATTACTAACTTGCAGTGACAGGCAGGTAAAAAAGGATTCTCAATACTTTCTTTATAGAATTCAAAAAATTATGAAATTTGAGGTCTAAATAACCATGCTAGGCACCTGTCCTCATACAGAATATTTTCATGGCAACCAGGAAGAAAAGCCATATAAGCTGCACTGAGCATGGGGACATCATTAAACAGCTCTTTACATCTGCTCAGCTGAGGACTCCTCACAGTTCTGTGCTTTGTTTCAGGGAATTACAAATTTGCAACCAGGTAGTTGTCATCCAAGTTATAAACGTTCACAAAAAAATTTCTCATCTTGTACATGCTCAGTAGAGACCACTTACAGCTAATTAATTCCTGTGTTTGTGTGTTCTTCCACACCAGATGGCTTGGTGAGCTATTCAAGCACTCCCAAGCAGGATCATTTTTGGCAGCTTCCTCACAGAGTGGACACCACTGGCAGTCTGGCAATGGTTTTGTATTGCTAGGAACAATGAATAAATAATGCTGACAGGCTCAGCTGTTCCTTTGGTCCAGAAAACATACTCCTGTCTTGATAAACTTAAGCTTAGTGAGCATAATAAAAAAGGCAGATCCAAACAGGCTTGGACTGGGTGTCTATCCATAACCTCAGAATATGCAGCTATTCTCCAGCAGAAGCCATTTCCATGGAAATTCCAGCAAGACACCATTACAAATGAGCTCTCTGGTTTTACACCTAAGTAGAACTCTAAGTGAGAAATCACTCTGGCACGTGTGCCTTCTGCACATGCCACAGGAAACCCAGGCATCCGTTTCACAGATGAAATGGCACAGACCAAGACTTATATTAAGCCTTTAAAATGCTCTTGGTAAAAGTGACTAACAGCTAAACTTGGAGAGTATTAAAAGGTAAAGTAGGGCAGAAGCTTGAACTGTCAAAAAGTCAGTGTTCTACCCCTTTTCTACAGAAAAAGTCACATATTTGTCAGTGGAAAAAATACTATTTATGCCAATAGCAGGCAAAAATAGTCAGGAATTATTGAAGAGAGATGAATTTGGAAGGCATCCATTCTGCAAGTTTCTTGTGTGCCTCTACTGACAGTCTCCTCTCAGATGTTGTACCTTTTGTCTTTAAATGAAGATGACTACTTATTTCCAATCTTCTGCCACATAGTTGTATACCCTGCTTTGCATTCAGCACAGACCACAGGAGCCCTGGTAATACTCAGGTTGTAGACTCTCATGGAACTTCCGAGAAGGTTACACTCACCTTTCTCCATTGAATTTAACTCAAGTTAGACCTGGCCTTCCTTGAACATGAGCAAAAGTCTGCCCCAAGTGGTTTCCAAAGATCTAGGAAGGAGATTTCCACATGGAAAGCCATACCTTCAAATAAGAGCACCTCAAACAGCCTCTCCAGTGTATCAGACATCCTGAACTCACAAAGAAGAACCTCTGACTGGTGCAGCAGTACAACCAGAGCTGGTTACATATTTATTTCCTGGCAATTTTAACTCTTGTTTACATCTTATCCACTAGGAGATTATAATTATAACTGCTTGTAGGTTATTGTTTTCATATATGTATGTGTGTCTCCAGGTTTACTGTTCATTTTTAGACTAGTTTTATGCAGGTTAGTTGCAATGACTCTAAAGAACAACCTCTGATTTAATTTCTGACTGGGTGGTGGGACTCAGCATAGTTCCCAAAGCAGCTCATGTGGAGAATGCATGGCTGCAGCTGCAGAGTCAACCTTGGTCACAGCCCCACTGCTCATGGCCATAACCTCACCTCTCAATGCTTATGAAAGTGTCTTTTCCTAACTCACTTCCTAACTTATTCTTATGACATATTCTAGAAGCAGCAGGAGATAAAGCACAAACAACAACTGATGGAATATTTTAAACCTTAGTATTTCCAGTATTGCAGGATATGGCTATAATCTCCAAGTCAAAAAGACATCAATCATAACCATGCTGTGCTCCCAGCAAGCCATCCACTAGGAAAAGTGACACCTTAGGTCTTACATGGTGCTACAATATGCAGAGTAGGGAAGACAGCTCCTGTTGTGCTGCTGAAACCCCTGGAATGTTAATGCTGTCATTCCTTGGGGATCATGAGGGCTGTTCCTCCAGTGGGAAAACTGAAGGCTCACATTTGCTGTAGGCTGTGCAAAATGTCAGTGAGCCTCAAGAGAACAACCCAGGGAGTGACAAGGACACCCCAGAGCAGCAGTGTTCACAAAGGAGACACCCAACAGAGTGTCAGGTGGTGGAGGATCAGAAGAGAAATAATTTGATCTGTAGGGCAGAGAAAGGCAGGGCTGCAGGAGCAGCAAACAGTGTCCCTAGCACACACAGACAAAACAGGAAAAGCACCTCACCTTTGCAGAAAACAGAAATGGGATTTTCTTTTCTAAGATGAATTCTGAAACAAATAATTCCCTAGCAGACAGCAAGTGCTACTCAGCATTTCCAGCCTCAAGGAGCTATCACCTGACTAAATTTAGGATGACTCTAGTCCTTCATTACAATTTTTACTCTCCAACCTTCAGCTACAATACAATTTGTATTGTATTGTACAGTACTTCATTACAATTTTACTCTCCAACCTTCAGCTACACCTCAAAAATAATTTGTGAACTTTGTGGCATATACAAGCTCTAATCTTTTAGAAGGATTTCCACCCTTTTACTGAGAAAGCAGCACTGAAATGAGTCCTTTGGTTCATTCTGTTTTGTAACATTCACCTCATAGACATCTCTTGACATCTAAATAATTAAATCACAGATGGTGGAGACGCTTATGATTACTGGATCCAGTTAAAAGAATAAGAGATCCTGGGAGCAAAGAAATTTCCATGTCCTGAGGCCTCAGTTTCCTCAACAGTTCCTTTACAACACTGGAATAGACTCTGCACTAGGAGAAGATGAGACCTCCAAGCAAAAGTTTGAAAAGTGAAAATCAGAGGGCAGAGTTAAAACCCCACCAGTGGGGACTGAAAGAAACATGAAGAAACATGATTAAAGTTTCAAAATAGGTAACAATCACTGGTGAAATGCCAGAATCTTGAAACATTCAAAGAGAGCCCAGGTATCAGCAAGGAAGATGAACCTGAGCATAATGAAGACATATAAAATAGTGATTTTTCTTAAACATTGCCCTGAAGCCCTGAAGATACTGATCTCCTAAATATAATTTCAGGAAACCAGGATGAGAAGGCAAGTCTACAGTTTGCAAGACTGAAGAATATTGCAATCTGAATTACACCTGTTAGGAGATATGACCATTAAAGACACCTACAGAAGGAAGGAAAGCTTCCTGAAGCACTTTGGACTGCTCTTAAATTAACAAGGCAAAGAACTGTGATATTTCAGCAACTTACAAGACAGTGACTGTGCTTAGAGGCTGCTGACCAATGCAGATCTATAGGCAAGGCTGTTTCTGCCTTCAGAAAAATCAGTGTTGAATGAAAATGTTGTAGTTGCCCACCTAAATAGGCATGTTTTAAATTTACTAAACAGACACAGCAGCTTTTGCTGCTCTGTACAGCCCTCCCAGGCTCATGGGAGCAGAATGTCAGCTCACCACCTTGTTTGTGATGTGAAGATTACACTTGTACACATAAGTTTTGGAAGCCTCAGGCCAGAGACTTTGATATATCACATTGACACAGGCAGAACATCTGATGTAATCACTTCAAACATGGCTGTGTTACTACAGAAAGAAATAACATTTTTTATACCTGCCACAACACAGTCAATAAAAGAACATCCCCCCATGCAGCCAGGCAAAAAGTAACTTTCAGTGGGTTTAATTCATGTTGCCTTTATGCTGTTTTCCTTTATGGATGTAAATTAATGCAAAACTTCAAAACAAAATTCTTCTAAAATTAATGAGTTCTGCATGACAAAAAGAGACTTGCTGAGCTGATATAAAAGCCAGCAAAAATGTTGGAAATTACACCCAGGTTTGGTTCAAAAGTTAATGAATTTCAGTGAATTCAACCATCAGTACAGGTCCAGAGTTTTATCAGTACCATGGGCAAATGGAATAACACAAAGAGGTACCCTGAGTTTCAAGGAATGCAAGACCTGAGGCTGTGAAAGGTGTGTGTAAGGTAATGGCATAACTGTGACTTCTCATGTGGACAGCAGGACACTGACCACCTTTCTTTACTGCCCTTGGTTTCATCTGTTGATGCCTTCATGATGAAAGGAGCACAAGGGAAGTGTAGCATTTGGCATCCCTCTTCATGGCAGCAGAACTGTAGAGGAGTCAAAGGGACTGGAGGAGTCCATTTGATAACTGCTGGGGTCAAATGGAAGAAACTATGTATTCATGGCATGCAAAAAGTGACAAATGAATTAGAAAAAACACCCTGTTTGGCAGCTAAGTGCCAGATCACAAGCAGGTACAATTGGAGGTGGTGGGGACACATCCAGACATCTCTTGGGATGGTTCCCAAAACCATGCTTTTCTAGGACCTCCTTTGGGCAGCTGGGTGATTTAGCCTCTCCTATAAAGTTTCTTATGTCTTCTGGAATTAATAAGCAACATCACTCAAAACTTCACAACGTCACTCAAAACTTCACAGTCTTACTTTCACTGGGGAAATTAGTGTTTTGCACCACATCCAAACTGTGCAAAGGTCAGTGAAAAAAAGCAGAAAGGGATGAACAAATCACCCAAGGGGCAAAGAGCAGGCACAAATAACAGAAATCTGAATCCAGTTCGTCGAGCAGGTGCTTGCTTGTACAAGTAGGACTATCTGCCTTCTGGCAGAAGGGAATCATTATGATTCTCCATTGGATATTTTCCACAGAAATGTTGTTTGGACAATTTTTTACTGTCCAGAAACCCACAGAGAGATTGTGTTACCAATACCCCACTGGATGCCTACACTTGGCTGCAGGTCAGAGGAATCCCTGCTGTCTGCAGCTGTAACCAAACACCTCATTACCTATTACAACTCAGGGTTTACAAAGAGTAGGCTCAGATGCTCCCCATGGTAAAACCTCAAAATTACAGGGCTGGCTGGAGTGTTTGCTTTAGGTAAATGAATATTTTGCTGAGAATTATTAGGTAGATGTTAGGTACAGACAGGTGTTATTTGCATGGTCACAAATGTTTCCAACTTCTACATATTCTAGCAAACAACAAAAAAATCCCAGAAAGCCAGCCTTTATGTTGCTCTCTCACTTGCATTATTAGTAATTTTATCTGTTTATTAGTAATTAATTAGTATTAATTAGTAATTTTCACCTGTTTATTAGTAATTTCTAGCACCCAAGACCTGCACATCAGCACAGTGGTCTTGCTGCAGTATCAGAAAAATGACATTCATTAAACAAAAGAACTTTTACTGGGGGGTGTAACATATGCTGGGGCTTGATGTTAAACTAACAAATTAATTTGATTAGGTACATATCCTTATGACACATGTTAATACAGGAGGCAAACAAATAAACAGTGAAATTAAACAAACAAAAACCACCACAACAACAACAACAAATCAGAAAAAAATCCCCACCTAATGCTGGAAGAAGCATTTACAGCCAATAGGTCCAGAGTGATAATAGCAGATAGAAACAGCTCCATGGGGTGGCAAGAGCAGTGAAATCAAAGTGTGCCTGTGTGCCAATGTTTATGGAAAGTGGGAGAAGAAGTATATCCAGTCAAGCTCCCTTTGGATGCAGCAACTGAAACATGCTTCTCAGATTTAGTCTTAGGCCAAATCAGCCCCTAGGCTGAATGTTTCCAGGCTTTCAGAGTGTCTACAACCACAAAAGAAGGGGTTCTTTTGTTTGGTTTCTTAGAAACCTTAACTAAAAATTCTTAATCCTGTCAGACATTAAAAAAATAAAAATAGATTTAAAATAACTACCAATAACAAAACAGTATGCAAAACGCTCGTGGTAGAGGAATGCTGTCAGGATGCCACAGCAGTACTGTGGTACAGAGTTAGACACCTACCAGGCTGTATGTTTGCTTCACTGCAAAATCATTCCCAGCAAAGCAGCAAAGATGCATATATGTCTTCTACAAATATTTAATAACTCCACAGCAGAGTGAAGGAAGCAGAGCAGATAGAGCCATCGTTTTGAACCATTCTCTCTTTCCAGAGGTGCAGACACAGGTAACACCACTCTCTGCTCTAGGAACCCACAAAATGCCTGCCCGGACAGCCCCAGGACACAGCCCCAGGACACAGCCCCAGGATACAGCCCCAAAGCACATCCCCAAAGCACATCCCCAGGATACAGCCCCAGGACACAGCCCCAAGGCAGGACACAACCCCAGGACACAACCCCAGGACACAACCCCAGGACACAGCCCCAAGCAGGACACAGCCCCAGGACACAGCCCCAGGACACAGCCCCAAGGCAGGACACAACCCCAGGACAGGACACAACCCCAGGACACAGCCCCAGGACAGGACACAGCCCCAGGACAGGACACAACCCCAGGACAGGACACAGCCCCAGGACACAGCCCCAAGGCAGGACACAACCCCAGGACAGGACACAGCCCCAGGACAGGACACAACCCCAGGACAGGACACAACCCCAGGACACAGCCCCAAGGCAGGACACAGCCCCAGGACACAACCCCAGGACAGGACACAGCCCCAAGCAGGACACAGCCCCAGGACACAGCCCCAGGACACAGCCCCAGGACAGGACACAGCCCCAGGACACAGCCCCAGGACACAGCCCCAAGCAGGACACAGCCCCAGGACACAACCCCAGGACACAGCCCCAGGACACAGCCCCAGGACACAGCCCCAGGACACAACCCCAGGACACAGCCCCAGGACACAGCCCCAGGACAGGACACAACCCCAGGACACAGCCCCAGGACAGGACACAACCCCAGGACAGGACACAACCCCAGGACACAGCCCCAGGACACAGCCCCAGGACACAACCCCAGGACACAGCCCCAGGACACAACCCCAGGACACAGCCCCAGGACCCGGACCCCTCCTCGCCCCCCCAGTCACCCCCGGCCCCTCCCGGTCCCTGCCCTGAAGCCGCTGTGGGGCTGGGGATGCCCGGGGGGACCTCGGAGGTTCCCAGGGCTCTGACTGAGCCCGTACCTGGCCTGGCAGCCCCCCTGGTTCCAAAAGCAGGGATCCATCCCTCCCCTTGCTCTGCTAGGCACTATCAAAAAGCTTTTATAAAAAGCGCATTGAATTACACCTTTCCAAGTGTGTCTGTACTGAAATATGCTCACTTGTGCCCTTGTTCTTCTTTATATTAATTTATAATTTATATTGCACGTAAAAGATTTCTAAGTCACATTCAGCCTTCTATTACCCTTTTCCCAGGACACATTCGTTCCCGGCTCAAAGCTCCAAGTGATCTGACCGAAATATTTAATTCCTAGAAGGCTGAAAAAGAAACAGACTTACTGTGTTTCCATAAACAACCTAAAATCCGAGCCTGCAGCTCAGCCTTTGCCCTCAGCAGGCATCTCCCCTCTCTCCCAACCCTTCAGGAACCCCCATGGCCATCCGGATGGGATGCAGCATGCCGGCAACAGAGAGCACTGGGATCTGCCTGGAAAAAAAAAAAAAAAAAAACAACAAACAAACCCAAAAAACCCCCCAAAAACGAGTCTGGGCAGGCAGAGCCCAGAGTGTATTCCCCCCAGGAAATCACAGCTGATACAGGTTAAAAATTCACATTAGGCCAAAAAGTGGCTGAAAAAATACACCTCGTGGACAAAAAAAAAAAAAAAAAAAAAAAAGTCCATTATTAAGTATTATTAATATTATTAAATATCATTAATATTTATTATTAAATTTGAAGGACTGTCAGGAAGAGCGCGAAAACACGGAGTCTGTGACTAAAACCAGTATGATTGATACACAGCACTCAATTTTATTAATAGTTACACAGCTTTATATAGGGTTCAAGGGGCACGCCTCTTCTAGATAACAAATTCTTGCAATTAACTACTTTTTGGCTAGGCATCTTGTTTTTGCTAAAGCTGCACCTGCATCTGCCAAACTAGTTGCTCTAATCGCACTTTCAGAGTCTCTTCAAGGTCAGGTTATTTACTGCTCTCAGGACTGAGTTTCAGTCTGCTTCATAGTTCTCAAAACATGGATTGGCCACAAATGCTGGGTGTCCACATTCCTTGAGAAATTCCTCCACAAAGGACTTCCCTTCCAGAGTGCAATAAATTCCTAGACTACGGATTCCTAGAGATTAAGAATTTCTTTAGGTAATAAATCCTACACATCCACATCATGTCGTACCAGCATTTCCTTGGCACCTGGCCCACCTAAGCCAGGCTGGAAAGCCTTTTAAAGCTTTTAGGCAGGGTGACTGTGGCAGCACGTGTGGCTCAGGAATATTTTAGGGACTGCACAGTTAAAAAGAAATGAAGAAACTCATGCAGCTGCAAGGTTTCTCTGAAAACAGGCAAGAGTTTTTTGTTTTTAAAGTCCCAACCTTAAGATTTATCTTGCTTAGTCAGTAGTCACCCACTTGTTTCTAATGCTGATGTCTTTAGCCAAAATGGAAAGACCCTTTGTTGGATTAATTTTATTTTGAAAATGTATGATAAGAAGGAGAATTATGAGTACTTGAATCCTGACAAATAATATCTAAGATTTAATGAGCTGTAACAAATGCAGAGCTCACACACTAGGGCAGCATCCCATACACAGACCTGACTTCAACAAGGAAACTGAGGTGAAGAAGCAGCTACTTCAGGGGCTAAAGTAACAGAAGAATTAGGGCCATGGAATCAGAGAATTTCCCAGGGGACAGGACAAGGGTTGGAGGAATTGAAAGGAGCAAGCTGCCCTCCCCAGCAACACAGTTCCTGTGTGACCATTTTACTTTTCCATCTCTAATGCAGAAATGACAGCATTTCCTTTCTTCACAACACTTATGTAGAGATGAGTTTGTTAAAGTCTGAGACACTACAAAGCCACAAACACTACAAAGAGCTGAGGTTGATCTACTGAACTTCAACAGGGATTTTAGGAACCTTTCTACAGCTACCAAGTGAATAACAACTTCTCTGAAAGGCTCCAAAGAACATCACACTCAGATTCAAGCAAGACATCCTCTGATGGGCAATTCTAGCACCAGGAAGGAAACAGAAATTATTTGTAGGTACCTGCTGACAGAGTATGCCCCTACAGCAGCTGCTACTTACCAGGCTGCTGCAGCCTTTCAGCAGGAAACTGAGCTCCCAGAACTAAGAGGCCAAACTGTACACAACTTAATTGTTTTGTTAAACTCACTTAAAGCACTTCAGAGCAAATTATAAACTTTAATAATAAACATTCATTGCTCGCGTAAACAACCCCAAGCCAGAAGGCTGGTGGAATTACGCTTCCCCAGCTCTGCTCCCAGAGATCAAATCTGAGCTCCATGCTTCAGATGCTGAAAATTTATTCCAAGATATGGCACCCCCCAGGCACTGCTACAGCTTTTTTGCAGTAAGGCATGAACTAATAACACCCCTAAATGATTGCTGTATCTGACAATGGGAGTGCTTTTTAATTCTATTGTTTTTCATTCAAGTTTTGTTACTGAAGGAAGAGAGGGAGGAAAACCAATTAATGGGTAAAGATAATAAAAAAACCTCATGTAGATAAAGGATCACCCATGCTCACTTGATCCATTCCTGCCAGCAAATTAGATAAGAGGCAGGAAGTTATCTAAGCAATATGTTCTATTCCAAGCTCAAAATCTAAAAATCAGAACTTGAATGTATTGCAACAATTACAAAAGTAAATAATATTCATCGTAACAAACAGTGAAGCATGCTAATCTCTTGCCCACCCATTCCCAGCAAAAAGCCTAACAGAGAGTATTAGAAGCTTTTCTGTCTGGCTGGAAATTCTTTTTGTTAGAGATTTTCGGCACAACTTGAGACCATGCCCTCTTGTTTTACTGAAAATTGCCTGGGAAAAGAGCCCAACCCCCCCTGGCTCCAGCCTCCTTTCAGGTAGTTGTAGAGAGTGATGAGGTCTCCCCTGAGCCTCCTCTTCTCCAGGCTGAACACCCCCAGCTCCCTCAGCCTCTCCTCACAGGACTTGTGCTGGATCCCTTCCCCAGCCTGGTTGCCCTCCTTTGGACCTGCTCCAGGACCTCAATCTCCTTCCTGAACTGAGGGGCCCAGAACTGGACACAGGACTCGAGCTGTGGCCTCACCAGGGCTGAGTACAGGGGCAGAATCCCTTCCCTGGACCTGCTGGCCACGCTGTTCCTGAGCCAGGCCAGGATGCCATTGGCCTTCTTGGCCACCTGGGCACACTGCTGGCTCCTGTTCAGCTTCCTGGCAATCCATGCAGCCCTCCTGCCATGAGCAGGGACCTGGGGTACAAAGTACTGCAGGGCTGGAATTCTAGACACTACTTTGTGCTCATGCATTTCAAAGCACACTTCCTAAGAAAGCAAGCACCATGGTGCATTTGCAGATTGAGAGTCAAAATACACAAGGAAATAAAACCACCTCGGGGTCAGCAGAATGCCTACAGCAGCAAGGGGACATCCACTGGGCTGCACCACCACCGTGTGGCACAAGTGTTGTGGCATCAGGAGATACTGATAGTACAACACAGCCAGCCTGGTACAGTTATTAGGCTGTTTCCTCTTCAGTTTAAAATTTTATCATATATAAAGTAGAACATCTGCAGCATCCAAGCCCATAATATTGGTTATAATGTTTTGGGGTTTTTTTTTTCATGTCTGATATTCCTTTCCTTAAGGTTATTAGTTTGCTAGTTTACTAAGAACACTAACATAGATCCTGGAATATAGCCTAAACAGAAAAACCATTTATTGGGAAAAAAAAAATAATAAAAAAAATCTTTCTTTAATATGAGATAGTTTCTTTAGTAAACTGTCAGGAAACAAATACAGACCAGGAGCAAAAGGTCCATAGGTAAAGGCTCAACATTCACACACAGCATCCATAATAGTTTACAATTATTCATTAAGTATTCACAAGCATCCTGACTGTTTCTGGGAATGAACTTAGCACAAACAAATTCTAAACAGTGTAGAATTTCTCACTCCACAGTAGTCCAGAGCTTCTTTCTGAGCACAAAATTGAGAAATAAATTATTTTTAAGAAATGTTCCATCACAAAAATGCAAGCAGAAACTACACTGTGATTGCCATACCCCCCATCAATGATTCATATCCTGTGCAGTGCTTACAGAAACAACTGCCATGTTTTAAAAGCATCATGCAGACAGCATGAAATGTTTATTGAAGTGGCTGCACACTGCAGAGAGCTTGATTTAACCAGACTTTATTGTGCTCCTCACTGGAATGAAGAAGAGCAGCAGTTTGATAGTCAGCAGTTTTCATGGAAGCTTAAGCTCATTCAGAGCCAACAAATGCAAAATTGTTACCCTGGCAATTAAACACACAAACAGCACAACACAGCACAACACCAGATGTGAGTCTGAGAAAAAGCCCATTTATGAATAAGATCCACGACTCTGCCCAGAAGTAACTTAAAATTTCCAAAACCCTACTACAGTTAAAGCAAGAAGACAACAAAAATCATAACTCACAGATAAGGTTTTAACACACCCAGATTTCACCTCAAACACGAATGTCTCTTTTTCACTCTTTTAGATTCACATTTAATTTTTCTGTGTGTACCATTTACAAGTCTTGTTGTAATTTTGCAGATTATTTGGGACTAAATTACCTGGACTAGACTCCATAATTTTCAGTGCTGCAAGTGTATATTTCCTGCTGATTTATTTATTTGAGAGCTTATAAAATGTATTTAATCCTCCAGACTGGCATATCTGAGCAGCAGACACTTTATTAGCTTACATCATTTATCCAGACAGCAGTACAGCACAGGGGAGCTCATGTTCAGATGAAACTCTGCATCCTTTTGCTAGTACTTCTCCCGGAGTCCTAAGTATCAGTAACTCCTACTCTGACTTTGTACCCTGAAGGGAAAAGCTGTGGGTTCTGTGAGCACAGGTCTCTATCCAGCCAGACAGCACGCAAGGGTTTCTTAAGTCTTCTGCACTGGATTCTGGATAACTTCAACAATTGTAATTTTTGTTAGGTTTTGTTTGTTGGGTTTGGTTTTGTTTTTTCCCCAAAAAGTCAAAGCAATTTCTCAGCACATGCTGTTTTCTTTGTCAAAATACAATTTACTCTACACAGGAAGAAAGAAAATAAATATCGAAGAATCAAAAAGAAGGTACACTCTGTGGGTGACAAATATTGATCATGTGGAAGAATTTTCATCCCAGGCAGTAAGGAGAGCTTTCTGTCCCTCAGAGACTTCACATCAGACAATCTGCTGTGATGCTCCTCAGTTATGTCACACAACCACCTTTCCAGAGTAAAAAAATATGCCTTTGCCATAATTTTCAAACACACAGACAACTAAATTGCTACGTAAGATTGAAAGCCCTCAAGCCACCCATTTGGTTGAGGATGGGCACAGCATATTTTCATGTCTGTTACATTACCGATATGCAAGGAGAAAGTACAGAAACCGCACGTGCAAGACACTGAAAATACAGAAGATCAGATTGTGTTCAACAATGAAAAACCCAGAGGGCAGCAGACTCCATTTTGGCTGAGATACACTGCTTCTGGCCTCTTCCTCTCTGCATTTACACTGGAAACAATAAAAAAGGAACAGGAATACCTGCAAATCCACCAGTTTAGGCAGACGTTAAAACAATTAGTAATTAAGAGAATACACTAAATGATTTTGGGGAATTAAGTGCTGTTTAAAAGAGAAAGATTGTGAGTGCCTGAGGCAGGGACCTGGCTGGCAGTGAGTACAGCCGGAGCTGTACAGCCTGGCTCCACTGGGCTGTGCTCTTGCTTTGCAGGAGGAATATCAGCCCTGGGCATTCCCTGGATCTGCAGCCACCCCTGCTCCAAGCAAGGCAATTGCCCCTGCCTTCCAGATGTTGGCAGGATCCTGGGAGCAGCCCGGAGCAGCAGCTGATCCTTCCATCTGGCAGAGCCAGCCAGGAACCTGGCAGAGCCGCTGGGAGCTGGGATACAAAAGGTCCAAAGGCAGGGCTCCAAACGCAGCCCTCTCTGCTGGCTCATTCAGTGGTTCCACTCATCAGGTTAAATCAAAATGGAG
This sequence comes from Phaethornis superciliosus, assembly GCA_023637945.1. Classification (NCBI taxonomy): domain Eukaryota; kingdom Metazoa; phylum Chordata; class Aves; order Apodiformes; family Trochilidae; genus Phaethornis; species Phaethornis superciliosus. The sequence continues at coordinate 12,562,034 of JAJQWJ010000016.1, read as the reverse complement.
AGCAAAGAGGGCAAAGGCAGGCTGTACTTTGAGGGCTGTGAAAGGTCTCAAGTTTGCTTCCTTCCAGAGAAAAAAAAAAAACCAACAAAACAAACACACAACAAAACAAAACAAATCAGGAAGACAGATCAATTGTGCTGCAGATACCAAGTGCTTGAATAACTTTGCCTTCTATAGCAACTATTGAGAGCTTAACCTCCAGGACAGTGAGCTGGTCTTGGTTCAGTGAAGGCAGCAGAGGTGAAAAGCACAGGCTTTGACCCTTCGGGCCCAGTTTATAGCAGCTCTTCCTATGGTTGGAATTAAATGAAAACACAATTGATGAGTAGGAAATCAGTGAAAATGGATATAGTCTAAAACTGGATACCTGAACCTTTTATTCTCTCTTCATAGTATACATTAAGAGGAACTGCTCTGTCTAGTAGCAAGGACCATACGGAAGCACTTAGGTTTAAGCTAAGAAAAAACCTTAACACCATCTCTCATTCTTTCACCTATTACTGGTATAAAAATCACACTTCTGGCAGGCATCAGAAAAAACCAAAATCAAGACCAAACAAGCAAAAGACCCAAACCAACAAGCACCTTGTTTATTTACTTGCAAAGTTTTGCTCCTGTGACTTGAGAGCATCCATTTGGGACTAAGCTCCAACAGCTGCTGTGGGAGTCAGGATGCTGAAGCTAAACCTGGATGGACAGAGATAAACAAACTCTCAGGTGATTTCCACTGGCAAATTCCTACATAACAAGAGACATTCAAAAAGACCATGCAAAGCAGGGTAGAAAGATCATTTACTAGATCTTCTCTTCACTTATTTTAAGGGAGAAATGGAAAAATTAGTTAAGGAAGCCCAGGGCTTCAGGTAAAGCACTTGATGAATTTATGTGGAGCATCATTGAATTGAAGATGGGAAGATGGATTTACAAAAACTCAGCAGTAAGACTCTGTATCTACTCATTCCCTTCTGTTAATTATTCCATTCTCACTTTTCAAACCCTTCACATCACAGCCTCACCCTGAAGGAGGGTACTTAAAGCCGTGCCATCACATCTGGGAACTTTCACCTTCATTTGGAAGCAGCAGCAACTTTGCACACAGGCACTGTATGCAATGTCATGCAGAAACACAGACAAATGCCTGAGTACACCCCACAATGCTGCTGTTCTCCCTGGCACCCCAAAGCTGTCCATGGGAAGATGCTGAAACACAAGTTAACTCACTTGCCTAGGGTGCTACGTGTGGTCAGAGCTTCCTCCCGGCCAGGCAAGCAGGGAGTTTGGTCACCCCATGGGCAGGGCTGAATCTGGGGCATTTCTGCTTCACAGAAAGATAATAATAATAAGGGAGCTCCAGTGCTTTCAGGAGAAGACAGCCACAACCCCTTAACCCTGCAGGAAATCACAGGGGTCACAGCTAAGTGAAAACACATTCAGTCTTACTTCAGCAAGTTCAAAAAAAGCTGACAAGACTTGAGCTGCTTCTTTACAATTACTGAGTAACATGCCATGTGCCTATAAACCAAAGTGACAACCATCAGTTTTTACTACACTATAGATAAGTGCATACATAATGAAAAGCTCATCTACTGCCCTAGCCCGTGGAAGGGGACGATTTGTGTGAAACAACTTTCCCTCTTTAATAACGTCTGGCAGCTACTGCTGCTGCTGTCACAATGGTAGCACTTTGTTATTTTTATGTCTCTGTTCCCTGAAAAAATCTAGGTACCTCACTGTGAACTAATGCTGCCATACAATAAAACATTAAAAAAGGCATTAAGCACAGCACTATGCCAAGAGCTACTGCAGCTAAAACCAGAAGTGTCTAAAGTGTCTAAATCATCCCAGCTAAGAGTCTAGAGCATACAAAAGAAGGCTTTTTTCTTGCTTACATCACAATATCCACCATATATTACCCACTGAAAGCCTGGGCTGCTGAGGTCAGGAGCCGGTCCCCAACATGAAGAGGTGCAGAAAAAAATTTAATCTTCATACCAGGATAGATAGCCAGGGACTGCTCTAGTGCCAAGCACTGCTATGGATCACACACATCTCATGGTTCTCATATGCAGTGGAAATGTACAAACCTTTCTACTTGTGTGCTCTAAGTTGTGGAGCAGATGAAGAAGCAGTTCTTTAAATCTGCTGCTGCAAATTATCCTTTGGATCTATGCAACTTAAAATGTTAGCTAAAAGAATTGAGGGTAACTTTTTTTTCCCTTTGTAATCCTGTAGGATGTAAGAACAGCCTCTGTGGCAAGAACACTGATGGAGAAGGGAGGTGTTCCTTTAAAATAAGAGCAGATATAGCAGTGAAGTTGAGTGCAGAGCTGATTTTGCACTGCCCATCCTCTGAGCAGGGGCACTCCTGGCCTGGGCACTGTAGCAAAACCAGAGGAGAACCAAAGCCCCTTTCAGGGTGCATTGTTAGTGCACAGCACATGGGTGTTTCTACTGATCATCACCTTTGCGCTCTGTCCTGTGTCACTACCATCTTGCAGGACGCCAAAGCTTTTGAGAAGAGTTATTAGCCCACGTGTCCCATGAGACAGAAGTGCTGAACAAAAAGAGAGAACAACTCAATGCACTCTGACAGCCCTGCAGCAGCCCCCAGTGAGAAGTCAGAGTCGCCCTGTGCAGGGCTGCCCAGCTCCATGGCCATCCTCAGGGCAACCTCCACAACTCAGCCAGACAAGCCAGAAATGGCTCACCTGTGGTTCTCAATTCACACATAGCTCTGAAACATGAAGGGCACAGCCTCTGCCATAGCTGTTTCACACAATTAATGGCATGGCTGTGGTGGATAATCCCAGCTGCCATCTGTCAAATGGCTGAGGCCAGCAAAGCCAGTTTGGTCTTAAACTGACTCTATCATCCTCAAACACAGCAGTGGGGGAAATCAGAGTACAAAAACCATCACTGCTTACTCACACATCTATTAAAAGTCTTGGGGTTGAATTATTTTTTGAGGACTTGAAAAGTATTTTACACAATAGCTAATAACACTCTGATAGCTTCATATGTCCCTGTCTCCAGAGAGCTCCTGCCCTCTCTGAAGGGGCTGTCAGAAAAGCAACTTCAGACCAAAAAGCTCCTACACTGCTTATGTATTGGATGCACAGCAGCCACAGAGTACCCAGCAAATATTTTCCATCAGAAACAGAGCAAATACTTTGTATGAATCCCAAACACATCTATCTCAATTTCCTGAAAATGATCCTACATGTACTGGTGTTCTTTTAATAAAGATACACGAGTTGGTGTCTCACCTTTCATTATGATGATGATGATGTTTATAAATAGAGACTATTTAATATTTATACATTACAATGATAAAATAATAAATATATTATTCATATTTATTGTGTATAATATATAAAATATAACATGTTCTAATAGTTTATCTATTTATATTATGAAATTATATTTTGTACATTTATATCAATAATATTTATTTTCTTGACTAGGGATACTATTTCTTGATTTTAGGAACTGGTTTCCGTGACTAGGAACTGGTTTTAACACAAGAAAAGGGAGGGGAAATTGCCAGGTATCCTTGCTAGAACACAGTGTACTTCCTAAGGAACAGTGTAGATAAACCTAAAAATATTAATTCCTGTTGTGTAGATCCCCTGGTCTAATTTCTGTTGGAACCCACAGATACATTTTGCTATCAAAATATATTCCTCTCAGGAATGTGAGATGAGCTGGCCAAAATTACAGATCTTTACAAGAAATAAAGCAGCAGCTCAGGATGAAATGGGAAAACTCCCATAGCCAAGCCAGCAGGAAAAGTACCTACTGCCAGTTTGCCAAAGTAGATTCCAGATTCTGAAGTTCAGGCAACACAGGAAAACAAGTCTGACAGCATTTAAATACCACACTAGAAAACTGCTGTTTTTTTTAAACAACATTGTTATTCGTGTTTTCCTGACAGGATTTTTAAAATCAAGGAGAAAAAAAAAAAAAGTCTAGATTGAAGCAGACTTCTAAGCAGTGTGTGAAGAAATCACACAGCCAAGAGGATAATTGCTCTGCACAGCCTCTGCCTGCTGGGGAAATGGTCTTCAAATTTACAGAAAGAAAACACTAACCCAGAACTCTCTAGTACTTCTGCTCACCATATTCTGGAAACGGATTTCATTTATTTCTCCATATTATAGAAGTGGTAATAAATTTACCTTAGGAACAGATTGCACATTTTCTGGCTTGCAGGCTCTCACATTCTTGTCTCAATTTTGCAGGTGACAGGAATTTTGTTTCCCAACAAAAACTCTGCTGTTGAAGTGACACTTGTGGACCCATTTTAGGTCAGTACAGAAGAAATAACTTGGTCAGATAGGTCACAACCAAAAAGAGTTCTCCCTGTAACTATTAGATTCACCAAATAAATATATCTTCATTTTTCAAAATCCCCCTAAATTCAAAGTTGCAGCTGAAACAGCCTCATTGACCACTGAGAACAACCTGAAGAGACAGGTCAAGAAGCTGGTACTGCCTCACCCTGTACTCAGCTCTATTTTGCACAAGCATCCTCATTCACAGCACTAACCTAGGAAAAGGAATTCCTGGCTCCCAGTCCCTGTTGACAAAGACTTCTTCCTACAGGAACACCTTTTGTAACTACGGACATAAAGAGAACATGAATTCCCATCTATCACGAATTTCCTGTTTAACAAACTTTGGCTCTTGAATGTTCTAAAAAGTAAAGTATCTGTCATTGCAGCTGGTATCTTTCCATCCTAAATGTATGCTGTCAAACACCTGTAATATTAGGTAACCTCCCTTCCCTAATGTTTTATTTGTGTCACTTATTCTCTACTGGTCCACAGTAAAACTATTCAGAAACAAAGGGAGATTTCCTGTTGAATAAGAATTTTTTTCCAGTATTATATTTGGTAAGTAAAATGCAAAAATTATATGTTTATTCCAATTTAAAATTATTCCCCATTTGTCAACCATGGGTACTGCTGTGAAACTGAAAAGTCTTCCCACAGCCTTAAAACCTGGCATCTCAAAAAATCATGGTGGGTTGAGACAAAAACCAGATGCATTTCCCAGAATTAATGCAGTGAGGAACAAGCACAGAAATTCTTTTGTTTGCTTTGTTTCTCCATGAGTGCTCAGTAATTCTGGTAATCCACATCCCCTCTTTTGCAATATCCTTTTCATTATTCAGGGTCATTCATATGTTTGTCAGAAGCAGTTAATAAGATACATGGAGGTTGGAAATCTGGCCTGCACACCATTCAGCAAGGCTTGGAATAGACACTTCAGTTAGAAAAGATACCATATTAAGAAGCATATCTTGTATTTTTCCTTAAACTGCCATTTCCTTTGCAATTCTTACTTGACAACTGTTAATGTTAGAAACCATGATAGCTGGATACTGTGAAATTCAAAAGTACCCACTTGCTTTGGGAATTAAATGGCAATAGAAGACACAAGACCAAAATCTATTCACATTTTGGTATTATAATTCTAACATCCAAAGGGCACAACAAGCAATACTCATTCTGTTGTTTCTCTTCTATTCGGACACACTATTTAATTCTGAAGATAAAATAAACAGCCACTGGAACAACTTTAAACTTCCCTGAAAGAAGTACTAAATCCTGCCCCATGGCTTTCTGAGCACTGGGTTCACAGCTGATACTTAACAAGAACAGATGAATATAGTAATGTTCATCACAGAAAAACAAACAAAAAAGCATTCTTGGTACTATGCAAAGAAAACACTTTCTGCTAGATGTGGGTAGGCCTAATTTGATCTGAAATCAGATGAAATTCTGGATTGAGGAAAAAAACCCAAAAGACAAAGTATCCTTTCATTTTACAAAGAGGTGAGACCAGCTCTGAACAGAGTGACTGCTCTCAGGCAGGGAATGGAAATGACTGAGGGATCTGCATTCCTGGTGGGAGCCTAAGCACTGAGGAAGGGACTCGATAAGGTACTGTGCAGGATCTGGGCATGGGGAGGACTGTGACAACTGTGACAACTGCAAAGTCTCCATCAGGGAGGTTGTTGGTGTGAACCTGCCTGAACATCAATACTGCAGCAACACCTGAGGGCTTTGTTTCTACCAGCATCACTCAGAAGGGCCTCCTCCAGCTAATGTGGCTTGGCTGTTGGAAAATGGGAACTGTCAGGGCTATATTTGGGTCACAAATTTGGGTCTCGTGGCATTAACTAAACTTTAAAGAAAGCAATAGTGAGGAAAAGGCATGAAGTTTTGTGTGACCTGAAAGAAGAGGGCAAACTAATTGATGCTTCACTGTCTCTGCTCTCAGAACGTGAAAGATATTTTGAAGGCTTTTGACAGGACAGTATTTCAACGGGCTACAGAGAAGATAAATCGTATCACAAGTCTTATCACCAAAGGCCAGAGGAACCCTGGAATTACATTTTCTCAGTTTATGAGAATCAGATTTAAGAAATAGGAGTGATTTGACCTCCAACTTCCATCCCTGAATTCCTAGGCCAGCAGAATCCAATCCAACCTATCAGACTTTTTTGCTGCTCTAAAAAAGAATGAAAGTAACAACAGCCATTTGGAAGAGCATAAGACACAAAGAAAGTGCAAGATCTGCAGAACTATTTCTATATAACATCCTCCTCCCCTTGCAAAGTTGATACTAGGTCTGCAGATGGCCAATATTTCAGTTTATTGTGCTGTGCAAAGCCTCACATGAAGTTCTTTGGAAAACACAGCTATTAATTAGCCCTAATGAGGATACAATTTGCTTTCAGCAGGCTTACTTTATTGAAAACATCAGAAACAATTGAGCTGAACAACAAAACAAGCTGCCATTAGAAGCTGAATGTCCACTGGCTGTAGAACAACATATACAGCTGATGGCTACTGACAAATTCATCTACATCCTCCATACTAAATTTTGATCCCAATGTAGAGCATGGAAGAAATATGGCATGTATCCTATCAGCCTTGAACTTATCAACTGAAAGTCAGCAGGTTAAAAAAAAAATAATAAAGAAAAAGAAAAACTCAGACAAATAAAAAAAAATAAATAAATAAACAAACAAAAAAACCCCTCAGGGCTATTTTTATTCCCTAATAACTCTTCCTTAGGAGCCACAACACATCTGGAAACTGCAGCAGCAGATCTGGGAGGGAATCAGGAGTCTGTCACTTCTTAACGTCCACTGACACCTTAAGATGCAAAACGAGGTTTTTTAAATGCTGAAGTCAGTGCAGTGTATAACAGACCACTGTTAGACACACAAATGCCAGCTTCTGAGCTGATGAAAACTATCAGAAAGAAGAAAGGAAGTGGCAGAGAGGAATGCTTTAAATTGCTAGTGAGGGTTAGTAAGCCAAGCAGGTCCCACAGAACACGAGTTCTTTGCAACAACAACAAACTGACATTAATTTTTCCAGCTCTCTGGTGTCCAGGCCTATTTTAAGGTACTGTTCTCCCTTCCTTGGCATCACAGACAGGGCCATCAAACCAGAACTGCCTGTGGGGAGCAGTTATACAGATACTGAGCAACTCCACATTACATTTTCCTGGGACTCTAATCCAGGAAAATCAAAGGACATCTATTCCTTCTCCCCTCAACACATAAACCCACTATATTCTTCTGAGTTTAGATTTAAACCACACCAAGAGAAGAAATATGAGATATTTGAGAGCTCATATCTCATCTCAGATGAGATGTTTGAAAGATGACATATCTGGGAGAACAGAACAGGACATAACTGCTGAACTGGGACCCTTATGTAGATCATCTTCTTGCTACACAGCCTTTACTATTCTGCCAATAGTTGTAGGATCTGTTTTACAACCAAGGAATCAGGTAGTTCATAGTCCACACATATATTATTATTTGTTATTCTCACTAAATAGGAAGAGTTACGAGGAGATGAAAGCCATCGAATATGATTTTAGAGAAATATTCCATTCATTACAGTTGAATTTAAAATTTCACTTTATCTTTTCTCTTCTTGTAGTCATTTCCCTTCCCCCACATGCAGCAGATTCGTTCAAACCACTTCTTTTCATCCTAGGATGCCTTTAACTATGACTGAGTTTTGAAAATACTTTGAAAGAGTTATCTCAGGATTATTATCCCCTGGAATATTTCAAAAACATGCTTGAATAATGATCTGGCTTGGTTTCTTTGGCCTCTGTACAACCTTTGTATCCCCCAGCTAATCTTGCCTGTATCTGGAAAGGCAGCAGAGATACCAACAGAAAAACCTTGGCAGGTGTCACCAAGGCTATAGTGAGATGTAATGGAGTTGTACATTAAACCTTGAAAAAAACCCAAACTGAATTTATCCAATTCCAGCTATTTCCTCTCATGCTCTTTCTCCATAATTCTCCTTTTGCTCAACAGAGTGTTATTTCCTGTATTTCCAGCAGAAGTTAATTATTCAAAACTCATAAGAGTTTTTCAGTATTTTCGGCTTTTTCAGTATTTCAACCACACTAAGTTGAACACAAACCCAATTTATATTCTTTCCCAAATGCTTTGATGCAGCAAGAACAAGTGTAACACTCGTTTGTTGAATCTTGGTTATTTGTGGTACTCTGCGTGCTTGAGATTTATTCAGTGAAAAGTTTACACCACATTCTATGTCATGGTCTGTCACAGTGAGGCCACACACACACACACAAAAAAAAAAAAAAAAAAAAGAAAAAAGAAAAAAGAAAAAGTGCAGTGCTCCCATATCCTGCAAAGTTGTGAAGCAGCACTGGGAGCTGAATAGGTGGCCCAGTGGCCAATCCAGCTGCACAGGCACCTGAAAGCAATGGTTCATGTAGTGGCCACAAACCTGTACTTCACAGCTACAGCATTTCACAGCAGTACATCAAATGAAGGGTCTTGCTGCATTAAGTTTTAAAGTTTATCTACATTAGTTTAAATCTGAAAATACTGGAGAAAATTTTAACTATTGACCTTGGGTTTCTACAAGGATGTGCTTTAAAATTATGGTGATACAGATGCACAGAACACACTGAATAACTTTTCTGTAACAGTCAAAAGATTGAATCACACAGTAGCAGAATATTCAGCAGAGAAAATGCTTGAATAAAACACATAATGTCTCACTTTGGAGTCATATCAATGTAAAATGTCATCTACAGTTATTAATATTAATTAAATTTAATGATGATTGCTCAAGGACATTGATTCAAAAGATCAAAGTGGTTTTGCATTAATACATTAAAGCCCAAACTATTCCTTGTAGGAAAAAAACCTAAGAACTTGGGATTCACAAGACCTCTGGGGTCACTGAAGCCCATGTAAATGAATCTCTTCCACTAATCAGAGTGGATGGTGCATCTACCATGCTATGTTTGCACCTTATGCTAGAAACAAATACAATTATATGGGACAACAGAAATCTAATTAATAAAAAGAGGTTAGAAAGCTAAAAAAATGAAATTAAATCACTAAGCCCTTTTGAAGTTTCTGCTCTTGCCACTGATCTGCTTGCTTATAATACAGGTATATACATACTGTGGCATGTAAAGGCACATAATCTGATGATATTTTCAAAGAAAAGTATTTAAAAAGCAAAACAAACACAATCTTTACATATTTACATGCCTTAGATATGAAGAAAAGTAAATAAACAATGAAACATTTGCAAACAATGTCTTACAGTACAGTCTTAAAACCCTAACTGAGCATTAGTTGGGGTTATTTCTATGAAACTAAAAAAAGAATAAAAAAGCAGCTGTTGTCCCTCTAAAATAGTCTGAGATTTACTGTTTTAAGTTACTACTCAAGGTCTCAATACATGCCAAAGCCAAGTTTATGAGCAGCACAAGAGTACATGGAAGTTTCTTACTGTCTTCCCAGTCCAGCCACATCTCTGGGGGTAAATACCTCCCCATAAAGCAAAACCACAGAAGTCATTTACAGCATCCTCCAGGCTTATGTGCTCTTCTAAAAATAATTCTCAACACTCAAACTTTTCACATTCAGTTATATTTACTGCTCATCAGCTTCTTAGTTGAACATCAAGGAATAATTCAGTTTAAAGATTTCAAAACAAAATTTCAACAGAAGCTTTGAGTCCAGGCAATGTACTCTCAGGATTGGCAAATGAAGCCACATCTGAGACAGAGACAAAAAAATGTTACTATTTTAAGGCTTGATTCATCCTTATTTCCACTTTCCTGCAGCAACACTTACTATAGCATTTCTCAAAATTTCCTTTCTGTTCACACTTTGCTTTACTTTGTTCCAGCATGCAGTACACCACCATCACATCAAATTTCATCTGAATCTGTAATCTGTAATCAGATTCATCTGAGTCTGCAATCAGAAAAGTGATTTACCTCAAAGGTGTGAAAACTTTGTCAAAATCATGATTCTATTCACCCTCTAATTTCTATTCAAAGCCTTTTTTTATTCAGCTGACCATCAATTATTCCTTACGTACTTAAGCAGACACAAAGTGCTGCTTTAAAGTATGTGAACACAGATTTAAACTAATTTAGCCTATACTATAGTAACATACTGATGTATTATTAAAACTTAATTACTTCGTTTTCAGAGTACCCAGACACTGTTTAAAAGATGCTGAAACAGACAATGGTACACATGAATAAGATTAAAATTAAGTTATAGTTGAGCAAATATTTATGAGACTTGCTGCTCATGAATTATGTACATCAGAGCTGCTGAGCACCATGGTTTAATGGAGATTTGTCCTCACAAACTAGCAACAGACCTTTAGCTGACAAATTAACTTTACCAGAAAAAAAAAAAATCACATGCTATTGATGTTCTTTGTCAGTGTGAGGCTGATCAGGAAAATAGAAGCACACTGCTTGGGTAAAATTTTACATTCAGCAGTTGGTTTTGGAAACAGACTCAATATATTTATTTTACATTTTGCTTCCTATTTTCTTGCACCAATGTAAAATGCAATTTGTAAATATTAAAAATTCAAGAGATAAAGTAATTGTTATAAAAATTGTATTAAGCATGGAAGCATTAACTTAGGACATCAGTTGCTCAGCCAGAGAGCAGTACATGGTACATCTTTTTCTCCTTGTCGATTCCATTACGTGAGCCAAGATCCCAAAGCACAAGAGGGAAGCACAGCCAATTTGTTGAAATTAAAATTAAATACACTGAGAAAAATTCTCAGCTTCTGAAGCCCTGCCCATTTTAAGGCAATTCCAGCTTGATCAAAACTCCTAATTACTTCTGTATAGTCACCCATTCACCCTTAGGGCTATGCCTAACATCAGGCTCCCCAAACTTGGTGGTAGTCTGGGCATCTTTAGAGCATATATCAAGCGTATCAGAATTTTTCTTGTCCAGTTCATTTTACAGAAGTGGTCTGATATTCAAATTTCCTAAACCATCTGGGCCCAGTGCCTCACTGAGGCAGCTGCACTGTTTTGGCTGTAAAGCAAAGCAAACTCTAGCTAGGACATTTATTTTTTTTTTTCCATAGATGCTCTAGCAAATCTAATGCTGCTCACAACATACTACTTATAGATTGTGAGAGATTATAACCATGTTCTTGCATAGTACAGGAATAACATTGCTTATGAAACAGTATCATTCAACTCCAAAATAAAAAGCAAGGTGATGAAGCCCCCACCATGCAGAAAAACTTCTGGGAGAGCATGGGTCAACCACATTCCTGAATGTTCTGATCAACTCCTTCCCTCTGCAACTGGACTCCTTCCTTTCCTACTTCAATTCTCTTACCCCCAGAGATATTTCATAATCATTCTTGTTTTCTAACTACACATTTGCTGATTTTTTAATTCCATTTGCTTTAAAAACTGTCAGTGGAAGAAAACTAGGCATGTTTTCATATACATACTTAGAGATTCTGACATTCACTTCACTGCAAAAGAGCTCTATTTTTGGTTTTTTTCATCCTCAATAGATAAACTATTGTTAGAAATAAAGTGTCAAAGTAATAAGATAGTCTAATTTTAAAAACACTGGCTAGTTGGCTATTTTTTTGAGAAAACTTTCTCAAGTAACACAGGGGTATTTCTTTTTATCCAGGAAAGCATTATCTGCACAGTTCAGAGGCTAACTTGGTTTCAAATTTCAAACTCTTTATATTTGACAGTTGTGAGGAACAGTGATTTAAAACAGTGGTTTAAACTACAAGACCTGTGCAGGTTTCTCATCTTCAGGACAAAGTTTGTTTGAAGTATCTTCCCTGGCAGAGCCTGTTCAAAGATTTTCAAGTTTGAGAAAGCAACAGTTTCTACCACCCATTTCTCCTGAAATGACCTGGTGTTTTCACAATAGAATTTGTCATTTAGTTAAATCCATACTGAATTAAAACCATCACATAGTCCAGTTGGTTGGACTAGAGCCCTTGCTGCACCTAAGTGTTACATGGGACAGCCTGCAGGTTCCATCTCACAATAACATGACAAAAGATAATTTTCCTGTGGAAATGTTAATAAAAAAATAAAAATAATAATAATAAAAAAAGAGGAAACTAATTTGAGATATGCTGAGTGCAGCAGATTTTTACACATCTAAGACTGACTTGATGCCACTTGCATCCATGAGCACTGTGGTCTCCGAGGAGGGAATGTTGCAGGAAAACACAGGCATCAATAAAGCACAGTACTGTTTGCTGGTTTGAGAAAGAAAAAAACCCATGAGAAGTGCAGAAACAAAATGAACACATTGCAAACAGAAATGGTACCAAGACATCTTTCAAAACCCTCTTACAGAAAAAGACAGCTGCAGTCACAGAAAAGATTTTTGATTAATAGTAACTGGGCCACTTTTATGAGCAACCAACTCATTAGCCATTTTTCAAGCACCCTAAGAGTCTGGAAATAATCTAATATTGTTTTATAGATTTTCTGGGCAATTTCATCTGCTAGCACTACCTTATAGCCTAGTATCCTCAGCACAAAAAATAACAGCAAAATTTGGTCCTGTTAAGAGCAAAGCATATTCCTAAAACACTTAATCCATCTTTCCTTTCTCTCAGTGAGTGAATTTACAACAGGAAAGCAGGAGATATTCAGAACTCCACTATCATATAGCTACAGACAAGCCAATCCATCTTCTTTTTATTCTTTTTGGTAATACTTATGTAATTAATTTTCAAATATTAAAAATATATGTATAAAAAAAGGAATGAAACACTGTGGACTCTCTGATCTTCTTTACTCTAAGCTGTCTCAAGGAGTACCTAGAACTCTTTACCTCTGGCAAATCAAATCTTTGATCAAGGATCAAAAGATCTGTGCTGTTAATTCCCGGACATCAGGGCAATCTCTGCCATCTCAGTTATTTGAGCCAACTAGCTTTAACATCCCATAACTAAGCCAAGTGGCCATGAGAGTCATTTATAATCCTTGTAGTATATAGCTTTGGTTTCATTTAGCAGCTCATTACTGGTCCAAGTAATAACAGGACAGGAGTATTTCTGGTTGCTCTTTTTTAGAGTTAAATCCCCTCCTGAAGGACAGAATATGTCCATGGCAAGCATATATGCTCATGAGAAGTCTTGGCTGTGTTCACAGAATGATACCATACTTCCCAAAATAGCAAAAGTTCTATGCTGCTCAAGCTACAGAATATACATACAGAATATAAGAATATACAGAATATAAGCAGATATCCTAATCTTCCTACACTGGCTGCCAGCCCCTGTTGTTTTTTTCATCCTACCTCAGTTTTTAAGCCACTTAGGATTTGCCATTCTTAGTCATTGATAAAAATACTGTCACATCCCTCACTGAAGTTGGCATTCTGATTCTCTGCTCCATCTCTACAAAAGTCATCAGGTGTGGCACAGTAAAATTAATCCTGCAAGTCGAGAACATGCTTATAAACCAGGAAGAATGCAAAACTAGGGCTCTGATTTTCTCAGTGAAAAGTTAAGTCAGTAAGAAGGGAGGCAGAGGGAGTGGTAAGCCTGTAATATTTTGCAATTTGCATGCTAGGGGCAAAAGTAATAAAATAAATAATAATTTTAAAAAACACCAAACCACAAAAAAAACCCCAAACAAAACAACAAACAAACAAACAAACCAACCAAAAACCAACCCACAAAAAATCCACCATGAAAACAACAACAAAAATAAACAAACCACCCAAACACCAAACAAGTTAGGGTACTCCAAAGCTCAGAACTCTGTCCTAAGTAGACCTTGGCAGTGTTTAACTTTGAAGCTTTACCATCTTCTCAAAAATAAAATAGATGCTTAGGGCAAACAGTGTAAGACTAAACATTCATAAGGACTTGTCAGCAGCAGCCATCTGTGTGACAGAGCAGCTCCACACACTTCGGGGCAAAGTTCCTTACCCAGTTTACACACAAGTAATCATCAAAAGCGGGTTCCCTTTTTCAGCTGATTGTACCTGCCCATAGCTGTGTGTATCCTGCCATTACACAGACTCTGCTTGTACCAGGAACACTTTCCACCTAGGTGGGTAGCAGGCACTTTGCCTTGCAATTGAAGTGTTTAAAGAGAGAAGCAAGATTTCAGAGGTCACACATGCCCAAACCACCCCTGCATTCCCACTGCTGCCAGTGCTCTGCAGGACAGCAGAGAAGGAGCAGGGATGTGTGCTAAGCTCTGAAGCAGATGGAGTGATGGATGACAAAGAAGTTTTTAAGTACTTCATCTTCTTATCTACCTCTTTGCAGTATACTGGGTAATAAAAATAAAAATAAAACCAAACATGCAGCTATTCACAGGCTCAGAGATAAGCAAAGCACAGCACAGGGTGTGATCTGTACATTTACTTATTGAAACATCAGCTTTCAGCACTTAGGGCAGATTTTGGTTCCTGCTTCTAATCTTCCTAGCCAGATATCATCCCCACAGAGTCCCAGCTATTGAGCTCCTCAGCTGTCACAGGCATGAAAAAGGAAGCTGAACATTGCTTCTCATTTCTTCTGATGTTTCTTATCATCTTCTATTTCCCTCGTAAACTCTTCTTGTAAGTTCTGATTTCTCTTATTTCATATTTTTCTCTCTCCTTTGCTCTTGTGTTTCTCAACAGAATATATAGTGGCTTTAATGAAAACAAAACAAAACAAAAAAAGCCAACCAAAACCACACCTGCTTTTTTGCCATTCTGGTTTCCATATGGCTACAAGTCATAACAGATTCAGCCTAGCACCTAAAAAACAAAAAACAAAAAAACAAAACAAAAAAACCAAACAAAAACAAAAACAACAAAAAACCCAAACAAACAAAAAAAGGCAAAAAAAGAGGCAAAAATCTGATTTCTGTTAGTAGAAAAAAGTAAGAAACAGTTTCCTCCCCCTTTGAAGTCTGTCTGTTGTCATCAGAGAGATGTGGATGTAATTACCAAGATGTGCCTTATTTTCCTTCATTGTGGAAATGATTCTTTATGGCTCAGGTTAGTAGGCTGCAGACTAACTCTCTTGAGGTTTAATTATATTTGTTATTAACCAAAGGTGTCACTGCAATTTACTTTACTGAAGACCATTGGCAGACTCAGTAGGTGTCATGCATACCAACACCCTACCTCAGTCCTCCCTTGGAGGTATCACCACCTCTAAAACGTTACCACTTGTGTTATTTTGTTGAACTAGGATGTTAATATGCCTTCCCCATGGCTGTAATTTCTGTCTTGTAAAAGACAAGGGATCCAGGAAGATACTTCAGCTGTCCACACCAAACCCCAAAATAGTTTCTCTCTTACAAGTCAGTTTCTGTTGTTTTCAGCATCCCACTAGGATGCTATTTAAAAGAGAAGTTGCTAAAGAATTCAAGTTGCTTTCTGTCTAATTTACCTTTAGGAGAAAAATCCTAAAATTTGGTCTTTTTTCAAGTTAGCTGCTGTTAGCTGAGGAGTATCCATCTTTCCTTCTGCTCCCCTTTCCCTTTCTCAAAAAAAAAAAAAAAAAAGACTGTTCTGAACTCTAGCAAAAATAAATCAGTCCAAAGTCATTAGCAGAATTACTTATTACAAAGTTCTATAGACCATGAAGTATATTAAGACAGAACTTTTTAAAGAATAAATATACTGATTGGAAGTGCAACAATGAAAGGCAAAATCATGACTCCTGGTACAAAATGTGGGAAAGCTCCACTTGATGAACTCAGGAAGCTGACTTCAGTCTCAGAAACAAGTCCAACAGACTCAATGTAAAGCTGGAGCAAGCTGAAAATTTGTAATGAAGGAAACCAGAATATCTAGGGCAAAGCAGAGCACCTCTCCTGCTCAAAGTGACTGGCAGAGACCTCCTGTTTGGCACATAAGCCAAATATTGAATTCAAAGCCAAAATAGTTAACTACATGAAGCCTGATTGCCAATGCTTTGAAAGTCTTTCTTTTTACTTGAAAAAAAGGAAAATGACAGGCATTAGAAAACACTCCTTTTTCAGAACAGCTGCTAAGGGTACAAAATATTGTCTCAGCACCCCTGCTAGAAGCAGAACATAAGGAGACCGGAAGGGCCAAGGATACATCTTGTGGTAACATATTGCAGGCAAATGAGGCAATATGCTGGAGCAGCTGGGTTTCCTCTCATCAGAAATTCTTGGCATGCACACGGTTCTGGGCCCTGTGCTACCTGGGCTCTCTAACACTGAGCCAATGAGCACAGTCAGAGTTGAGATTTTTAAAAGTCGGGATGCATTTGCATTTTGTGCTGTGAAAGATATTGGCAGGATGTCACACTCGATGCCATTTTCATGTTTGGGCATCACAAAGGTCTTATCAGGTGAACAGACACATGCTGCACCTTCTGGGTCATGAGCACACAATATAAATACAGGTTGTCATTGTCCCTTTACATTAGTTTTCATAATAAACCTTTATGGAACATTTTGATGTCTTGACTTTGGCTATAAAATCCCAAAAGAAGTTTGCAAACCCTGAAAAAAAAACCCAAACAATTAAAAAATCTACTCTGTTCTCTTGCCTGTTCCTACGAATAGACATCTTCCAATTTGTGCAGATTCTTAACATTTTTTTGGCTAGCACATCCCTTAGTTCTTTCCAAAATATCCAATTATTTTAATGAAGAAACTATGGAAATGCTTTCTTGTGCAGTTATCAGCTTGGCAAATTACTTTTGCAGGAATTTGATCTTGTTAATTTAAATGCAACACATAAACCACTTTAGAAAACAGAACCTTATACAAACAGCTATTTGGTACATGACAGCAAAACCCCAAATAATATCCAGGAAGGTTATTACAATTCCTGTCTCTACTATGTCACTGCCAACAATTTTTAAGGTTTTGCAGAAAAAAAACATTGTTTTTTGTGTAGTATTTTTCACCCATCCTTATATGTTACTGTTTAAAAAAAAAAAAAACAAAAAAATGAACTCTTGTGTGAGACACCACCATTCATTCTCCCCACCTCTCCCAAAAATCATCTAAAAGTCAAGACCATTTACTTTTTTTAATTCAAAGCCTGTTATGGGAGAGTACCCATATTTCACACACCATCACCAGGACCACTGCAGTCTTTTGTAACTGATTACATTTAAGCCAAGTTTAAGAAGGAGTTATCAACTTCTTCTCTCTTTTAGGCTTAAAAAAAAGCTTATTCACCTTATTCTTATTATTCAAATTGAACGAGAAAAGCAGCAGACTGAGAGAACCTGAGGGGGATAAAATAATGCTGCTAAGTCCAAGGGGACTGCAGAACCACTGAGCAAGGCCAAGGAGAGAAAAAGATTAAACATCATCTCTGTTTATATCCTAAAGTAGTGATCCATAGCATTTCATCAAGTAGTTTCCAAATCCTATAAAATGCCTCAGAAGATCCCATTAAAGCACACAACACCATTAACAAAGCTCACTAATGAAGGGATAGTATTTAAGTTTGTTTTGGATGGAAACTCTGTCAAGCCCAGTAAAATTTTAATATAAACCACTTCTATTTTCATAAGTCTTCTTAAAACAAATTCTATTGAAAATGGTCACCTAGAAATAGTTGATACTTTAGTCTGAAGGCTGAATTAGTATATTTGACTTGGATTTCTTTCACAAGGCCAAATAGAAAATCTTCCTTAATTCAAAGTAAAGTTTTTGACAGAGATCATGCAGTTTTGCTATCATTTCCTCAAACATCATCTGTCTTCAATTTTACAATACGATAGATGAGCATTTCTTAGATTTCTACTTTCGCTGTAGTTTTTCTGCTTCACAAACCAATAATCTTGTGAGTGGAGTGGAGGGTGGATCTCTCTGAACAAAGGAGTGTCCATGTTCTGAGATGAGGGCTGTTAGTGCTCACTCCCTTCCTTTGCAAGCAAAATACACAGTACTGGGATCCAGCTCTCCATGTAATCATTCTTAAGTCCAACAGAAATGTTTCAAGAATCTCTCCTCAGCTAGAAAGGTCTTGCCTCTCCTAACACCCAGCATTACAGGGAACTGAGCCTGCAAAATGAGGCTATGAGCATCAGCACCCACTGCATTTGAGATCAGGAAAACCCCACTGGATTTACAGAAGTAGAACAAACATCCTTATTGTAGTCATGCTTGCATTCATGCTTTGGAACAAGGTAAACTAGGGCAAAGCAATTCATACCACACGCTGGGTCAGATATGCTGAGCAGAGGCTTGTTAAACATGTCCTAGCACTCCAGAGAACAGAATATCACGTCCTGAAGGAAAGGACAAACTAAAACATTTAGGCCTGGACAGCCCAGTTGTTCCATTCCATCTGCACTTTTAAAACAAGGAGAAAACCATATAATACCTCCTAAAATGAAGTACTGACTCCTCTCACCTCTATCAAAGCCTCTTGGTATTGCAAAACCTCTTATCCTCTACAAGTGCCAGTTCCTGCAGGGGGTATGCACAGACATCAAATTCCTCCCAATGGTCACAGATTTCTATCTTGGTTCATCAATCCAATGATCACAACACTGCAAGATCAGCAGCAATAGCTGAAACCAAGCAACTGAGCACCAACAGTGATACCAGGAAGCATCCAAGGGTAAAATGTACAATTATTATAAGGAAAGCTGATAGAAGGCTGGTTCATTTCTTCTTCATACAAAAAGAATTAGCATTATTTTCTCAAACAGCATACATTTTAATTAAATCTTTGCAAACTGACAACTCAGCCCAAGACCATTGGCAGAACTAAATCACGTTGATTTATTTTCTCTACATTTACATTTCATCTTCGCTTGCCCTTAAGAATTACTCCTCTTGCTCAGTACCCATGCCTCACGTTGATATTTTAATCTTCATTTATCAGTAAATGAAAGCAAGCAAAAAATGTACTAGAAGCACAAAGACCAAAGTTAGAGAATGAAAATGCTGCCAACCTAAAAGCATGACCAGCTGGAAAAGGTGGAGCAGTCCCAAAATTACCTCTATTCCTGCCTCTATTCTGTCAGGATAGGAAGATCTGATGTGAGAAAGAGACCATTTCCCAGCAGTTCTCTCCACCCAATTCCTGCCATACATTTCCCTCCAGCACTCCCCTTTCATTCTCCACACACAGAGCAGCTGGGGCTTTTGTTTCTGTGCATCACCCAAGAGTGTCCTCCAACCCGTGAATCTGCAAAGACACCAATGACAACCTGTGTTCCCCTGTTGTGCCATACATGTCAGATACTCTTAGCTGAGACCTCCCACAACACCTGGAGAAGTCCAGTATCAGGTTGCTATAGTGACAACCCTCTCTCTTACAAAGGTAAAATCAAAGATCTCTGCTACCAATGGCCCACTTGAGGTTTTAATCACAGTGGCAATTGCTCCATAAGCCTAAAACTTATCTGCCATTACCTTCTTGGGACAATGTTACTTTGAAATAGATTAAAATTCATCAGGTAAAGGAAGAACTCAAAGTAATCTTTCATGGAAACTTTCATGGCAAGTGTATAGTAAAGAACATAAAGCCCAGGTATCAGGACTGCACTCTAGAAGGAAACTTAACTGCTTCAGGGAACACAAGATCAGTACTATTATTTATAGACAAGTGTCATTTACAGTAATTTTCTTCAACAAAAGAAGAATGTCAAGGAAGAGATAATTTACTTTAATTCCTTATATCAATTTAACTTCAAGCTAAAGAAAGAAAGAACAGAAACTGCCAAATTACCTATATAAAAGAGGTGTGGAATAGAAACAACATTTCATAATATATTTCTATTTGATTTTTTTCCATTTTGTCTTTAACTTAATTGCAGAAAAAAAGAAGGTATGCAGTTTCTTAAAGAAAAAAGGAAAAAGCCAGAATGACAACTGGGATCTCTGCTGCTCTGTAGTACTATGCAATTCTGTTTATCTGCTCTGAAATAACATTCTCATAGGCTTACTAAATATCACAGATTGTCATGTGCAAATATCTTATTTTGTGAAAGCTTCTTTACATTTCTCCTCTATTCTGCCTGTGTTTTGTCAGCTTGGTGACCAATACAGGGAGAAAAAAACCCCTTTTCCTTTTCACTTACCAGACCACATACTGAGTTATACTCAGCTAATATAATGAATGCCTTCCATTATGAAGTTACGTTTCATTAAATTATTTGGCCTTAGGATAATAAGAAAGGCTATATTGTTCCCATTCTATAGATGAGGAGCTGAAAGCTCTTCTTTCAGCTGCAGTACAAGAAATGAACAGGCAAGGTTCAGAAATGGAAATTTCACTGCAGAAACCAGCTTCACAGATGACAGCAAAGACCATCAGCAGCAACACCACCAGAGTCAGCCCTCCACCCTAGCATGAACAGGCATCAGCCCTGATTCCTTGGCAACACCCATGAGCTCCCATCAGGAACACGTGGTACCTGTATCCTGTATTTCATTCATTATTGCACAGAATGTTGCTGTACTAAGTTCACAAGTTCAGAAAAGGCTTTATGTTTGCTCCATGTTGTAGTTAACCTGAACATGAGAAAATTAACATGATTCCAATTTTCTAGCAGCTTTTTTTTTCCTTGAAATCACATACTACTCAGGCTTTGCATGAAGTTCCCATGAACATCATGTGCAACGCATTACTTGCCTGAAGATACACTTTCAGGAAACAGCAACCCCTGACTATGCTGAAAATCTATTATTTAGATTTTTTTCAGATTATTCAGGTATGCTTGCTACTGCCAATACAGTTAAGCATACAACAGGGAGATAGCACAAGTGGCTGTGACAGGGAAAAAGGAGTAAGGTGGAGCAGGCCCTGGTCTCTGAGCACCCTCCACACCTCCTCTGTTCCTCTAACTACACATTTGGGCAGAGCCCAGTGCAGCACCTTGGCAAACCCAGTCATCCCATTGCCTCTCACTTGCCAGACAAAGGCACTTATCTCCTTGTGCCCCATCTAATAAAGTAATGTTGTAAAATATTCCAGTGTAATGTTCCAAATTCACAATTAACAGTTCTATAAAATGTGGTGTCAGATTTTTTTGTTCTGCTGATTTTGGGTTGTTGTGGGGTTTTTTGTGGTGGTGACTGTTCACTTTTTAACACTGAGGGCCTCTCTAACTGGAAAATATTATGAAGAACTGATTAGCATACAAGATCCAAACTGAGAAAAGAGCCTATGCACCTATTCTCTGGTACAAAACCATAAACTCACCCTTTGACAACAGTTTATACTCACAGAGGACTGGGTCAGAAAGCACCCTTTTTTAACTTCAGTTTTAAGACATAACAGTAAAAGGGTTGTTAGTAACTTCAAAGAGAAATTAAATCCTATCACAACTTTGTGCTTTACTACAGGTACAACACATGTCAGGGCACAGGTCAGCACAGCTTTCACTCAAGGAACCATCATAAGCACACAGCTACCACACTATGAAGTTAGAGGGCAAACAGTTCCAAATTCTACTTACACATCTGTGACAAGTTCTGAAGACTCTCTTGGCCCACATGAAACTGGTTATTAGCAAGTCCAACAAGCAGTTGGTTAATTTAGTTGCTTAAAAATAAGTATCCAAGTCCCCCCTCTGCCTTGCGTAATTTTTAATTGGTGACTGCTCCTTTCCAACAGCCACAGCTTCTCTTTATGATGCCCATTAAACCTGACAAGGCTCTGCACTATGAATATGTTCCAATTAGGAAGAAGGGAGATAATAACTTTGTGGGACTTTTTGAAGATCCAAACAACTGTTCTCATTTCACAGCTCACTGATTCTTTAAAAGCAACAGAAAGTCCTAGAAATAAAATGGCAATACTTATTAAACTGTCTCTGTCTTACAGCCAATACGTTTTTCTTCTGCCCCAACATGAAAACAACCCTTATGGCTGACCACCTTAGAAGAAGGGAATAAGCAGTTCTGACCAACTAAAAGATACCTTTTTTACTTTCTCCTTTTTAACTCATGAACTACTCTTAACATGACAGTAAAAAAGGGAATGGGAATTTGCAGTTTGTAAATCCACATCACTTCTGCTCGCCTGCAGAGAATATTTATATAATGTGACGAGCACTTCAAGATCCACCAAGTTCAATTCATGCAATGTCACAGCAACAAATTCTTCAGTAGAACACAGGGTTGAACCAGACTCTGCTGAGCTTCCTTTCAGCTTCAGAATCACAGCAAAACCAGTCCAGGTCCCTGGGAGGGGAGAGAGTCCTCTGAACTAACACACACCAGAGCTTGCCCTGTCAGAAACAAGAGCTGGAACAAAGCATTCAACAACACTGATGGTGCCCAATGGACAAGGCCTTGAGTACAGCAAATAAATAATAAAAACTCTTTTCCCCTTCTACTGCTTCAATGTTTAACGTCCCTTGGTATTTTTATTTACAAAACAGAGCTATACTGGCATTAATATTTACAAAAATTCTCTTTCAGAGCCACATGCCTGCTTCTCCCACATTTTTTCTTACACTAGAGAAAATACCTCCTCAGAATTATATATCTTAATATGTCTTTGTCTTACAGCTTCTTTCAGTTTTAGAAACCGATAATTTTAAGTGTAGATACTTGGCTACCTTACAGACACAGTTGCTCTTTTCCAAATTGAAACACTGCTCATTTTTAAAAGAATGATGGGAAATTATCCCTCGAGTTTAATTTATTTTGTCCTTAGCTGGAGGGTTTAATACATTGTAACAAAATAAGTGGGAAGCAAGACATTGAAAAGAATCTTGTTCAGATTCAGAATATTTGAAGCTCAAAAAAACCTTACTCTGACATTGTCACATTCTCTTTCTTCCCCCAACTATAGTCAGGGATCACATTAAAGCAGCACCTCAAGCAAAGCTTGCAAAATTTTGTACCTTGGCTAAAACTAGTATTTGAAAATGGATCATAGACTGACAGAGGCTACTGCCTTTTGCTCCAGCTGACTTTAAACTGGCCCCAGCTTGATCCACCACCCATATTCAAAGAACACTTTGAGGAACTCAGCCTTCCCAGCAGTGAGCTAGCAGAAGAGACAGACAGAGTTGGAGATTGATTTCAGTCAGCACAAATGACCTTGCTGTCTGCCTTCACTCCTCAGTCACCCAGGCCAAAAGTTACATTTAATAAACCCATCATTAAAAGCATGACTTCAGCTGAAGCCAGAGACTGCATCTTTGAAATAGCCAGTCTTGTCTTCCAAATATCAAAAAGTAATAGAAAACTGCATCCAGACGGATCACATTTTATCTGGGAATAAGTTTTGTATGTATGGCTTTTTCCAACCTTCAAATGTCATCCTTTAAACTAGCTCCATCATTTCTGAAATATTAAAAAAAGACTATAATCTTAAATCTTTCCAATCTAGATGACAGCAGAAGGCTTCATCTTACTTAGCTCTAGGTGTCTAACAGACAGTTGTCTAAATTCAAGTTAGCTTTGTGTGCTCTCTTCTGCAGCAATAAAAATATAAAAGGTTAGTTTGGGGGAAAATCCATCTGTTATCTTCAGACAAGATGAACTGCCTGAACACATCAACTTCAAATCTTTTACAAAAACTCTGGAAGACCAACTTTAAGTGTAAAAGCAGATTAGATACCTAAAAGGAGAGTGGAAGGGATCCCACCCTTGCTTACAATGCTTAGAACATTCTTAATGCTTTTACTGGATTAGCTAATTTCAGTTCTTTTTGTATCCCAAGAAAAGTTTTCCCCTCATAAAAAGCAAACCAAAACAAAAAAAACCCAAACACCCAGCACCCCTCCTCCTATTTTAGCCCTTCTCTGAAGTTCTGTACTAGGACATATCTGTATACTCGTCCCAAAACAGATCTGGCTTTTTGGCCAGAGGAACACAAATATGTCTACAGCATAATGGATGCTTTGTTCTTTCTGTTAGGCTCTGATGTACAGTTAAAATTGTAGCATCTGTTGCCTCCAAACTGACCAAAACTAGTGGCAACAAAGCATCCACACACAGTTGTTAATAGCTCAGATATTAAGAATCAGTACCACTGCTCACTGATAGAGCCTATCCTTAAATCTTACCCAAAAGACCTATCAGATTTCTGAACTAAAAAACTGTAAAAAAGGAGTAGGACCACAGCCCAAGGCAAATCCACCAGGATATGTGGTAAAGGTCCCTAGGCTACGTGAAAACTCAGCTTGTTCAGCTGTAGCTGGTCTTAATATTGTGGCTTCCTGGTTTTCAGCTATTAATCTCAAAAAGGACAGAGATCTTTCATACCTTACCATTTATGGTTACAGAAAGCTTTTTAATAAGGGAACTAAGTTAGGAGTTCAGCCACAGCAAAGCAAACCCGGAGAAGAAAAGGAAGGGGGAAAAAAGAATCATAAAAATCCCTTTCAGCTTTAAGTTCTGCTACTATCCCAAGTCTGTCAAATAACAGAAGTTTTTCCATCGGAGAAGGAATAATTTCTTCAAAAACAGTAAGTACATTTTAAAGCAAATGTTTTTCCTTAGGAGCATGCAATATCTTTGGGTTTTGAAAAGTACAGTGGTTTTGGAAGCAACAATCTTTCTAAATCTGCAGCATTATGGAAGACAGCCCAGATAGCTCACATGCTGCAGAAAAGTCAGAGTTGTTCACTCTTTTGCAACAGAAATCAATCTGATAATTCTCCACAATTATTAGCCAAGGTAATGCTAATCTTTTCACAAATTACAGAATTTCAGGAGTCTGCAGCCCCTGTGTGATCACAGCTTTTAGTCATTTTAATGGTAAATACACCTTATCTTGGTTCTGAGTTTGATGGCTTTGTGTGTTTGGCTTTCCTTTAAAGGCTTTTTTACCTCCAAGTGAGAGAGGAACAAGGCACTTGGACTCTTGCAGGTTTCCTGGAAATAGACTCAAAAACTGACTTATTTTGTGCAGCTCTGTACTGCACAGAATCCACAAGAAAAACTCTAGAAAAACTTCAGAACTGCTGAACCAAGTAAGTAATTTAAAAATTAATTAACAGATCTACTTTTGAGCAACTTCATGGGGTTTTTTAAACCAAAAAAGTTAACATCTTTAATTCACTCAAGTGTCATCAGGTAAACAGTTCATTAATAAAGCAAAGTGATACGAGCATATTTCATAAAATAAATGTAGTTGCATAATGTAATCCAGTCAAAATATTGCCACTTCAGGTTCCCAGGACAGCTGCAAGGATACATGACAGTCTCTTCTGTGCACATTTCCATAAAGGTTCAGCATCACCTCACCCTGTATCACACACCTTTTCAGAACCCTTGTGCAAGTGAGAGACCTGATTTCATCAGTTCTACCAATACCACAACACCCAAGTTATCAGCAGCTTGAACTAGCCTGAGAGAGGTCCCATCCCAGCTCAGAGCACTGGAAACTCCCCAGGAGAAGGGGAAGGAGGGGACAGACCTCCCACCAACTACCAAACATGCTGCCTAATCAGAACAGGGAATTCTATTCCAAACCTGAGCAGATAGCATCCCTAGGATTGCTGGCAATGCAGTGATTATACATTGAAGTGGCACAGCTAGTGTACTGTATAACTTAACTAGATTGATGAAGATTATGGAGAAGGAACATTATGAAAAGATTTGCAGTTTATATTGTCATAATAATTGTGGAGGCACCCCATGAACTTCTGTGCAAAAGATGCCAAGATATTTGCTCTTGAAGGTTGTACTGAAGCTATAGTTACACCTCAGACATCTTCCAATTCAAGTGTGCTCAGAGACTTCCTATGCAAAACAAATCCTCTACAGGGCTTCATTTTTCAGAGATCTAATGGTTTTCTCAGAGGAAACAAAAAGCTCTTTTAACATTCTCCCCCAATAAATATTGGCAGAGCTAGGGGAAAGAATAGAACAATTTCTGATCTGAAAAAAAAAAAAAAACCCACAAAAAAAACCCCCAAAAAACCCAAAAAACAAAACCAAACCAAAAAAAAACCCCTAACCTTTTAAACACAGGGAAAATTCCAAATAAATATGTTTTTCTATGTGCATACTCAGCATTCCTTTGTCATGAGACAGAAAAAGCAAAATTTTCAGCAAAAGGACACAAGAATATTTATATGAAAGGAAAATAGGGCACATGGGGCTTCCTTCAGTGGCCAAAGTTTTCTCTTAAATTATTCTGCACATACACAAAATAGGATTATGGATTTTTCTGGTCCCCTCAGCATAGCAAAAATGCAGGAGGAAGTATGCATTTCAGTTTTAGGAGCCACATTTGCATCTAATCTGGTGCAGCAACACAGCAGTGACATGAGTACCTCTCAGATTTACACTGCTTGAAGACCTAGGCAGTTATTTTATTATGTTTATAGGAGCACTTGGTGAGATATTTTTAGATCAATCTTTCTTGTTAACGTTCTCTGCATAATTCACTTGTCTTTATTCTCTTTGGGATGGAGCAGACATCTGAACTGGGGGAGAAGAGTCAGAGCCCAGTTGGTGTCAGGATGGGGAACAACACTGCACATAATGGTGGGAAAAACTTCTGGACATTTCCAAAATTTCCACTTTACAGATAAGAATTCCTTATGTATCTTAAAAAGGTAGTCTGGCAATGTCTGATGATTAGGAAGGATGAACTTACTGGTGCTTTGTGTATGTGACTGACATTAAAGTAGACTGATGAGGCAATTACATTTCTTATTAATACCTTGGTTAATAGCCCCATGGCTCTTGTTTTCAACATAACCAGGGGGCTGATTACCTCACGATTTCTCAGCATAACTGGGACAGATATGTAAGCATTACAGTTTATCTAAAATTAAATTTATCTACAATTCAAGAGATTGAGAGCACTAGGCCACTAGAACCTTTCCACAAGTGACAGTGGCAGTCCCACTTACACTTGTTCATTTTTGTGCAGAATAAATTAAAGATTAATCACTGTTACTGTATATAAGAATTTCTTGCTAACAGTGCATTTTTTCACTTGCCTGTCATTAGCTTCCAACTGTGTTGTAAGAAACTGCCACTCAGGTACCACATGGTGTCAGGGCCCATGCTCCAGGACTGATGATGGTCTTTGATTCCATTTTTTCCTCTAATTAATATGCACAATAGGTAAAGAAAAGAGTCTTTCATGTCAATTGCTCTTAATTTCTGTGCTGTACAACATTCCAATGTTTTAAAATATTTTAGCGTTATTTGGTTTTTTGAAAATGTCATTTACACTTTTCCACCAGAGAACTAAAGAAATAATACAAGTTTCCAAGGAAGAGTCACCACTGACATTTACCCACATTTCTGTGCAGGGTTTCCTTGCACTTCTCTGTGCGTGGTTGTACATAAGTACACAGGCCCACTGCAAACACACTGACAGTGTTTGATGCCACATGTTCTATTTATAGCCCCACAGACCAAGAAAAGCACCATACAGCCCTATTTAAGGGCATCAGATCCCATTTTGTATTAATTCAAATGCCAGTGAACAGGTAAGGTTCATCTTATGGCAACTTTGAACTTGATGCTTCTTACAATGCCAGTGAATTCTGCCCCATCATCAGAAAAACAACTCCTGCCCAAATGCTGTACGTAAAATTCCCAGTGGGCATTTGTGTTTTATTTCAAGTGGCATTAAATATGGAACTGAATAAAACTCAGTATTCCAACTACATTTGATCCTTTGGACACCTTGGAACAGCCTTTTTGATGTCATGCTCTAGCAAAAAAGATCTGTAACTCATCCTGAGTTATGCTACATGATCAAAGCTGATTTACCACCCATAGACTTTTATGTTTTTATTGTTAAGAACACAAATACTCAGGTTTACAGTACACTAAAACCAGTAGCATTTCAAATATTCAAATATTTCAAATATTTTTTCCTTTGATCTTCACAGGCTTTGCCTCCACATACATACACTTACTAAAAGACTATAGGGTAAATATCAGATAATACCAATAATAATAATAATACAAATCCCAGCAGGTTTTCTTCTTTTTTTAATTCTAATTTTTGCAGAAATTGGACTGCTCCTCCATGAGATACATTATATTTCAGGAAACTGTTACACAACAGTGATATCTGTAATCAACTCTAGTCATGCTTTCTCAATCCTTTCTGTATTTTGTTTTATATCAGAAACATATTGTTCATTCTTCAGAACTCCAAATCATGTTGGGAAAAAAGTTGGTGACTGCACAAAAGCGAGGGGAGACAAGAGCTCTGTGCCTGGGGCTGGGAATGGTGGCCTGCTCCATGGTGATGTACTTTTTTATTGGGATCACCATTGTGCCATTCTACACTAAAAGGTAATAACAGTCACTTGATTATGAGTAAAAAAGCTATTTATTTTTCTTGTCAACATTAAATACAACTGTTAAAGCAATGGCTAAATATATGTTAGTACACTGTACATTCATCATCCTGGCTAAAAAGATGAAGAATGCATCTCAGGTTTTTAACAATACATAAACAAAAAGAAACAAAAAACCCAAACCAGCCAAACAAAATAAACTGAGAAAAAGGTATATGTAATACCAAGAAGCTTTGCCAGGGTAATTCCTACTACTTACTCATGCAAAAGATCCCTGTAACAAAGAAAAGGAGGTGGGGACAGGACACGGGAACTGACCTGAGTTCTCAGAATTATTGATTGAAATTTGTTAAAATACTGAAATGTCAGAAGCTCCACTATACTCAGCAGATTTCAAAGAAGTTGTACTGCACTTACAAATATTTACTAACAACCATTAAAATCCATAGCAATTTTTCTTTCTTGAATAACACTTGAAGGGGTTGGAATCTGACTTCAAACCACAGAACATGTAAGAAACAGTAATGGAAAGAAAGATTTCCTGGATTGTGTTCCTAATGAGAACCCATGCCCTGGGGCTGGGCAAAGCAGATGGCACCAGGACTGAGCATCCAGGGACTGCAGCCTGTCCACCACTCACAGCTGGCAGCCACACACACCTCCAGCATCAACTCAAACCAGACACCACTCACACACTGAAAAGCAAAACCTTATGCTTTGTTTTTGTAGTGTATGGACAACAGAAACTGTGTGCAAGGTACTCAAAGTCAACATCCAAGACAAAGTTCCATGCCCAAACAGCGAAGGCTCAGAGGATGAGGATGCCTTTCCTTACCCCTGTCTACAGGTGTGGGTTAATCTGACAGCCTCAGGACAAGAGGTTATGTTGTATCAGACTGAAGACACACTGGAAAGAAATTCTAAGGTACTGCAACACAGTTTGGATAATCACTCCCTGATGCTATCTCACACCTTGGAGGAGGAGGGGTGATTACTTTTAAACCAAGGAAAAAAGAGTACGAGCTATTCATCCTAACATTGTTACTGTCTGTGCTCAGACCAAGGTGTCTTTAAAATATTTCAGAAATTTAAATTTTGGATTCTGTTTGAAACATTAAATCAATTATTATGTTTATAGTAGTTAAGCAATTAGACCGACAAAACATGAATAATTAATACTTATGAATGCTTAAAAAATACATAAGACTCCCTAGGTGAAAACCAATGTTAAGAATTAGTTTATAAGCTGTGGTTTGCTCAGTTGCTTGTTAAACAGGAGAGACATGAAGCCAAAAACTGTCCTAAGCAAGAGCACAAATCCAAATTTTACTTCCATTATAGGCATCTGACAGGAAGCAGGGAATAAAGAAAGAGACAGAGGAAGGGAGAGGACTGTTGGGAACATGATGCACATTTTAGACAGCAGAGAAAAATAAATTAGTAGTTTTGAAAGGCAATCACCCATAAAATTAATCTGTCTTTGGTGAGCTGTGCAATTGTTTTGGGCCAGCATGACAGCAGAAACCTCGAGTCCTGGAGAAGGCAGTGGCACTGCATGAAGCATCCGTGTGGGGTGCTTGGAATATTTTAGGGGGGTCTTGGTATATTTTAGGGATATCTTCCCAAAAAGAAGGGTGGGACAGAAACATGGGTGCACAGTATTATGTTGGGAGAAAAGAAGAGAGGTAAACAAGTAGGGTTTTATCCTTTTGTTTCTGCCAAATTCTGCTTGGGAATCAAAGAGGTCAACATTTTTTGGCTTGCTCTCTCACAACCTACCACTGTCCCAAGCTGAGTCGAGTTCATCCAGTTCCAAAACATCAAGTATTTCAGAGGATTTATTCCAGCTCAACACTCTCTAAGAACATAAAGTGAATTAGCACAAGTAGGAAACCTCCAAAGCCATGTTTTCCACTTATTTGTCTACCAGTTACAACCAGAGGTGCATGGAGAAGCAGCTTCAATTTCCTGCAAACTGACAATAAAGTTGTGAATTTCTGTAAAACCAGCATTTCTGCTGTGGTGGTGCCCAGAAGCTTTATTAGAAATCAGAGCTTGGCACTATAATAGTAAAATATAAGTCCCAGTGCCTGCAGTTCTATTTCAAGTACATATGCATTACTAGTTCCTAACAGCATTATTCCAACCTATAAATCTACAGACTGAGGGCAGAGGCATGCTGACAGTAACAGGGAAGCTGGCAAATGGGTCATGGACATAAGAAAGCCAAGATGATTGCCAAGGATGCAGAAGAGTTTCAGTACTTGCATGTTTAATGGTTTGCTCAATATAACTTTACTATAAACCCTGCAATAGAGTATCCATCATAATGAATCACCTTGATTTCTTATTCCAGTGCTCGTATGTTCCAGGAAAGTCAGAGAACTCTAAAGAAGTTCAAGCACAAATAGAAACAATTGCAAGCAATTTCAAGAAGTACCAGACTTTACCATGCTACTATGACCCTGGAGGAATGCAGACCAATGTCATTCTAAGCAGACTTTATCCCCCCAAAAGCCTCCTCTTTGCTTTCCTTTGGCCTACACTCATGTTTACTGGTGGATGTCTGATTATTGTTCTGGTAAAAATTAGTCAGTATGTTTCTGTTCTTTCTGCTTGGCAGTAGAAAAAAAAAACCCAGCACAGACTATTGCAAGATATTAAAACACCTTTTTCTGCCTCCATCTGCATTATGTGATTCTTTGTAAGCCAGGTACCAGTCTAAGGGCAGGAAACTGAATGGCACCCACTATGGATTGCATGAAAAGAAAATATAAAATTCATACCCAGGAATGCCTGAAAATAAGAATATAGACTGAGTTACTGTCTATTGTTTCCTTGTGTTTTCTGAGATACAGTTGCTTTACAGTGCTAAAATTCAAGTAAACTCTTCTTCCACATGTAGACAGGTTCCTAACTTTCTGGTTGAAACCAGCTGGTACCAGATCCATGAACATCACTCCTGGAAGGTGCACCCTATATATGCTTCCATACTGATACAATAGGTATTCCTGGAATACTCTTCCTGTCTGTTGAAAAAAGTTTTATTATGGTCCAAGGAGACACTTATTATCAGGGATCTCTCTTTCTGTGAAAGGGGGGGTGGGAGGGAAACAACTGAAAGTCAAGTACAGAAATTACGAAGTTTGCACTCTCTGAGTCTTAAACTAACTGTACAGAATGAAATATATGCAAAAGTAGAGGGTGAAGCAAAGATGCTTATATTAGAAGTAAATTTTCGTATTTAATTCAGATCTCAGCTCAGCTTTGCTTCCACTCAAGGAAGGATACCTGCCTGTCATTTGCATGTTATAAAGCTGTTAAGGAAAGAAAGCTGTGCTATACTGAATATTATTACATAGGAGAAAATATCCATGATGTCTTAATACCTACAGTAATCTAACAGAACCAGAGAAGTCTGCATGCTTAGCACAAAGGTATTTCACAACAGAGATGTTTGTTTAAAGCAACATGGCTTTTGGGAATTCTCTGATGCATATCTAGACACATTTTCTGTTCTCTGATTATATTTCTCTCAGTAAACTTTCAAATGACTGCTGCACACAGGAGGAACATAACATACTTCTTTGAAGCTGTATTTTATTGGCACAACAAGTACAAAATTTTCATCACACAGCTGATGAACCACTCAGGAAAATTTAAAGGCTTAGATACAAATTTAAATTCATTAAATTGTAGTAGAAAAAACTATTCTCATTAATGTGGTGTAGTTCTCTGTGAAGATTTTACAAAAGAGAAAGGCTGAAATATTAACTCATTGCATGCATTTCCCACTAATGAAATAGTGCCACTATTGCCTTTTCATTCTGATCAGCAAAACAAAATTAGAGCAGGATAGCACAAGATGCCAGTTATTAACATCAGCAACCCTCATTCAACATGCAACCTGCTAGGTGCTGAAGGTAATGCACTGTGCTGGGACCCAAGGGGTGACTAGCTGGATGTTTGTTTAATAGGCTCTTAAAAAGCTTCAGTCCAAACTTTGTTTTCAGCATTTTAAGAAGGGCCCCTAGTTAGGAAATTAAATAACTTGCTCACAACTATTAAACACTCAGGCCAATAAATCCCTAGACCTCCCAGGCTTGTTCCCTCTAAGTTCAGCAGAGCTGAGGGTTGGATGTTCTGGTCACTCCAGTGGCAGTCCCTGTTCCCTCACCCATGGGTCACTTACTTCTCTCTGAAGAGGCACGACCACCCCTCAGTGCCACATCCTCCTCACCTCCCTGCTGATAGCCAAGGCTGAGAGCAATAGATGAAAAATTATTCAGAGTGCAAGCCGTTGTTTTGGGTTTTATTCAGATTTACCTCTACCCAAAATAACGCTGGCTGCTTGCTACTCAAACAGTTATTTCCCTCTAACATATAGATATTATATATATATATGCATATATACAGAATTGGTTTTCTCCAACATAGTGGCATTTCTTTCTTGAACAGGATATATTCCAAGTGAAAACAGTTGGTGCAAAGGGGCAAACCACACATGAACTAGGAAACTATCATTTTAGGCTGCTCAAACTCAGTTTCCTCTTTTGCCCTAAAGAAACAGTGAATGTGAGTGCAAAAATCCAAATTTTATAATGTAGAAAAACACAAAATATAGAAAAAAAAAAAAAACAAAAACAGAAATCTGTTTTTGTTTTTAAAAAATGTTTTGTCCAGGTATATAGTGCTGATTATTTTCTACAGTTCTTAGAGAGTTTAACATAGAAGTCACAGGTTTTCTTTCCCCCAACTTTCACTAAAAACTAAGAGTTTTAACAGTGTGCCAGGTTGCTAAACTACTCTTGAGCTTTTGTGAACATTTAAAAATTCTTTTTCATCTGCAAAAGCTAGAATTAAGTAGAGAGAGAAGTTTTAATACCATTATGCTCCTTACAGAAGCACTCGAGAAAGCTACATACCCTTTAGGGGGCTTTCTTGGGTTGCTTTTTTTTTTTTTTTTTTTATAAGTATTATTGAATATGCCATTGTCACAGCTTAGCAGTTGGGCAGGCCACACACTCAATGATAGAATTCCTCTCTCTCCCCCTCCCAAAGGAAGAGAAAGGGGGAATAAAGACCGGAGACCTTAAGTTGGAAACTGAAAACAATTAAATACAGATTTTACTAACACAAGGGAAAGGTAATAACATAAAGGGTAAGGTAACAAAGAATACAAATATATATATATAGATATATATATACATATAACCTGGGAGCACATGGCAAGCTGGCTGGAACAAACAGTAGGAGGTGAGAGGAAAAAGAGGGAGGAGCTGCTGATTTTCTGATCTTAATTAAAGTATGGTAGGAACTGGGAGGGAATAGATCCCCTCCTCCCTGCCAGGGTCAGAAAAGCCTTCTATCTTTAGTTCCTCCTGTTCAAACCATGACAGCCATCAAGTCTACAATAAATCTCCTAAACCAAATCCAGCAAAAAGCACCAAGACATTCCAGACATTTCCCAGAGATTCTGGAAATCTTCAGAAGAAATAGAAGAAGCAGAGTCCTGACCAGAAAGGTCATTTAACACCTTTACAAATACACTCCAGTTTCAGAAATGTGCTCTCTCATTGATAAAAATAAATAAATAAAGAAATAAAATACTGCACAAATCTACCAAATGAAGGAGCCCAAAATGCAAATGAGAGATAAAAGAGCCTTCAAAGATGACAACAAACACCTCAGCTGACCAAAAAAAGCCAAAAAGCCCCCTACTATTGGTATTTGTAGATTAATGTCTTTCAGGTTAGGTGACTCATCCATATATATATATTTATGTATGTGTGTATATATATATATCTTGTCACATAATAAACACTTCCAGTCACCGGCTGTGAGAGGAATCAGGAGGCCCCAGGGATGACAATGAAGCCACAGCCTCCTCCGTGAGGGAGCCACAGCTGACGGCTGCAGGCTTGGTACCCAACACCCAGGAAGATAAAAATTGGAGACTACACTGTGCAGGGGTGGTTGTCAGCATGGGACACGTAATTACTGAAGCTCTCACAGTCTCCAGTCACTTTTAAACAATTCCTAATAAATGAGGAGCTCCTGTAGTCTCACAGCCTCTTTTTAAAAGATCAATGAATGGATCAACACAGAAAGTCTGATGCCCAGCTGGTTCTTCACTGGAAAACAGGATTTTTTAAAGGTTATTATTAAAACCCTACAGTAGCTGTTCCACAAAAAAATTAACATGTTTGTTCCATTCAGCACTGTTCATGGCTGCACAAAATTTATCTACACGGAAATGCAGCAAATCTATTTAATTTTCTGAAGTGTCTCAGATGGTATTGAGAGCAATTATATTATACTGCTTTAAATTATCAGGACTTTACAATAAGATAATATAAAGAAGAATGAAATTTAAAGACTCGGATTGATGACATATAAGAGCATATTTAAATTGATCTTTTTAATGGACTTTTAACAGCAATTTCAGCTCTATGACATTTCCTTACTCTGGTTATAAACATCAGGTACAGTAGTTTCCAAAAAAACCTTATAAAGTAGCACTACATCTACTGTTTCCAACATTGCTACTATGAAATCTTGGTAATGTACAATCAGTGCCATTGCTTGCCCTTTCCAACAGTCACCAACTACTTCATGTTATCTTCCCAGAACACTGTATGTCAGCTTCCCATACCTGCCAAAATCTCTTTTCAGAAGCCAATTTATAGTATTTTCTTCATGTTGGACTGTGAACCCCTCTCATTTAATGAATGCCTTATCCTAACACTGACACCTTCTCCCAGCCCTTCCTAAAATCATGCAGATCTGAAAAAAGAAAAATGGTAATACTTGGTTGATTAGTAAATTCTTCCATTTTACCTGCACTATCCATTACACCATAGTATTAAATCCACTGCCTGACTGATATAAGCAGTTATTTATTATCTTCAATACATTTATGGCCAGTAAAAAAATTCTTACAGCTGATGAAGACAAAACAAAAATAAAGACATCAGAGAGATCTACAGATGCTGCAGTCTGGCAAAGTAAAATTTAAGGGCTAAGCAATATAAACTGATGTTTAGAATGTTTTCAGTTTCATAACAACAAAAAAAAAGAGTAATAATCTGTTCAACTGATGACACATGACTACTCTCATGTGTTGATCTAAGAGCTTCAAGGCCCAGCAACTGTGAAACTAAGACTGATACAGTAATTATCTGTATCTTTAATATTTAATTGTACCTTTAATATTTAACAGTCAACAGGTCTGCAAAATGTTAGCCAGTTCAAATTGAAGTTAGAAAAAACCTTACCGAGTTGAAATTAGAGAACAAGAACAAAGAGTTTACATTCTTACAGCTTTAAACCACATGTTACTGATTTTTGGGAGACCTATCTCATTTCAATTCACTTTTGAACAGAGCACTAGTGAATCCCATCTTTTCCAAGAGCAAGACTAAGCTGTGTGCATCAGACACAATCAATGCAGCCTCCTGCCACATGATTATTATTATTTTTCTTTTGTAACCTGTGTCATTTCCTATGCTCTGTTCTCCCCCAAAAGAGAAAACCAATACCTGCTCCATGTATAAAAAAATTTATCAACCAACCACATTTTACTGAAGCAAACTTTGATGCTTGTCATTAATCATGACTGCTTCCACATTAAATCTCAACTTCCATTTCTTATTTTTTCTGCATTGCTTCTGAAGTGTTGATATTGCTGCGTGGGTTTTAATTTTTAGTGTAATTCATCTTCTGACAGAAATTCATAGAAAAGATCACTGAAACAAATTAAATTCTATGAAATACCATCAGGGCAAAAAGCCAAAACACAACATTCAAAACAAAGCTACAACCCCCACCCCAATATTTGCTTTTCTAAGCAAAGATTCATATACTCCATGTCTGGGAAAAAACCAAAACAAAACAAAAAGACCCCAAACAAACAAACATAAAACCCAAAAATCATTATAAACATCTTCCTCTATAACACAAGCCATAGCATTTCATTTCCCTATTTTTACATCCCATAAAACTCTTATATACACTACATCCCACTGGTAATCTTCTCAAGGAATGAAAGCTAGTTTAAGAACAAGCTACTGTTTAAACATTCTATAATATGAATTTCTTAAATACCATCAGACAACTACCACTTGATAATATGGTGCTCTTGAGAATGAAAAGATCTTGGCCTCTGAGTCAATTCCTACCAAATCCTGAGGAAGAAGTCAGTGAGGAGACTAACTCTTGGTCAGGCTGCTAAATTACCCCCAGTTCTGAAAGAGTCCTTAAGATGCCTGAGTATGTCAACAGGCTGCAAGTTATCTGTCTCCAAATACCTAAAAACATGATCACTGGAGTACTCTGATGTCTGAAAAAACAGAAAAAAAGAAACAGAAAAAAAAGCAAACAAAACCCCGAAAACAACAAAACCCCCCCCAAACACCCCCAATACAACAGTTGATTTAAGCTGAAAAGGCTTTCTCCCCCCCCCGCCCCCAGGACTACAGAAGAAATAGTAACATAGTTCACTAGGACTCCTAAATCACCTGGAACCAACTCTGACTGTGGGCCTAGAGAAACTGCATTCCCCTCCTGCAGACAAATAAACAAGCTTGCTTCTGAAGGATAAAAACCCTAGAAGCCACTTCACAGAATTTATTTTTGCATAGGAAGGTTTGGGTTATTGTGTATTAAATTTTGTTCTTGTTCTTTAAGGAACATATCAGAGAGCCCTTAATTCTCTATTAATGCAGTCTTAATATTTAACACTGGAGCAAGGAAAAATGCATGTTAGTAAAGCTGGTAAACTTCCAGTTTTGATGACAGTAAAACTACACCAGTTCATATCCAGTTCTACTGGAAAGAGGAGTGAAAACCAGAACGATTGTCAGCAAGTTTTTTGTTAAACCTAGGGTAATACACATCTTTGCAAGTTTTGTAATTGTGCTAGATTATGAAATGGAAGGAGTGATTCAGATGTTTGTGATACAAGATGGTCAAATCAAATGTATCAGTAGCCTGTTAATAGCTTTATTTATCAGCATTAGAAGCAAAAAGCAGTGAGAACACCAAGAAATTTTGCTGCAGATATGTGGGCTGACATAGAGAAAGGCTTAGCAAATCAAACAGCAAGATTTTCAGTGATTTTTTCCTAATAAGTTGGGCAGGGGTTGTTGTTTTTTGTTTTTTTGAGTTTCTGTAAATAATCGCTTTTAAAAATGAAGTTTTGCATTAAAGACATAGGCTGCTCATATCATTATCTCTCTTTCCCAGTAAGTCCTGAAGGGCAATGTCTCTTGACTGGAGATACCATCAGGAGCAGTCAAAGCCTCTGGTGTCTCAGTTCTGTAGTGTCAGCAGCCTACTCTGCTGCCCCATCCCTGCTGCAAGATATTTTTTTTTCCAGACTCCCTTTAGACCTGAAAATTTTTCCAGCTGCTGAATAGCATTTATGTCCCCTCCTCCATCAGTCTGATACCAATTTATGTCCTCTGGGCAACCCTTTCTGAACTAGGGAATGGAGGGCAAGGAATAAGCTGGGTGCACAACACATTCACCTTTTAAAACAGTTACA
Source organism: Phaethornis superciliosus (assembly GCA_023637945.1). Classification (NCBI taxonomy): domain Eukaryota; kingdom Metazoa; phylum Chordata; class Aves; order Apodiformes; family Trochilidae; genus Phaethornis; species Phaethornis superciliosus. Next base: position 12,523,934 of record JAJQWJ010000016.1, on the reverse strand, counting down.
GATTCCCCTGAATACCTTAAGACAGTACCTTCTAATGCTGCTTCACTGAGTCCTTGTAACCACCTCAGTCTTCTTGGCTCCCCTGCCCTGGGTTTCTTCAGTCTGAGAAGCTCTGAGTGGTATGGTATCTGTTACTAAAATACCAATCAACACCAAAACTGGGGCTTAGATATCTCAGATTGGTAACATTTTGGTATCTGTTTTGTAGAGTTTTAAAATCAGCTTTTTTTAGAAAAACTTGCTTAACTCCTTGGGTAAGTCAATGGGAATGTTTCCAAGAGGTTTAAGGCTGCAAACAAATGCCAATATTTGCAATGGAGGAAGCATTTGCTACCAGACTCAACTATTGCAGCAGTGTATCTCAATTTAGCTTAATTCTCTGCATTTAAAGCTCTCTGTTAATGCCAAATACTGAAAAAAACAGGGGTTTTAATGTAAACTGACTTGTGAGAAGAGGTTTTAAGCCACGTACAGTTTCCTAGTTTCTGAGACACAAATCCATATATCTTTTTTCCTTCTTTATACGTAGGGCATCAAGTTCAGAATTCAGAGCCCAGTATCTAAGGTCTCAGGCAGCTCCTTACCTTTGTCGTCTTATGAACATATCTCATTTTGCTTCTCTGCTTGCACAACAACAAGGCATTCCTATGAGAACATTGATGAGTTCAATTCATAAAGAGGAATGGATCAGCTTGCAAATGCCACTTGTGTATACAGTACAAATAGTTTAGTTCAATGGAACTTTTTTCCCCATTGTCAACTACTTGGTGTTTTATATATCCACTAACATCATATGCACTATTTGCAGCTATATATATTTTTAAAAAGGTCTCAAATTGGAAAACCAGACGTTTTAGTTAGTTCTTACCTAGTTTATGCTATTCACTTTCACAACTAACATATTTCATCTGAGCTAAAGCTAAGACAGGACCATTTGACAAACAAATTGAGAAAGCTGATGATTTTGCATCACACATTGAGGAAAAGAAGTGCTCTTTATTCATGAGCCATTTCTAAGGCTTTACTTTTATTCTCAATTTGTCAGTTAAGTGATGAAGAGTAGAAGGAGGATTAAATTACATCTCAACACCTGGAGAAAGCAGTGAAAACTGGGCAATAGATGGTTTAGGTACAAATTAGTAATTCAGCAGTGGAGGGAATCATTTGAGTTTACAGGAAAACAGAATTTTGCAGATCACAAAGTTGTGATAAATGGCAGCCAGAGAGACTTGTGGCCACTGCAGCACTTCATACAGCTTAATGTCTCCTGGCTAGAGAGGAAAGAATAGAGATTTGACTAAACTCTTCATCTCTACCAGATATGACCCTTGAAAGCAGCATTAGTCAAGTTCACAAGCAAGGATAAAGGCATCATCCATGAGCAAGGGCAAAGGAATCCGACACCTCAATATGTTTTGCTCAACTGGAAGATTTTCTGATTGCTATTCTGCAGATTCCCTCCAAGTCCATGGGCTGGGTAGCTCCTGCTTTGATCTAGCAAGCAACAAAAATGGCTGCAAACTTAAAACACATTTTAAACTATTGTTAAACTATTGTTAACTCTTATTTGTTAACTCTGTTGTTAAGAGAACCACATGCAAAACTCTATTCTAGAATACTTAAAAGGTAAAGGGTGTTTATGGTAGTTTGCTGCTTAATAAAATAAACACTTACAGGCCTTGGAGCCACACTGCAATATTTATAGTGTTCCTTGAAGGGTACCAGAATTAGCTTGTTTTTCAAACTAAAGAAAGAAGACTTTATTAAAAATAACAAAAAAATCCAACAAAACTCATGAACATAAATTTTTAAAATGTCTTGTCCAGCATACACAGTGCTCACTGGATCTTCTTCTGCAGCTCTTCACTAGGCTTCTGGGACTATTTTCAGCTACTCTGACCTAAGCTAAGGTCATGAATTTACCACAAGAAAATTCACATGTTTTAATATACAAAAGTGCAATTCACCAATTTATTTCATCTTAGGAAACATGGTACTTCAACAGTGGTATGGAACAACTCTAGAAAATACATTAGGTTTTTGAAAAATTAAAGTAATTTTAAAATTATTATTATTCAGCAGTAGGTGAGGAAATTCTTCACGTTGTATTAAGTGCACAAATTCTCACATTATCATGAATATTTTTTTTTTTGGGGGGGGGGGGGCGGTGTTGATTGGTTGGTTGTTTTAATTTAAGGTATAATCTCTACATGTAGAGGCTCAGAAATCTCAGTCAAACAGAAGCTTGAAAGAAACAAACATATTCACAATAATCTAGAAACCCCTCTGGAATATCTTATGCATTCTCTTCCTAAGATGTTTAAGAAACACCCTGCAGTTTAGGCATATGAAAATAATTAACCTAAAGAGAGATCAGTTTCTAAAACTTTACCTGGAATCTCTCTCATTTAGCCTATAACAGTGGAGAAAGGCTATTAAAGTACTTCAAAAATAGAAGGACTTTAAGAAATTATAACACCCTTTTCAAACATAAATGCAAGATTCTTCTCTTTGGTAAATATTTATATTTCTCAAGCATGTTATGCTTTTCCTGGGGTAGCACATGCAAAATGTCACCTCAGAGAGAGGGCAAGTCAGTGTTACCTATAGTAGTGTCTCTTTTCTAACAGAAAGAACACCAAAGACAGAAGCAAAACAGTGAGATCTTGAAATGCTGCACGGAGCTGTACCAGTTCTTAGGTGCTGGACAGCAGACCACAGTCATTAAAAATAAAATTAAAAACCCTCTCCTACAGAGGTCCTGAGCAGAGAAATTCACTTCAGATTCCAAGACAACTTGGTCAGAAAACTTATCCTGAAAGTTTTTTAGAATTCAGGTAGTGTGCAAGTTGTTGCTTGCTGCTTGCTGTAGATCACACTGCAGCTCCTGGTACAGAGCCATTCAGTGCAAAGCAAGAATTTCTGCATAATGTAAAAATGGTGGCCTCTCATAAATCATCTTTCTTCCATTTTTGATTCCTTCACAAAGGATTTACCCTCTAACTTATAAATTCAATAGGATTTAGAAAGGCAGTGTCAAAATGCATTTTTGATATTTCAACTATAGTCAAACAAACAGAAATCACAAAAAGAACTTTTGCTTAATTTATTGTTCTATAGAAGCTGATCCAGAGCCACATCCTTGCAAGTGAGGACTATTACAGAATTGACAGTTTCTCCTGTTACCTAAGGTTATTTAACCTGCAGATGATGTGTTATGGAAAATCCAAACCATAAAAGAAGACATCAAGTTCATTATGCCCACCCCCTGCCTTGCATATATTGCATCCCAGTTTTTATGCTTACAATACAGACACCTATACCTTTGTCACAGATGGAGGGCACAGTTAAGCCAGGTAAGTCTGAAGATGGACCAAACCAACTAAGTTCCAAGAAAAGTGTTAAAAAATGGTAAACTAGTCTCTGTGAGACTGACAGCACTCTGAGTGTCTCTGAAAAATAACAGACTTCAGCTCTTCATACCTCATCCCTGCAATTCAGAACTACTTCCTAGGGATTTACATTATCACATCCAGATTACTCCTCACCATCTGATTTGCTCTTCTCCTGCTGAAGTAATTATTGATAATTATTTCCTTACTTGTGCTATTAGATTCATGACAGAAACCACAATATTTAAAAAAGCATTTAAGGCTTAATACCCTTCACCAACAACTTAACAATTTTTTTCAAAGCAATCTTATCTACTTTATCTTGCCTTTATAAGGTTTATTTGCATATTGTCAAATAAGTTTATCTAATATTGTAATATCTTCCTCTTATAAAGAAAACTGCACAGCTTGTTTATCACAGCTGTCTCACAAGACAGTCTGTGGTCTTGATGTTTTACTTCTCCATGAAATATTGCAAAATATTTTCATCTTATAATGGTGATTTTGCAGAAGTAATGTTCATAATACAAATGTTACTCCTGTTCTGTACTTATGAGCAGACAGAAAACTCACAATGTGTAGCATCGTTTCTAGGAGGAACGAAGGCACAGCACCAGATATTAACCCATATATTCAAATGCCAGCCCTTGATACAAACAACACTTCAGTTTCTGAAGGAGTGATTTGCATCACCACAGCTGCAGGAGTGAGCACTTTAGAAAACAGAAAGGGCCCTGGTTGTCAAAGCTTGTTATGGGTGATAACCCATACCAACCACTGCAGCATCCTGAGCTACCTCCTCTGCACTACACATTCCATTTATACAAAGCCTTTATTCACTGAATCTCAAATTGCTTCTCTTGAAACAAGTGGTAAAATTCCTCTCAGGGCATCAACACAAATGCAATTTAACAACTGGGAAACCTGGAAACATTTTCAGAGCAAAGTAAAACAACTTCTCCCACACTCAGGAGTTTCCCTTAAACACAACCTAAAAACTGGTACTTCTCATATGCATAGGATGATAGAATCATGGAATGCCAGGTTGGAAGGGACCTCAAGGATCATTTGATCCCACTTTCCCAGGCAGAAACATGGTTTAGATGTGACAGGTATGGGATAAAAAAAAAAAAAAAAAATTAAAACAATTTATACATCACAACAAAGATTTTAAGTAGGTAATTGAGAAGTCTATTTCATTTTTTATTCCTTTGTCAGCTTCAACATAGCTCCTGCCTGGTTTAATGTCTGGAAATGTGTTTCTCATTTTTGCTGGCCTCCTCTTACACTGAAACCAGATGGTTCTTATTCAACTTTTATCAACACTTTGCTGAAGTTGTACTGCTTCTAGCCGGTGTAACAAGACCATATTTTATAGTAGTAGGGTAAGTATTTTGATGTAGAACATTTCCTGCTTATGCCTCTATAGTAATGGGTTTATCTTTATCAAAATGGAAACTAAAAATGTATCAAATTTTTTATTCTTGTTTTTTTCCAGGAACTCCATGCAACTGTTGAAATACTGATGGGATGTCAGAGGCTGATGAGGGTGAAAATTCTCACTAGAGTTAGTAGTAATCATGTTTTTTTCATGGGTAAACCCAAAGAGTTGTGAACGTAAAAGGCAAAACCCAAGCTGTACTTCTCTAAGCGTTGCCATCTATGATTTCATTATTCTTTGATAGTCAGATGATCTGTTGTTTATCACCACTAAGCCTGCTAAGTAACAGCAACCCATGTTTGCAAATTGTTTTGATAAAATGTGCATAGTTCAAACCTACACAGATCAAGATTTTCAACTGTTAATTTTCTCATCCATTTTCCCACATCACAGGATAACACTGGGATCAAGAGTTAGAATTTTTTTGCCTAACTAACCACAGATTTCCCTACACTTGCCTGGAGAGCACCTGCACCATAGCAGAAGATCACAGGGCCTCACAATCCTCTTTTCAGAGCCCCACTTGCACCACATACAAATCATGAAAAACACTGCCTATTTGTGAAGAAATGGAAAGAGTTAGAAGCTTATTTAACTGGTATAACTCCCACCCCAGCATCATCCTCTGCTATAATTGTTCCAACTGAACACACAAAACCACTTAAAAGAGAGAATGATATTCCTAGTTGGGTGGTTTTCCCAGGTGTCCAACATTAATTCCATTTGTAGCCAGCATGCAATTCTCATTTAGACTGGGTAATATACATACTACTACTGTGAATTGCTGCCTTAATCATAAAGCATTAAGCAACAAATTCACCTGAGGCATAAAGCATTTGGTATTAAAATCCACAGATATGACTATTTTAAAATAAATAAATGGTATTTATAACACAACTATGAGAGTATAGACCAAAAAAAAAAGCAACCAAAACCAGATCCCAGATCACATCATCCTCTACAGCAGATCATATGGAAATTCAGCCAATTTAAAGACATTTTAAAAACTATTTGTTTGATGAAGATCAACACCTTTATTGCAAGATCTGAAAATATCACAGAACAATTTCAAGCAGGCAAAGCTTTGCATTACATCACATTCAGGTGACTTTCTATCAAAGTAAATCCATCTCCTCAGAAACAAGTAAGTAATGCACTGTTCTCAATTACTCTGCCTTGCAGTCCACTCCTGCTTCTCACCCTACACCCTGTCTTACAGTGAATATTTTAAAAGTAGGATAGACAGAAGCCCAAAAAGAAGAGGAAAGCTGCAAGAGGGGCAGAGATGGGAAGAGCAGTCCCACATAGTACACTCACACACTATCCAGATCTGCACTACTGCTTTATACTCACCTCTGTTAAATAATCACCTCTGTAAATGGGAGCAGCTTCAGCAGAACAGCTTCACCCAAACTTCTGAAACTTCATCACCCCTCCCTGGACTAATTCTATAGATGGCTTTGGCTGTTGAAGTGGGTAAAACTCTCTTGGATACAAATTTGAACAAGAGCACTGAGAATTTTTGTTTGCAGTTCACATGATTTTCTCACACTTACCAGCAGGTTTGGCACTTGTATAGCTGGAAGATGAAGGAAGATGAAGCTAAGAGTCTGAGACCCTCTTCATCACTTTTCTGTATAGATTTAGACTTCTAGATTCACAGTCTGAGTCAGGAAAGCTAAAGGCAATTTTTAAATTGCAATAGATCAACACTGTATTAACTTTTGATAGATGCAATTATGTAAATTATATATCAAGATTTTATTTTTACACTCCTGAAACTCTTTGGCTTTGCAAGACGTGCACCTCATCAAGCCTGTGGTAGCGATTTCTTTCTCACTCTGTAATGTAGGGCTACTCCACAACTGATAAAGCATTAATCTCTTATTTTAAACTTTCACTTCCAATCATCAGCATTAACTGTGCTCCACCTGTAACTTCTCCTCCTGCAAGCCAAACATTGTGAAACAGTCATTACAAAAACTGAAACAGAAGTTAAACCCAGCCAAGAAGTGAAAGTCAAATTAACTATACATGCCATTGGTCTTTAGTAAAGCTGTCAAAGAAATTGGCAATGAATATTCATACATTACAAACTTAGATGCTGCCATAGTTAAAACTTTCCCATTCCTGTTTTCCATTACATGACCATTTACCAATACTAACCATGCTAAACCAACAAAAACAAAGACTCAAGGACAGGCATCTCACAAATGCCATCATAAAGAAAATTCAGGACAGAATTTCATTTGTATCCCAAACAATGGGATTCGTGCTCAGGAAAGCAGTTATCTTCACCAGACACCCAGCATGGAACAGAAACACCACTGCATGCTTTGTTCCTACCACCAAGATGATTCATGTTTGGAAAGATTCTCCAGCCCAGGAATAATCCATACCTAGATAATATAGCCCAAATCAGAGCTGACTTGCAGCTCAGTACTAGTTTTTGAGCAGTAAAAAACAAAAGTGTCACCTTACTGTCACCCTTTAATATTCTGCTATTGGAGATAACACTGCATCTTAAAATTGCAATGCATGTGACAATTTAAACTAATTTTAGGATGATTTAATACATGCTACTATCCACTTATGTAAAGCCATCTACAAAAGTTATTAATTTCCACTTAAATCCATTCATTAAGTGGATTGTAATAGGGTCCATTAGGTCAAAATATACTGTGGCACGTTCATTTTGCACCATTTAAACCAACAAAACCTAAGTGGCAAATTAGCATATCAATACAGATACAGCAAGGGTAGAAATGCACTATCCATTTCCCAGCAGCATGCTTCCAGTATAGCTCTGACTATAATAATTTAAAAGAGGGGAGGGGAACCAAACCAGAAAAAAAACCCAAAAAACAACAAAATACCCCCCAAAAAAGAAATACACATGAAACCAAACCAAAGCCTGGAAACAATAGGATACCAGGTCTTCATAGATTGCTCCTATGCTTTAGAAGATAAAATGATTACTTCAATGTTTTATTTATTTATTTTTATTAGAGAATCTGCCAATGAATCCATCAGTTATGCAATAAAACCAAACTATACATACCTTTTCTAGACAAACTCTCTGCTACCATAGTCCTGAACACAGACTTGGACAGTTACACTGATATGCTTTGTATTTTTCAAGCATATTCAGAGCAGTTGTTATAACTAATATCACAACTTAAGATGCCAGAAAAGAACCTGGTTTGACACTGATACAGTATCTAACCAGACCTGAAATTCAACCATTGCATTCCTGATTATGAGACAGGACATACATACATGCCTCTAGAACAACACCATTTCTAGCACACAGGAAGCCACGTATTTGCAGATGTTTTAGGTTCCAGAAGCAGAGGTTTATGAAGAGTTTAAGAAGGGATACTAGAATATTACCAACTTCTTTCGACTCTCAGCTCTTAATATCCATCTTGCTCTTGATGAAGGACAGAAGTGGAATACATGCATATATATTCAGATTTCAGAAGTAGTAAAGCCTTTGTAGAAAAAAAATAGTTTTATTTCCAGTTAATTTTTAATAGACACACAAATGTGTAATATGCCAAAAAGAAGTGTATTTTGCTTACTGGCTCAAAGATTCATCAGTATGGAGAAAATGTAACTAAAATTGTATGCTGGATTTTATGAAGAGAGAACTGACACATACGAGCTTTTTTACAAGAGTCTTTTGAATTACAGCTGCTCTAAATACAAAGGCAATAACCAAAACTCCAGGGGTGAAGGTGGGAGGCACAGCAGCAGCAGAGTCAAAATACCTTTTAATATTTCACACAGGTGCAGAAACAGCTGCAATGAAACTTCTTGTGTCTTTAGGGCATCTGGTAACATTCACCCTCCTCTTGCATTTCCAGAGGCTGGAGTCATGAAGACAAATCTAATTCAGTGTGCTCTAAAGGAACAAGAGCAGCTTCTACTGAGAGGAGACAGAACTTGTGTATGACTAAAAGGGATCATGCAATTTCCCCCCATCTCCCATAACATATCAGAAGACCATCTGTAATTTGGATTCACAAAGCAGCAGCAAAGCAGACCACACTGCTGTAAAAAACAGATTACTTGGGGAGGCTCTGGGGAGAGCAAGATGTTTGAAGACTTTATCACCACAATGAAACAGATAATTGGACAATTAAAACTATGAAAAGTGGACAAATTACCAGTTCCAGATGAATTGCATTGCAGGACAGAGATGGGAGAAGTAAGAAAACAGAAGTAAGAAATTAGAGCCTTTGTCAAGAATTTTATTAGCATGACTGAAAAAGGGGCAGCTCAGGAACAAAGGGGAAGGGGTGAGTGACTAATTTGCAGAGGCAAAGGAAAATTTTGAAGGAGTTCATCCTTAAAATAGTCTTGTTTTATTTGCAATACTAATTAGAACACATTAGCAGGAATACAAGAGTTCTCATTCCAGCTTAATTTCTGGCCACTCAGCAAGGCTCTCCTGTACTAGGTTTTTAATAACATCAGCACTATCTTCACACAGAGAGGCTCGTTGTTTAATCATTCTACTCAATAATACACCCCCAAACTCATTCTTACCACCCATATCAGGGTATCAGAAGGTAAGCCACCACTTCATAAGCCATGAAAAAACACCCAGACTTCACATAACATCTTTATTGGTTGTTGAGGTTTTTTTTCCTGATGAGTGCACTGCTGCTCATACACTGGCCATCATCAAACTAACTCACTTCCAGGACATTTTCTGCACCCTCACCTGCAGATGCTGGAAACCCATCCATGCTATCACTCAGAACAGAGAAGTTCCTCTGCTACCACCAGCAGTAAAGGGGCATGATTCTTCAGATATTTTCCTCAGTGCATACATCTCACTACTCAAAGTTCTTGGTGGAAAAGACCTTCATTTGCACCTCAGCAGAGGAGAGATCTCTGCTCTGTTCCTAAGGTTTTCCAAACAAGAATGCACTAAGAGAAAAGCTGGCAAATTTTCCAAGCCCAGCTCTGCAGAGGTCCTAGCTATGAGCTTCCTGTCTCACAGCCTCATAGATTTAATGGAGCTGCAGATTTAAACCAGGACATAACCAACAGGCTGGAGACCACACAGTGCTATTAGGTGTGCCTATTCCCTTACTGAAAAAAAAAAAAAAAACCAAAAAACTTTGTTGCTGCAGCTCAGACAGTCTCATTTTAGTAGCATAAACAAGCAAGGGACCAGAAAACTGCTACTAAGACAAGCAGAAGTCATAGACCATCTCAAAAAATTGTGGAATTTCTCCCACCAAAACGGCCCTCAGAGAGAGGCATAAAAACAGAATGAAACTTGTACCTTAAAAAGCATTTTCCTTGTAATAACTTTTTAGAGTAAAAATAAAATATTATGAAGCAGTGTGAAGGAAACGAGGCAGGAGTGGGATGAAGAACACAGGATATTGCTTGGGTATTCCAGAGAATGTACATAGTGCAAGTTAAAAAACCCCTGATAGTAATATACAATATTTTGTTTCTTGGCTTTAAATTCAGAAGTTTCATTAAAACACACACAAAACAATAACCTTTGGGATAAATGTACAGACTTCACCTTTTTTTTTCTCTCTCTTTTTTTTTTTTTTTTTTTTTTTAAATCAACACTGCTGAGCAAGATTTGTAAAGATTTTCTTTCCAGTTATGAGTTTCATAGGTAATGACACAGAATCATTTTAATTATAGCAGGTCTTTGATATCTATGCAACAAAGTAATGCAGGTGGTTTATTCCTTCCTCAGTCTGGTTCTTACAGTTTTAAACACCAGCAGCTGAGTCAGAAAAAAAAGTTTAGAGTTTTAAATTGTTTGAATCCTAGGGAGCCACTCTTATCTAATCCAAGGAGCTTGAAATGAGATATTGCCATAGGAAAGATGTGGGTAAAACTGTATTATAACACTGCTTTGACTGCAAAAACAGTGAAAAGTGCAATGCTGGCATCTTTCAGAAGAGAGGATGTAGGCATGAAAGCAATCCTTGGACATTTTATCCTCTCATTTCTAGCTCTCTGGATAGTGCTGCTGTACTGTCAGACTCAAATGTTGTTACACAGATCCCTTGCCAAAGCAAGGCAAACAGTAGAGGCACAAGGACTACTTGAAAACTCCCCATTAGATGAACTGCTCGAGATGAGCAAATGGGGAAATGCTACCAGAACCCAGGTTTCCCCTTGTCTTAGGCAGAGCTGAAGCAAACAGCACAAAGCTGATCATCAGTCACCCGAAAACGTGGCAGCATATTCCTCTGTCCCATTACCTCCTGGATCAAACACTAAGTCCCACACATTCCCCCACTAACGTGCTGGAGAGGGGGAGGTCTTGCATGCAGCATCCTACCACTACTTTCTCCTCCCTGCCATGAAAAAGAGTTATATCTTTTGCTATATTTTCTTCTGTTGGTTTCTCTTTTGGCTTTAATATATATATATATAAGAGACATGTAACCATGTATTTTAACCAATGTTTAATAGCTCTATCTGTGACAAATACTTTACAAATTTTTAATATTTCCTCTGCTGGTATTTGACAGCCTATGGATAATGGGGGGAGGGGGGCAAAGTATAGTTAAATACAGAAAGTTGCAATTTTAAATCAATGTTGATTTTTAATATTACCAACCTGTCCAGCATTGTTAATAAGAAACAGATTTTCTCATGCAGTTTTCTTCTGGTAGCATGAACAGTTAATAGAAGAAAGCTCTCTTAGAACTATGTTTCTTTTCTAGACAGAAAATTAATAGATTTTCCCAGTATCCAAAATGAAGCTGCACTTAACATGTTTCTTGCCACTTTTGCATTTGCTACTGCAAAAGTCATCTCAGCCCACATTAGTTCATCGTAAGAAATAAGATTAAAGTTTATCCACAGGCACATGTGCTAGAGGCAGCCAACACAGCCACACACCCCAGAGGATTCTAACCTTACCTGGAAAATCAAGGCTTCTTTTTTGAATACAAACACATTAAAACAGCTTCAGCCTTTGTATTTAAAAATAACAACAACAACCACATACAATACTAACAACAAACAAACCCCCATCATAAATATCTTGGCTAGTAATTTAGTCTGAACCATATAACCAATACCAGAAATCACAGCCTCTCCAATCAAATACACCCAATACTTGGAGAAATTTGACCCTCACCTAAATGTTTTCCACCTCTCAACAAGCAAACAGCAGTCGGGTGCAACTTTGTTATTATTGCTAGGACATTCCAAACATATCAATATTCATTTAATCAGCTGCAGACCAAACAGCAGTTGGGATCAACACTGCTCCTGTTGACACAAGTTCCCAAACTGATCCCCCAATACTCATTTAATCAGCTGCCAGAGGTGGTGCTGACAAGCCTAATTAAAAAAGAACAGACCAACAAAAACAAGGTGACAACTTACCTCATTCCACCCTTACAGGAACTACTACATTTGTAAAGAATAGAAGATTTCTTTCTTTTACTACTTAATTTTAATTTAGAGGGCAGCACAAATAAGTTTGGTACTGTTCCACCTGCACATGGAAGGGCACACAGGGTGCAGGTCACTAGCAAATAAATAAAAGGTACTCAAATCCGTGTGATAAGCAGAGACCCAGATTTTTAGCCAAGGTGCACACATATTTCAAACAAGCAGAAATACTAAAGCAGAAAATAACACACGGGAGAAGTACTGATTGCTGACAGGTAATCTTTCCATTTTGTTAAGATACACATCAGTTTTCAGCAACACATCTCCAAACACACTGAAATAGCCCGCTTGGCAAACAAACAAATACAGGTTACAAACCCTACAGGTTGGAGACAATTACATAAGGCTTTACAGCATCGCTCCAATGCTCACTGCAACAGCAACTTTTTCTCAAAGCAGCCAAATCCCAGAATTAAACCAGAACACCTCTGAAAACACAACAATAAAACTCTATTGCAAGCTTCCTTAAAGGCTATAAACTTCTTCCACAAAGCTTACAACATAAAATAACAGTGTGAAGTAAAACGTTTTCTCTTACCTTTGCTGAGAGTGCCCGTGATGAGCTTAAAAATAGTCTGGGCAAATTTGACAATCCCATGCTTGCATCTCTTTGAACAGCCACTCATGGTTCAAAGAGGTAGAAAGGCTCCTCTCCCTGACAGAGTCCAGGAATAACTAAGTTGAGGTGACAGATTGTACAATGGGCAAAACTCAGCTTGCACTCACTGAACCCCAGCCTCTGCACTGAGCTTTGCCTCTCGGAGGCTACGAGGGAAGAATATAGCAGCTGGAAATTTGCATCCCCTTTTTGTTAAAGGGACAGACAGCTCTCCCCTTCAGCCTCTCGGTTGTCACCGCACTCACACGCTGAGATGCCCTGATGGAAGATGCTGAGCAGGGGCAACCCCCAAGCCAAGAAGGGAAAGAAGGAGAACTTGACTTCAGGCTTTGCAGGGTGCCACTGATCATCCAGCAACTGATGCTGGAGCCACGGAGGGACCGTGGTTGCTGAAACAACAAAAGCTGCTTTTTGCAGAACGTTTTCTTGGGGCTCTTTTCCCGCTGATTTCAATTAGTGTTGTCAGTTGTCAGTTTTACGCTGCTTAAGCCCAAGGGAACCAGAAAATAACACTTTTTAAAATACGCCAACACTGTATTCACACTTTGTATGTAGAAAGCTGCAGAGTGTTCCTTCAGGAAGCCTGCTAGAAATAGGAAAGCAAGGCTGTACACAGGAAAAATCTTTTTGCTTCTAATTTTACCAGTTTAGATGTTGCACAGCTGGTAACTCGCTCGCTGCTCAGGGATGTGCCAGGCAGCCCCCAAGAGCCTGCAGGCTGCTCACACCTCTTGCAGCACAGAGCTGTTTCACACCTTTACCTTTCATAAGCTCCCTCACACTGTGCTCTCCCGATGCTCACAGGATTTTCTCTTACTGTACAGTGAGTTTATCCCCTAGCAACAGCCGCAAGTCTGGCTTCTCCAGTTCAGTCAATCATTTCTGCGTGACTGGAATACTTTGAATAAAGGAGCAAAGTGGAGGTGCCACGGAGCTTCTCAGCGCTGGGTAAAGTCGGGGGGTTATAGGCTTTAATTCCTGTTGAAGTCCCTTGAGGTGTTTTTTACCAGCCCCTAAAACGCAGTATGTGCTTGTCCCGGGCTGGGTTACAAAGCAGATTACCTCAGGGTCCTGCTGAGGCCCAGGTGCCACTCGTCAGATCAGCCCTGTCTCTCTCACAGCCACCTGTAGAGGCAGCAGCCGAGTGCCCCGCTTTGTACTGAGGCACAAGCCCCAGGAGCAGCGACAATCGCCGTCACTCGGGAGGCATCAGAGAGCTTGGCAGGACAGCTTACACCCCTCTCAAGCAAAACGCAGGGCTGTGCCAAGTATCCCGCCTCTCCCGGCTGGAAGCGCCTTTGCCTTCTCCTTTTGCTTTTCCTTCTCCTCCCTCCCTCACACAGACCCCCCGCACCCTCCCTCTTCCCGCCCTCCGCATCCCCCCGCCCCCCGTTTCTGCTTGCCCCACCGCCCCCCTTGCACCTCCCCTTGCACCCCCTCCTCCTCCCTCCTGCAGACACCTTCGTGCCGCCTCCTCCTCCCCTCAGGCGGGCGGCCCGGCCCCGGCGCTCAGCCCCCGGGCAGGCGGGGAGCCGGAGGGCAGTGCCGGGCAGGGCTCCGGATCGTCTCCGTTGTTTCACCTCCGCAAAAGCCACGGGAACCTCGGGAGAAACGTAGGGACGAGTGTCACCCGTGGCGGGGATGTCCCTCCGGAGCTGAGCGAGCGGACGCTGGATGTTGAGCTGCTCCGCTGACCCCCACCAGCGAGCTGCCTTTCAAGATGGTTGACCCTGCGTCCTGCTTGGAGCCAGGGCAGAACCAATTCCCTTTTTATTAATTTCACTTTTCGGTTAAGTTTCTTCTAAGCAGTGCCCCGAGCATCAGAGGCGGGGGGAGGCACACAGACACCCTGCAACCACAGCCTGTCTCGAGCAAATTTTCAGGCAAATTTTTGTGTCTGTTTCTCATAAGTCTTTCCTCTTTCTTTTATTTCCTTTATTTGGTTTTCTTTATGCCAAAGCCAGCCAGCCAAGAGCTCAGAGACAGCATGAGGTGAGCACTCAGGACACCTCTCAGGACACTGTGGGCAGAAGAGAGCAGCAGAGTCCTTTCTGTCTCCAAACCCTCCACACATGGACTTCATCAAATACCGAAAAGTCTGTGGCTCCTGTCACCATCACCTCCACACTGCCCAGAGCCTGCATTGTATCTATTTTGTCTTCCCCATGTCACAGATTATTGTATTTCTGAGGATGCTCAGCCCAAGTTTATGTAGGAAAACCAGACAGACATTAAATACATTCCTGAATTGCATGAGTTTCAGGTGTAAAATAGTATTTTTTCCCCCTACACCACAGATTTCCAACCACTAAGGTAAACAGTACAGAGTAATGTGAGGATAGAAGGTGGCAAAGGAGGCAGGGGTGCTGGAAAAGCTGAGCTGCTTTACTGTGGATCATTCTTGGCTTGATAACCTTGGCTGATGGCACAACATGATTTGTTGAAAACAATGCTGAGTATCTCCTTCATTAACCCATTTCCAAGGCTGTCCTTTATTCCCAGAGATCCAATTCAAAGTTGGAGGTGTGATTCTTCAAAAGAGAAGATATATTGTAATAAGGCAGTAAAATGTCAACAGGGAAATCAAGGAGTCAGCAGGTTGTTAATTAGTATATCTGTATCAAAGGTTTGCAGCATGTTTAATTGCATTATTATATATACACATCATGATATAGTTTGGAAGGGGGGAAATGTAGGATGATGAACAAAATGAGTCCTAGGAGCTGTATTGAAGCAAGTTATGGAAACTTAGATGTCTACATAGTGGGAGACAAACTATGTTATATCCCAGACAGCATTTTAAGCCTCCCTGACACACAGAGATAAAGACATTTCTTCTCAGACATCCATTTTCCTTTTTGGCCCATACTACACAGGGTAAAATGAGTCAAAGAGCACATATTATGTGTAGTAACAGGAAGGGATCATCTTAAACAAAGGGCCACAAAAAGACTGAAGCAGGTTCAGTAGTTTGGTAGAGATTTACAGCCCTGAAGCTCAGGAAAAGCTGGAGTTTAAAAACTGGAGTTAACCAGGCTTCCATCAGAGGTTTCAGCAGCCAAAAGGCCTTATAAAAGTAGCCACCGACTCTGCAAATTCTAAAAATGCTTGGGCATAAAGATAGTGATCATAAAGAGTCTCCAGAAACTCCCTGCTGATATCTGTGGGAAAGCACAAAGGCAACTTAGTCTGGCTGTGAGCAAATGTAGCCAGTCTTCAGCAACTAACTGAGGAAGTCTCTGAGAAACAAAGGTGTTACATCCCTCTTCAAGCTTTTTCATTATTCCCATTTCAGACAAGAAGGCGAGCAGAAACAGGTAGTATTTCTGTATATGACTTTATATAATATTTCTGTAGATTACCAGAAGTCTGGGAAGTTCAGTCAAAGGTAGAAAGGCATAAAATATAAGCTCATTCAAGGAGAAGGTTGTGATGTAGGAAAAAAGTATTTTTCTCTATTGGATTTGATATAATGAACTCCAAAATGATACACAGTATGCCCTCTATTCTACTTTACTTGGGTCTTTAGCAGGCAGTATTTACTATTTACACAGAATACAGAAACATAACTGGTTCACTCACACCCATGGTAAGTTTCATTTTCTGTATGTAAAATCTGAGAACACTATGTAACAAGTTAATTGCCATCCCATAGAGATATAAAAGTGCACTGTAGGAAAATATTCTTTTCTAATTTGCCATTAGGATCACAGTGTGGGTGGGTGAGAGGTGAAAATATTCTGAGATTGTAAGACTGATATGAGCTAACCTCAGTTAGGGATTCAGCTAGTTCTGTTTCCACTGACATCAAACAAAGCTAAACCTATTTGTATCAGGGGAAAGTTTAATCCCTTAACTTGAAACCACGCAGCAAATGCTTAAGCATAATCTCTGGAATCAGTATGAACAAAACCTGTGAACTTGCATGCCCTTCTTTCTTACAGTAAAGGTAATATCCCTAGTTTTCTGTGGGTACTTTAAATTTGGAAAGAGCAACTGCAGAGCTAACTGCTGCCAAAGGTGTCAGGATGTTGCATTCATGCAACCTGGTTTATTCCACAGACAAATTGTTGTCATGCTGTGGGGGCCAAAGAGGCAAAGAGGATTATGGCTGAGATCCATCCTGGGTACTGTCAGAGAGGACACTCTTACATTATTTTCATAAGTTTCTGCTACATGGTATCATGAGAGACAATTGTAATCTGTTAGGGTATTTGGTCTGGTCCATTCTTTTATCTGGCTTCAGAAATACTTGTGCAGAGAGGCCAGCAGGATAATACAAGTCACTCTTTTTCCTGTGGTTTGGGAAGTGTGTCATTGCAGAAAATACTTCCTTTCAAACTCCTTCCCACTGTATTTCCCTTGAGCAGTTTTTCCATGTTGGCATGATGCCCTGTTATATTAATCCAGTAAGAAAGAGCAGGATCTTCCCTCCTGCACTGTTTTCAGTCTCTACCTACTTGTCTTGAGCCTGATGGTCCCTGATGTCCTGATTGTCAAAGCTGGGGAGTGCCACAGATTCCTGCCCTTATGGGGTACCCAGCTTTCCTATCCAGAGAAGAGTTATGGGAACAGATGATATGCACTGAGTCTCACTCAGACAGGGAGATGAAGAGGTGCTGGGTGTTCTCCCAGGTCCAGAAGTGTTGCCAGACATCCTGTATCATCTTCATGGAACTCCCAAAGGCACAGCTGTCTCAGGATAGACCATAACTTAAATTTTAATGATCTGTTTGGAAGCAATTCTTGCAAGTACAGGCAATTGTTCCTACAAGGTGTTTCCTGATTACCTCTAGATATGAAGCAACCTAAAACATCAAGAAATACAGGTTTATTTCCCCTAAGAAAAGTATAACTTCAAGAAATAGCTATTAAGATTGAAAATTTTAAAATTGAAAATTTGAAAAACTGAAATCTTAAATACACGTAACCTGGTGGGCCATATCCCATACTATTGTTATTTGCAATATGCCACCAGAAATACTGACCATGTTCCATGTATAGAAGTCCAGCTACATTGGACTCCCAAGGAAGTTTGTGCTAACATCTCTTTTCCAGATGTGGTAAATTGACTCACTTGCCTATGATTACTAAGAACAAAGCATCAGCAAGTTCAGAATCAAACATCTCCTTTGTACCCATCTAGCACTTCAGCAGCAGAATCCCAGCCCTGATACTATCTTTTTCCACTGATTTCTGGCTTTTCTGCCAGGTGGATAATGACCATACTGCATTTTCATTTGCTCTATAATTCCAGTTAGCATTTCCAATCAGAGCCTCACAAACATCACATGGAGATTCCCTTATCATTGGAGAACTTGTTGGGGGTTTTTTATGGCACAGTGGTTCTCTCTGGACTGATGCAGCATTCCTCATTAGAGAGCAATGTATATAGATAGTGAGACATCAGTATATTCCACAAACTGTCCTCTCAGTCTGGATTATTTGTTTTTTCAATATTCCATCTGTCAAGCATGACTCGTTATTTAGACAGACATAAATCCAAGTGATGAAAGGGTGTTTAGAAAACACATGCACACACATTAAAATGGGCTTTTTCAGGTGCAGTGAGAATAAAATCAAGGTTTGGGTACCAAACCTTAAGTACAGGCATACAGATACAGTGTGCACATGAACTGAAGTGACAATTCTGACTCTTCTTTTCCAGGAACAGCCTGACACCCTGGATGTGGAAGTCACTTCGAGCAGGTGGTTCAGCTCTGCCTGAGACATTGACTTCCCTGGAGTTTAGTGCTGACAGAGCTTTTCCCTACAGAGGAGGCTGAGACAAGTGCTTAGATCCTCCTTTCCAAGCCAAGCACAGTACTTGCCATGCAAGCTTCCTGCAGACAAATTGGCTGAAGTTCCAGCACTCATTATATTCCAGCACTGGACTTCTCTTGAGGTAGCTAAAATATACTGTTAATATTATATTTCAGACTGGGATGAGTCTTTTTCAGACACTTGAAGAGATTTGAATACATGCAAGCTATAAAGAAAAAGGGTGCTACATTACATCCCTGAAAATTACACACAGCTGCTGTAAACAAAAAACCAAACAAAACAAAAAACACCAACCCTAGAAATCAAGCGAAACACTGCTCAGGGTTTCACAGCTCTTGGTTATGAGAGTCTGAGAAACTCTCTAGTGTCACGTCTTTGCTTTAATTGTGCCTGCCCTTATCATGGGTCTGTCAGTAGGAGATTAAAAGCAGCAGAGTCACACACAGGGTCTGAAGAAATATTCCACAGGGATATGAGTTATGCTCAATAGGCAGAAACGTAATGATTTAACATATGAAATGCACATTTGATGCTGTGGTTTCAGCAGGGAGGCAATGCCACTGTGTTAATGAAGTCCTGCTTAACCTTAGCCTTGTATTCAGGACAGCTATGCTATGGAGAGGGGTTAGGGACACTCTCCCTTTGCTCTGTCATTCAAATTCAAGCACAGTTTTCTTAACCATAACTAAGATCAGAGACACCACTTGGGAAATACAAAGCTTCTCAGAGAGTAAGTAGCACACACTGAACATAGTGATTGTAGTTAGATTGTAGAGCTGGAAGTTGGAAAATGGTGGTGATGATATTGCCATTCCACACAGGTTATTTGGAGGTGGAAGCAGCTTCCCGGGAAGACATCCTCCATCCACAAAAACTGTTCTGGTTCAAGAGCAGGAGATTTATATCTCATAAGTAAGTCTGTAAGGGAAGTGTGTAAGGTCCATGGATAAGTCAGCCTTGGCAGTGGTGATTACAAAGGACCAAAACTGAAAGAAGAAAAAAACAACCATGCTTCCCTTCACTTTGGTGGCAATAATTTGTGAAAGTCACCAGACTTGTAGGCTGGGACTGTTGACATGAAACCAATGGCAGTAAGGAGAGCATAGCTTCTTCCAGAGACACTGTGTCAGTTTCAAAAATGAAATTTCATCAGCATTTCAATTTGAGGAAATATTAAACATTATTAGAAATAATTAGAAATATTTCCTTCACCCCCCCCATTTCTGACATGGTAGGTTCCCACTCAACTTTGAGTTAGGTCACTTATCCATTAATTTATATACCTTGACTTGACAAACTATTTTCTTCCTTTACATTGCAGTAGTTATCTCAGGCAGAACTGATTGAAAATACTCTTTCTACTTCTTCTATCTTGTTATTAAGTGGCTCTAGTAACATGTATATACTTCAGTTATTTTTGGCATCCCAATAGGCTGTTTGCCTCAATAAGTTTTAATGACTTGGCACCTTATTGCTTTATGACAAATGGTCTTCAGCTTTGTGCAGCCATTGTGAAGCAAAGCACCTCCAGCCAGTCTTGTTTCTGAAGTCAGGAATCTTGAAATACTTTCTGCATCCTGCCCATTCTTAGGGTGTACATGTGTTAATCATGCAGCAGACACTGAACTACTAAGAAAGTAGCAAGAGAGATTTATATACTTATACATTTTAACAACTTGTTCTACTTTAGAAAAATAAAATCTGGTGAAAGTAAGAAGACTTAGAAGAAACGAAGTGAAGCAGGCTACTTCCATGCTTAGTAGCTGATCTCCTTGTATCTTCACCATTTTTCTTTTCTTTAGGCACAAAATAGGTGCTGAAGCTTTTGAGCGAACAGGTAAGCCCTTTCCAAATTAATTCACAATTAAAGGGAAAAGAACTCACCTACAGTTTTTAAACTATAATTATCCAGTTAAATGTAGTCAACAGCTATATGAAATGAATGTTTCAGCTGTCTAAAAAAAAAAAAAAAAAAAAAAGGTGAAGCAAGACGTTTTACAGTAATGCAAAACAACTGCTCCAAACATATCTTTCACACTTATTAAGCTTTTTTTTTCCCCCTATTAAATTAATCCAGCCTATTTTGGCAATCTGATAAAGTAATAATTTCAAAGTAAGAAGCTGAAAAGATTTTTCTGAGGTTAAAAAAGTTATTTGAAGTCTTATGGGAGTATTTTCTTGATGTGAAAACTGCAGTGTGTATATCTGATTTTAAGAATATACTTATACCCCTTTTGATTGCATTTTAGCATATATAAGTTTATGCAAACACCCAAATATGTATTTTAACAACCTGGTTCTGAAAATTACTCAGTGGCAAATCTGTAATTGATGGAAAGCTATAAATGGCTTTAGGATACAACTACTATCTGAAGAAGTCTGGCAGTGCTGACCTGTGAAGAAGAACCCTCAAGCTGTTATGATACAGAGCAATAAAATTCAGTACAGGGTAGAATAATTTGATTAGATCACTTGTGAATTTGTAGACACCTGTGAGAATTTTTTTTTCTTTAATTTCCACGACTCTCAAAAATTCTACTGATAAAAATATAAATTATAGTTCTACTGTAATTGTGTTTATAATTCATCAATCAGCAAGATACAGAGATATCATTCCTTGGAATTATCAGATTAACCAAATGCTTATGATGGCAGTGTAAGCAAAACAACCTGTAAATTACTCTAAGGTGAAATCTGTTTATTTGGGCAAATCCAGAAATGTTTATAACACTAAGCATCTGGCAGTTCAGATTCATTCTAAAAAATAAGACTCTATCGGTAATTAGAAGGGTAGAATCATAAAGAATATTATTCAAATTGGCTCTACCCATGATCCTTTTGAAGTACATTTCTTCTCAAGTGCAGTGTTTCACAAAAAGACATCAAGGGAAGAGGTCCTGGCTAACCTAACAATGACAAACTATTGCCTTGAACGACTGTAAGGTTTTGTTCCTGATATTTACACAATAAGATGGTGAATCTGCTGTTTTCTATTTAGTGCAACTCATTTTTCTGCACACCTGGTGCACAAGGCTCTACTTTAGCCATCAATGGCATGCTGGGGAAAAGCTGTCAATTCTGAACACTGCCTTTCATTTTCTGAATTTTTTGTTGCTGTTTTGTTCTGTCTCAAAGCTAATAAAATTAAATCCATATAAAAAGAAATACAAACTGTACATTGCACAAGCTTATCAGCACTACTCTGAGTTATACCAGCAAGAGAGAATTAAGCCAGACTAGCTGGGGTCTCCAAATACCTACATGCCCCAGTGCAGCTGAGATTTATTCATTACTTTACTGAAACTCTACGGAAGTTCATAAGAATTTGGAAAACACAGAGAACTTCCTGTACAGTTTTACACCTCCAAGCCTTTACAGGGCCCCAAAAGTATACATGGGAAGTAAGCAAAACTTCCCTGAAGATTACTATCATCTACTAGCTTATGGCAGGTACACTTCGATCACCCTCCTTTTTTCACATATGATGACAGAGGTGCTTGTTTGCTGAGAGCCCAGACAGGACTGTCTATCAGATCAGTTTTGTTATGGGGCCAGACCAAGGTATAAATGAGTAAAATACACAAATTATTGAAACCAAAGATTGTAAATAAAGTCAAGGTGACATACAAGGAACAAAAATTTGTACATAGGGCAGCTACAGCAGTCTGGTCTCTTAGCTCCCAGTCCAATAACTTCTGCAGAAGGCCACCCCATCTCATGAGCAATAATGTCTTCTCCAAGTCCACATTTATCTTATTTGCACAGCTTTCTGAAGCTGGTAAATTTAATCCAAGCTGTAATGATCAGTAGTTAATTATCAGCTACGATGAAGCAAGGGTCCAAGGTTACTTCTCAACACACCCAAAGCAACTATTACTGCAGCAATCAAACACATCTTCTTGTGCTTTAGTATTTTATTAATAAGCACTGCAACTGACCTGTACAATTAAAAGGGAAACAATGTTTTCTTCTACATTTCATTTAGACAAGCACAGTCTGTCAGAACTTTATTGGTATTTTATGCTGTTCCCACTGTGTGTTATGCCATCAGTTCCAGTGTCCTACAGTAACTCCTCAGTGTGGATACACCATCCAGGTGGTTCATGTTAGAACAATGCTATTAAAGCAGCTATTTATCAGTTCTCAATCAGAAACATGGTCAATTGAAGAAGTAAATTCTAATCAAATTTCAATTTGGTTGGGTGGCAATCAAATAACTGCATTAGTTATTAAATTATAATTTGAAGCATTGTTTTCTGTCGCTTCTGCTATGGAACACAGGAACTGCAAAGTTTTCCCCACAAATGGATAGGATTTCTAAGAACTAAAGCAGTTTCTGCTG
Source organism: Phaethornis superciliosus (assembly GCA_023637945.1). NCBI lineage: Eukaryota > Metazoa > Chordata > Aves > Apodiformes > Trochilidae > Phaethornis > Phaethornis superciliosus. The sequence continues at coordinate 12,500,898 of JAJQWJ010000016.1, read as the reverse complement.
TTAAAATGAGATTAAATGATAGCTGATCTTCCAAACTTTACTCTTTATATATGCTTACATGAGCACCATAGTCACCAACAAGGAGAACTCCCTCCTGACTTTCTTCAAAACCCAGACTATAGAACCTGTTCCTGAGTCAAGCTCTGCATGGCTGACTAACCCACCTTACCCCTTACTAAACTGTTCATCTTGTAGATGTGGGCTTCAGCTCAGAAATTTCTGGGTGAACAGTTTCCATGAGCATTGCTTTTAGATTCCCTGAAAGTCAATTATAATATGCTAAACAGGAAAAGCAATAGGTGATATGTTTTTGGTTTTATCCTATTTCTGCAGCTTCTATTTTTAAAATCAATTAAAGCTATTGAGACTCATCAAAGAGGCAATAAAATGACAGGTTGTGTAGCAGCTGGAGAGGACTGATAGAATATTTACCTCCCCTACAGCTGTGCAATCAGCTTCAGAAAACAGCTACAGGAGTTGGGGAGACTGTTACTGATGCAATGTGAAAAGAGCTCAGGAAGTTTAAGATACTATAAAGAAGGACGGTGTGAAGAGGAGAAGAATAATTTTCTTTATTTTTTATTTCTAAATCAAGTGGGCAAGCCTTAGTAGACCCAGTTCTTTTACTAGCCTTAGGTATCTGTACTAATATTTTAGAATTTTTTGTTATTTAAAAAACAGTTCTCCCTTGATTTTCCCTATCTTTCAGACATCCCTACATATGCCTTTCCATGTTTTATAAGTCTAGTTTGAAACACTGGAGTGTTCAAAAGCTGCTTAGAAAAACATCTATTTTCACAGTTTGGCATTCTACTGTCAATAAAAAACCTTTAAATGCATTTTTTCTTCTAAGAAAGAACAGCTACAGCTAGCTCTTAGGACACCATGTCAGTATTGCCACCAGTACAGAATAACACAGATTTTAGAAAGAATTTAACACACTGATACATATTTCACCATCAATTAAAGGCTCATAATACCTGCAGCACTCAAATCCTATAAGTTTAACTAAATAGGATTTGGTGCATTTGTGCATGTCATTCTTGATAATAGTGAGCATTTTAAATATTGATTTTGAGGGAGAAAAACAGGTTCTGTTTTATTAATACATTTAGTTGTCCAAGGGTGACTACTCATTCTATTGCAAATATAAGACTTCCATTAAAGTGGGTCACCTCTTCTGGTGATACCTCAGCTGGTTTGTCAGAGCTGCACCCCACTATCACATATTGCAGTTTCCAGACTTGATTTTCATTCCAGGCACTTTAATGAACAGAAATGTTCATATCTGAACACGTGTTCAGCTGAAGGAGGCAGAAAAGTCACAATCTGTCAATTAATTTGGTGCTTCACTCTGAATTAATATAGTATTTCCTTCTGAGTTTAGAACATTCTGTGTTTACATGCATCTTAATTTGATTGGTACTTGAAGATTATTTTGTCACCCTTCTGTCAGAATCTTGAGTAGAACTCTAATTCTGATGTCCTTAGGCAAATATCCTGCACAGGCAACCCACTCACCTCTAAATGCAGTCCTTGCAGTTTATTTCCCTGAGCTTAAATACAGAGAACATAGGTCCTTCTTTGGGATAATGCAAGGCATGTTCTCTCATTAATATAGGGACCAGATTGCAGAAATATTGAGGAGTGGGTAAACTTTGCATTGTCAGGTGATTTCCTTTAAAATAAGCTCTTATGTATCAAGCCAGGGTTTCAACATTTTGTATAATACTTCAGGTAGCTCAGGCTCTGACTCATTCTGTTCCCTGCTGACTTCCAATGCATAACTGGTTTATGAAGAAGGCTTTTATGTGAGCACACTGAAGATATCGTGTTTTCAGATGATGCAGCAGGAAAGATAACTACTGTTTTCTCTGGAACTCAGCAGCAGTATAATGCTTTAGATAAAGAACTTTCTGTAATCTCAGAAGCAGGGCCAAGTATTTTGTACTTTGCTGTGGACACTAGACCACAGTCAGCAATTTTTAAACAACTCACAGCCCATAAGTGATTCTCTACATAAAGATATCCATATTGAGAGGATAGCTTCAGGCTATCACTGACACTTCCAGCTGCATGTGCCTATGAAGGAGAAAGGATTTGTCATGCCTGTCCAGACTCTGCCAGTTTTGTTTAACCTATGTATGAATTTATAATCTATCACTGTTTTCAAAGTGTCATGCATAAGAGATCATTACAAAAGATTGAGAGATAGAAACTACAAAGGCTTTTTAGGAGTTCTCTGGAGAGTTATAAAATGACAATTGCTTCCTTTGTTCCATTTTCCACTTGGGAAATGACAGAAAGGCTCAGTCATATGACAGATCTGAGGGGGAGGAAGCTTCAGGATGCAAAATACACTTACTTTCAAGAATCCACTTCTCACTCTGGAAGAACCATGATACTGTAGTCAAATGCTTTCAAGAACCACTGAAGTGCAGGTATAACTAGTATGATAAATCCCAAGGGACTTGTTTAGAAGGAACTGATCTGCAGACAAGAAACAGTTTTGGAAAGCTATGTTAATTATAAGTGTTCCACCTTGATCTGTACTGTCACCAAAAAAAGGCACAGTCAAATCTGGCAGCTGTGATAACAGCTGGTCTCTGCACATTCCACTGCACATTGCCAGATCACATACAGTAATGATAACAGGTCCTGAGGATTTCCCACCTTTAATTGCTAAAATCTGATTTTCTAATATTAATTTGAGAAGGTAGGATTACATTTCAGAAAAAAATTCCTAGATATTAGTTCAATATCAAACAAAGAAATCAAAAGTGGGATTCTTAGAATAAGAGATAGTAAAAATTGTAGTTGGTGGAAGAGGGAAAAACCTAAGACCCTTCTCAGAAGCAGGTACAAAGGCCTAGCTATGGACACAGAAGCAGATAAAACCAGGACAACTGAGTCATTTTATTCAATGAATGTGGTAGTCCTATAAGTAGGTTCTTCTGTAATTTTTTTGAACGTGTGTCAGTTGTATCAAATCTAGTCTAGAGAGGCAAGCAGAGAAGACAAGATTGGTCTTGGTTTTTTCCAGAACTTAACATGTAGTTTTCAAAAAGGAAAAGGAGATTTTGTAATTATAAAAAAAAACAAAACCAAAACCAAAACCAATCATACTGTAAAAATACGATAATATTTATATTCTCTGTCCAATTCCCTTTCCAACTACCTGTGAGGTGACTAAAAGTAAGGAAGGTGTTTGGAAGTAGGAATTTAACTGCTGTCTTGTATTTTGGCAGAATTTTCTGGGAGAAGGAATCGCACACCTTTACATAATAGTGTAGAAGAAATAGCAGAAATAGGCCTAAATGTGGGAAAACACACCTGCTCTAGGCAAAGGCACACAAAGCCTGTTGAGTTTGGAAATCTGAGTGCAGCTTCTGAGAAGCTGTATAAGAATCTGAGGAAGGTAACATAGTGCAGACAGTGTCACTCACCCTTGGGAGTGGAAGGGGATGGCCTCAAAGCAAAGTGTCAGCTGCATGGTGTGGGGGCAAGGACATGGATGTTATTTGCTGCTGCTCAAGTCCTGCAGTGCACAGGGAATTAAACATCCCACAAAAATAAATAAAACTGCATCAGGGAACTGGTGTTTCAGCCAACTGCTTTTCCTAGCTAGGAGAATGGTTTTTGGCAATAGTTTGCAGCAGCACTGCAATTGAGAGCTGCAGGGAAGCTCACTCCCTGATGTTGTAGAGGGGAAGGTTATCTATGGTTTTGCTGAGTACTAATTCGATAATTTGTGCAGGGACTGACCCCACAGCTCAAACAAAACTCTATTTTATCTGATTTATCCATTTTAGATTTATGTATTAGTCAGAAATACATAGCCACTGAAGAACCTGTTCCCCACAGACACCCCTGAACAAACACACACTCCTATATATTACTGTAAGAAACATCACTGCAAGGGAAGCTGCCTATTAAGTCATGGCAAATGTGTGAATGAAAGAAATATATTTTGACACAATCTAGCACAGTAATATACCTTCACTCTGTTGATCTCTTTCCAAGAAGTTAAACAAAATTAAGTACTGACCTTATGGATTTCAAAGACAATTTCCACCTAGTTCTAGACTGATCAATAGTCACTCTTTCCTGGATTTGTTAGGTTATTATGACTGCCCTGAGCTTGTCCAGGAAAAATAACTGACTCAATAACAGGCAAGTTGACTGAATTTAAATAAGTTCAAAATAATGCTTTAAGCACTGGCAATAAAAAAATCATACCAGCATATCACTCAATGGATTTTTAAAGCAGAAATCAGTGAAACCTCTAAAAAAACCCCATAACATAAAAATAAACAATAAGACACAATAAACAATCTCCTTATAAGATGAGCAAGATCTTTTAGTGCTTATGAGTTAAGTATCTTTGTTTCAGAAACTCTGAAATTAATTTTTACAGTTGACTTCAAAACTGGACCATACCTGCAATTAAAAGCGATTAAAATATATACCTGTGATACAGGAATTTCATGCAAAGTGAATGACATGCTTTACTGGATAGCATATGTTAAGGTAATGCTAGGTAATTCCTGGAAAAAGAACCATGTTACATTTACTCTATATTTTTATTAAATGAAAATAAAGGCTCCCTTTCTTTACCTTTCTCTTTCCCTATTCCAGTAAGAGCATAATTTGAACAAACTTGCCCACCATTTCCAAGTGCCAAAATGTGATGAATTTGGTTAGTAATACTTGAATACAACTTACATTGAGAATACTGGCAGCCTTTTTACTGGATTCATTACCAGATTACTCTCCTCTGTTTACAGCTTCCCTAACCAGCTAATAACAAGTTGCATGCCGAAAGTGTTTATTAGGCAGAGAGAAAGACCAAGTAAGATTCCTGATATCATACCAGTGATACATAGTTTCTTGGCATCCTTTTCCAAGGAATTCAGTATGCTCATTCAGGAAGACTGACTTAAACTTCTTTTAATGTAGAGCTTTAATGGAGATAGATACCAGGACAGTCAGAACAGAAAAAAACCTAACAGACCATACTAAAGGACTTTGGTCCATGAGACCAAAAACAAACTCTAAAGTACTACTAGATTTATAATCTTCTACTTCCACTAAAGAATCCAAAGTAAGTTCTTCCCTTTGCTGCAAATGTAGACTAATAATTTCCATTTGCTAAAACATACCTGCTGAGTCTTGCCTGTTACCGTCCTGCTGAGATTATAATTAGGAGTGAGTGAATTTGACAAGGAAAGGCTCATTTCTTCTTAGATAAATTAATTTGATTTCAGTATTTCACTTGTAAATTTCCAGTGGATTATTTTGTCTTAATGACAACAGGCAGTTATAACAGACCCAGTATATTGACTCTGCTAATTATGTTAATATCTCCATGTGCTTACTCCTATCTCAGTAACTTATGATTAGATATAGAATTCTCAAATCTGCTAAACCCCCCTGGCTTTTAAAAGTAAACAATTACAAGTCTTTTTCCCTCCTACAATGAAACACTGTATTTGTCTCATTGTAGTCCTCAGAGAATCTCAGACACTTCTGCAAGCTATGTTTTTTCTGAAAAAATGTTACAGTGATTACAAAATACTATTGTGCAGAAGTATATGTGTACTAAAGTGTAAAGCCTCCATGGAAACCAATTCTTTTACATCTGGCACCTTGAACCACAAACCTAATGTCAAACATGTCCTTCAGAGATGCATTTCTTACATGTTTACAGACCTGTTGAAATCAAACAGGTACTTAGGCAGCAAGTTTTGTTTGAGCTGATCTACCAGTACAGTACACTCTGCAGAGATTAATTCCTTTGCTGCAAGGTCAACATTTATATGACATAAAAACAAAGGGTGAGCCACTTAAAAGGCTTCCTCAGGCTACACAGGTAACAGACACCGTACTTATTTTTTCCTGTCATGAGATGAATTATTAATCTGCAGGATCAGCATATAAGTCAAAAACTAGAAAAATTCCTGTAAAATCCTGTGTTCCCTGTTAGTGTCTGAACACAACAGGCCAGGGTTGCATAAATGCTTTGCCCATCTCATTTTGGAAAGACAGATTGCAAAGCTTCAACTGTTTCCATCAGGAAAATATGCCAGTCATTTAAAAACTGGCAGAAAAACAGAGACCTTAAAAGTCAAGACTAGCTGACGTTCACTTTTTTTTACTACATCCTTGAGAGATTAGGCAATTTTAATGACGTCCTTACTCCTGGTAAATGTTTTAAATTCTTCTTTTATGTTGGCTGGTGTTTGTAACAAAATAAGGACTTGATTTCACAGTTTGAATGAAGTTTGGCATTGTCTCTATTTGTAAATTAAAACATAAGCATTGTTAGTAACCATTCTTAGTCTTTAGGGATTTTTTTTTTTTTTTAGTTCACTTTAAATTATGTCTCCTGTCATCATGCAGTGGTGTTTTGAATGACATGATAAACAATATTCCAAATCCTTAAGTGGAATAACAGATTGTAGGTGAGTTGAGCAAGGGACCAAGTCCTAGTAGTTATCTCTAGTATTAGAACCAATTTAATCATGAGCAATATGAAGTGTCTAATCTTTATTATTAGAGGCATTGGATTTTTACCTAGAAAAACCTGCAGCTCATCACAATATATTTGAGTAACTAGAAATGTAGAAAGTATAAATTTGTATAACCTCTCCATGAGTGACACACTAACTGCTTCACATTTCAGAAATAATATCTAGTTCATAGTTGGCTTACACTGTTTTTTCATTATTAGAATTTTCATTATTGGAATTTTTTCATTAAAATGCTTGCTATAACATGTTCCATAGCTTTTAAAAGCTTTTAACACCTAACAGTAAGAGAGAGAACACAGTAACTGACAAAAATATTTTGGTGACATTATTCAGTGTTTAAAGACGAAGGGTTTTTTGTTTGGTTGTTTTCATTTGTTTGGGGGTTTTGTTTGGTTTGGAAGGGAGACTGAGAAATTGACTTCCTGCAAAGGATTTATAAGCACTTCTTAATTAGAAGCACACAACCTACTGATTTACATTTAAAATCACAGTGGGGGGTCTTTTCTACATGCAAAATTGAACTCCTGACACAACATGACCAGGGAATTCATAAACTAATTAGTCACAGCCTACATTGACAACAATTACATATTTATATCTTAGTGCTCCAGTATAATCAGTAGTAATGGAGTGTTCTGTACATGTCCCTTCTGCTAATTATCAACCAGAGACACCAAGGTCCCAGACACCTCCTGCCTGGGTGACTTGATGTATCAGTGAGGAAACAGGAACTGAGGAACTCAAGACCTATCAGGACCAGTTGTAGAAATTCAGTCCTCCCATGATGAGGACATGGGTTGAACCATTTCAGATGACTGATCAAAGCCTCAAGGTCCAGATATCAGCTAGCATATATGATTGATCATAAGTGATTTTCAGCCTCCAGTAATTACAGCTTCATTACTAAACTTTCTACTTAAAAATAGTAATTTGATTCCATGATTGAAAGCATCCATACAGCAGACTGCAATAAGACTGTAAAGCCATTCCATATCTTTCTCAGAAATGAAGGCAGCACAGCTGAAAGAGTGTAGAAAGGAAAAAGTCTCCCAAAAGTTACCATCCTGAACTAACAGGAGAATCAAGAAGTGAACCACTAACAGCTCCCAGTGCAATTGACAGTCTGTTACCAGAGCACTGTATTTCAAAATTACTGTTGAAGTTAGAATAGCCAACCAGCCCTGTCCAACTTTCACAAAAACTGGGCCTCAAAAATATTCAAAATACAGCCTTAACTTCTAGTTATCTTCAGTAAGTCAGTACCTGCCACCACTCATCTCTTCAGAACATATCAATATTCCTCGTCAAGAAATGAGGTGCCTCACTTCACATGTATCCAGCCTTGAAACTTTTGGGACCAAAATGTAGTGTAAGAATCCCCATTTACCCCCATTTACCTCATTTTAATCATGAGGAACACATTTTGATGAGCACATACAGACATTTCAAAAGGAAATCTGATCTCCAAAGGTGGCTGATGGAAAACATTAACACTACCCTTTCTTTCAAAATTCAAAAAGAAAGTATAGTTTCCACTGGCAATGATGTGGTGCCTAGAACTCAAACATGTCCTCAACAACCAGAGAAATGCATTCCAAAGTGGACAGTATACTAGCTTGTTTGACTGTACATCCAAGGAGACTTAACTTTTCCAGAGAACAAATGGATGATGAACAACATTTATATATATACTATATAACATAAATAATGTAACAATATATATATAATTATACATACATTCCCTATGCAATTCCACACCACCTGATCACTCACTATTAGCTTATTCACCAAATTATCTTTTTACAAAACTCAGAGAATGTGACTTACTGCTTTTCAGAAAAAAACATTTTTAGAAATAATTTACTAATAATTATACTATAGATACCTTATTCCCAACATTTTGCTATGGAAAATGGTGATGTGCCTGACTGGGAGAGGAACGCTAGAATATTTCTGTCAAATATGAGTGTTCAGACCTGTTCTGTTATAATTAATACTGGGAAATGGAAATACGGTGGCTCAAGACAACAACATAACTGCCTCAGAAAGCATGATTCTTAAAACATAATTTCAATTCTTTCCCAACCCTACTCACAGTTTTATATTTGGGGTGGACACATTGAGAATATGAAATTGTCTCTTGATCCAACGTTTCTTTACTCTATATAAAAGCTATTTTCAATTAACATATTTTCACCCCACCCCGACCACCCATGTTAAAATGTAGCAAAACTTATTTCCACCAGCATCTCTCTGGCTCCCTGACTTAGTTTACCCTGTTAAAATGTGAATCGACACAATGCCTCGTCCCAGTTTTTGTTTTCACTGTTTAACATGTGTCAAGTCTGGCTCCACTAGGCAAAATCTCAGAAGGATTAAAAAGATAAAACTCTAATAATGCTGGCCAAACATATAATGCAAATGGACAGCAAATACAGGAGAATTCCAGGAAAGACCCTAATATCAAAAGAAAGTCCAAATCACCAGTTGCAACCCTCTGACAATAATTAATGGAAAGAAAGAACTTCTTATGAAGAACTTTTTAGAAAAAGCCAGAGGAAAAAGGGGAAATTAGCAGGAGCAGCATCATCAAAATCATCAGCAAAGCAGGAGCAGTAGATCCCTCCCCCAGCAAGCGACAAACAGCCCCCAGGCCATGGTGGGTGAATAACCTAATTGCTCTTTTCTTCTCTTAATAGCCTTTCCTTGGCGTGATTGATTTGTTTAAGAAAACGTGTTCCACCTGTTTCTCCCTACTATAAACCTTTTGCAGCCTGGTGTTATTTTTTCCCTGAAATAAATCATTAGAATTTGCTTAAACCATAAAACCAGTTACCTTTTGCAGTTTGTGCGATGTATATGACCAGTGGCTCATGTTTATCCTTGCAAACAAAATATAAAATAATAGTTATGGACTATAACAGTATTGTTTATTACTTCTCCATAAATATAAATATTTGTCTTAAAACACATTGCAGCCATGGTAAAATTGCTCCCATAGGTTACATTAGAGAATTAGCAGCTGCCTATTGAGCTTCCTCTGCAGGAAAATGGCAAATTTAATTGTAAGCAATGCAATTACCCATAGCCTGTGCCCATTTGAAATTACTTTGTACCTCTTTAAGCAAACGATGAAGCCAATACCTATAATTTTATAATCAACCTTCCCCCCCTCCCTACCCAGCCTTCATTTTATATATTCCCCACCTGGGGACAAGGAGCAAAGGAGGGATGTCTTGTCCAGCATGGCAACTTTTCTCATGGAACCAGTATCTGCAATCCCTGCTTTTCAAGCTTGCAGCTGCTTTTCTTGTTAGCAGAGCCGTGCACAGGCCACAAAAACAACTTGTAATCACTCAAAGTCACTAATTTTGTCTCCCCTTTCCCTCTTCTCCCATTTCCCTTTCCCATGCTAAGCATAGCGGTTTTTTCAGTCTTGCCTCAGTAGATATCCTTGTGCTAACGTTTGCTCTGCTCTCCCCTGCATTTGCTTGCAGTGCCTCTGAACAAATTAGAGACATTATGACACTTATGACCCTGACAGAGTGGAACAAAATATGTACCGAAAAAACAGTACTCATACTAGAATTTCTCCACTTGCCTTCTTTTTTCACAGCACCTTTATAGGAAGTTGATAGTTTTCTAAACAGAGCTCAGCTGTCCTCTTGTGGTTAAATTCTGGAACTGCAGGCATTTGGGAATAGCACAAAATAACACGATTCACTAGCAATAGAAAATACGCTGCTTCATGTATTTTTTTTTTCCCATCAAAAGAATATAATTTCTGATGGTTGATTTCAGAAAGAGTAGGGAGATTTTTTAAAATTTTGTTTTGTTTTGTTTTGTTCTGTTGTGAAATCGGCTTTATTCATACCAGGTATTTCAAATATAGGTTGGTTAACCTCTACCTCGACTGCTAGTGGCACTGAGGCACCACACACACAGCCCTGGTACCAGATTTGCCCAGAGGCACTTTGGGTCCTGGGGGTGAGAACAGGAGCCAGGGGTCGGTGTCCAACCCTGGTCTGTGCCTCAGCCACGAGGTGGGGAGGAATCCTTGCAGTTCTGCTCCTAGAACTTTTTTAAGCTGGCAAAGACTCATTTTGGGAATCTAGTATTAATGAACAAAAGTTGAAAAGTCAGGGTTAAAATCTGACTGCAAGAATTAAGGAAATAATGGATAAGGGCATTCGAGGAGTAGAAAGCGTGGCTCGGTAATTGCTAAAGACAGAAAATAATATGTAACAATAGTGCAGTGATTTTTAAAGGGTATAAAAATGAAAGGAATTTTTCCATGTGCTATAGACAGGTATACAGCTTGGGAGTAAGGCATACAATGCTAAATGAGAAAACAGAGACTGGCAATGGTAAGTATCACCAGAATTAAGAGCCCATTTAAAAACAAAACCAAAAGTAGGCAGGGCAAAAGAAGAACATGGCATAAAGACCCACTTTGCTTTGGGACTGAGATGAACATGACTCAATTCTAGTGAAGTCTGAACTTTTTTTTTGCTTCACTATAGGAAAAATAATACATAAACTGAGTTATTCTAGAAAAAGAATCCTTTCTGAAAGCTGTTTAAAGTAAGGCTTGGACTCCACTTAACACAGGGTGCTTTGGGGCAGAACACCACCAGAAAGAGGTGAGAGAAAATGGAAAATATTGAGGCTTTTGCAGGCAGAAGTAGGTGGGCAGTGTGAATTTCCCTCCTGTGGTGCCTAAAATGGTTAGACTCTCACATTTTCAAAGATCAGTCACCAGCCCCTAGCTACAGCTGTAAGAACTGTACCATGTTAAATGAAGAGACACATTTTCTATGTGAAGGTTGTATCACTGCAAGCATCAACCATAAAAGACCTAATTCTTTAAAAACAAGGGGGTGAGGGGAAGGCCCACAATGGGAAAGGTATGCATGTGATAATAATGTCATTGTTGCTCAACGTTTGAAAATCTAAGAGCTTAAAACCCATTTGACATTGCCAACTGAAGTGTGTAACAGATGATATTATGGAACATATGTATCTTTTGCTGCCTACATATTGTGTCTTCATTTCTTTTGATATAAGATTCAAAGCAAATAATCATTCCCAGAAGACAGCTAGGATTGCCACCACTGAAATGTATTTAGTTATCAACCAGATTTATGTCTGTAGCCTGTCAAGCTTGAAATTATTCCCTGGGAACTCTCTGTGGCCCTGTCTGCTTACTGCAGCTCATTTAGAGTACCCTAATGCTATCCCTGCAGTCATTTTGTCTTTCTGCATAAAAATAAAACGTGGTTGCTTCCCAGGCATTCACCCTTACATCCTCTACACAAATTTGACTAGAGATTCTGTCATGTGGGTTTGCACAAATGTGGAAATTCAACTTTTTCTCTTTTGATTTCCATTCTTGGTGACCATCAGTGTTGAAATTGCCTCTGTGAGCAGGGGACACCTGAGGCAACAGGAGCACCTGAGTGGAAATGCCAGCTCTGGAGGTAACAATAGTGACTCTGAGGAATAGAGAGGAATAGGAATAATAATCCAGTGGGAAAATTTGGAAAGAGTGAATAGAAGAACAATTAAAAGAGTGAAGAAATAATGTGGGGTCTTTTTTCCAGGATCAAGATTTTCCTTTTGTAAAATGTAGGATTTGCCAATAAATTTTGTCTTTCATAGCATCTTGCAGAGCAGCTCTCTGCAGTCTGGTTGGGACTGAGGCCATGACTCAGGCAGGGTTATATGTAAGTTAAACAATCTTTTCCACTGATATGTTCAAATACATGCCTAGGTTGGAAATGAAATTTAAAATTGTTGCACTAATCTAGCAGTGTATCTGAATATTCAACTGAGAAAATACAAAGTAATGTATTAGAAATTATATGAATTAAAAATTATACCACAGGCTTCCTTCTGTACTGTAAGAAACTTGTTTCTCTGTTGAAAGATATAGTGTGTGATTTGGTGTCTGAGGTGTGTGCTGTGTCACTTATCAGTGCTGATAATGCACCATCAAAACAACTTCTCCTTTGGGGATTCTTTGTCACAAGGTAATTTGGCCACAGATCTGAATTTACAATCAAGAGGTGATGATTTCTGTGATACTGTCAATATGTGCTCCAGATGATTCATACAGATAATTTCAAATAAGAACCCATAAAACACAGCTATATCATGTATTTGTTTAGAACGCTGTTGCAGCAGTTTAGTTTTGGGGTTTTAAATACCATTTTGCCACCACTTACCAAAATTTCTCCAGAAAAAGTAAGCTGCTTTGAATCAGACTCTGAATTTCAAAAGGAAAACTTACATTTGATACTATAGAGACTTGTAGATATGATTTACAAATACATGCACTCATACCCAAAGCACTTGCAAATTACAAGCCCAAGGCTGAAGGTTGTCAGTGGCAGAAATAGCAGGAATGATGCACTTCATAAAAAAAAAAAAAAATTTACTTTCCAGTGCTTCACATCATCTATTGTTACTAATAACAAGCCGTTAATATCCATGCCAGCTTTTGTGCAACCCACTGGAGCAGAGGTGAACAGTGACCCAAGCACTCATACCAACACAACTTTGGGAGGAAGCTCCACATCAAGAGAAGGGAAATTGGACATACTGGCTCTAAAAAAAACAACAAAGAGCAAAACAAACAAACAAACAAAAAATGTACATTTGGAATAACTAAATGCAGTCTCACCAAAGTGATAAACTGACAGGATGCTGCTTGAATTTGCTATATGACACAAATGCAGTCTATCCTGTCCCTGTGGTAATTTATGGTTCTGTGGTTTCTTTTTCAGAAAACAAATTCTCATTAGAGGTAGCTGAAAGATGGAACATTGAGGCAATGATGATGTAATGGTTTTTCTTCTAAGCTTGCCTATTTTTCAGTTTCACTGGGAGATTCCTTATTTGAAGGAAAGTCAACTGTAATTCCTTTCCTGATTCATGCATGCCTCCTTATTTACAGCTCCAGCAATAACCTTTTTTGATGTACAAATCAATGAAATATAATGTAACACATCATGTACTGAGGTAAGTTGAAGAAGTTTATCTTAAGTGAATGTTTTCTTAGGTAGATGAGAGCTGTACTAGACTGCCATAGAAACATTAACCAGTGTCTGTGCTGATAACATGCCAATATTTTTACTGTGTAAATACTGTGTAAATTTGTAAATTCTCATGTACGTAATTACAAGCAAATAGGGTCTTGCTTATCTGTAACAGGCAGAACATTTTCAGCACTGTTCTTCCTCTTTTACTTATTTATATTCAAACAAAGGAAGTGGTAAAGCTGTCTAGCTGACAGCTTTTCTGAGAAGAGACCATTTTGTAGTAGAGGAAGCAGTATCTCCCTTGGATGTCTTAGCAACACAGTTCTAAAATTTAAACAAACAGAAAGGTCTTAAACAGTAGAAGCCAGGCATTGGGCAAGGAATTAGTGCAGAGGCTGGAGATGATCACACAGAGGGAAGATACGGCTGTTCCATTGCCAGCACTCCTATGAACATTTCCCAGCTGAAAACTTACCATGGATTTGCGAAACATTCCTTACCGCTCAGACGTCCTCATGTGGAACCCAGATGATTTAGCAGAATATTTCAAGACGGTAAGTTTGAGTTTCATCTTTGTATGATGAAGGAACAAACTACTGTAACATTGTACCAAATGTACATATTTTTCTAATGAGCAAAGCTTGCTACAAAACTAGAAGCAAACCCACTAACAATTAGGAAGCTGAGCTAAACCAGCCAATTAAATCTATAAATGAATATTGGAAATGAGCTTTAAATTGGATATAAGAGAAACTGGTGGCTTTTGAGAGAAAGTGTGCACTTTACTACAGCCACTGTTGGTATAACAACAGCTGTAGACGGCATTAATATGTGAAGATTACAGCCCTTCTAGGTCTTCTTTAATGATTTTCAGAAGAGAGATACTGGTTTTCAAATTGCTTGGTGTTCACAAATGAGCTTTTGAATGTCTTTGCTAATCAGATTCATGGGAACCCAGCCAAAAACTTAAATGTTGTGGACACACGCATCCCTAATTTTTTTAGGTTCAGTTGGAAAAACCTTTCATCTTTTGGTTTGACTTCTCTATTCTAAAATTTCCTGGGAAAAACTCAGATAACTAACTACCCCTTCTCTCCTCACATTGTTACTTTTTGGAGGTTAGCCTTGTGTACTAGTTGGGAACTGTTTCTTTTGACATCTTTTTCACTTGCGATGATCTAGAATTTTAATTTTACAAATCAGAGGACTTTCCATGCTGAAGAAATACTTTGAAAGGCAATACAGGAATCCACTGCCAATATAAATCCTCTGCAAAGTAGTGCTGACACCTTTGTAATTGCACAGGAACATGTAACTGAGCCAATTTTACTGATATTTCATTTCTGTATCCTCTCCGTAAATCACTCATTTTTCAATCCACATCAGAGATAGTCCCTGCTCCATCTCCCTTGCAACTGCATATATTCCTCCCAAAGTCCAAAATTGTCAACTTGGAATTTAGCATTCAGATCCATCAGAAGATTTGGGAAGGTTTTCAAGTAATGCCAGAATAGCTAGCTAATTTTCAAGTGAAAGTCAGACCACACTTGTAAAACATGCAACACTTTGGGCTTCATTTTGAAACCATGCAAAATTTATTGTTTCAGCAGTTCTGGTAATTCTATGAGAGGGTTACTGGGGGAGCTGAGGCAAGTTTTATACTAGAATGCAAAACTACCTAATAAGGCAAGCAGATCAAACATAAATTCTATGTCTACCAAATCTCCAGAGACAGGAAACTGCCCACTACTTGCAAACCTCTAATCTTAGACTGCAACTATTACTGGCACAGAAAAGTAAACTGAAAAACTGGAGATGGAACAGATGAGATGACCATCAACAGGCAACTTCACATAAATTATTATTGGAGTACCTCTCTACTGATTCAGATGCAACCCTCCAGGACAGAGATAACACTGACATTCCACTTTTAGGGAAGTAAGTCAGGGGAAAAGGTGCTTAACGTCCTCTAAGAAACCTGCATAAGACAATCATCTCAGCCTGCCAGCCAGCTCTGGGCAACTTCCATAAGTGACCAGATCCTCTCCCAAGATAAAACCCTACATTTCCCTAATATGTATCTCTACAAAGTCGAAAGTTATACCTTAAGAATTGATATCTTTGCATCTGACTGGTATACGTTGCCTGCAGTCATGTGTTCAAACTCCAGGGTTCAAATCCAAGAGAGAAAAGTAATTTTTTTCCTCCTAAATGGAGATAATTCTGAGATGTTTTTCAAAAGGACATTCATATTCAAATCTTCTCTCACCTCAACTGATTGGTCATGACACAGGGCAGTGGTAAGATTTTCATCAGTTCATTGCTAGCTTAACCCTTTATTTGTGCAAAATCCAGCCAGCACACACATCAGTAATTTATGTAACAATACTATGATGTATAAATGGCATGAATAAAGTCCTTAATTTCTGTCAAATAAGAATTATTTGTACTTTTTATCTGTAGTTTTTATCAATTACTTTAAGAATGAGATTAGGCCTCAGCCACACACGTGTTCTACCAAGCATAGCAGTTTCTTAGGTACTGCATGCAGCCTTGTGCCAGGGATGTCATGACAGCACTCACTGTATGACAGAGACAGTATTTACAGGTTAACTTCTCAGTCTGCACAAAAGTCTTAATCTGTGTTCCAAAATATTCATCAGAGTTAGGTCTGTTTCTGCATAAGGGTAACTGAAGGCATCTCCTAAAAATATCCTTTCAGATGTTTTATATCCGTTAATATCCATTCAGATGTTTCAGGATCTGTTCTCCCACAACACCACATTACAAGATTACTCCTTAAAATGAATAAAGAGGATAGAACTACGTAAGGACATAATGTTCCCTATAAAATGTTCTTAGCTTTAGGGGAATTCTCCCAGCACCACAGAATCATTTGTCTGTATAACTTTAGTTCAAGTTTCCGGCAGGACCAAAGCCATTCTCCTGTCTTGATGGCTCCAACAAGTGACTTTGTCTGCCCACTCTTTGGGTTCCTTCTGTTATGGACATAATCATCTTGAAAAAGAAAAAAATGCATTCTAGACAGATAAAAAATACAAGCTGTATTCTCACATCATGCTATTACTCTTCAAATAAAAAAGACACAAAGAGATAAACCTTAATTCCAGCGACAAACTCACTGGAAATATTTAAGAGTCATGTCTGGCTAAATTTGGTTAGTTTGTTTGGTTTTGTTGTTTGGTTTTTTTTTTTCCTAAATTCACTTTGTTAAATTTTTGCCTGGTAGAAACTTACTTGGTCAGCTTCCAAACTGCATGTCCTTGTCCAGGATGCTACTATAAAACATAATGTTGTGGAAAAGCTTTCCAAATAGCATAGATAATTTCCAGGATTAACAAGCAACAGTTCTACTCAGATAAACTTCAATCACAACAATGAATTCAGGAACTGGAGGTAGAGCTTCAGTGTTACAAGATATGAAGGTTTTTCTGTAATTCTCATTTTCCATAACTGTTTATCCCTGTCAGCACCACAACTACCCATTTTTCAAATATTTTTGGAGGGATAGGCAACTGTGAGGTGATTTTTAAATGTGAGGAATTACACATTCCTAAATGGAACAGTACTCAAACCCACTGAACAATCTTTGTCTTTTGGGAACATCCATGTTCACAGAAGAAAACAAGCCATTCAGGTTCTAGCATACAAAAAGATAACTTGAAGCATCTACTAAGGTCTAGCCATATGTGTCTTTATGTCTTAAATTATTCTTATAATTAAGTTTGCAATAATAATCTTCTTTTCATTGACAGTTGAAATATAAGGACTGTGAGAAAGTCGTGAGAAAGCACAGCATAAATGGACAAAGGTTTTTGGTAAGTAGACTTGCAAAATTCATTTCAGTAAAATTCCCATCAAGTGATGGTTTCAGCTGCTGCTTTGAACTGGCAGATGTAAAGTACTCCATTTGCAGAGGGTTTCTGAGGTAGAAGTGAACACCTTAACCAAAATCAGCTAGAAAATTTGCTTTAAATATGGAATGCTGGGGACCAAAGCTTGTTGTTTAACAGGCATGTATTTTAGTATATTGTAAACTGAGAGAGAACTCCTAATCTTGTCTTGAATGCACATCCTCCTGTATAGGAAATGCTTGTTTTTAAATACTGCCTACAGAAAACTCACATTTATTAATTGTCTTCTCCTCCTAAAGAAGACACAGACCTGAACAGAATGACCTGAACAGTTTTTCACCTACATGTCAATGGCATAATGCAAAAATAGATTCATCGGTTAAACAGAAGAATTATTTGTGTTGCATACTCTTAAGTCCAATGCAATCTTGCTTCTCTAAGGTTTTTCTAAGAAATATCTTTTTACATTTTGTAAGTTACATTTGCACGGAAAAAATGGTTAACTGAGTGTTTTCAGGTTCTTAATATACTTTCAGATCTATATGGTAATCCATACTGCAAAAATAATGCTGTCTTATTCCTCAGAACAACATCTTAGTTTCTAAGTCACATTTCTGTATCTACTGACTACCAGAAAGTAAGTCCAGTTGAGATGCAGTAGGAAAAAATCCAGAGGGATCCCATTGCCTTTTTCTAGTAAAATTCTCTAATATTTAAAATGGCCACATTGCCCTTTTATAAGAGTTCAAACCCATAATATTTTTCTGCTTTATCACCACAATAGAATTCCAGAGAGAACCTTAAAAGTCTTTAATAAAAATCACAATTCCTCAGTAAATCTTGCAGGACATTTCCATAGAGGGAGTACATTTTTTCTGTTTTACTCCTTTGAGTGCTTGCAGAGGAAAATACTGGAAACAGGAAAATAGTGCTGGAAAACACAGACAGAATTTTTTCTATCCAGAAAATCACTGATAGCCTTGTGAACTGATGTATAATTAGAAACCTCTTATTATTGGCAGTAGGAAAGACAGAAAGAACCACCCTGTCATCCATGTTCTGAAGAGAAGAGAAACATGTTCCATGTTTATGTAGCTGGTAATTAACTCAAAACTTTCTCAAGTGTTTTCATAATGCACTAATCTGTCCTCAACTCGGAGATACACATGATGGAAGAAGAGACAAGCTGACTCTTCAGTCGTGTCAGTAAAGCTCTCAAGAATTAGAACATCTCAGCTCAGGTCAGGAGCCATCTGCAATGTCATTGGTATATTCTGGTTGAAGGGAAAAGAAATATTCTCCCCTCAATCCCATGAGAAATTCAAGGTATCTAGCTTCTGAAGTCACTTAGATACCATATTTTTTAGGTGTACTAAAATGATATGAAGGAAAAGAGTCTAAAATTAGAACCAGTGGTAGAATTTAGTCTTTACTACCAGGATCAGTCATTTACAAAGGGCATTTCATTACACATAGCCTTAAAACTATATGTGTTTTAAAAAATAATTTTAAATTTTCTGTCCTTTTATATTTAATGCGAGAAGCATAATTCCCAAATCACCAAGAAGAATGCCATGGATAATGATTTCAAGCAGAAGATGCGCGTGCTGTTTATGAAAATAAGTCCCTTTCTCTCATGAGCCATGGGGCAGACAGCTTCCATTGCTTTTCTATGCACTTTGTATTCCTATAAGTTGAAATCCCTTGCCACGTTTTTGAACATGCAAATGTCTGTGAGTCACAGTCAGTTCCATGAGTATTTTTGTGATCTATACCATGTGTTTTCTTTTCAGAACATGTCTGAAAACGATATTCAGAAATTTCCCAAACTCAGAGTCCCGTAAGTAAAGCCAAACCAATTTAATACTAAAGATCATCTTATCTGGTCTGCAGTGAAAACTCATAGGAAATACCAGGCTAATGAAGGAAAAAGCAGGCCAAAGATTTGCAGGTGATTAGTTAAGAGACCTGTTTATTGTAGTATACTGAGAGAAAAAGAATGTTCCCAAATAAAAGGAGTAATAGTCATGCCTGATCAAATAAGATGATAGAATAAAATCACAAAAAACCATCAGGGGGGTGTTCAAAATAACTCATCTTTAAACTCTTTGACTTACAGCAGCTATACAAAGGTTAAAGTTTTTTGCAAGTATTGCCTTTGAATTATTTTGGATTTAGCCGTTCTCTGCTTAACTGTTGTTTTTATCTCTAAGGAAAAAAAAGTTCGGTATGCACACAACAGTACCAATTATTTTTTCATGGTGTGATTTTCCTTTATGTAGGCACTAAAGATAAAGCAGTTTGGGACACTCATTTCAGTGTTAAATAGGTTTTTTTTAGCTTCTTTACTCTTACTGTAGCACAAAGTGAGCAGCCTTTTCCAGTTGAATCTTTTGGGTTGCTCACCAAGAAGACAGCTTGAAATCAAGAGCTTTAAGATTGCAGCTTGGTAAACAACTTCAAGAACTGAATAAATACAAAAAATTAATAAGTCTGAATGAAAGTTCTGGAACAAATGCCCTTGCTCTCAGTTTTTCTCCGTACTTACAAACAGGGAGAAAGATCATTAGAATACTGTGAATATACATGGAAAAAGGTTGGTGTGAAGTGGGTTCTTCCATGTAATGCCACTGCTTAAAACAAGGATGAAGAGCTTTAATACAAAAAGACCACTGTCTGCCATTTAAAACAAACAAACAAAAAAACAAAATAAAACCAAAAAACAAAACCCAACTTAATAAAATTCATAGGTAGAAGAACCTGTCACTTTTTTAACATCAATTTAATTACTTCAGAATGTCCAACTTTTACCAAAACAAAAAGTACTTGCTGTTAACTTGCATGAGAACACAGTGACACCTTACTTTGATGCCATAAAGCATAAAGCAAACCTCACCTAGTGAGGAAAGTTTTTCTACAAGCTGAAATACACATTAGGATAATGTAGTTACAGTACCTGATACTTAACAACAGTGCTAAAATCTGAGCATATTTTGTAAAAACACTTAATATTAATAGCAAGCAGCACACTTACAGCATTGGCCAGTGGAATGAATAAAAAGTATATATGCAAGAGAAATCGTCTTCCAGTAACTTTCCCAGGGCTATGCTGACTGATATGTACCAAGAACCCAGCAGCTGCAAACCACAGATTACATCCATTAAGACCTCCTGAGCTGGGTGTGTGATTTTACTGAATATATATGTTTGAGCAAAACTACTGATAAGTTTTGAATATAACTTGCAGATGATTCTGTAACTTTTACAAGAACCTTTATCTAAGTAGATAGCTTTTGCCATTAGAAAGTACAGTAGAACATTTCCTGAAACAAATAATAAAACCTCTCAGACCAATTCATGAGGGTGTAGTGAACATTTTAAAAATAAATCTAATTAAGCAAAAGATCAATATATAGCCTAAGGGATACATGGAGTTTTCTTATTGTTCATTATTGCCACTGGCAGACAGAGGTCATAAAGGCTTATACTTGTGGATAACAAATGTGAACCCTGCAAAATATTTTAGAGTGTACTCAGCAGAATGTGTCTTTCTTAACACAGTCAGAATTAATAAACAAGAAAAGGTAAAGATTTCATTCAAAATAAGGTTGGTGGCTTATTGATTCCTGAACCAAGATCTAAACACTGAAGTTAGTCTTTGCACTCTTGCTGTTTACTATCTTGAGAGAAAATACTTCCAAGTTTTCAGTAAAACAAGGTCCTAAACCAGGCTGTTGATCCATCAGTGGCAGGTTGATGGCAAACCTCAGATTTGAAATTTTCAGCTTTTGGTCAGAAAGTTTATGTTATATCCCACAGCAGCTGTGAAAATTTCCAATAACGAAAAAAGCACCGCTGCACTACAACACATAATTATATCTGCCAGTTCAAACATGCTAAGTGTGATGAGTTCTGAATGGGACACATTCAGAGCATCCAGACACAGCACATCCTGAAAGTTCTTCTTTCAGGACAGTCAAATTGCAAACCTAAACATGCAGAAATCTACAGTGCCCTTCTCTTTTAAAACCACAGCCATGGGCAGAAGTGAATGTGTGTTCACACATGCTCTTTCAGATGAGATGCTAAAGGTTATTGAAAGGCCTAGAGTATAACCAATATTCAGTCAGCTTTAAGGCCAACATAATCTTGCATTGGCTCAGCAGACTTTTCTCAATGGCCAAAACAAAGACTTCATCACAAACTCTTCTCTTGACAGTGTATGCAACTGTGAAGCTTCCCAGTTCTGAAGGACTTCACCTTCTAGCTCAGCCATCTGAAGTCCTTTGTCCCTACTCACAACAACAGTATCTGCATTTAAGCAAAGAAAATCCCATTTCAGAGTACTGCTTTGGGGGTTGGTTGTGTGGGTTTTTGTCATTTTCAACTTCCTGCCAGTTTTAAACTAAGCATCCTGTGGAGGAGGTAGAAAGAGAAAGAGAAGTCTGAGTTAACATGTTCTACAAATGCTGTTGCCTTATCCTCTTCCCCTCCCACAACTCAGAAAGCAGTGTGGTTTTGGTACTTCCTTCCTCACATGGCTACAGACTCAGCTGCTCAGTGCAGCCCATCTTGTGTAATAATCTTGCTTGTCAAATGTTACCATTCTAAACTTCACTTTATTCTAATAACTCCTCTGAGCCATTGGTTTGAAGCATTTCAAATCAACTGGAAGATGAGACAGCATGTTTTAAGCAGCAAGGTAAATGAGCAATTTTTTCCTTCTAGTTTTTCCTCAAGAACTAGTTCATGTCAATGCTCATATCAGCCAGACCAGGTTTAGTCCAGAAATCTTCCCAAGACTCAGGTCTCATTTCAAACCCATGGAAGTCTGAACTAAAGAATTAGCTCCAAATCCAGCAATCTTAATTTACTTATTTAGTTGAAAAATAAACACAGTATTATGAAAGATCCTTCCCCTGCCTCTTCTATACCAGAGAATAAGCCACACAAGTTCTGTGTGGCTTCTCCAACACTTCTCAAACAAAGCACTGGTTTTCACAGTGCACTGTCCACCCTGGAACATTTCCTGATGCTTCACACGGAACTTATGATTCACACAGCAACTTCCTTATCACCTGCAGCACAAGGAAATTTCTTGCACACAGGAATGTTGATTGCATGGGAAAGAAGAACAAGAGGACTCCTGCATATACATCTTTGCATTTTTCTTGATGTATACAATTTGCTTAGGTGAAAATGTCAGATTTAGACAGCTGTAGTTCCTAAATTATTAAGAATGAAGCATGTGCTATTCACAAAAGAGGCAAGTAGAACATTTGCTTCAGATCAGAAAATTGAAAAGTACTGTCTTAAAAAAGCAACCACAAAAACTATTTCTTCTCTGCCGTTCTCTTCAAGCTTGGATCTTTGCTTATATAATTTCAAATTATGCATCTTCATCCTTTTCAGACAGCATGATCATACTAGTGCAGAAAAATGCAGTTAAACAAAAAAGAACTGCATAGATGAAGTAATTTGGAAAAAACTAAGGAATTATTATTTCTGAGTAGCAGAAACATACATGAGAAAAGAAAAACAAAACTAAGTGCTAACTGCCTGGACACAAAGATTTTACAATCCTGCTATGAAGTTTGACTGAACAGATGTAGGGAAAAGAATTCTAACAAACAATTGAGCTAACAAACAATACGGACAAGATTTTGCAGAATTTAGAATATGAGCTAAACAGATCCATTGTGTTCCTAATTTTTTTTTCTTCTGTTTTTATTTCCACAATTAATGTCTGTAATAGACTTAAGTAGTACATGCTAGAAGTAAAAAAGGGTATTTAAAACCAGATGTATGTAACCACGTTACTTTGGTTGCCATGGGACTTTCTAGGTGTGACTCTCCTCAGAAAGAGATACTGGGAATGAAGGATCAGGCCCTGACTCAACAAAAGCTTCTTTGAATCAAGAACTCTAATTGAAACAAGATAATAATACATGCAAACTTTATTACTAGAAGAGAATTCTGTTGCTAGCAGTGGATATAATTCTGTTAATCTCGGTAATGACTGTCCTGTAACCTGAGAGTCACAAGGAGTCAGTCAGTATAAAAACCCTCAGGCCTGTCTGTGCTTGCTATGGATGCCAGGAATATTAGCACCATGAGTACTCCTGACCAAAAATTTACTCAGGATTGCATTTCACTGGTGGTTGTTCACCCTGATGCTGTATGACACAGACCCCATAGAAGTTCTGACAAACACATCCACTCTAAACATACAGCTGTAGTCTGCACATGTTTCATGAATACTTCTGTCCTGCTCTGCAAATGTGTTATAACATGGAGATACATCCACCTTTTCACCTTTGTTTCTGGAGGAATTCTGCATTTGGAATTCCTTGGCTGCAGAGGAAGAGATATAAAAAGAATACAGAGTAGACACAGGGTACATTTAACCCCTGCTTTTGGAACCATTAACTTGGTAGAAGATGTTTCCTGACTCATTATCTGCTTTTTCCATACAAAATAATACAAATGCAGCTGGCATTATTTAAAGCTGTGTTTACCACACCCTAACTTTCTAAGTCTTGCTGAGTTTAATGTTTATTTTTAAACTTGATCCAACAATATGGGATTTTTATCTACGTTAAAAAAAGCCTAGTTTGCAATTGGATAGTCTAGAGAGCAACTTTGCCTAAGATGACAAATTTAATATTCTTTTCACACAGTAAATAATAATTAGGAATGACTAGCTTTAATTTAGCAAATATTGAGGGAAAGCAGTTACGAAAATAACCGATAGGATTAGTGATCTGTTTCTCTTTCTTTTAAGTAGGATTGTAAGTAAATTAAGTCAAGAAATAAACAGAAATGAAGGGAGGCTATCTTTCTTTTCAAAATGGTAAGTAAAACAAATATGGCTTTTTTGTTTGTTTTTGTTTGTTGTTGGTTTTTTTTTTTTCTTTTAAAATATTCATGATCTTGACTTCCAGCAGTCTGAATGGAACTAGTAAAGAAAGTTTCTCTTTCCAGGACTAGGGCTGCTAGTAAATTTTTTTTACCGAGTCCTCTTGTTTAGCTTATGTTCAGCTTCTGCATGTGAAATACAAAGTAGTATAGTTCGGGCATTTTGGGCAGAGTTAAATTCACTCTACTGTTAAAGCTGACCAGTGTCTCTATTTGCAACAGACTTCAATATGCTTCAAGATTTTAAGAATAGCACATGGGAGGAATTTATGTTTTTTATCTTTTTTTTGTAGGGTCCAAACACAAAAATATCCTGAAAATCCTGGTAAGTGTGTACTGGCAGATACTCTCCAACAACAAAAAGTGTTTAAAAATACTAAAATATTAAAGTTAAGACATGCAGGATGGAATAAATAAAAAAGTGGAGGGAAATCAAAACAACAAACAGGAAAAGAGGAGAGCATGAAGTTGCAAAAAAGAACAGTAGTTAGGATAAGTAAAAAAAAAAAAATATAGAGAAGATGATGAAGGGAAGAAATGATGCTCTGCAAGGAGCAGAGACACTGTCATGAGCATACATACTCACATGGGCTTTCTTTAAGCCAACACATAGTATCAAAGCTTATATAGCTGTTTCCAAAACTGCCTCCCATCCCTGGATTATAACATCCCTATGTTATAAAGGCAACCTTCTAGATGTCTGCTGTGCTCCAAATTTCTATTGCAATTATTTTCTTAATAGACCACAAGCACTTAAACTTCTGCAAGCTACAGTGTTCCCCCAGTTCTACTGAAATTAAGAAAACCTTTGATATGAAAGCTAAAATAGTATTAAAGAGATAAGAAGTCAGTGCTTATTTTGAAAGCGTTCTACTTATATTTAAAACCGAAAGTGTAAACTGAAGTTAAAGTGACAGCACATAGATAATCTCACACAAGGTTACCTATACCTCATTTTGAATCCAAATGCTGTTTGCAGTACCACTCATACCTGCCTGCCTCTGAAAGACTTGCCTCCTTCCTGTGCTTCAGAAGTGACCTGGAATTTTTTGTGTCCTTTTTGTCAAGTTATATCTTGATAGTTTCAAGTTGTACATGTTAAGAAGTCTGTGATTCTGCTTCTTTGTGCAGGATACAGTCAAGAAGATGATGGCTGGTCTTCATTTGTGAGTATCAGGTTTAACAAAACCTACTGCTTGAATGGATTACTTCTGTAAGGTCTATCATTTCTTGCATTCTCTGCTTTGGACAGCACAGTTGCACTGAGAAAAGGGTCCCCTGCAGCAATGCAAGACACAGCTTCAGAATGGCAGTCCTATACCCCTGGCTCAGAGCCTATATCCAGCTCCCCATGGAACATAAGCTGACATTTATATATTTATTTCAAGCTCTTAAAAGAGGTGCCTAGTAAAGGAAAGGTAGCTATGTTATGCAGTGTCAAGTTCTTGTCACTTTATTTTCTAGAGCTGATTTGTTGAAGAATCTAATTTTTTTGAAGCCAATTAGACTGCAAAAGTTCCTTTTGCCTTTTGGAACAGGAAATGCATTGGTAAATGTCATTAGGCGAAGTATACACAGCTCAGTTAGCTAAATGAACAAGCTGACTGATGCATAGTCTGGATTTATAAAGATCTCTTACACTGACCAGTGCCAATGATTTTTATTTTTTTTTTTTCAAAAAATGGGGAGAGATTTTTTGAAACCACTTGCTACAAAGTTTGCAGGAGATTTGCTGCCATTTTTGGGAGAACCAAAGATGGTAAAAACAATGGTCTGCAGAGCACCTGTGGTCTATGTCAATATGGAGCTAGTCTGGAACTTTTCAGCCTTTTGTCAAGGTCCACAGAGAAATTGCACTGCATTGTTTAATATTCTTTTATGTACATTTGCCAGGATGAAGATGATGACTATGAAAGCCCTGATGATGACCAGGACAAGGACGATGAGGCTGACTATGAATCACCAACAGAAGAACCTGAGGAAGCAGAACATGACAGTGATGGCTATGAGCCACCTCCATCCAATGATGAAGCACACCACAATGTCATATTCCCCGCCAAGTCACTTGCAAACAACACAGATTATATAGGTAACTACTAAAAATTGAGTGTGATTTGTTAATGATGTTTTCACACATAATCAACCACATTCTAGGTGGCTGCTAATGGAATATATAAGGTTTTTCCTTGAAATTGTCTGCTTCAGACAAGCTCTGCTGGATTAAAGATTATTTTCAAGCAATGTGTGCATTATTTGACCTTCAGTTTGAATCTGCATTAAACTGAATATATGTGCACTTTGTATTACTGTGAACAGAGTAATCTGTCACAACTGTGGCAAAAAACCAGTGAAAACTGGGAAAAGAAGAAGATCAGCTTTCTCTGTCTGTCATTTTTTTACATCTGATTCTTCAGCAGCCTGTAGGCAAGGCAAATACAGAAGCACAAATCTGGCTTTTAGTCTGGCTGCTGTTTTACACAGTCAGTGCACTGTGGTGAGGGAAAATAAACAGTGTGGGCCTACCAAGTAGCAGATGGAGTCACTCAGCCACCAAGGGGACAGCTGAGCCTCCAACTCCCAGTACAATATTGATCATAAAGTATTTATCCATTATAGACTAAAACAATGTATTTAAGACGTATTAAGTAGGCATGTTACTGCAAGGGCCCTTTTCATAAAGGTTTAATGAGGATAAAATAACCAAACTCTGTGTAGTTGTTTATTTTGGGAATTTTGCTTTCTTTAGATAGACCTCCAACAAACAGATCTTCACATAAGCCTCCAGTACCACCCCAGCGACCCAGTCCATCCCCAGTACCAGCCTCATCTGGGGGAAGAGGTGCTTCTGTATGTTTCTTTCTTAACATTTCACCAATTTCCTCTACCAGTATTTTCTTAGAAATCCAAGAGTAATGCCATTTTATTTCAAATATTGTAGGTAGAGGAAAAATTTCACCTATCAAAATAGGTCTGAATTCTCTTACAGGGTGGCCATATTCTCATGGAAAAATTAAATTTTATGGGGAAAATACATCAAATTACTTCACGTTGCTTATGTGTTTCTTATATTGGAAATTTGTACCCACTTGTGAGTGCCTCTTCCATATAAATTACACATTTGTAATAGATGCCTCTTTTGTTCATGATATTTGTAAACAGGAAAAAAAGGCTGTCTTTCCAAGGTATACATCTAGCAATTGTCCAATTGAATTAACACCACATACAAATGTAAGGGACTGTATAATAAGAACCTGATGATCCAGAATTTTTTTTCCTAGTTTTTGGGTACTGTGAATATTTCAGAATGGAAAGCTATTGTGCTTTTTACAATTGGCATTATAGGTTCAGTGTACACTAGAGGAGGTGTACATTAGACCAACCCATGTATACAAGTCAAGATAATTTCAGAATGCAAAAGATGGACTTTCAGTCTGTCCCAGTGGAAGGTGGAAATGTAGGTTTAGATGCAAAGGTATTTTGCAGCTGCCAAGACCATGATGCTGTTTGAATCCAGCTCTCCCAGTACCCAAGAGCAGACCTTTCTCCCTCTGCCTCAGTCAGCAACACAGACCTAGTGCATATATCTCAGCCTCAAATTTACATCCACTAATTTCAGTACCAGGTTTCAAAACTAACACCTGCTGCACTAAAGGGAAAAAGATACAACAGCATTGTTGAAACTGCTGCTACCTTCCTTTGACAATACTCACACCCTCTCCAGAGTCAACATCCCACTAGAGCATTCCTTGTGAGACAAAGCTTATGGAAGCAATTCTGCATCTAACAAAAAGTATGTAGGTAGGTCATTCTTTAGGACTATTTATGTCTCTTATCCTTCCTGTGTTGAGCAGAGACCTGTTCCTTGGGCTGTAGCAGAGCCAAAGATTGGCAGATGTTGTGTGGTGGGGTTTATACACTAAAATCAAAACAGAAAGGTGAAGACACACTTTAACCACATGTAAAATATTTGCTTTAGCTGCCAAGTTTCCTTCCTTCACCAAGCAACAACGACTTGAGTAGAGACAGAAATATCAGGCCTTTGAAACGTAAGTACAGCTGGTTTGTCTCTATGTAAAACTTTTTTCAGGGGCTATATGGCACTTCAATTTTGCCTGTATCTCCTCAGATCCACTCTCTTCTGCTATTTATACAGAAGCCTCACTTGTTAATCTAAGAAGTAACACCAGTTCATGGCCTTGCAAAATAAAGATATATTGATCTATATCTATATCTATATAGATATGTATATATGTGTCTATATGTATATATATGTATATATGTATCTATATATGTATATATCTATATATATATACAAATCATCTCACACAGTTTTGTGTTTGTTTTTAGCTCCAGCCCCTTCT
Source organism: Phaethornis superciliosus (assembly GCA_023637945.1). Lineage (NCBI taxonomy): Eukaryota > Metazoa > Chordata > Aves > Apodiformes > Trochilidae > Phaethornis > Phaethornis superciliosus. The sequence goes on along the minus strand of JAJQWJ010000016.1, from coordinate 12,472,168 downwards.
ATAGACAGAAGCACAAAACCCTCACTGGATCGCCTTGTTCCAGCCTTTGAAAGAGAAAGCCCAGTACCAGGTCAGTATTTGCATATGCTAACATCATTAGCATATTTGCATATGCTAACATCAGTGGTGGGATTTTTTTAATAACTAAAAATTATCAGTTTCAATATAGTTCATGCGAAAGAAGGCTCAGCCAAACATACTATAATCCAGTCACACAGCAGGTGATCTGTTTATGATAAATAATGTGAGCAGGACTTATAAAAGAGAGAAATTGTATCCAGAAGGTAGAAGCCCCAGCTCATGACTAGCTGAACAGAAAGCCATTATGAGATCCCTGTGCAATAAAAGTTTGCTCTAATACTTAAGTGAATGAACAAGGGACTATTTAGTAGGTTAAAAGAGGAAATAACTATTGCATATAAACCTAATGAAACTCTGCATACATATGAAATTTGGCACCCAGACTTAAAAGAATTCTGAGTACTGAACAAACAAGCAATCAAACAAAAGTATTTGTTTCAGACTTGGAAACTATATTTAAAAAGATTTTGAAGAGTCTAACATATAATGCTTATTTACTATTACTTTTATCTGCTATATAATGGCATAAAAGTATACAGTAATTCAAAGTTGAGCAATAACAAGTATGATAGTAATAAATGCCACTTTAAAATTTTACTTTCATAACAGATACTGCAATTTTGCCATCTCAAGCAAAGCCAGAATGTTTTCCTGGCTTACAGCTCGAGAGGCTGAGTGCTTCAATCTGCAAAATTCATGATATTCAACACTTTCTTGTTCCATAGAAAGTTCAATTATTTATCACAACTTCTGTTTTTTTCTAAATGTAAACTTTTACTATTTCCAGGGAGAAAGCCAAGCTTACCTGAAAAGGTAAGGTGTTGGGGCTTGGGGTTTTTGTTTGTTTGTTTGTTTTAAGCTTATTGATTTTTTTCAACTATTTTGATACAATTATACATTCTTTTTATTCCTCATTTTTTACAGCCTCTGATTTCACAGCTAAGGTACGTTTTGCCTCTGGAAAAGAGACACTTGATGCCTGCCCAGATATTTCTTAGTAGGCAGGTTTTGACTTTATTTCATCATATTGCTTCTGCTTTAGATCTCTGGGAGAACAGCTGGCAACAATGCCAAAACCTCCTGTCCCACCAAGTGACAGATATCAAAGAAGCAATCCATCCCCTTTAAGGAAGCAAATCCCTGTAAAGTAAGTGTTCATCTAATTGAAATTTAATAAAGGATAAATTTTATTTAACATAAATACAGATAAGCAGCATAGGATAGTATAATTTACATGACAACTATTTACATCCAATTTTGCTTTATGAATATATGAATATTTTATAAATAATATTGAGCGAATGACAGCATGGATATGCAATAAGCTACCGAAAAGTGTAAACACAGAAAAAGCTCCCTGCCCAATGATATCTGAAACAGCCACTACACAGGGCATGATTTGCTTCCAAGTTTCACAGAGAATTATGATCCATGCTTTTCCCATGAGATTAAGTTCTTGCTCTAGGGAATATTCTTTCATGACTTCTATTGCTATTTTATGTTGGATGTTAGCCTACCATGGATTTTACTAGCCTGCAAAATTCCTTAATACCAAACAGTATTCTTTAGCAGAACTAGATCCTTCTATAGCATTTTCTAGCTAACTTGTGGGCTGAACAGTGTGATGGATCTTCAAACAAAATAAGGAACTTACTGAGAGCTGCTATTTAGTCAGGATAATTTATCAGAGAAACAAAGACTGGAAGGCTTATCATGTGCCCCAGCAACATTGCTAAGCATCACAAATGAGTTCAAGACTCGAAGTCTAATGTTTCATCATAGTAAAAACTTGTTTTAAGCTCTAAAATTACAATCAATTCATCAGCCATTTTCCTTGTTGCTAGAATCAAGATGGGCTAAGGACTAGCATAATATCTTAGATTATGGCTGAAAAATTATGAAGAAAAAAAGGTTTCTGTATTCATTGGGCCTGTAAAACAATAAATTCATGCCTTGATCAAAAATAGAGCCTAATGCACACAAAATAAATGAGTAATATTCCATCTGTGATTCATGTCTTGTTTCCTCTGTTTCATTTCAGGCAGGGTTGGCAACCGCACAAAAATAATGAAGTAAGTGTAGTCTCAAAGCAAATATTTAAAAGTATAAGAATTTTTTTTAAAATTAGTACCTGTAAAAACTAATAATTCTGGAAAAGGTAAACTTGTTTCTTTCATCAGTTACAACTAATGAAGATTTTTCATAGAGCATTGTTTATTCTTAAATAGTTTCTCTATGTCAAGTTCAGTTTACTTCCTGTTATCATCTGAGAGTTTCTGACTACTTTGGGTCAAGATCCATTATGGATCTATTCTCTCAAAGCTTATTTGCAAATAATATCTGCACCTTAATGCAAGAACTTTAAAAATTATTTGATGTTGCACGAAGACAGGAACCCCAGGGTTTTATATTAAAGTGACAGTACAAATATTAGAGCCCTTGTTTACTCAAAAATCACCAACTTCCAAGTTTTTGTACAGTAAAATATTCCTAAGAATTGTGCTCTAATATGTTACTCATGTTTATTTTCTTTTTCTATTTTTCTTTTTTTGTATTTTCCCCAGGAAGAAGAAGATAGTAAGTATTTCTACAGTGATTTGTTTAAATGTACAGTATTTCTTTGTCTTAATTCTGAAAAAAATAAACAATCACAGAGTTGTTTCTTTAAAGGCATTCCAAAAAATCAGGTGGTATATTGGCAGACTGTCAAATGCTTAGCAAGTACCTTGTTTAGATTTACATATCAAAGCTGCAAAACATAGGATATCAATAATTAATAACTTCCTTCAGACAGACAGCTACAGGACAGCAGGTTTTCTTATTTTGAAACAGACTAAATTTTAGAGATTTGTGATCTGCACACAGCTTCAAAAAGCTAGGCATGTAAACCTGGTATCCTCACAGCTTTCAACAAAATGATCAGTCATACCCTGCTGGTATGAGTCTTCTGTGGAACGTTATTTATTCCAGTGAACAGAAGCAGAACTTGTTTCCTGTAATAACAGTATTTATCAATTACTTCAGAATGCTGGTTCCTAAAATTAGGTTGGTAAAGTGACACAATAACAGAGGCAGAACATTTGGCTAAGTCTCTACAAATTCTCTGTGCCTCTAACACCCCATCAAAAATAGTGATATTTCAGCTGTGCAGAACACAGTTAATCTGCTCCACTATTACCAGTAGTCGAGGTCTGAGGACACTGCAGAAAGAAAGTGTCTTATTTTATTCTAGTTTTTATGATGTTATGAGAGAAATCTCAGAAAGGAGTGAAGTTCAAGGTAGCCTCAAATCCACTATTTAGAAGCAATGTAACAGAACAAAAGTTATTTACCACCTTCAGCTCTACTCCTGTTAAGGCATCTGAACAGTGGTTTATCCAAAACAGAAGTTAAAAAATGCAAATGTTGCTCAAGCCTGTTCCAGTTAATTTTTAATACTTTAACCATGAGTTGACCATGAGTTTACAATCTGAAACTAACATGTCAAGGACTTTCTATAGAGCACTTTTTCATCTAATTAAGCAGCAGTAATATGACTGTCTTTCTTCATTCCACCTCACTGAAGAATGTCTCAAGCAAGTTTTCTTCTCTTTCTCTCCACAGCTGCACCACAAAGACCAGTGCCACAACTATCTTTGCCTCCATACAGCTCAAATACACTCCCATCCAAATCTGTCAAGCCTCCACCTAAGCCAGGATCCATCAGTATGCTTGGGGCAGAAAGGTTTGTTTCACTCATCATTGTGATATTCCTTTTGAATCTCAATCCCTTTGAAATTTAGCAAAAACAATTATGTATCTGGCTACAGGCTTCTCAGACAAACACAAGATAGCTACTTTAAGTAGTCCATTCTTTTTCAGGCCATACCTTTGCCTCCACCACTCATTTGTGTTGTTCCTACTATCAAGGACACTCCTTCATATAACTGAAGCTCTGTATTCAGCGAAGCAGATAGTGTACATCAGTCAACCAAGAAAAAAAAAAATTTCTAAGGAAACATTTCCTACATGGGCCTACATGGTGCAATGGTTCCATTCTTGAGGCCTTTATCCCATTTTCGGCAGGCTCCATAAGAATGACCCCTTTTCAGAAGGGATCATCTTCTACAAAACTATGCAGGACCTTGTTAAAAGAGGTTCTCCTTTAAAAGGATTATGCACACTCTAGAAGCCTATGTGGTAGAGTTGTGACTAAAAAATAAGAAAATAAGAAAAATGAGAAAAAACCCACAGCCTTAGTTGTCTAGACTGGAATCTAAAGGAATTTCACCACCCTTTTACTAATTTTTCCTCTCATGGTAAAGAATAACTACTTAAAATTGTGAACCTTGTTTCAATTATGATTTTTTCTCTGCCTTCACCTTAATATTAGATTGTTATGTTTTCATGTGCTAAATGTAAGAACCTTTAATTAAATTTTGATTTCTAATGTAGTATGCAACAGACTTAGCATTTGCTGAGTTAGAGTGGTCTCCTTCAGCCAAAGTCTGAAGTACATTTTCTAATCTCTGTATATTTTTAAGGCTCTTTGATGAATTCTTCCCATTTACCATCACCCTCTGGAACGTGGAACTGCTGACACCCCACAAATATTGCAATAGCAAGGTCACATGTAAATATAAATGATTCCTTTGATGAACAATGTTGTATTCATGTTTATACTGACTACTTTTTTTTTTTTCTTAAACAGTGCTAGAAACCTGTCTTCAAGTGGCTCGCTATCACCACGCTTACATTTAGGTTTGTATCCTGTGTTCCTGCATTTTTTTGTACAAAAATACCTGAGCACAGGAAGGTTCCACTGCTGTTATTTTTTTTTCTTTTTCTTTTTTTCTTTATTCTGAGGATGTTTCTGTTTGAACTGTAAACAGAAAACTGTCAATTTCCTGAAAGGCATCTTAGTAACTTACTTAATCTGATTCTAAGATTGTTTTTTTTTCCCATGAAGTCTGTGCTTACTGCCTATTTAAACCATTGTCAAGACTTCATATAAGCCTCTTTTTCAATACAGCAACCACTACTGAGAGCTGAGCAACACTACCTGCAAGTCACTGTGGTATATTAATACTCTTGAGAAAGGGAGAAAACACATGAAATATGCTGCATATTTATCTTGTAATAACAAGTAAAAAAATGGAGGAAGATTAGAAATCAAAATTGCTTTGCACATAATTTTTGGCATATGGCAACAGTTGTCAACATTTTATAGTAACACTTTTTAGTTTCTACATGCTAAAAAGATATGCAATGCAAAGAGACAACATTACTCTGTCTAAAGAAGCCAGAGATTCTCTCAGCTGATACCTGTGGCACAGGAGCTACAAAGATGCAACCACTATTTCAAGTTTATCTGGTTTTAAGGAAACCTGAACCATGAGAGTTGAGTTTAAGTCCCTGTGCACCAAAGAACCTGTTTCTCATATAGTAGCCTAAACTGGATTTCAAATACATTCCAAATGTCTCAGTATGAGACTGATATAAATTCTTCATGCCTCATGAAGTCACTATTGTACACTCCCTATGCACCTCCACAGATTTAATTATTTTCCTGGTTTTAATTTTTTTTTCTACTTTCATGTCTTTAAAGGCAACAACAGCAGATCTCCTTCCAGAAGCACACCTGACCTAAGACCTCCAGTGCCAATTCCTAGCAGACAGACTGTTCACCCAACAAACACGGAGGAAGATGAGGTACAAAAACATTACACGTATTGATCATAACTGCTAAACACAGTTTAGTGCTACACACAAATCTGATTTTGAGGGCATTTTTCAAAGTTGTTTTTCTAGTTAGTAGTCAGTCACTGTCAGGATGTTAGCAGGCGCTTTCAGTTTTCTTTTTTGTGTCAAACTGCAGTGCCTTGTCTTGTCTTCACCAAGAAAAACAATAGCAAAAATACAGCACAATGGTATAATAGAAATATTTGTTTGCTGGATTACTTGCTTTGCACACATGCCTTCAACTAGCATTACATATTCAGTTCTCCTTCCACAAAAACTTGGTAAGTAAAAGAATTCATACCCTTTAGTTGTATTTTGTTTCACATTTCTTTAAATGCAACAAGATTAAAGCAAACCTTTCCTGATGATAACACTGCTGGACAACCATACATAGTAAGTTCTCAGGAAGTCTGCATTATTATCTAAAATGACAGTTAAAAAGAAAAAAACCATAAAATTAAAAATTTAAACCCCAAAATAACAGAGAAATGAAGGCATGGGATGCTAGTGTCCCAGGGAGAGAAAAGAGAAAATGAGAAAAAGTGTAAAAAAAGAAATTTTACTGAAAATATTTGTAAATACTCGTTTTCCTAGCTTGCTTGCAGACATACTATAGCTAGGTCTATAATATTTTCAAATTTATCAATAATAATTTAAAACAATTTAAAAATAACTTAGTAGCACTCACCATACAATATATCCGAGTATGATCACTGAAGCTCATACCTTCAGACATTCTGCACAGAAACTAAAATATCCCTCTAATTCAAATTTCTCTCCACTTATTTGTATGTTGTTGACACCATAAGCTAATTTATTGACAGCAGACTTTGTCCTTTCTCCCCTCTCACAAACACACAGGGCTCACTAAATGATGAATGGTATCTTGCCTATGTGACCCGGCCAGAAGCAGAAGCAGCTCTTCGAAAAATAAACAAGGTACTCTTTAAATTGTTGGCAATTCTTCCTGGCTCCTAGCTACATGTCCTTTTAGTCACATGGGGAGCATCAAGGTAAGCATCATCTTAATTTTCTAGCCCCAAAATGGATACATAGAGTGAGGGATTCACCTTTAACGTCTCTACCCACATAGAAGTTACACAGCTAGTGTAAACCAGCCAAGAAGGATATTGTTTTATATTGTCCCAGAGAATAAAGGATGTGTCTCCAGAAAGCCTCACTTCTCTTTTGAAGAAGTGTCACTTTTGAGAAGTGACTTGTTCTCTAACAATAGTTCTCTGTTTTCTACATTGGTTGAATTAGATGAGATGAATCTCACCCTTTTCAGGACCATATTTTATTTAACAGCAAAGTGAAGTAGAGATTCCAACAGGCAAACCCAGGTTTAACAGTGCATGTGGAGACAAACAAAAGTGTTTATGAGATCACATTCAATGCCTTTAAGAAGGGTGTTTCAGTGGAAGACTTGTTAAAACAGATAAAAAATGAAGGAAATCAGAGACAGAGATCAAGACAAAATCACTGCCTTAACCAAAATTATATATACAGTATCATTATTTTAGGCTATCTGTAAATAGGTCACATAGAAACCTTGACTAGCACTTATCAGAAATGAACTTCTCTTCTGGTTAAAGTGCCACAGCGTATGGCCTTTGATATTTTACTTTCTCCTTTAATGGAACACCACTTCTGCCTTTCCTAAAAATCTGTACTTGTATCGGACAAGCAAGTTTTAAGTAGCAGACTGAAGGGTAAAACATTTAGGACCTGAACTCCTTAACAGGGCAGTTTCTCTTACCATAGAGAAGAATTTCAGAAAGACAAAAATTCCCCAAACACTTAAAAGTAGGATTCCTCTAGTTAAGGTTGTTATGCTGATGAAAGCCAGAAGAGATGTTTATTTGTCATCTTTCATTTTCTCATCTTTTCAGGACGGAACCTTCTTGGTAAGAGACAGCTCAAGAAAAACTGCTACTCATCCATATGTACTGATGGTGTTGTACAAAGATAAAGTATACAATATCCAGATTCGTTACCAGGAGCAAAATCACATCTATTTGTTAGGAACTGGCTTAAAAGGAAAAGAGGTATTCTATGTTTTCCACACTACTTTCCTTGGTTAACCTGGTAGATGTTTTACTTCAGGAGAATTCTGCTTATTGTCTTAGAGTTATAAAATATGCTACTGCTGGAAGTAAAATCAGATTCTCCTGTTTGCACTCAAGGAATGAAGGGATAACCTTAGAATACAGCTATTGGAAATCTATATTCCTGGTTAGATAATATTTGTATATCACCAGATAAGGGAAATAAACAGTTGAGAGTAAATCCATACCTTCCAACTCTACTGCTTTGCTCCCAGACTACTAATTTACTTACCTCTGTGTTGAATTTACTGGCACCAGATGGACCAGACAGCACATGTACTGCAGTTCTGACAGTGTCAGAACTCTTTTGTGCTGATCAGACAATCTTTTGGACTTTCAAGTATGATCTTCATATCAACCAAAGTAACAACATCATGTATCAAGCAGGTCAAGAATGGATAAATTAATCATACAGCAATGCAGTACCTTGCATGCACTAGGTTAAATGTTACTAAGCAACCAATTACAGCAGAAATTTTAAAAAGCAGATCTTACTGTATTTACTGGACCTTGTAAGGCTGCCAAGTATTTAGAGTTATTAAAAAAAAATCTCTTTGGTTTTACTTTGGTTTACTAAGAATTCTGACATTTTTGCCACAGCCTTCTCATTTTTTCTGTCCCACAGGATTTTTCCTCTGTAGCAGATATCATCGACTACTTCCAAAGAACACCTCTTCTTCTGATTGATGGAAAAGACAGAGGCTCAAGAAACCAGTGCATGTTAAAATATGCTGCAGGACATATTTAAGCAAGACCTTAATGAACATTACATATAGTATAGAAACCTAATGAAGCTTCTAGACTTCAGGATATTCCTTTTTCAGCCAACTAAAACCATGAAGTCATTAAAAATCCTTTTAATTTTAAGGAAAAATGATGATGTTATTTTAAAATTATGCCTTAAATGCCATACTTTCTAAAAATGGTTCTCCTACAATGTGTTTATTACTGTCTACTAACCATACAGGACATGAGAATTTTTTATCTTCCAACATATGTGCGTCCTCTTGAAGTTATTTCCATGCAAAATTAGAGGACCAAGAAATAAACACCAATACAAATCTCTTATTTTGTGGGTGGAAAAAAAATATTCAAATCAGAACTGGATTTGCAGCTGCCTGTTAAGATCTGTGTCAGTGTTTTTCAGCTATAAAACTGTTTGTTCACAGTTTTCTAGAAAAACAAAATAACTGCAGATACCATGCTCTCTGCCATAGCACTGATGATCCACTGACAGCATCTTAGCCCACTAATTTGAGTGACATGTCTCCCATGATCCTCTAACATCACTCAGAAACAGGCTTTTCTCCCTTAACACAGCTCTCAGTTAAGATGTTTCCTTCCAACCCTAAATTAAGAAACTTTTTTTTACAGAAAACACATGAACAAGATTATCATCATGAGATTCTTAAATGGGAGAACACACACAAAGCTCTTAGAAAGCAGATAGACACTATCAGGCTAAACTTAGTTCCTTTTCTGCAAGTGCTTTCTGGTTGTACTGTAGTTTTTCAAGGAAAACGGTAACATTTTCAGTTCTAAAATACAAGTTGCAACTGCAAACCACTGAAATATACTGTCAAGAGTTTTTACCTTTGGTAAATTTGGTAATTTTGGTAAATTTGGTAAGTTTGGTAATTATGTTAGGCATTTTTTCTCCTTTGAAGCAATTTTTCCATATACCACTTGAAACACTTGAAAAAATTTCAAGGCAGAACAATATCTTCCATGTAATCTATACAGCTTCTCAGAAAATATAATCAGATTTTATAGACAGTTTTACCTTTAATAACTATATCTATCAATATAAATTTTGTAAATGTTATCTTCTTTTCTAATATATTTAGCTAGAAGACAGACTTCAAACTGAGTGGATTTCATTTCCATGCAACTATGAGTAAAAAAAATGATATGAGAAATAAAATCTTATAAATTCTTCAGCCGACAAAACCTATATCCAGCCCACTACTAATCTTGTGAAAGAAAATTCAGTTTTTGTGTTTTTCATTTTTCACACGTCCTATGGAATTGTGTTTTATTTATTTTTGATAATTTCAGTTGTGAAAGACAAATAAATTGTAAACCAGCATAACATTTTATAACACGGCACATTTTTTCAGCAGAGTAAATCTTGATTTGACTATTCAAATAAATATATTCTATATCTGAATAAAAGCACACCTCAACCTTCAACATGTCTACAAGTATGACTGAAGACTAATTGTAATGAACTACACAGAAATACTGGCTACTTAGATTTTGGGCCAAGAAGATTTTGTGACAGACTATTTAGACCACCACCCCTTTCTTTTGTAGCTAGGTGCATTAGAAAGTCTCTTCAGAAACTAAAGTGAAAGTACTTTTTGGTTTTCCAGAAGCAACCTCTTTGTCCCCCGCCTTCCTCAGCAACATCCTTAGAATGAGGAAGGCAGATCAAACAAGTTGCAGTTATTGATGATTTCTTACCCTATTTTCTGAAGCACAACTGAGCCAAAACAGCAAAAACTTGCCTTGGATTAATTTAAAATATTTTTTACTGTTTCAACATCTCTGTTTAAAGTGACAACCACATGGGAAAAATATCATGCCTGCTTTCCTGACCTTTCTAGTTAATTATATCAGTCTTTCCAGACCAAGTGGTTTTAATTGGGCAAATCTGGGTTAAAAAAACCCTCTGAAGATCAATAAACGACTTACGGCATTTTTCCACTCCACAATTTCAGTTTACAATAAAAATACCTTAACTGCAGGAAACCATACTTGAATTTCAAAGTTCAAAATGCAGAAGTATGAAGAGAAGATGATGCATGAGACCGGATATTATTACTTAATCTGTCAGATTCCAATTTTTTCTTCAGTTTCTCTTAAATCTTTGGCTTTCATAGGATGGCTGAAATTCAAAATAAGGTCACAAAGCAGCAGCTGGCTTTCCACTGAAAGACAAATAGCAGCATATCATCATGGTATTTATTAAACAGCAGATACTAAGGGAATGGTAATTTATGTGTAACTCTTTTTGAAGTGTTCATCTATCAGCTCTTCCAAAAACCTCATTGGGTTGCCATCAAGATGGTTAAATAAATTTTGGTATTAATATACTTGTAGCACTTCTATTATGTGACTGGCATTTTTCCCACAAAGGAATTACTTTGACTACCAAGATTTCTATTTTCCCATGGTGAGGAAATATGATTACGTTTCTATTCAACTACTGTTACAGCAGTTTTTCAAAATAAAAGAGCAGCAGTACTGTTTCATTAGATTAAGAAACAGTTGTATGACATAGAAAACCAAGTCATTAACAACTGCACACTTGTTAAAACAATGCTTCAAGCAGCTTCCTGTTTACCCAGATGATGAACTCATTCACAATTACCATTCAGTTTCCTCAACTCATTCCACATTTGGTCAACATTTTTAATCGCAGCTTCAAGGTTAAACTGACAATCAGCAGCAGCACTGTTGAATGTCTGTATGAAACAGAAACATAACATACAAATTATTCATAAACACAGTAATCCAGCTAATCATAATATTTATTATATTTTAAATCTGGTTTTCTAAAATAACACTGTAACTAAAAATTTCTCTTTTATAATGCCTAGTATACACCTGATTGCAACAACTGAGGGCAACTTGTAAATACTCAAGCTTTATTTTTGTTTTCTGATTGCTTTTTATAACTGTGTAGGTAATTAATTTATAATCAACACCTTTCTGCTTATTCTGAAGGTTACATTGCCATCCTTTAACATTTAAAACCCCATGAAATATGGAGACAATGTAGACTAGAAAACATTTGAAATTAAGTATAATTTCAATTTGTAAATTTATACTATACTTCTTTCTTAGGATTTTTTTTCCCTTAGGAAAAATATGAAAGAAAATTGCATACATCATATTTTCTGGCCTATTTATAAGCTCCCTATTTATTCAGAAATTCTAAAAAGAAAATCTGGGAAAACTCTGGGTATAAATAACTCCATGTAAAATAAACCTTAGCACACTGAGAAATATTACAAAACAACTGAGCATACATTTAACGTAGATTCGTTGTCCAAGTCTCTCTTCCCTTCAGACAACAACTTTGCATTGAGGCCCTCAGCCAGAGCCAAAAATCCTAAAAGGACAAACCCCAAATTATTATGGAGTAATACATATATTACACATATGTGTATATATCTTAGATGAAAAGCCTAGTAACAGTTGATAAATATAATGACTAGATGTTGTCATGAACTTGCTAACAGTGAACAAACATATTTGTAATAATGGTGAACAATTCCTCAAACAAAATTCTCTATGTTTTTAATTAAAAAAGGTTTCTATTATCAGCTTATGAATGGAGAATCTGAAACACACAGGCACACAAAAAGTCAAGTGTTGAATGGCTGCTGGTCACCAACAGAGCTGAGGTTACATACCAGATCCCTGGGCTTGCTCTTCCCCCATTTTCTCAGTTCTTCTCTCCTCACACACCAGGACACTCTCAGGTAAGTTTCAGTATACAAAGTCAATGGAAAGCTGTTTGAACACTGAAAAGTGGGGAGAGAAAGAGAAAGAGAAAAAGAAAGAGAAAAAGAAAGAGAAAGAGAAAAAGAAAGAGAAAAAGAAAGAGAAAAAGAAAGAGAAAAAGAAAGAGAAAAAGAAAGAGAAAAAGAAAGAGAAAAAGAAAAAGAAAAAGAAAGAGAAAAAGAAAAAGAAAAAGAAAAAGAAAAAGAAAAAGAAAAAGAAAAAGAAAAAGAAAAAGAAAAAGAAAAAGAAAAAGAAAAAGAAAAAGAGAGAAAGAGAAAGAGAGAGAGAAAGAGAGAGAGAAAAAGAAAAATAAAATAAAAAAATAAAAAGAAAAATAAAAAGAAAAATAAAAAGAAAAATAAAAAGAAAAAGAAAAATAAAAAGAAAAAGAGAGAAAGAGAAAGAGAGAGAGAAAAAGAAAAAGAAAAGAAAAAAAGAAAAAGAAAAAGAAAAAGAAAAAGAAAAAGAAAAAGAAAAAGAAAAAGAAAAAGAAAAAGAAAAAGAAAAAGAAAAAGAAAAAGAAAAAGAAAAAGAAAAAGAAAAAGAAAAAGAAAAAGAAAAAGAAAAAGAAAAAGAAAAAGAAAAAAGAAAAAGGTTTATTTCACCCTGGTATCGTGTGTGTTCAGAAAGGATGCAGTGGAATGACAAAGACCCTGCTCTTTTCTCCAGCTGGAGCACCTCTCCAGGACACCAGCCCTCATTTCAGCCTGGGGGGTGTGATGAGGGAGCCTACCAGGCTTCAGGCTTTATATTCCAGTTCCCAGGGGCTGTGCTGAGCAAGCAGTAGTGCAGAAGGGATACCACACCTCTTCTGTTCAACAAATGTTCCACTGGGACATTTCCCTGTAACTAAGTCTTTTAGAAAGGCTGTAACGAAGCCTTTTCAGAAACTGGCTGTTTGGCACAAAAAAACACAAAAGACATAATTTTTGCAACTATGTTAATGGTGTACAAATACAGCCATACCTCAAATTCCACACAATGCACTTTCAGCAGTTTTGGCCATCTCTCAAAGTTGGACTGGAAGCACTACAGAGCAACGCCAGAGAAGCCACTAGAGGCTTTCCTTCCCACAGATAAAATGAATCAGGAGAAAGTAAATTGAAGCAGCAATTTGCTTGGCTGAAAAGGTTGGTGATTTAGTCCAAATGTGAAAATTACAAGTATGTAACAGATAATGTCAGATAATGAATGCCACTGCCTTATTGTATTAGCTTCCCACACAGTGATACTGTAATCCTAGGGGGAAGGGATGCAGCAAGAGGAAGGACGACACTCAGGAAAGTGACACACACGGGGAGCTCTCTGCACTCTCAGAGGGTTTGGCCGTCACAGTGCCATCCACAGCACATAGCTCAGGCTTATCCAGGTAACCTGTCACGAAGTCTTTTCTTTCTGCTAACTCTTCCAGGTCTCATGACATACAAAAATGTGCTTTGTTATGTTTCATCTTCATTTACAGTGCAAAAAGAAGGAAAAAAAAAAAAAAAAATCTGTGTATCTGTCACACAGGTTGTTTTCTTAAGTAAACACAGGTTTAGAGGACTGCTGCCTCCAGCATACTGTAAATAGGTTCTCTGGCTTTTGCCCTTGTGGAAAATCTTATATTTACATATCCTAGCTGTGTCTGTGTCTGCACAGAAGTCATCAGGTGTGCACCTGAGTGAGGTGCCATATCATATATGCAGACATTGGTAAAGCTGCAGTACCTTCTGAAACAAACAGGTAAACTGAATATTAGCATTTTGTTCAGATTATCTGTCACAAGAGAAAGAGAACATGTGAAATCCATTCTTTCAAGCAGAGATTTAGTTTTTCAAATGCGAACAAGACTGTTCTGAAAGAACTAGGACATAAGTTAAAAAGTTATCAGCCATAATGATTTTATGGTAACCACTTACTATCAAAGACTAAAACCTCACCTCTTCACATTTGCATGTCCTGGCTCAGATTTCTCACAGCATGAGAATGGCCACGTTGTGTTAAATGAGTTAGGACAGGTACAAATGTGAATGATAGCTGGAAACCAAATCTAGAAAAGAGAACATAAAACCAGAATGTATTAACAGATACAAAAGTCAATGTTTGTGTTAAAAATACTTTCAGCAAGAGACAGAGAGCTAGATATGTGCCAAGTGGAGAAGGAAATCTAACAGACCTGTGCAACTGCAGTAGGTACAACCCTTGACATTTTTGTTACTCAATATCTGAAACTCTGGAAGCTGAATCACATGCTCAGAGGGCTCTACCTGCAGACAGATCACTCAGCACAGGACTGAGTGCAGAAAAGAAATCACAACAATGGTCTCTCTCTCTTGCACTTGGCAGGTGAGATCACTGAGCAAGAGAGAGACTCTGCTGCTGTGTGATTAATGCAGGTGGCATCTGAATGAACCTCAGAAAAGTCCAAGGGCTGGAAGGACCAGATGAGAGCAAGGATGAAAAAATTTGTTTTGTCTGATGGATGTGTGCTGAGCAATGAAGTGTGCCAGACTACTGTTCATTTTTACAAGGACATCAATATGAAAAACAATCAAAATAAGACACAGAAGAGATCTCTAATAGTCTAATCAAGCACTGTAAAGGATAAATGGACTAACTAACATCTCAGATGTCTTCTAGCTCACAGGCCAATTAAGTTACAATAACATCCCCCCAGTATTTCAGACACCATCTGTAAGCATTAGTATAGACAGACAGTGTTTAACAAATGTTTCAACACATCAGAGTTAAGGTTTCTCCAGAGATTCCTAAAAAACCTAAAATATCTCTCTAAAATTCATGTTTCCAAAAATTAACAGTGAGGTCCTTCTCCCTTCTCTTTTACGACATTTTGTTTATAACTAAAAAATTCAATACATTACTAATACTAAAACTATGGTTCTTTTCAGGATCTGTTCATATTATTTTTTCTTAAATATCATTGCTTTCACTTTTTTCTCTAATCAAAATAATTTATAATATACCATTAAATTCTTGAAGGAAAAATAAAAAGAACTCAAGACCCATCAAAAAGAGAAAAACAAGAATTTGTAAAACTGCTCCAGGAACCAGTCTGAAAGCTGTTATTTCTTTAAACTCTAAGTGGGTAAAACATCTTATGACATTACTAGATTCCTTTAAAACCACAGAGAAATTATGTCATGACAACTAAAGCACATGCAAATAGAGCAAAATATCAATAGTTATAAAAAATACCCATTTCCGTGCATTCTGATATATTAACCCTGACATTTAACCACAGAAATGTTTCAGTTTTGCTATTATGCTCATTTGTCATGAAGTTTTGAAGCTAAGTACATCATAAATGATGCGTTTAATTTGCTCACCAGGAAGATATATGCTATAGATGCACACAGCACAAAGAAATGCTAAGATCTTACAGTTCTCACAGAAGTATTTTCAAATTGTGTGAACAAGAAAAAAGGGAATATAGTAATTTAATGAAGGTGAACATGTAATAAGACTCTCAAGACTTACTATCAGGTGACAATATACTTGTCCTGTGAATCCAGGCATTCTTTCAGAGCCCTCACCTCTTTTTTTCCCTGAACATGATGGACTTGTGCATCATTCCAGCAGGGTAAGAAATAGATTCCAGTCCTCACCAGATACAAGTTCTAGCACATTACCCATACCACTGACTTTGCTCTCTGCAGCTACATCAGCTGTGTGGTCAGTCTAGTAAACTCACAAAAAATATTTTACCAGAGTCACCACAGAGCTGACATCAATAAAAGGATCAATAAATGCTTTTGGGGGTTTTTGGGGTTTCAACAAGCATAGAGCTACTCAGTAACTACCCACTGTGCCTTCTACCCTCTTCATAGATACTCTAGAATCCAGACTGTCCAGATCCTCTGCAGAACTGATTATCTGAATTCTTGCAATCAAAATATCCAGACCAGGGAGATGCTTTAGTTACCCTTCAGAAGCAGACAAGTCCATTTCCTGAACCTTTTTAAAGTTACATTGTGAGGCTTTCCCCCTTGACATCCCAGATATACCTTCTGGCAGCATGATATGATACCTAAATGAAAGGGTACTTGGTTACCTGCATACATTATACCCAGACACTTCTTGAAATTAGTTTACTCAGTCCCAACCACCCCCAACAGCATCCATGTCTCCCATCCACAAGCTTGGACAGGGTCAGTCATTTAGCCTTGCAGAGAGCATCACAAATCAGTGGCTGTGCCACTCGAGCTGAGCACCCCCAGCCATGAGCAGATCCATGCATCAGAATGTGGCTGCAAACAGGGACACCACATGTCCTGAGCCTTTCTGCTTGGCTCTCACTGGAGATGCAGAAAGATCCTTACAGCAAACAACTGCAGCCTCAGCTGGAAACAACACACTTAAAAAGCACCAAATTAGGCTCTGCATGCACCAAGAAAATAAAAATGGCCACTTAAAAATGGATTTAAACAAGCCAGTTTGACGGTAGGTTATTTTTGTTCCATTTTTCCTCAAGTGGTTGAGGAAGTTAATATAAAACAGTTTAACTTGAGAGAGTTCATACGCACACATAACATTCCTTGACAGGCATTTCACCAGTTTTCTAATCCATTCACATTATTGCTCTGCACAGTCCACAGAAGGAATGAAAATATAGCAGGATTATTTCATTATGCCTAGCATTGCCTAATGTCACTTTTGACACTTCCGAGACATGTAAATTCCTATTAATTTGCTGCTAAAATTAAATGAGATATACTAAACCTAAGTTAAATAGAAATAGTAATACTCTTACATTAGTTGCTATTTTTTGCATAATATAGCAGGGGTTTTTGCTGCTGACAATTATAAGAGATTAAATAAATAACCTATGAAATAGAAAACTTCTTTAACTGTGTATTTACCTTTTCTGAGCAAACTTGTATCAGTAGTTTATTGACATAATCCCTCCTGTAATTTTAATTTGAATGAGTATCACACAAAGATATTTTCTTGTGAATTTACCCTCCTGCAAAGGAGATTATCAAAAAATGAGCAGCTACAAAATAAATTGTTTGCTACTGGTCAGGCTTCTTGCTCGTGGTTGTCATGAATCTGTAGGTTTTTGTTACATAATCGTAGAGGTTACTGTGCCTCAGATCTTATTTTCTAGCTCCCTGACACTGCCATAATGGCTTTTTATAAGCTTTGATGTTTTTGTGTCTAGTCACATGGCAAGTTTCCCAAGCATTTCTTCCATGAGTGCATTCTGCAATGTCTTCTGTATCTGCAAAGCTTTCCTGAAACACAATTCTGAGCAACTAACTCTGTGCTAACTTTTCCCACAACCACTTGCTGGCAGGCAGCCTGTATCATATGTGTATGGGACATCGGCTTAATAGTACATAAAACAAAAAGCATGTTTTAAAACATTTCAGTATATTTAAAATAACTATAGCAAGTTACAAAGGCTGTGAAAGAATCAGCCACCACTCTTCAGCTCATCGGGACAGCTGACCAAGAGGATTTTCATAAACTTCCCTCCTATTTATTGTGCTAAAAAACCACTCAAATATAAACTGTTGATAAAATTGAATGAATACCTGTGAATATGAATTTCAAAAGCAGTCTTTTATCTCCTTCCACTAGACACATGCTCTCCTAGCTCCACATTGTTACTTAAAGAAAGCAGTGGCCCTCCACTGAATGACATGAAAGCATTTTATTTTTTGGAGAAAAATTATGACATTCTACTGCCCAAGATTTTTGTAACACCTAAGTTTTACTCCTTCAGGGGTTGCTTCTTATAGTCCTTTCCTGTAACAAGAAATTCCAATGTAAATGTTTAAGGAAAGTAAAACAAAACAAAACAACAAAAAAAACCCAAAACCCAAAACAACCAAACAAACCAAAACAAAACAGTAAAGAGTGGAATACAGAAGCGTAAAATTCTATGCTGACTGATTTCAATCATCATATTTCTAAAGAGTAATGTTCACTGTGTACATATAACAAATTCACAAACTTGATTAGGCAAAAATTCCTTAATTCTCTGATGCTTATATGTTTTATTATCTACTGGCTGGTTTTACTCTCAATAAGTCTGTCTTCTAACCCCTATCAATTTGTTTTTATAACTGTACCAACAGAAAAAGAGACCAAAAGTATTGTAAAAATACAAATACAAGTACATAGTCACTGCAAAATAAAGATGTTACTTCACAAGGGATGTAAGGTGGTTTTATTACTTCCTTATTAAAAGTTCCGCTGACTCAAAAGTCTATTAGGGGGTGACTACTACTGCATAAGCAGCATGCCAGTATGGTCTTGGTTACTTTCTAAAAAACCTGGAAGCAACTTTCATGCAACTGTACACTAACACCTTGATCACAGTAGCAAGGATTTGTTGGCATCTGCTGATGCAGTAAAATATATCTCTGCTATGTCTATTTATTGCTTTGGTTGTACAGTCTATTGTGCTTAGTCAGACTGACATTTCCCACTGCTCGAAAGCATTGCATGATTTACCACTTCACCCAGACACTCTCAGCTGATTAAATCTCTCTTTCCTTGCTGCTGGGAGCAGAACTGGCAGCAATGAAGCATCTTTGGCATTCTGTGCAGTGCAGCTCTAGGGCTCTTGGAATACAGAGTTCAAACCTTGGTTTAAAAAGCTTTCTGAATTTGATTATACTTGGCTGTAAATAGGCTACCTGAAAATGAGCAAATAAAATACTACAGCTGATGCAGAAGAAATTTAAACTTCCACCTACTAATGTACTTCAGTCTAAGGTGAAGCCTGATTGTAAGTGCAGGAGTCACTGATGCATTTGCATCTGTCTCTGCAGAGCTGCAAGCTGAGCAAGTCTGCCACCAGTAACATAGTGACTACAGGACAGTAGCTAGACAAGTGACATACAGACACTTTACACACCTGTACACTGTGGATAAAAATTTTTGACACTGCAAACAGCTCACGATGTGATAGTAACCTAGTTAGTAGCAAGACATTCTATGGTTTTTTAAGGAATCAAGCTGAATGCCTGCAGCAACCTGCCAGCAAAATGTGACTGTATTTGAGGTCAAAGAAGGTCTGAGCTATGTTAGAAAGAATTGAATAATAAAACGTATTTGAGGAAAAATTTCCATATTTGTCTGTAATATGGATACAATGTGGGTCTTAAGGTCCTATTCCAAATGATGTTGCTGGGTTTGAAAACTAGAAAGTCTTCATTGTTTATGTGGTAGTACATAAAATAATGTATGCGCTTGATTCAGGATACATGTATGTAGTAACAGGATACATATGATGTAGTAACAGTTAGCAATTCGATTGTTCTTATTCTCCCAAGCCCTAATGGTGTGACCAATAAATGGAAACAGTTTGTACCAACTAGTTTAGATGTTAATTTGACTGTCTGAAATTAGTCACTCTAATACTAAAATGTGGATAGCTATGCAAACAATGAGAATTTAGGCCCAAAACGGTTAACTTTGTCAGTCTGGCTCACTGTGGCTCTCACACAGTAAAGAAAAGAGGTTAATTTGATTTATGGATTTAAACTTTTTAAGTGAAAATAATTAAAGTTTTTCAAGTATTAAACTCCTATGTAAGAAAGGCCAACCATTTATCTCAGTATTCTGTATTTTTCAAAGCATGCTCACAACAGCAATTATTCCCTCTGTCCTTAATAAAGAAAGTAACAAAGAATGAAGGAGGTATTATCTTTTGTGACACCATGAGAATTTAATTATACTTTTTCAACTTCACATCGATGCATCCAAGCTACCTAAAAGAAAATTAAACCTTCTTTAGCTAGACTACCATCTGAAATGAGCTATATAAAGATCACCCTTCCTCACCCAACAATTGCTTTGTTAAATTTAAAATCACATCAGCTCTGTTCATTAACATATTTTTTTCTCCTTTTTTTTTTGTTCCCTGCAAAACAGCATGTAAGCCAGATTCTCTGACAGTGTGTGTGCATCACTGATAGGATCAACTATTTTAAGAAAACATTTGCACTATTCTATTAGTGTTCTTGATTTGCAAGCAGGGAAGAACTCACTGTACCTCTTGAACCTCAAGCTGTCAGGAATAAACCAGCCTTGTTTGGGACCTGGTGGACAAGCAGTCTGGATTCCTGTGGCACAGCCAGGGTAGAAGCCATACTGTCTTTTGAGACTCAGTTTTACAGAAGTACACTCTGACAGATCTAACACATTTGCTTGTCACCAACACATTTGCTATCAACCTGTCACTGAAAACATAATTTTCTTTCCTTCCCAATCGTATCTACATCTTTCTATAGTCAGTACTAAAATAATTCAGCAACATAAGCAAGTTGGTGTTTATTGTTACCAATAATGTGTTTAATATTCCCTCCAGGAGTAAATTTATGAAACTGATCTAAGGATTCTATTTTGATTCTATTCAAAATAGAATCAGGAACAGTAACACAAAACTCCCAGCAAGGGGCACTGTTTCACCAGACGTCCCGCACCACTTATTTGACACAGAAGAAAATGTTTATGAGCAACTCATCCGCATACTGTGAAACCCAAATCCACATACCACCTCACAAAAATGTTGAACCTTTTTTCACCTTTAGATTAAGGCAATAACTTTAATGGATTTAAAGGATTTCTGCTTATTTTATTCCTCAGTCAATGCCTTGTTAAGTTTGGCTTGCAGTTTGATTAAATTAAGATATACTTGAGAAAAAGGAGATGGAATTTGTTTATTCACAAATGATTCAATACTTGAGAAAGAAACAGAAATGTATATGTCAAGGATGAAAGCTTTTTAATATGGTTAGGTCTGAGCCTGAAAGACAGACTGTGGCTTCTTTACAGAAGAGAAAATTATTACATTAAGTCTCCTCTTTCCTTCTCTCCTCTCTGTTTTTCACATTATAGGAGGCTTAGCCTGGAGTTCTGACCACCCATTTAAGACACTCAGATATGGAGTTTCTTTTAATTCTAAAAAGAAACTTCTGTACTGTTGGTAGTCAGGGAGTATTTCCACAATTTCAAGGTTAGAGCAGCCTTTCAGTTATGAGTTATGTGCTGATTTAGGGTATGTTGCAGAAATACTGTCACAAAGCAATGTAAGACTATGCTGCTAATGTGATTACAGCAAAGTCAGTGGGTGGCTGTTATGTTTTCTTCTCATCAACTTCTACTTAAAGGAACACATGAAAAAGAAGGGTGTACTTTTTTGTTTGCTTTTATAGCCTTCCTTACAGTGTTAACTCAAAGGAATGAAAATATGCTATAAACTTTCCTCATGCTCAACTCAATCTGAATCCCAGAATTTGAATGAAGACTTCAAAATCTGTTGTTTCTCAACTATTTCTTCATCTAATATGCTCAGAGATATCACATGATGGGAATTTGTGATGCACTTTAGCTTGGCAACTGTTCAACATTAGGATTTATCATTGCACTTCATTTTCTGCATGCATACCTCTACCTGGTCAGGAAGACTGTAATTTCTTTTTTACTGCAAATGGATTGCTTGGGATAAATAAATTACTTATTTTGTAGGCAGAGAAGGCCAATAGCAGCCTCTACAGAATCTCTCCATAAAATGTGACAATAAAGAACAGTTTAACCTCTAATCTATATTAACAGACTACCTTTATTTATTGTTTGTGTAAAGACAAAGACAGGTAATCCAAGAGGAGTAGTCACAATATAAGGTAATGACCTTCTTTTACAAGAATGTAGATACCAGAAGGCAAAAATCAGTTCAGCTTCAGCATCATGCAAGGGGCTATTTTGCAAAGAAACACTGTGTGTTAGTTGTTGAAACTTTTTTGTGCATTCCCTGAAACAAATTACACTATTCTGAATATTTTCTTCTCTGTGCAGTAAATAAAGTCTTTGATGTTGACAATGCTAATATTATATTTTAAAATATATTTGCATTTATGTTTTTTGTCATTTTTTTTATTGCATTTTATAAATCCCAGAGCAGAGATACACTAAGCTCACTTTGAGGAAGCCCCATTTCTTTGGATAGCATCATGCAGTGACACAGGTGATCATACAGCATTTCTATATGGTTTACTGCCTGAAACTATGGGAAAGTTATTTCAACAAGAATTGTGGATATCATTTTGGAGTATAAGCAGGAAGGTTATTTTTAAGTATATTTTTTTAGTTGAAATATTTAATATGAATAGTTTTCAAGAGTGAATATTCCTAATGAAGAGTAATCTTAAGATATTTTAGCCTAATAAGTGCTTGAAATATACTAGATAATCATGGGAAAAGTGGGAAGAGGGGAGCAAGACAAGAATTTTATTACTATTTGTAATTCTGGCAAAAGAATTGTGGGAAAGAATAAGACATGACTAGTAAACATTTATTGTTAATGAAAAGTTATGCATGTTTAGTGCTCTAGCTCATAAATATTTTCTAATGCATGGAGATATGTGTACAATTAATTTGCTTTTACTTACCTTTACAAGTCTAGTGATGCATAAAATGGGTAGCTAGAAATTCTCTTCAATCTTAAGCCATGTGCCTAGAAATAAGAAGTTAAATTTTATTTAACAGAAAAGGTGACCGACATCGGCTGGTTAATTTATTCTGAAAAGAAACATCGTTTAACAATGCCTTAAAAGTGCTTTAATTTCAATTTTTAGTTTCATTTTTCACTAAATGAAAGAATCAATTTCAAGATAATTTCTAAAGATTTCTTTTCTGCCTTTTTCTACTTTATGGTCTAGTTTTAACACCAAAAGACAAAAATCTCTCATACATGTAAGCAAATGAGAAGGCAGCCTCATAAAATTTACTGGAGTTATATTAATGTGAGAGGTGTTTGCTGAAGGTACTGACCGTAAGCTCTAGGACAGTTTGTATTAGCTTAGTGTGAGAAACAGGAAAGCTACAATGTTTCTGAAAATGAAAGTTTTCAATTTTCTTTTCAGATAATCAAGGAGTTTAAAACAAGTTGTGTAAAGGTACAGAGCCTGTTCTTCAGACTTAGTCTGATTAGTAAAAAAATAGTGCAGATCTTCATAGCACTGTGTGAAACTTCAGTGACATTTGAAAAAGGGGCCTTGAAGTCACCCAAACTGCTCATTTTCCTTGACTGTCGGCTGTGCAATTTAGCTTTCTGTTTCTCACATTTCCATTACGTGCAGTATTCTGGAAATCCATCCTAATAATCTGTATTACTTGGAACAATGAAACTGAGCATAATTCAAATGCTGAATTAAATGCAAATCTAAGCTTCAGAAAAATGCATTAAGTAGTATGACAGTATTTGAAATGTAAATACTATGTCTTTTCTGAATTTAGAGCTTAATTTAGTAAAGGAAATGGATACTTGCAAGGGATGACAAATTCAAATTAGCATTTGATTCTCTAAATAAGCATGTGTGCACCATAGCAACTTGGAATACTGGTGCCTTTGGGAGAACACATTTGTCAGCTTTTGTAGACATTTTTATTCCTATTTGGACAAATGGTCAACTGGAAGAACCTTAAGAGAGGAAAACTGACCTTTCGGGTAGGGCTAGAAATATTTCTTTTAATATGACAATGCACAAATATCTAATTTGTTTATAACTGAAATAGCAGACTTCCTACTCAGAAGGTGGTACTAGAATATTAGAAGTCTATTGAAGACTGTTGCATTATTTCATTGAATTCTGAAATGGAAGTGGAAAAGATTTCAAATCATAGCAGCAGCCAGACAAGTGCAACCTCAGTTGCCACACATAGATGCAACATGGAACAAATTTGAAGATTTATGGCTATAGTGATAACGTGTGGCTCAGTAACAGAAAAAAGAGATTGGTTGTAAACCTAGGACAATACGCCTAGATTATAAATTTGTCTGTGCAGCAATTTAGTTGCAGGGGAAGAAATCATGGTGCTCTTTCCTATTCTTTTAACAAGGAAAGAGCTTTCTTGGAGGAAATATTATTTGGTACACAGACAAGGGAATTCAAATAATTATTTGATGTTTAGAAACAACAGAAGACCATTGTGGTATCATTTCAGTGCAAGTAAAGAAATCCCATAAATATGTAAAATATACCCCTGAGGGAATCCTGTTTCCATTATGCTAAACAACTTTCTTGACAGCTTGATACTTTTTGCCAGACAAGATTTTGGCAACTTAATGCTGCAGATAATAATTGTAAGACCACTCAATTCAAACGAGGAACGTTTCTTAAATGAACCATTTCTAGCAATTAGGAAGTGAGACAACATGAGTCAAAATGTTTCTCCTGTATTAATTCATTTATTTCATGGAAGGTAAGGAGAAATAATTGCAGGCAGATTTTAGTTGGCTGTGATTGTGTAAATCCAGCACATGCTTCCAACTGTCATAGTCTTATGACAATCACAGACAGAAATATAATTGCTCAACATATTCATGCAATATGAATAGCAATGAATGACTGAATTCTGCTCTTCTCCAATTTAAAGTCAAATAGAACCACATATTTGGATTTCAGTGGCAATACAGTGGCCATAACAGTCCAGCCTGGCTTTAGAGCCCTCTGAAAATTTGATTAAGTATCTACAGAATATTTTTAGTGCTAACAGATGTTTAGAGAAATACCATTAACCAATTTGGTTAACTTCCTTCAGGAAATACAAGCCAGTGCTCTGACGTAGTTTTATGCATTTATTTCTCCATTTTCTTTTTTATCCCTGCTCTCTTAATTAAGCAGACTGCACTGTTTTCCCCAGCTTTTTGAAATTTCCAAGAAAAGAAGCTATCTCTGAAAGGCAATAAACAGCACACAGCAAAACCTGAATAAATTTCTATCCTATTTCATGGAGTACTAGGTCTGGTGCTTTCTCAACTTGCCAAATTTAAGATAAATTCTGCAGCATGACAAGAGAACCCATTAAAATACTGAAGCCCAATTTTACCAAATTCAAAATATACACATTACGCGGTATGAAAAGACTGAAAGGTATAATTTTTGCCATTTATCAGTGTAATTGTGAGATTTCCTTAAAATCACATTAACTTCAAATATCTATCATTAGCATACCGGTATTTTCCATTATTTGCATTCGCTAGCAACCTTTTTGTCCTTCTAGAAGAGAATTGTTGTCCTTATTTACACAAAATAAAGATATCTTCTCTTGTATGTTCAGTATTTTGGGCAAGCAATAATTTACCAGTCTGCTAGCCAGTCTTAGCAGGAAATAGTCCTAGTGCTGATTATAATGAGATGACTTGTGGTATCAGCTCATTTTGAGAAGTTTAGCAAACATGTTATCTCTAGCAACAGGTCTGATGTAATGTTTATAATTTCAACCTGTCCTGTTTCACCATTGTTAGTGATACTCTTGTTACCAAAACAACCTAAAAGTCTTTTCTGCATCATGGTCTTCAGAAGGTCACACACGGATGATGTTTAATCATGATCTAATATTTGAACCATATGTTTAAAGTGAAATCCCTTATGATGTCAAAATAGTTTCCTAAATTTGAAACTTCAAATCTTAATGAAGCTTGAACAACTTTATATACATAAAACCACAAAGCTTCTAACTGATAATCTGGTTTTAATATAATGAAGTTCCATTTTGTCCAAATTATGAATATGCCAAGATGTATGGTGTATTATCTATAAAATCCTGACACTGTCAGCATCAGGAGAGATTTTCAAGCAGGCTGCAGTGATTCCATCACTTTTGTACTCTGTTTGCATGCCACCATCTAGAACCAACATCTAGGTAAGAAATGCTGTTGCCATGATGGGAAATGAATCCAGCTCCCCAGGCCTTAGCTGAGTGGAGTCAGTCAGACTACTATTTGAAGTAATGTTTCTTTAATCCTTTTTCTTCATTTAAAGTAAGAAGTTACAATGGAATATGTACAGCACGAAAATCTGATTGATAAGGAAGTGCAATTTGTAGTAATTTTCAGAGTAAAGTAACACTTCAAATTTCTCAGTATTATATTGGTACAGAGTACTTATTATATGGAAATTCACAGCTACTCCTTTCATGCCTCAGTGTGGCAGGAATGAGTTAGAAGCCATAGAGCCACAGGGCAAGTTCTGTGTTCAAGATCTCAGCAAATTCTCTAATTATCTCCATAGAGAGAAACTTCTTTCCAAGACAGACTTTTTTTTGGATTGCGCAAACATGTCTTAGCTCTTTCTGCCTTCTCCTTGGGATCACAGTTTTAAGGAACTTCATTACTTCACTAGGAAGATGCCAATGGCATCTTAAGGGAGAACATACTATACTTTTATTTGGTATGTACATCCTCTTTTATCACTTTTGTTTCAGCTGTATGGAAAGTAGGAATTCCAAGTCTACATTTAAAGCAACAGAATTTAACTCTGTGTGTGGACACCTGAAAGGGTCAGAATTGTGCCACCTCAGAAGCAAGGAATATATAGTAGTGGAATGAAACCAACTAATGCATTGCCAAGGAGCAGAATCTGAGGTGACAAATTATATAACTTACTGTTATTAGTTACAGTTATGTAAGATCATTATAGCAGTATAAAATGCTTTATCATAAAGCCATGAAGGCAGCTGAATAAGAAATTCTAGTAAAATAATATTGTCTGCTTTCAAACCTAAAGTGTCTATGGACAGTTCTATCAATAAAAACTCCAAAACCTTTGACAAGCCCAAGATAATCTGCTGGGGTCACATTACATTTTCTTTTCAGCTGTATACATTTCTGCAGGTGTATGCTTTTACAGAAACAATATTAGACTTACACTCTCATAGGATCTCTCTATATAAGGTTTTAATTTAAAAATTTGTTTGTCAAGATTCTTTTTGTGTACATTCCTCAAATTCTGAGACAGAAACAATCTGTCACTAGTTGATAATAATACAGTAACACTTCACATGTAATTTGTTTCATATTTTGATATATTTCTCTAAAATTGCAAAGACAGAAAGAGACATTTTAATTTAGAACAAAAGTGAAATGCAAGTCTGATTAAATTGTACTCTGGTCAGCATTTTTAAATAACACCACTTTGTTCCATGCCTTGTTCAGTTCCAACTCAGGAAAAACTCTGTCCTTACAAAGTGCTCATATGTCCTCTGAACCAGCAGTAAGTGTTGCTACTGAAGGTCATTTCCTGTTTCTTCACAGTTTAGCACCCATCCAAACCAACCTTGTTTAGCCTGAAATCAGAGAGTGTCAGAGTGCAGAGTCACATAGCTCTGGGCAAAATGAGCTGTCATTAAGCTGAATGTTATGTACAATTTCAGCTTAAAAAGAACAGTAGATATAAAACAATGCAGTATACAAATGCTGAGTTCACAGCTGCTGCTTTTGTTTACTGATGTGTTTTTCTACTGCATAGAAAAGCTTGAGCTTTCCTGTGTTAAGGCTGTAACGCATTAGTTCAGGGAAATAAGATACAGATGTCAGTTAGCAGAATAAAATCAATGAAATATAACACACAAATATACTGATACTTCACAGCTCCTACTAAGCATGTGCTTTGGCTTCAGGTCAGATATTTCACCAGGATAACTGGAGATATTAAAACTAGTAATTGCTCAAAATATGAGCAATGTCCCTATTTAACATTAATTTGATAAAAATGAATGGAAAAGTAAGAACTTAAGGATATAGAACTTTCCATAAGCTTCTGGAAACAAATAAAACAAGTATGAAAGGTTCCTTAATGTCAACACCTCTACAATAGCTTTTTCATGTAAGTTGTCTAAGCAAGTTTTCACTTCAAATATCTCTGGGTCCACAGAAGATCTGAAATCCCTGTTACAAGGTTATAGGCAAAACAGCATCAGGAGTACACTGGGCTTCCAAAGTTACACTGCTCTGTCTGCATACACATTGCCTTGAAGAAATTGCTGAAGAACGGAGCTGCAACTCTGACATAAAATACCAGATAGGTACTTCAAAAAAAGTCTATTTGTTACCAGTTCCCATCAAGTCCTTGGTACAATTACTGAGAGTTCTTCCAGAAATTTTATTTATAAAGAACCTCTGCATTCACAAGTGTATTATTAAAATTTATCCCACAACTGTGGATCTGCCACAACTTACTGTTTTGAAAATAAATTTCATATCTGTACAACAAAGAGCAGAATATTGTATCTGGCAAGGTCTCCTGCTCCTGAATGTTTACCCCAGATATTGTGCAGTCTGGGTTGCCATGGTTATATTCTTGTGGATACCATATCTGAATAACAGGAACAATGCTGCTTACTCTAGAGATGTTCTAAACATATCTGAGTCCTGAATGGGTAGAACTAGTCTAACAAAAATCTACACTGCTTTGCAAGAGCCTGGAGATGCCAATTTTTGTCAGCATTGACAGTTCTTACAGAAATTGTTTCAGGTGACAGTTTTTATTAACTCAAAAGTTCAAGATCCCTTTTTGAGAATTCAGCAGCCTGTGTTTGAATAAACTGTGTCTTTTTTGTCACTCTTGAGCCTTTTCTCTTCTGACAGATATTGTAGAAGGCTCCAGACCTGAAAGAGACAGAAATAGTGTGTCAAGGAGTCTAATTTGCATGATATTCTGTAACACCAATTTTAGATCCATGAAACTGGAAATTACAGAGCTGTAATGGTTCTAGATACCCATGGTCACGATGTGGACAATGAACAGAGAAAGACCAATAGGGAAAACTGTCTGATGAGCTGAAAGATCTTTTATTGTTTAGTTTAGCAAAAAAAGGATGAAAGGTACAGAAGCACATGTATACGCAACATCACAGGTGAGATAGGAGACAAATGAACATAAGCCTTTTCTCTATTCAGTATTTTTTTCACAATAGTTATGCACCAATATCCTAGGGCAGGAGGACATATGTCAGGATTTTCAACTTGCAGGTATCTAAGAAGTTCTGAGCAACACAAGTGAAGGGGCATGCTCTGTCAGGCAGGAAAGCTGCTGAAGAGTCACCTTGCCTTGAGGAAAGCACTCTTATTCTACAGTAGGGGAATGAAAGAGATGGTACTCAGTTAAGCTCTTTCCACATAAGAGTTTTATTTCTGAAAAATAAGAGTCAGTGAATAGGATTAATTTTCAAGAAGAAACTTATGTTTATTGTGTCAGCATTCCCGCTTCTCAAATTATTTCTAAACACATTAGTCCATACTTAAAATAAAAGGTCAAGGTCTTGGGATTTTGGGGGGTTTGGTTTGGTTGGGGTTTTGTGGTTTTTATTTGCATGGTTGCTAGCCATATCAAGTATTTCATGATCTGGAAATAAGCATTTGATCCTTTTAAAGCGAACATAAATTTTTAGCTTTCAGCAGGCAAGATGTGAAAAAGGAAGTTCTTTTTCATAGTCAGCTATAAACACTTCTACTTCATTTTTTTACTTGGCTTTCCCTTGTTTGTAAAGGTGTTTACTCATTATATGTGCCAGTCACTGCAGAGAGAATACAAGTGTACCTGAAAGTATGCATGAGGAAGTACAGTACTGGCACCCTGGCAATTTTGCATATGAAAAGACTGGCTAGAGAGCACTTGTATTCCTCTTGGAAAAAAAATACATGGACTACTGCCTATTTTTCACAAATTTTAGAAGACAGCAGAAAAGTGCATTGGCTTTGCATTTATATGCTATTAAAAATCCATATTTCTCCTATATTTAGTAACACTAGTCCCTGGATTGGGGATGGGTTTTGAGGCTCATTTGCATTAGTCATTCCATGGATATTTGCTCAATGAATACAGTTAGTTTCCAGTCAGAGTAGGCAGACTGGAGATGAACTACAGGGACCTGTGAACCCTGTTTGAGTAACTGGAAAGGAAATTTATAGTGCAAAGGCTATTTTGGCATTGCCATTCCAACTGTCAGTCATTCCCACCCTCATTGCCAACAAAGTGTTGTCTGCCAGTCATGGAAGTCAGCCTGAGAGGACCTTCACCAAACATTGCACTGGCTCTGAATCTCACTCATGTTAACAAAGCTGGGGCTTGGAATGGACCCTTAGGGACAGGCAGCAAATACTCTAAAACCAGATGGACAAATAGAAACCATTGTTTCTATTCAAGACAGTAGGAGCTCTTTTAAACTTTCAGCCTCTAGAAATTACTCCTGGAATGCCTCTGTTTCTAGCTGCTATCATTCATCTCTAGGAATCCCTTGGAATAGGACAGGCTCTGTGAAGCAGAAGGGGAGAAGACAGATGGCTAAAATGTCTTCTCATGTCCTGGCAAATCCAAACCTTATAGTGGCCCAGGAACACGAGACCTAACCAGCTCCTTCCTCTGTTGTTCCAGTCTGCTTGTCTCTGATGAACACACTGTACCATAGATTGATTCCAAAAGCAATGAATCAAAAAAGAGCAATTAAGCAACCTGCTTCACCTAAGCATATTCTCACCATTGTCCATCTTGTCTCACGTTAATCAATTCATTGAAGAGAGACCATTACACAGAACTCCTCCAGTAACTTTGCTGGTTTTCAATCTTAAAGCAAAAAAAAACAACATAAAAAAACACCACAAAACTGAACAACTCTCAGAGGTAATTTCTGTCACACTACTTAGATTCTGTATGTGCTTTACAGCCTTGTCCTAAACACTTGCATTCCTCACTTTGCTAATATAGACACATTTAGTTCTCTTCAGCAATCATTTCAAATGAGTCACCACAGCTGAAATAAACTACCAGGCAGCCAGACCTCTGCAGCAGAGGCTGTACCAGTCACTGTATCCCTTACCACAGTTATAGCAGGATCAAACTCATGTGAGACTGCTGGTCAGCAGCAGCATGCTAGAAACAGGATTCTTCCCTTTCCTGCAAGTTATCTCTGTGATCAAATGTAAACAGAACCGTGTTTGTAACCAAGTAACCCTATCTCTACCCTCCGCCATTGGCACTTCTCCCATTCTCTAGATCTTTTAAAGAGTTAAGGTGAAGAAATTAAGAGAATGATATTTGCAAGGACTTGCATGTGTCCAGTTCCCTTTGGAACATCCAAACAAAACACAAAGGTAGCTTTGAAATACTCAAGCCTAGACTGGTTATTTCCATAAGAAACAGACTTTCATTATAATGTCCCTTCCTTTCCAGTAACTGACTCAAAGAAAAAAAACCACAAACCCTATATTATGCAACCTCCAGAGGGCAGCATGGTATTTGAAGAATGCCTTAGTGTAACAGCAGGCTTTATTGGAAGAACAGAAGTAAGGTTCTTGAAAACAATTAAAAAAAAAAAAAAAAAAAAAAGGTAAACAATAAGGAAAGTCAATGGCAGCATCATTAGCTGACCTGGTTTGCTGCTGTCCATGTAGCACCCCATGACTCCTAGCAGCAGATGACGCAGGATTATAATTTCTAGATATCTGTCCCATATGCTGTAGCTGCTACATCAGCATAGCCCTCCATGCCAGTCCTTGCTTAACCAATACTTTCTGTGAGCAAACTGATCAAAATTGTGATAGCACTGTGACTAGGAACACTAGCAAGGAACAGCCTGCTTCTGTAATAATAAAATCTTTACCTGTGAGTGGTAAGAACTCTGCTCTTGCTTTCAAAGAGTACATAGAAACTTAGGACCATAGGAACAGCAACTGCAAGGTGATCTCACAAGGAACTGAGCTCAGATACCTTTCATGGCATTGCATCATTTTTTCCTTTCATGAAAGTTTTATCTTCCATCTTAACTTTAGATTATTTTTCCCTTTCACATCTTCTCTTAGAAGAGTAGTTCAGAATTTCTTTGCTCTAGCTGACATCGTATAAAAATTTCACTTTATTCTTAGCCAGCTTGCATCTTTTGGTTCTTATGTCAACATTATCTGTTAGCCTCTACACTGCCTCTGTTTTTCTGAATTAAAACATTCCTATCTTTTATGCTATGATGAAACCATTCAATTCCTTGATTACTTTACTAACAATGCTCTCTGCCTGTTCCATTTTAGTCTCCTTCCTTTAGCACCTGTGACAAATAGCTATCTTCCAGGTGAATTATCCCCAAATCAGTGGCCTCAATACATCATTAAATTCATCATGTCACCTTCATGTCATGTGCTTCTTATAGCACTGATGAGTTAGGGATGGCAATGTTAGCAGGTATTCCAAAGGCTTGTAGGAGGAATAAACTGGGAGTTAGCTATGGGTACAATCTCAAAATCTGCAATCAGAGTGCAACAGTTCAAGACAAAAAGACTGCATCTCAAGTACCCCATTGTAGAATGGTCGTAATATCCACTCATGCTCCTATAATCACAGCACAACTACAAAATTCTATAGAAATCTAATACATGCCATATGTCTTAATACCATACTTTCCAGATCATTGAATTATTCCACCTGATCTGGCAGCAAATTCTATATAGTCAGGCTAATTCAGGTAGCACCCAAACATGCAGTACTTGTGCTGGGAGGAGGCCAGTGCACTGGTAGTACATGCACCTCTGGGTGAGATGGATTTAGTTCCCTATCAGACAGAATCCTATTAAAAACAACATTGTGCTTGTGACTTGGGTGAAGATAAGCAGTGCTACAGGGGAAGAAACCTTCCCATATTCACATTTGCCTTACAGAAGCTCATATCTAGCAAACCATTTCCTCTCTACCTGTGAACACGAAATAACACACTGTGAAACACCATGATATCCAGGCTATCTGGCACTGCGCAGCATCTTAAGCAGAAAAAGTTTCATTCAGTCCTTGGCCTAGGAACTCCATGTAGCTAGATAGCAAGTGCAGCTATACTGACACAGAGAGAGCTCTACAAGCCACAGAACTAAAAAAGGGGTTCAAGGAAGTGCTGACAAATATTTTATCTTCTGATAGCTATGTAGTTCAGCAGCTAACCACAATTAACACAAAAGAAACTGTGATTACTCTTCTGATAGTCTTTGTTCAACACATGGTTTGCAAGCTCATTTTCTCCTAGCCTAACACTGTCTCTGCTCATTCTAAGTAGGGATTTGTCCTGCTTTCTTACAGTTTATTTGGGGAACCTAAAAGTTCTGCTTTTAAAATAACAATCCAATAATGTAGTCTTGATTTTACAAAGTTTCTACACTTTTAGTAAGTAATTTCATGGGAAATAAAGCAAACACAAAAAGCTGCCAGATTTATTCACCTTACAGCTGAAAAGTTAGAACATAACAATGACTGAAAAAGAAGCTACATAGAGGACTGATTTACACCACTTCAAGTGGGCTTCGCAATTTCATAATTGCTAGGAATTTAAAAGTAGGACTTCTACATACCTGGATTCATTCTGCCATGGTTTAAGGTGACTGCTTTTTGTAATGTGTGGCCTGCACAGATGCAGCCTACAAGCTTGTTGACATTTAGCTTACTGTTCTCAGAATTCTGATTCAGATATCAGTTTTCTTGCAGAGAAGGATGAGTATGCACACATCTATGGATACTTTTTTCTAGTTGAGAAAGGAAACTGTCATTACACAAACTCTTCCTGGGTTCAACCATTTTCTGTTGGACAAAGGCACAGACAGGGCTGTCAAGAGGCAAGCTATGGGTCTCAGTATCTTACCCTTCAACTACATCTGGAGAAGGTTTAAGGAAATAGAAATCTGCTTTGATACTTGCTGGATGGCAAAGCTTAAAACTGTTTCCTCTGAAAAGAGAGAGAAGAAAGAAATGTCTCTAGTCACATTTTCCTACATCCACAAAATGCATGCTGTACCAAAACCAGTGTTTTCTGGGGACTAGATGTATATTCAACTTTCCCAGCTGGAGAACGCTAAGTACTTTCTGGTCAGCATGGAGTCTTTCAACTACCAGGAGTAAAACCAAGTCAGCCCTTGTGTTCATTTTTCATTCCAAGTGCCTGAAAAGTACATCCATGTACACCCACATCACTCCATCAGCTCCAAATAACTGGAGTGTTCACTTTGTTAGCAGTTAGCAAGTTTTACACGGCATTATTTATTACCTTGAGGAAAATCAGAAAAGCATCACTGGGTCTGAAATTCACTGAAAAAAACTGAGACGACAAAAAAAACCTCTTTTCATACTAATGGCAGATATTTAGTGACTTCCTTAGTACATACAAATATGTTCCAATCTGAGAGCTCCATGAAGTCATTTAGCACTGTCTACCATCTTCTGTTGAAGTCTTTGTGTTATTATTGGGTAAAACTAACTCATTAACAGAAGGCTTATAGATGATGAACAAGACCTTTGGCTGGAGAATAAAAGAGATAGTAAACAGCTTTTGCATCCTACCTTCCAAAAGGGTGGAAGAAGTCTAGAAACCCAAAACACTCAAATTGTGAGAGCACATCAGAAAAGAAGTTGGGGAAAGGTAGGCTGCAAAACAAAGATCAGAGGGCAAAATAATACAGACTAACAAAAATTATGTAGGAGTCCTGTTTCTTAATATGTGTTAAGATTTCTATCATTGCTGATGTTAATAATTGACATGAAGTACAGTGATAGTTACATAATAGCAAGAACATTCTGGCCAGGAACACATTACATTTTCCAGTGGTGTGAGCCACTGGGTAATGGAGAAACACACAAGCTCTTTTAAGAGATGATCTTGCATCTCAAGGAACTTTATGCTGTCTAGAAAGATTTCTTTCTAACAGGAGGTGTTATTCAGAGAGTGGAAAAAGAACAGGGTGTAAATCTTCTGTTCAGAAGAGTGAGGAATTAATAGCAAAGCCTTGAGTCAGATGTAAGCTGCATAGGTATTGTGCAAGCCTCATCACACAGCTCTGCCATCTCACCCCAATTTATGACCTGGAACAAAGCAACTTTTACAGCTTTTAGCTGGAACTGCAAATTGTACCAAAGCATACAATGATTTTATTAAATACAAGGCAAAAAGGTAAAAGCCCTACATTTCTTTTTCTCTTTAGCCTAAATCTATTTAGGCTGGATACAGTCTGATGACACACTGCACCTCCCAAGCCTGCAAATCACATTGCTGGCATTTGAGTTCAGGGTTTAAATACAGTCACTCTGTATTCCCTGAGCTCAGAATGCACATAGAAGCCAAGCTTTGCTCTCTACCCCAAGCAAATACATGTAAATGAGTAGGATCAACTTTAGCATGGGTTTGATCTGCATGTTGATGTGGGAAAGCCATATTTTAATTTTCACCATCGTATCTCATGGGGTCATATTTTTAATGGCCTCTCAGAGTACCAGAAAATCTCAGCCTCCACAGACTGCTGTGATAAGTGTCCTCTGGGTATTATTTGCCAAACCCAGGAAATAAAGAGAAAGAGAGAATTCAGACTTTTTCTTCTCTTTACACTGCCAGAGTCCCTACTTTCTGGTTCATACCACCAAAAGCCAGCTTAAACCAGAGGTGAAGCTACTACATGATACAACACACAGCTATTGCTCTTATTTGTCCTTTATGTTATCTCACAGTTTGCCATTAATCACCACCCTGGAAATCAAACACTAAGGTATTTGTACATTCTCTTTGAAAAAACATGTTAATTTCCTTTTACCTGAACTGCCCTGTCCTTTGCCACACCTGCTC
This sequence comes from Phaethornis superciliosus, assembly GCA_023637945.1. Classification (NCBI taxonomy): domain Eukaryota; kingdom Metazoa; phylum Chordata; class Aves; order Apodiformes; family Trochilidae; genus Phaethornis; species Phaethornis superciliosus. Next base: position 12,436,370 of record JAJQWJ010000016.1, on the reverse strand, counting down.
AGTGCATCATTCTGCACAACACACACTGCACATACCTGAAGAGTCTGATGATTCACACTAGATGGGGAACATTTACACTATAGAAAGAATATAAGATTGAAATGTGTGATGTAATCGAAGTACAGAGGGATATCTGCTTATTAGCAAATAATCACATTTGCACAGTGATGCTAGTTACAGTAGAACATGTCTGAGGACTTGGTTCTGTTCTCAGTAACATGGAATTCTTTTCAGTGTGTGACTGCACAAGTTACAGGAGTACCAAGTGTGTGCTGACCACCAAAGTCATATACAAGAAAACTGTAAACCTAATCTCATCGGTTTGGTGTGTACACATTATTTGATGCATGGTAGCTTAGCCTTTGTGATTGCTGAAATCTAGCTTGTTCTCTTCTAGTTGGAGATATTTGCTCTTTGCAGAGAAGATAACTGGGAGAGGCTGATTTTATGGGAACAGCAGAGTAGATGAATTGGTCTCCTATCTAGCATTTATAGGGAAGGTTTCCTTGGTTTCAGTGTAGCTCTCAGGTACAGTGGAAGGTACAGGTAGCTCCTCCCAACTGCCATTAAGCTTAGTGGGCTCATCAGGGTTTAGAACAAACCCTTAGATTGCCAAAGCCATCTTCATCCATCATCATATAACCTGGAGTAATTGTTCCATTAACTCCTTCACATCATGATGCTTTTTTATCTTTGGTTTTCAATACTGAAATGTTTTGCCATTCTTTTATTTCTACTAGGAATTAATAAGTTGTATTTTGCAAATGCACAAACATTGGATATTGCTAGGCTTCCATGTGCCTGAAGGATATACCACATTGCTGCTGGAAACAGTCTCAGCTTCGTTCTTTAAAAGAACTTAATTACTATTCAAAAGAGCCAGGAACAACTGTCTGGAAATGTAGAAAGCAATGCTCCAGTTGTTACCCACCCTGTGACTGAGTGAAGTTCCTGTCACAGATGCAATCACATCTCACTCTCAGACTTCAGTGAAGGAAAGCAGATTAGCAGTACCAGAGCTGAGAAATTGCTTCTTCCAATTGCATGGACTCACTTCAGTCAGTAATTTTGGGCCAAACCTTCCATGAGGATGGCACAATCACAGTGTTCTCTCCTGTGTGAGTTCTCTGATGTCTACAAGTAGGCAAACCTTCCACTACAGTGAGACACTTGCACACAGAATTCCTTCACTTGTTCTCCTTGTCAAACAGGGTGGAACTGGCAAATATGGTTCCCAAGTTAAAAGCACAAAGGTGGAACATAAAAACACCATGATGGGGTAAACCCTGTTTCCATAGAAAACAAAGCTAAAAATAAAGTCATACATTTCGTTTCAGAGTCTGCTTTGTTGTGAGGCATCTAAAAAAAGCACACATTTATAACCTTATATTTATGCATTAATTTTATTAATGTAGTGTGAAATACCACGTCTCCTGAACAAGGACTGAGCTCTGAGCCTGCTGAACTTGTATTATGAAGGAAGGAATATGAACTACTCCTTTATTCATGTTTTACTGGCAGCTTGTCTTCTCTGATGATTTAACTGTTATTTACACTGAAACCAACATGCAAGAAGATTGTGGCCTATGGCTCCCAAGAGATCAGCTATGGAATTTTTGCTTTCTGCAGAATGTTATGGGTTGGCAACCACTACTGTGTGGTACACATATCACTTCAATTATGTTTGTTTATCCTATAAACAAGAAAGTGCTCCACACTGTTGAGCTAAAGAAAAGAGCTGAAATCTAAAGCAGCTCAGTCCTGTTTAAGCTGTCCCCAGACACACTGCCTACCACGAGGGTTTGTTTTTCATTTGTTTGTTAATGAAAACTGGCAGCAGATGCTACACTTTTATTGAGCACATTAATCATTGAAATAAAACAATATTTCTGCTGCTGTGGCAATTCCTTTACTACACATAAATTAGGCTTGCTGCTTTCCTGTTAACCCTGTACATAATAAATAGAATCCCCTAAAGCACTGGTTTTCTTTGCAATAGTGTATTTTTGCTGTAAGTCTGGATGTTTAATGTGATTTCAAGTAAGATCTGAAACCATCCATCTGCCTTCTGACTCAAAATTCAGCTTGTGGCAATAAGTACAAACAATGTGTGACATGTGCTTGGGTGCTTTTGAGCCATTAGAACACAACTGTGATCCAATTGCTAGTTTTCACAGAACAGCAATAAGAACAACAGCTTTATGCTACTGTCATTCATGGCTATATTATAGCACACAGCAGTATGTGTTGAATGCCTGTAAGGCATTAGGGAATTCCTTGTGCCATTCCTCTCATAAATTTAGAGCATATTCACGTGCTCATCTTGCTATAGGGTAACACGAGGGGTGTGTAACTGCATAACCCACCCTTGAGCAGGCTTACAGGTTTCTGTTATTAATGATTCTCTTGAGACAACTTTCTCTCAAGAGCCAGATACCCTGTGGTGACAGAACCTCCTTACAGCTCAGCACTGTACCTGGGAGCTACAAACATTTAGATTCACTGCACTTCTGCTCATTTGTGCCAAGCAGCAGAATTACAGCACCTTATAGGGGGGATGGCACTGTTTAGAGGTGGGGTAATGGCTCTTAAACTACTGCTAACAAATATGACCTACTCTCTTCAGTAAAGCTGCACTACTGCAGACAACAATCTTTACCTTTATATTTTTATATTTATATTTCTGAAGAAGAAGAGTAAATCAGAGAAAAGCAGTTTATGCAGCTGCCGAGGTACCAACCCAAGACTGAAGGAACCATCAGGCCCGGGCTATTTTCAAAACACCTTACTGATCAAATACCCTGTTACACATACATAGGTTTTTTACCTCCTGCAAAGGAACAAGTTCCTGAGGTCTATCTGTTAAACTCAGTGGAAACAAAAATGAGACAGGTAATCCTCCCTGTGTCTCCAGTACTGCACACTCTAGGTTCCAGAGGAGGATGTACCAGCCTGATGATCAAACCAGCCGTGCTGCAGAATTATGGAAAATTAGTCTAAGGTTTGAGTATAAGAAAAGAGATGACAAGGAGTCCTTGGGGGACATTTGCACATACTAGTCTACAAAGAACAAATTAACATGACAATTTCTATAATACAGAATACTTTACTGAATTAGGCATTAGTTTCCATCTCCCCAGCCTAGCTTCCAAATTGTTTTCTTAGATCAGCCTTAGAAGAAATCATTTGAATGCACATATCTTCATTAGTCTCTGTAATGAATTCAGAGCAAATTATAAATATATCAGGTAAATTAGCTTTACTCTGATTTACCAGGGAGCATGTCTCTTATCCACATCCAGTTTTATTCATACTTCTTTCCTCTTTGCCCACATGAGTACAATAGCAGACAACAGTAAGGGCAGAAATAACAACTGTGGGATGTCACAGAAACAGAACAGTGTTATAACAGATATTCTTCAGTTTTTATGGCACTTACAGTAAGCAAAAAATTCAGTTTCTTGTTTTAGACAAACTTGGCAATAGATTTCCTGATATTCAGGAAATGCAGAGTTGTTAATTGTGTCTGCTTGGTATGTAAGTTCATCTCTTTCCCGTAGATAACTGCATTTGAAAGCCTGAAATAGGTGCTTTCTGGTAAGAACTAGACTAGTCCAGCTTGGTGTTTATGTGAATTTGTGTGCAATCTCTAAGTTCATTATTTTGCAGGTTATCTTTTAGTTTTCCTCTGTCCTGCAGGTTCGCCCTAAAAGGTTTAAGTTTATTGTCAGTAGTATTTAGTAAATTTAATAAAGTGACAGCTGCAGGTCCTAGAATAATAAATACTATTTGACTTTGTTATGTCTTTCTACATTAATGTTTTAACATCTGTTCGGCTGCAAACAAAATACCCTAGATGAATGCAAATGCTAGAATATCAATTTTATCTCTTTTAGTTCCTATGGTCTCTAGCACAAAGAAATAGGAGCAAGCAGAAAGCAATTCCTTAACCATCTTTAAACTAATTGTGCCACATTTCCCACAGAAACCAAACTGTTACTGGTTTATTGATGTCTGTGCTGGAGAAATTCCTCCATATCAGAGCACAAATATTCTGCTATTATTTGCTTGAATTGTTACCTTTAAATATACCTGAGGAAAAGGGTCAGTGAATTAGATTTTAGACTAAGAAAAAAATTCTGTAGTCCTAAGGCAATTATGTCACTGTGCCTGCTGGAGCTTCTCTTAGACAGGTATATCTACCATTGCTGATACAAGCTACTATCAGTGTACATGTAGTAGTAAAACTTTAAAAATATTTTATTATTCTACAGGCTTGAAGAGTTTGGATGCACAGTTTAACATGTTTTATAGTCCCATCACTGGAAAATCAATCCCCGTCTAAGGGTTTTAGCAAGATTTTTAATATACAAAGTTCTGACTTCAGCATTTTGCTCATAATGTTACCTCTGATGTTGCAAAAACTTCTTGAGGGATCTGAGGTTTAAATTTTTATTTCTCTCTTCCAGATATCTGCAAAGATAATAGAATTCAGTCTGGAGATGAAAAAACTATGTGATGAATATGTAAACACTAAGTCCGGCTCACCTTCACACAGTTCCTTTGAATAACCTGTTTTGTATTAATAAATTGGTTTTCCCACCTAAATAGTTAGTAAGTGTTAATAGAGAAGGAACAGAAGTACCTAAGAATGAGTTACTGCTTTTTACTAGTGAAAAACTACACATTAGCTGTCTTACTGCCACGTACATTTTCTGGGTACATCCCTAACAGGAAAAACATACTCATGTACCTGTGACTACAGAAGGGGACTTGAGGCTCTTCACAAACTCTCTAGCCTATCAAAAAAGAAAAATACTTTTTATGTAAAGATGATATCATTATTTTATATCCCATAACACTCTGACACAGAGCAAATTCTATTTGTCTATTGTTAATTACATTTAATATTACTGTCTATATGAGAGTAATAGTGGGACAGTACAGTGCAGTGTAAATGTTTCAATCCTGATCACACTGCAAGACAGTGAAATGGTTTGGCAAAGAATGACAGCAAACTACAAGGAAAGAAGATAGGAAAGAGAAAAAAATGATCTAGTATATTTTATGACTTGCCATGATACTTTTTACATACAGGGCATATTTAAGTCCATTATAGCCAACAGAATGTATCCTTTCTACAAAACAGTGCATATTTGGGCCTAAAGGATTGAGCTATTAATTTCTCTTCATGTTAGACTATAGCTGGGAGATAATTAAAATTTGGGTGGTCCAGCAAATGCCATGTAACTATACCTGTTTTTTCATAAAAGATACTGAGAAAAAAGCACAAACCAAACCCAAGCCTATTATTTTGGATTAGGTTGTTTGGAGTCCTTGGGAATAAGGGAAGGAAATGAATTAAATTAAGGTCTGCCGAGCAGGCTTATAATATTAACTTTCTATTCCAGGAAATAAACCAAAGCAAATTGTTTTTAAGCTCTTCTCTATTACATCTTTAATCATTGTGTCAATAATTAGTGCAACGTGAACTTAAAAAGTACTTGCTAAATAGAATTTGAACTTCTTATGATAGATCTGTTTAAATTCTTTTTCCCTTTCTTTTTTAGCTTTTGCTTTGATGTAGACAGATACAGCTGGGAATCTCCATCCTTGGTGGAATTAATTTCTAGACAAAATACCGAGTAGCTGGATCAGTAAATATGTGAGAATGTGACTATATGCCTATGAGTTGCAACTGCAGAAATTGTAGGTTGTCATGATCTCTAACTACTGATGACTTCTGCAAGCAAGATGATCTATCAGACTTGTACATGTCAAAATAGCAAGCCATCAAATAGGTATCAGCAACACAGCAACAAATAAAATAAGACTAAAGGAATGACCATGATGAAAGTTGCCTAGCTAACCATCACAGCATTTGCTTTTGGTACAGACCTCATTCACAAAAGCTGTCAAAATATTGTTCTACAGTATTTCAGAATGCACAGTTGCATCAAAATGCTCACATAGCAGGTGGACAGTCTAGAAGGCATCATCTTTACTTTCCTTGTGATATACTTTGACTTTGCTATCGATAGTAATACCCAACTTTTCAATTTGCCTTGAAATTTTATATCATGGCCCCAAGAGGATACTTCGAAACAACAGTCAATCTGTAATTAGAACATATATCAGGAAAATTTCTTATGCCCAGCATGACACTAAAGATCTGAATTTGCTGCCATTTACACTGACAGAAACATAATAGTGTCATTCTTTCTGAACATTTCTCCAAATATGGATGCTGGCAAGCACATCAGAGGCTGTCTGTCTACAGATGGATTAAGAACAATGAGTCAGACTCTCTACTTCAATAAAAAAAGAAACAAACTTATAAAAACACCCAAACGATTTTTAGTAAACCTGACAAGGTTATACAAATAAAATACAATACCTGTGCGATTTCACTAAAGCCAATTACATCTAAATAACCACAATACAGAAGTGTGAACTGTTCTCTGCCTGTTACTCATTAACCAAGCCTCATTAATCATAAAAATTTTTTTACACAATTCTGTGATTCTATAACTGCAGTTTTCCAATAAGGGTTTTGCCCAGGTGGCCTTGGCCAGCTACTGTCTCTTTTTTCCTTGCTAAGATATTTTGCAATAGCAGCTGATGAGTGAGAGTTGCAGAAAGAGGTTCTAGGCTTACACTCTGAATTAAATCTCTCCAAGATTAATCTCAATGTTTTATAGGGATTTTTTCTGGTTTTTTTTCATCGTAAATTGTATCATAGGAGTTAAGAAAAGTTTTCACTTATCAACAAAGAAATAAAAATCTACTTTAAATACTTTTCATGAGAACATTTACAGCAGTTCATTACTTGTGGGAATGTATTTTATAGTACGTTCCAAGGTAAGCACAAAATGAAAACAAATGGAAAAATAATTAAATATATTTAATTTGTTGCAAGGATTGACAAACAAAACTGAGCCAAAGCAAAAATAAAAGTCTATGTGAAGCTTTCCCCCACACTTTTCAGATATGTCCTGTATCCCATAAAAAAATGGAGGAAATATTAAAATTAAAAAATGTAAGGACCAAAAGTCAGTTAATCCTGTGACTGCAATACCATTGTATCTGTAGCAGCTAGCATTGCAATTTTGTACTAGGTTTTATTTCTTTCACACACATGATACTATTGAAACTTCTTTATGTACAATGTAATCAATACTTCTGAGACATTAAAAATTGGAACGGAATGTATACTAAAGTAATTTTAATAAAACCATGAGCAAAATCTGCACATATTAACTGTCTATATGCAAATAACAAATGTGTTCAAAGGTCATTTTCTGGGTGCCATTTTTATCCTTGTCTGTATCCTGTTTACTACAGTACCTTTACTGTTTTATCCATGAAAATAACAGCGAACAAGAACTGAAGATGTATCCTAACAGGTCTCATAACTGGTAATTTCTTAGGTTTCAGGATGAAAAATGTTAACTTATTAAGAAAAAAAAAAGTCTTATTTATTATACATTCTAAACATAAATGCATTAAATTTAAGTAAATTAAATTTAATTAAATTTAACGCATAAATGCATTAAACCAGGTCGTAATTTCTTTGCCGAAACATCTAACAAGAAAAATAAAATTGAAGGACTAATTCTAGGACTATGTCAGATCCTCCTTCCTTGGTCTCACGCTCCCCCATTCAGACAACTGAAGTAGCTTCAGCCCCAGGAAAATGTAGATTTCAAGAGAGCTACTGAAGCCAAACAGCATCAAAAACTCCACACATCTGAACTATTTCTTTGCAGCTTCTTGGGAAAGATTTTCAAGTCACTAAACCCCACGACATCTGGAGAAACATCCTCTCCTGAAGGGTAGGAAGGTTTACTATCATTTCTGTAATAGCTGGAGCAAAGATCATGTAGTAGAAACTTTTTTTCTGTTACCTAACTGAAAGGCCATACTATGACCATGGAGATTAATTTATTAATATCTTTACCTGTGTGGTTCAAAGTACAATTTGACTCATCACTGTAATTAGTTTGTGTCATTCACTAATTACTTTGAATTAACACTTTTAATGAAGTTACAATCAAGAATTTTTCAAGTGGTACTGTGAAACACAGCTTTCCTTACAGCTATTATACTAACTACAACAGGCAGCTGAAATATAGTCCTCAAATCCAACACCTTAAGCCTAAAAAAGCTTAAGGTGATCTTTTACCCCGGAACAGACATTCTTCTTTCACAAAAGCGGGAATACCAAAAGCTCAACCTCAAAGGTTGTTTAAACTATCCTGCCTTTTTCTTCTGTGTCCAAAGCATTCTGCAGTCTGCTCTTAACCTTGTAGCTGGGCAGAGATAACGTGATGCTTATCTCACAGGCAGGAGGTTTGGCAAGCTGCTTTTCATAGTCCAAAGCAAACAGCCCTCTGTGGATTGGTCAGCAGGACACTGTGGAGTATAAAACTAGCTTGGCCCCACCCTATGTCCCAGTATATCAAGGTTTAAGCTTCATTGACTCCAGTATAGCAACCTTAATCAAGATTTTTCATGCCTCAGAGAACAGTACAGCTGCTAAACTTTCTTTAATAAGTGTTTTATAGATGGAGAAGCTGAACAGGAATTAGATGAAAAGAGACAACTTACTTCTGGTCTTACTAAGCAGCCATTTATTAGGACTCAAACTGCAACACTGGTTTGCTCTAACATGAAAAAGGAATGATGGTTTAAGCTATTTAGTGAAGTCATCAAATCTGTCCTTGTCATTCCCCGTGTTTTCTCTTGCAGTCTGTGTTTGCTTCACATTCAGGAAGCCAAACACACTGTGCAAGTCTCAGGAGAAAGTCCTTCATTTCTCGTTTCCTATCAAGTAAAGCAGATGCAGTCATCTTCCTAGGGCTTACTGGCAATACTGTTTTTATAAAGCCCACCTTGAGATTTCCTAGCTTTTTAACTTTTAAATGAAATTAACTTTATATAACCTTACAGAGGCTGTATTAGCAATGTTTATGTTAAAGAAGACACAGGTATAAGGCAGGTCCTGAAAAGTGGCCACATGGGAACATTATTGAAATAGCACAGAGGATTTGTCAATGGAATATGTTTTGTCTTTGCAGACCAGATTTATTGTAGTAGATTATGAAAAAATCTTGTATTAAAGATCACATACTTTTCTCTTAAAAGGCATGTGATTCCTCTTAATAAAAAATTCTTAAAGGAATGAGCATGTATACAGTAAGCACAAGTCAGCATTTAGGTAACACTATGCACACACCATGGAATATGTTGGCTGCCCAATTAGCTGGTTTTGTCACATCCACTTCCACAACATTATATAATTCTTGTTTTTTAAAAAAATGCTATTTTCTTATTTTAGCCAGACCATTCAGATACAAAAACCCAAATTTCATCTGGGATGCTATCAATACCTGTACTTGCAAGTCAGCATTGGGTATGTTCCTGTAAGACTCAGCACTGAACAGTTACCATAGCTCCATGGTACTCTGCTCCAGAAAACACTGCTATTTTTATTATTGTTGTAAGGGAACATTTCCACTCCATTAAGGATTGGCCATGTGATAAGGCTGTGCAGAGGAACTTGTGTTAAAATCTTGAGACAGCTATATAAAAAACCTGATTGCTGCTGGTAGAGGCCTGCCAAGCATTTCTCTTGTCAGGTTACTCTTGCTTGATGTTCTCAGCTTTTGGCCTACATTTACACCTACCTTGTGTTTCAAACCCAAAGGCTGTTGTTCATCTCATCTCTGCTGATCTTATAGAAGAAGGAAACCCATGAAATTCACACAAGTGCAAGATGGAACTCTGGTCAGAAGGAATGCACTGAGACCCAGGAGCTAATCACAGCTCCAGTTCTCTAAGGCATTATTTCTCCTCATGGACCATCATCAGTCTTACTCTTTCCTTAATAACTGGCTCATAGCTTCCATTCAGGCCACTAAGCTCAAAATCTTAGATAATCTGCCTGTAAGGAAAATCTATAAATCTTTCTCTTGCAAAGTGCTCATTAAGACTATTCCTGCTGTTGGCAGGATCTACTGTCAGTGAACACTAGGTCAAAAAGCTAAATCCCTTACAGTTCTTCTGTATTTAATGACTACTGAGTCTGGAAACAAGAGGAAAATATTTTATTCTTTATTCAACATTAAATTATCTTGATTTATATTCCTGGAAAATTAATAAAATGCCTCTGAAGCAAACTATCTCTGCTTTATCTGCTGACCTGGGCAGAAATGTATTATAGAATAGTACTTCTGCTTTCAGTGCTGCATTTACTGTAAACTTGCAGGAAAATTCTGACAAGTGTTTAGGATTTATGGCCTGACATCAACTTAGCACTTGGCTGTTATTGCTTCCACTAATCTTTTTTATCAGAAGTCACAGCAGTTGAATTTGATGCCAGAACTGATGACACAGACAGGACCTATGCAAAATTCTCAAAAAGGAAGAGAAGATTTCCTTCCCTTGAGCTGTAAGTCATCCCTGCTTCTGAGCTCACAACAGAGACAGCTGCACACCAGATGTTCTCCTTCCATAACTCACAGTGCCATCACATGTAGGTAATACCACTTTCCTTGCTATACAAAGCTTAAATGAGTCTTGTCAGATTTACCCAATTTTGCTTCACAAACAGCATCACAATTATCCTGTATTTTATTGCACACCACAAATATTAAACTACAACCAGCCTGAATTATCAATAATTCTTGGTGATGACTTCCCAGGCTTCACAACCAGTCACAGATTATAAGGCATAGTTGATAGGGACTTTTGCAAGGGCATCAGGGAGGGAAAAAAGCAGGACATCTTATTTTCAGAGTTGAAAATTTTATTCAGATTTTCATAGCAAACGATTCAGTTATTGCTCTGCTTTAACCTGTTTCCTGCTTTTCTGTCTATTCTGTTCTACTAAAGGCTAGGCATTGTTAAGAACAAAAACATCCACCCAGTTTAGGAAGTGGATCATCCAAGCAAGGTGCTATCCATGCAAATATGAAAACTCACCATGTTTCTCAGAGGAAGAAAACCTGGTAACTTAAAAATTAAAGTTTGCTGCCTTTCAAATAACCACTGAATAGGTTAATCAGTAGCCAAACAACATACCAACACTAGAATTAGGCACTAAGAGAGAAAAAGAAAGTCAAGTACAACTGGTTCACCATCTTTTGCATCCTTACCTTTATAAAGTCTAAGCCCTTAAAGCTGGAAATGTTATTTACTGCTTTGTCAGGTATTGGCTGTATTTGTGAGTCAGACACATTTTTGCTAATATCATTTTCATGCACTGAAAATGCTGAACAGAGCCAAAATAAAAGAACAATTAAAAAACAGTTAATGAACAATAACTTTTCTTACTCTAATACAAAATTCTTGAAAAGTCTTTCCACTTCCTCACAGATCTAGATGAATACATATGCACAACAACACACAGGTTCATATTTGCATATTTGTGTTTGCATATTTGCAGATCACTTCCATCCTACATGGTCTTTATCAGTGATATTATGAAATGTCTTTGCAGACTTGTGTGTGACACACTTCAGAAGCTGCTGAAATAAGTTTCTGGTTGCCAACAGGCTTATCTTTTAACTTCTGCTTCTCTATAACAGAGCAGAGAGTCTATTATTGGAATGTTTCAGTTTGATTTTTCAAGTACCATGTTGGAGAGTAAAGATATAAAGCAAATTCTTCCATCTCTTTCATTCCTCTACTGCACCTTGAGCAGGTCTGTACTGAGCAAGCAGCCAGCTGTGTCTGAACACCACCTCAGTGGACCTTGGAGTATTCCAGACCTTAGTAGCAAGCTTTGTAGATTGCTCTGCCTAAGCTGCTCCTGTCTAAAATTCTACTTCTGACTGTATTTTCAGTTCCTTATGCTGCAAACAAGAGAAAGTAGAACAGCAGAAGTAAATATTATCAAGACTGACAGGAGAATTAAATGATTTTTGTCTCAACATCCTGTCCAAGATCCAATCATTTTAGCAACAGAAGTGAAATAAATCCTAGACAGATTGTTGTTTAAGTGAAATATTACCATTTCATCTTTCTAAAGAGACTTCAAAGAGAAAGGAACAAATAGCTGCCAAAAGTTCTTAATTCTGAAAGACCACTCAGGAAGGATAAAAAAACCTTTACATCCAAGATTGTGGCATTTATTATCATAACTCCTGTCAAGAAAGGAAAAAACTGTTCAGCTATATTGGATAAGTTTTCAATACAGAATGCATGCAAATTAATTACTGGGATAAACCTCTTGGAAGCTGCTTTCTAGTTAAGAATAACTAGTTTATGTCCAGATCAGTGATCTTGTTTTGTAGGTAAGTACATTTTAAAATTATATTTTTTCTCTATATTGCTTCTAAAATTTTACTTTTTTTAATAGACCAGTAGATAAAAATCAAGCTCCTTACTTCTGCTGATGTAAATTTTGCTCAATATTCAATTATTTTAGTCGCCCTCAACTAAAAGTCCACATATTCTGAAGTTTTGTATCAACTTTCACTGTGGCTTTCACACAGATTCCTCTGAGCCTTTTGTTGATATCTACAGCAAACCAACCCAGACTATGGGATTTGTCCAGTATAAGGACAGTGTTAGAGTTTTTTTCCTTACTGACAAAGACATGGCTGAAAGCTGTGGTATTGCCCAGCAATGTACAGCTGAAACCCAGACAAGATTATAGATTCATATATATAAATATAGTCTATATATTCACACTGAAGCTCAAGAAACACAACACAGAGTAATAAAATTGTCACAGGCCACAGTCGAAAGCATTTTATGTTTATGTGCTATAAGTGTTCTTCTTTGAGCTAAACTGATGACAAGAAAAAGCAGTGTGACCAGAAACACTGGACAAAATATAAAAACAGTACCATATGCAAAAACACCCTGGTAGTGCCCAAGCATATTAAAATACCAGATATCAGAGAGGTCTGTACAAAAAAAGCAGCCTTGGCATTCTTGTGGGTCTATGGAGTGACTCCTGGTTATTCTGATTGATCCCTCTTGTGGCTCTTCATCTCTATTTGAGATCTCTGCTCCTAAACTCTATGCCAAGCATTTAAAGAAACAAAGAATGAGCTCATGCACTTTAAAGTTGGGCTGATTACTGAATAAACATATAAGTAGATAGAATGGGGGTGTATTAGTCCTATCTGAGTGAAAATTCAAGCTATTATCAAAATCTTTAGTCATAAATGGAGATAAATTAAATTTCAGGACACACAGAGAAACAAGGAGAATAAGATGTGGCTTGAGACCTTATCTAAACTCCACTGAAGTGCAGGGATGCCAAATGGCTTTAACAAGAGTAGGTTAGGCTCCTGAAAGCCTCTTAAAATATGCTCACTCTACATTTCACAGACTGCATATAGCCCCATTACAATACTGTTCCAACTGTGCATGGATTTTTAGTGACCACATCAGGCAAGAAAGAAGCTGCTATCAAGGAAAAAAAAACAAAACAAACATATAGCACCCTTGCTTTCTACTCTCTTCAAGCTCCATGTGAAAGCAAGTGAACAAGTACAGTCAGCATGACATATGCTAATGATGGGTGCCCTTTAGGACATGTCAGACCAGCTGATGGTCTGATCATGCAGTAATGAAAAAAACCAAAGAAAACAGACTTTCCCACCCCTAGAATAGGGGTGGTCATCTGTCAAGATCGATAGAAATCAGTGGGTCATTTCAGAACAAGCTGCAAAGAAATCTAGAAATATTTTATTCAAGCAAAATCCCTAATTATCTTGCCACAATCCTAGCTGTCAGAAAGTAAGGACAAGAATGATGCTGAAGGCAGCACCAGATGGTTTCTCCTTTCCAAAACTTAGTGCATCCCTACAGAAATATGAGTGCAACTACAGAATATATGGGTCTTAGCCATAATTAATCTACGGCAGCAAATGCAAGCAGTAATTTCAAATGTGCTTTTTCATTAAAGATTTGAACATTTCTTAGTCCTAAGCATTACAGCAAGATCTAGTATTGTCTTTTCAGCTCTCCAGTGCCACATCAATGTCATAAGTATCCCTTATTACTTGTTTTTGAGCTTTTTATCTTCTTCTCCCCTGCTTTTTTAGACTTCATTTTTAAATAACTCATATCACTGAAAGCCTTAATTTTGCACTGTGTTCTATCCCAAGTATTTCCTTCGGTGCACTGGCTTTATTTCTAATGAAGATTTGAGGCAAGTTATTGTCAACCACTTCGACTAACTCTAGGCAATGAATTCCGAGAACCTCAGAGGAAGCAACAGAAAACCCGTCAGGGTGAATGGCCTTACAGGCTGATGATTTCACACCACGTTCTCTCCGAGGCAGCGGGAGAGTCCTGCAGCCTGACCTCCCCAGCCAGAGCCTGCCAGGGGTGGGCTGGAAGGAGGAGGTATGGTTCAGGGAGCCAGGCACGCTCCTGTGTTTTCAGTAAACACTGCCTGGAAAATGGGCCTGCTTTATAGCACAGATTAGAGACTGAGATAGATAGCAGCTGGCTGCGAGCTAGCGAAGCCCCGTGAGGGGAACTGCAGGATTTGCTGGGGGAAATGCCAGGGAATCGGGCAGCAGCTGGTGAAGAGAAATGTAAAGTAACATTGGTCTTGGTGAGGTAGCTGAATGCAGAATGGGTAGAGTTACATTACTGACATCCTCTGCTACCATCTCGGCTGTGCAGCTGCTCAGCCACTGCTCAAACCCTCCTTACTGCTTTCCTGCACAGCTGATCCTGCATCTGAGAATCGTTTGTTAGAGTTTCAGCTCCCTCCCTAAAAATTATTTGTGAGGACATAGATGCTGTAGTAACTGCAGCTTGTCCAGGTCAGTCCAAATACCCACAGGCAATATTAGCACTGTACTGAAAGCAGTCCCAGCTGCTTTGTCTTCCATGGTGCTATGCAACTTGAAAGTAACAAAATGCTGGCTTTTTGAAAGTAACAAACCACTGCCAAGTCCAACATAAAACCAAGTTTCTAAGTGCCAAGTCTACACCTCTTTTAAGCCTATTTTATAACTAGAATAAGGCTGTGTTTTCACTGAGGAAATAAAGATTTCTAGATGGAATCTGATATATTTCCTCAGCTATCCACTGAGTTTTTGTATTATACTTAAACATTATGGTTTTTTTCAGAGAAGAAACATGATTGTGAAGATTCTTTTCTTGGTTTGAGAACAGGCTTGGGAAAGCAGACAATGTCTAAATGAAGATAATTTCCATAATTAAGAAAACTGGGATTTTTTCAGTCTGTAAGTTCTTACCTTTCCCCAATGGCATATTCCTTATCTGCAGGCCAGCTTTTATCTATCAGTGAAGGAATTATTGAAATATACCACTGAAGTTCATGAGGGCACGTACCTCACCTCAATATTACCACTTTCTCTCTCTACTGACTGTGTAGGTGATCCATTTTGTGACTTATTAGAAAGATCACATGTTCATTAAAACATCTTATCTTAGATATCATAAAAAGATGAAATAGAAAAAGTTGCATTGGCAACATTAAATGTTCAAAGCCAAAGTCAAAGATAAAATCTCGCTAAATTTCCAATTTGAAAATTTCTTACATGATAAAAAAAGAGGAACAACAAAAAAAAAAAGCACTCATAAACATTTTTTTAGCTAGAGAAGTGGGATAATATTAAGAGATCTGCAGCACAAGCTTTTGCACTGACTACATTCAAGATGACCTTGACTTCCAGCAGGGCAATGCCTTCAGGGCAGTAAGCATGGGGACCACCTTAACTGTCTTCCTTTGTAGGCTTTCAAGATAAATACAATTAACTCAAAGCATGAAGGTCTGATGCATTGCATTCCAAAACAGAATACCTATAAAGACACTTCATATCACCCGTGGAGCTGTAGCAGAATGCCTCGACAAGCACAGCCACTCCTTCATCTTATTCTTGAGTTGTTGGGTCCCTGGAACACCCTTGCAGCTATCAGTACACAATCTGACAACTTTTAGACTTCAGAAGAAATAAAATCCAGATAAACTCTTCTTTTTTTGTTGGTAACTCAAATCACAGTGTGCACTCATAAAAGCATTTTTTAAAAATTTAAATATCATGCCTTGTTTTGGTAGCAGCTATATAACCTTTACTGAATGTTTTATTGTTACATACCATGCCTTGCAATAAAGGCATCTCAGTCATTCATTACTCTCCTGAAAATTGGATTGGAAATACTGGAAAGGATTGATTTTCTTATAAGGTCAGGCCATGAGCACACCTCAGTATGCCATTTTCCTTAAAGTAACAATGTCTTTACGTTTTGCTACATCTTTTCATTGTTGTAAAAGGAGGCCAGGTCAGTTGCTGTGCAATAAGGAGAGCGAGAACAAAACCCCAAAATATAAAAAAGCATTACACTGCAGATGTTTAAGTCCTTTTCCATCTGAAGCAATGCAGCACAAAACTTAGCAGCTCCCTCTCATCACATCTCAGCTCTCCCTCCTGTGACCAAGAAAAGCAAGCAACTCTTTTCCTAATACTCTTCTACTTTGCCTTTCCTGGTGGGAAGAGCAGTACAAAGGAACACACTACAGGATGAGGATGGAATTATTGCATGAACACTGTCCCTATGAACCTCCAAAACTTTCAGATTTGCTGACCACAGCTGTACAGTTTCTGCAATCAATGTATCATCCTTGCCACCACTAAACCTTTAAAGCCTTCTCTGGCCAACCTGAGTCGTGGCAATCAGATACTGAGACCCAACTCAGGCATCAAAATTAGCACTCAGACTTTCAGAAGATTTCTCCACTGTCCTAAAATTCAGGGTCTTTATTTGATGCATTTTGCTCTAAGCAGAAGACCCAGACTCCACTGTGACTGACTGCCCACTGTCAAATCTCTCCTTTCCATCTTAGTTCTTATCAGAAGTCAGACCACAAGCAGAAAGTTCAAGTGGGGTCTTCGGGATCTTGATAACGGGTTCCCATTTTTAGTAGTAAAACCCATTAAAATATTCTAGCCTTATTTTCTTTTCCTGTTTGGTGAGCTTGTGGTATGCCAGAAATGCTAGCTGTTCATTTGACACCATTCATTACTGTATATAGACTGTATTTCTTTCCCCTAAATTGCAACTAAAAATCATTGGCAAGCTAATATTAGTTCAGAACAGAACCTTTCTATGGCAAATGGTGTTACCTCCAGAGGTGATATTTTTCTGCTACAAATCATAACCTTATAACCTTTTCTGGAAGAAAAGTGCATCTTCAATAAAACTCACTACACATGCAAAACTGACAGACTTTATCATAAACTATGTTAAATGCCTATGTGGTTTAAATAGAGTCTTCTACCCAAGCATAAAATCATTTGACTGATTCTTTTCCCACTGTAAACAACTGAAACACCAGCTTTCATGATTCCAACACTTTTATCAACAGGGTCTATTTAGCAGCAGCTGTTCAAACATTTGTTAAATCACGTCACAGTAAATAGGAACATGGTGCAGTGTGCCTGTTCCTAATTTCAACTTAACCATAGCAATATTTAGCATGCACAAAAAATCGTTTGCTGCATGCATAGGTATTACCCCCAATTTTTTTGTCTTACTCAACATCTTGCAATTTGCAAAGGATATTGAAAAGTTACATAGGTAAGTAGCATCGAAAAGGCTGTAAGAGAGAAAGTGATTCCTTCACCCTGAAACCTAATTCCTAAGAATGTGCACACAGGAGCTCAAACAATCCAACTTTACACTGTGATGCCTAAAAGCCAGATCAGATTCTGTATTTATTTATTTTTTTTGTAGATACTGTAGCAGAATCTACTCTGCTCTAAAAATACCAGGAACCTGTTGTGATAGACACACAGCAATCAGTGAAGGGCCATCTCTAACACATTAATCTGAGAAAACAGAGATGAGAAGTGGCTTACTAAAGAAAATAAGCAATCATGTCAGGGAGTAAAATTCATATTTTCTCACTTTACTGTTACTTTCCAAGACCTTTGACATTTTTGGCTTCCCAAATGTGTCCTGACCTTACAGAATTTCTTAATACAGCAACCCTGAAGTTTCAACAAGCAAATTGAAAACTTACTGTGCTCTGAGTAAGGAAATATTTTCCTGCATCTCTCCCTTTCCTACAAGGAGCTGAGGAAAAACTTCACTAATTAAACAGGAAAAAAGATCATCATCTCCCAGAGCCATCCTACACCACCTGGAATTCACCAAGAGTGATGGAATCAGAAGCCAACTCCACTCAAAGCTGAGACTGCAAACACACATATTCCTCCTAAACACAGCTTTTAGGTGGGCTGTTGCTTGGCAGAACGTCAAGAACCATGTTAACAGCTTTACACACAGGTGAAAGCTGAAGTACCCACACAGTCTGTTTCCTTGCAAAGCTGTGATCAGTCTCATTAAGATTAGCCCATAATAATGTGAGAGAAAAGCTTTCATCAGCTTAGTCATATTTTTGAATCCCAGTGAAGGAATTTGAAGTGCTATTGGCCACATGCAAACTATATTGGTATAAATGCCACTTTCTCAACATTCACTAGCTCTTTAATCATGGTTATTGGTAACTCTTGCTCTCAAAACCTACAAAAAAGTAGATTACAAGAGAAGCACCCAGAAGCAGCCTGACTCAAGGAAGATAAAGATGCCCAGAAACCCATCCAGGATGAATGTATTGGCTCTTTGTGCTATAAAACATGAGATACTCAATAATGAGAGAGTGTATTTACTTTGTTACAAGAGGGCTACACAATCA
This sequence comes from Phaethornis superciliosus, assembly GCA_023637945.1. Lineage (NCBI taxonomy): Eukaryota > Metazoa > Chordata > Aves > Apodiformes > Trochilidae > Phaethornis > Phaethornis superciliosus. The sequence goes on along the minus strand of JAJQWJ010000016.1, from coordinate 12,417,670 downwards.
AATAACCACTCCTTTGTTTTGCTGAGCTAATGGCTTTACAGTCACTCTCCAACACCTGCAAGTCCAGCCTAACAGTTACTAAGATTAAAAGATATTTTTTTTTCTATGTGGTGGTTCTTAATATTAACATTAACTTCTAAATTCTGCTTCTGGGACCAGATTCCAATAGGATTGCATTCCAGAAATTTCCGACACAATTGTTAGAAATAGCACTGGAGGGAAAAATATAACTATTGAATGGATATTTTTAAGCATTTAGGCTATCATCTCTCACTGGGGTTTACTTTCACTAAATTTTTTTGAACTGTCTTGAAATTATGAAGCATAGAAGATAGTGTTTATCATTTAAAATAAAGAGTTTGCATGACCCCTTTTAAGTTACAGTCATCTGTGACCACTTAGAGTTTGTTATAGACCTATTTATTCAGTTTACAGTGTGTATTTTGAGTGTATACACAGCATAAGAACTAGATCTTATGTGTGATACAAGTTTGTTTCTAAGGACTAAGAGACTGGGATATTGACATTTCTCCATGAACTGTCTGAAAATGTTTTCTAAAGGGATTATGGAAGTTTGGGTGGAAGCTAAACAGAAAAACGTGTAAATGCAATTTGAGGGGTAGTGAACACCAAGTCTGTATCACCTTTTATATTTCAAGACCTCTAGCTATTTAGAAAATTAATTTCTCAAACTCTAGTTTGCATGTCTTTGACAACCTTCATTCAAACCACATGCAAATACTAAATGTGTTACTGTTAGGGGTAACATGAGATTCTTATTCATTTAATCATATTAATCTGTTAATTCCAGAAGACCATAGTTTTGAATTATATCATTATTTGCATTACCAGGAACTGGGAGACAGCTAAGCATGCAGTTGGTTCAAGCTTTCCTGAGGACTATTAGGGAGTTCTTAGTGTTTTGCATATGTAGACTCCTTTTGTATCTCTAAGGAGACTATTGACTTTGTACTCTTTGCTTGTCCATGTATGGCCACTGTTAGAGCAGGATACTGAGCTAGATGGACCACCAGTCTAAGTCAGTATATCTTTTATACATGTACTTTACATATAAAGACAATATAACATATATACACTCTGTAGTGGCAGGTCTCTGCTTCACACCATATATTCTCCATTCACCAAGACTAACGAGTATTTTTAAGGAGCTAAATTAGTTGAAATTATGAGGTGAATCACTGCTGCCTCTCCAAGCACAGCACTTTTATTCTGGCTAAGAAGTATCCTCTACTTATTTGTTTGATAAACTCACAAAAGCATAAAGTACTTCTAGCTAAAATAATCCTATAAAAAGAAGTCTCAGATTAGCTGAGGAGTGTGTACAAGGAGCTACACAGATGTAACACAGCTCAAAGTGACGCTGGTTACAGCATATCCACAGCCTGAGAAGACCTGCTACACCCCTGAATGCACCACTGCATTTCCATAAACAATCATTGTGTTCTTTGAATCAACAATGTATTTTAAAAATGAAAACTATGAACATGTATGCTTGGAACATTCAATCTGGGAAATTGGGAAAGTATGCTTGTCTTCTGTGGCTCCTTTTTCTCTATATTCTTCCTTAATAAGGCCACAGAGTTTCGTGGCCACTGAAGAATTCAAAGAATGCCATTAACCAAGATACCACCCTGTTAATTAAAGCCAAATAAGCCTTCTGAAAGAATTCCATAGCAAATCTCAAGTCTTACACACAGAAACTCCTTTTAAAGCCATAATATTAAAGCTTTCTGTTTTCCAGGAGATGTCTCAGCCTTCATTTTGCCTTCCATTCTCTGTCCAATAATTACTCCAGCACAATCATGAGAGTGGAGGCCCCTATATTATTATTCTTTCATAACTTATAAAGCCAAGGTCTCTAGTTTGGGCATCAAGAGTTTGTTTCCTCTGTTTGCTGTGTTGGTTTTAGAGTGTAGCTACACCTGTCTTTATCACAAAGAAGGGAAGAAAGGACTAAAGGGCACAGGGGGCAAAATGTATTGCTGGAACTTGTATTGATGGAACTTACATTCACTTGGGGCAAGGAAAGATGTGTTAATCGCTGAAAAAGAGGAAATAACATCAAGAGTAGCACCCAAACACTCCACTTGCTAGAAATCCAGAAATCTATTTTTCTGGACAGATGAAAACTGCCACTCAGATTTGTCTTCTATGAGTTGTCATACATGAGTATGACTGGAAGTATGCATAGCACCCCAGGACTGCTACAAAGAATAAATGATTTGGCTACTACCAGTGAAAGTGCTGCTGCATTTGCCCCAAGAAATAAATGTGGGCACATCTATATCTAACTGTTTCAGGAGTCCTGTCTCCTCGCTTTACTAATCCAAGCCATGAGAATCTAATCTTTACTAATCTAAGCCATAAGCTTCTCTTGTAGTCTGGTGTCTCTTCCATTACAGACAGATGTAGCTGTAAGCAGCAAAATTCAAAGCAAACCCAGAAGACCAAGCACATTCATTGGACATGAGTTTTACCATGCACCTCTGTGCTTTTGGACAGCAGTGTCTACTTATGTCTGTAATTTTTCTTCAAAAGATTATTTAATTATTCTTGCTTTTACCCTAAAGGGAGCTCACCACCCCTGGGCCACTGTAATTGGGTTTGTTACTGAAAAAATCAGTTTGTCTGTGAACAGGCATAGCCTGCTCTACCTGTATTCAGCTTTATAGCAGCTGCCTTACATCCCTCAATCTCCGAACACAAGGTTGGTAGAAAAGGAAGGTAAGACTTGACATACCTAAAACATTTTCATGGCACTTCCACTATGCAAGCACATGCCACTTTCCCCTTTATCCCCACCCACAAGATTAAATCACCATTACTGTGGATGATCTCTATTTACATGAAACAAACATATCCTATGGTTTTGTTTTGATACATATGCCACTGCTCAAAGGCTGACTGCAGAGAAAAATAAACTGATAAATCCAGCAATATTTGAATTCTTCCATTCTGAGGATTGCCACAGAATTTCCAGTTCTCAAAGCTTCTCCAAGCTTGTTCAGCTTTAAGACTTCAGAGAAGGAAAAGAGTTTGTGAAGTAAATGAGCCTGAAGCTCAGAAACTGCATCTAATCTCAAAAAATGTTTCAAATGTTCTAACAGTTTCTGAAATGAAATATAGCAACATCATGTCTAATTTGCAATGCAAAGTTTTACAAAAGCATAATGGAATTTAAAGGCTTTTACTTTTTTCTTTTTAACAATCCAGAGAATCTTTCTTCCAGAGTCTCAGAGACTGGCCCTGGCAACAAAAAGTGGCTGAAATACTTCACTTATGTTAGATACCACATCTTAGGGTAGCACAGAGGAACACACCGGTACTGGTTCTTGTCACAGTAGAAAATGGTTTGCAGCACTGCCCTTACGCAGACGCTGACATAATTCTTTCTCCATAACAAATCACTTCACATTGTGGTAACATGGCATTTCAAAATATGACAGCTCACTTTTTTGCAGCAAAATGAGAAATATCTCATGTGTTGTACTAAACTTTATGCCTCTCTAGGAGGCATATTGGTATCTAATCACATAGCTGATATAATGACTCTTCTCCACAGGCTAGCAATTAATGTAGAAACAGTGAATTACACAAGAGAGGGAAACATAGCTTACATTCTTTTTTTCTCATATGAAATACAGGAGCCTCTCTTCCAGTTTTGCCCTTAACACAGTGCTGTAGATGACATTGTTATAAAATATGAGGAATTGTGGGTGGGGGGAGTGGGGGACGAGTTTTGTTTGTTTTGTTGTTGTTGGGTTGGTTGGGTTTGTTTTATTTTTTTTTGTGGGTTTGTTTGTTTTTATTCTTGTTCTTGTTTTTTTGCTTTTGTTTTCTGTTATTTTTCAGGGCAGCAAATACTCCTTACTAAAATTTACAGTGTTTCAAAGTTGTTAGGTGCAGTCAGATTACCAACATCAAGTTTTAAAAATGTTTGCCTTGTGCAAAATGAGAGGATTGAGACTCCTGTATTTCTGGTTCCTCAGCTTTGAGAGTTGTCTCTGCAGCCTGTGTGAATCCCTGATACTCTCACAAGATTTTTACTTTAAATTCAAACCTGAAGCTCTAGAAGGTAGAAGTACAGAATCACTGCACTTTTGTTTAAGACTTAAACAGCAGTAACAGCACCTAAAAACCTCTACTCAACTCCACGTAAATTTCATTGGAGTAAAGCCCAGGTTTTGCTCACACTTGCTCCATAAAAGTGAATAGTGAATAATTCAAATGTTTCATTAATTTTGTAGGAACAGTATAACGTTAAAACAGTTCAAGTACTACCAAGCTTGGCTCAGGTTGACATTCACAGCTTGGGAGGTTTCAGTTCCAAAGGAAGGGACTCCATGAGGACAGTGCCCCGAGGAAGCTTCACCCCCACCTGTGAGGAAATAACTGCAAGGGAGCTGCAGCTGCAGAGGCAATTAGGCGATTTAGGGACATCCAAAACAATCTGCCCAGTGTTGTGCCACTCACTATCCAGCCAGCTGCACCAAAATCCGACTCTTTCTCCCCTCTAGCCAAGGGCAGTAACATAAAATAACTACGCTACATTAAATAACTACGCTATTGTTTAATGCGCTCTGTGCAAAAGGTGTGTTTGGAGGGGCGGCGGCTTCAGGGCCACTTCAAGGCTCAAGTCAGACGCTGTGGAAAAAATGGGTTGGCTCTGTACCTCGGTACGTGCAGCTGGGCTCGGAGAGTCAGAGATGGCTTTGTTTCTGCTGCAAAACTGGCACCAAGAGGGAGCTCTTGGGTGTCCCAGCAGCCCCGTCCCCGTGTCAGCCCCTCAGCCCTGACAGGAATAGCCCCGCAGGGGGGAGAGGCGGGAGAACGGCCCTTGGCGGGAAGGGGCCTGAGGGGAGGCGGCAGCCCCAGGGTGGCTGTGGGGACTGAGGGGAGGAGGCAGCCTCGGGGTGGCTGTGGGGACTGAGGGGAGGAGGCAGCCCCAGGGTGGCTGTGGGGACTGAGGGGAGGAGGCAGCCCCAGGGTGGTGGTGGGGACTGAGGGGAGGAGGCAGCCTCGGGGTGGCTGTGGGGACTGAGGGAAGGAGGCAGCCTCGGGGTGGCTGTGGGGACTGAGGGGAGGAGGCAGCCCCAGGGTGGCTGTGGGGACTGAGGGGAGGAGGCAGCCTCGGGGAGGCTGTGGGGACTGAGGGGAGGAGGCAGCCTCGGGGTGGCGGTGGGGAGTGAGGGAAGGAGGCAGCCCCCGGGTGGCTGCGGGGGGTTTTGGTAAGGGGCGGGCCAAGAGCAGGGCGGGCATTGCTGTGCCGCCGGGAATAAGTGGGTATTCTGTGTTTTCTTCAAAAGCCTTGTGCCTCTGGGAGGTGCAGAGGGCAAGGAGCTGGGGTACAACCTCCCCAGCTCGGGGCAGGATTGACACTACCCTGTCACGGCCAACAGCTCTGTTCTAACTTGCCTTTGAAATTATAGTGACAGAGATACCAGAACCTTTCTGGAAATCTATTGTAGGTTTCTGATACACTTATTTTATTTATACGAAACCTGAGGTTATATATATACACACATAATGCACACAGAGTTCAGCATCTCTCAATAGTACTCTCTGCAAAATAGTGCCTGACGATGACACAGTTTTCAGGTGAGATCTTACCTCTCTGTCCTCATTTCCCACTGGCCAAGCTTCAAGTCTGTGTTCCACAGTACCTGCAGTCACCAAAGCCTCGCTGCACTCTTGTGGGGCAGTTACTGCTGTTTCTGTCACAGTGGTAATGGTGCCCTGTCAAGTAGAAGGCATTTAGAATACTTTGACTTGACTTTTTCCCCTGAAAATTCAGGCTAGCTGTTATTTACACTTCAAAGTTTCTTGGAATTTGCAAAAGACATTTGCAAGAGTGGTCAAAGGACTTTTCTTGAAATTCAGCTTAGCTGACTGACTTATGAAAGTTATCTCCTTTTTCTCTCAAACAAAAGGGGGAAAAAACAAATGCGTGTACTTTCCAGCCTTTGCAATACTTCAGTCATTTTATGTAGAATGAATTCTGTCAGTCTTTACTAATTTAATGATTCATTATAAATAACAAATTGCTACACTTTTGATAAGAAAACACAATATAACCAAAGACTAGATTGGTAGACTTGGAACAAGAGAACCTCTTTTGACAAGGTATTTTTTCTTAGGGTGGATAATCTCAGCTGAAAGCCATGGTAAACCATAGCAACTCCCACAACCTTCAGCTTTTAGTCTTTTCCATAGCAGAAAGAACAAGAGTTTATTTTGTATTAATCTAGCTAAAAGCAGATTAAAGATGACACCTCATTGTAATAACTGCCTGGACCTATTTGCCTCAAAGTCATATGTAGAAAAGATAGAGAGACTCTGTGATGCCTTGGTCCTAGCTTCCAGTTGCAGTTCTGTAATGCAGAATTGCCTTCTGACATGGAGCAATCTACTTTTAATTCTTCAGAACAGGAAGAGGGGAATCTCCTTTTTTCAAGAGACAATTATTTATAAACCGATAATATCAGTAGTAGAATTATAAATACTGAATATAACCTATTGAAAGGCTGAAGTCTTGAGAGAAATGAGAAGTAAAATAAAATCAGAAAGACACCTTAACAGCACAAAGGATGAGGAGGAAGTTACCAACTAGTAATTTTTCTTCCTACACCTAATCCACAGCAGCCTTACCATCTGTTGTTTTAAGTCTAAACAATCCAGAATCAGACTGTACTTATCTTGAAATACTGATTTATTTATTTTTAAAACAAATGTCTTCCTTTACATTCTGACACAAACCTGTAACATATTCAGAGACATATTTGTTTCTGCCCTACCTAAATTTAATAATGTACTAGAAAACAACAACTACTTCCAGTAGTTGTCAATATGTATATCATTTCTATGGTGCAGTAGAATGTGTGTTGACTTTGACTTTAGGTTTTTCCCTCTATGCCTTGATGTAACTGGTGGTGAAGGAAAGGGAGTTCCAAAGACTAAAACAAACTGGGGGGGAGTCATCAATGCTTTGGAAACGTGGACATATATTAGACCAGTTTTGATTTGCCTTGAAGCTACATATACACAGTAAATCCACTCTAAAACCATGCAGGCTGAACAGGAGCAGAGAAATCAATCCTATAAACAAAAGCCCAATAGAAAAAAAACACTTGTCTTTTCATCTAAGACTTAATTTTAGGCTATGGAGCTGAAATGATCATCTTTTTTTTAGGTAAAAACCTTTGAAATGAGCCTTACAAACTTGTTCATTTACAAACAAGTACATACCACTCATACACACCTGCTTCTCCTCTTTAGTCCTGATTTTGGGTAAAGGTCCTTTCTGGCACTGATGGAAAAAAAGCTTTCAGAGCTAAAGTTGGTGTGTCCTTTATGTTACTACATACATGTCATCTTCATCAGCTAAAAAACCTCACCAACAACCTACTAAGAACAACAAAAAGAAACACCAAAAAAACCCCGCCCTAAGCAAATAAAAAAAATCCTGTAAGTTTTGCCACAGAATAACACTGTCTCTTGCTTTCTAGCAAGCTCATGTGCCTTGTACGGGCACGCTGTATCTCAGATACATAATGACTCAAATGCCTCTCTCTCTTACAGTAGTAACAGACAGGGTTGAAATGCCTCATGCACTGAATTATTATTATTATTATTAGACCTAGATTACCTTGGCCTATCTGGAACTTCAACCAAAGGCCTAATTTGAGCAATAAATAAGGGCTTTTAATAGGAAGTTTTCTACATCCCCCACAAAAACATCTGGTATAAATTTCACAAGGCTTACTAGCTGCCTTCTCCTGCATACATGCAGCCTTGAGCCACTTTGGCCTGCACAGGAAGCAAATCCACCCCAAAAAGGGATGCAGCTCCATAGTGCCAACTGTTGTCCTTTTCCCTAGTGATAGTTACTCACCTCTTTACAGCTTGCTGTAAATCTCCAAATTCATAGCAGAAAGACAGCCTTCTCTCTAGTGAAGACACTGAGGCCTGTAAGGTTTCACAACCTGGCTTTTCAGTAATAGTAACTTTTGTTTGACTCCATTTCCTCTGTATCAGATGAACTAGAGAAAACCTGCCTGTGACTAAATATTTAAATTTCATAATAAAACTCACTAGCTGTGACTGAAAACGGTGCCTGGAAACATTCTCTAATGCATTTAAAAATGCAGTTTGTAGATGCCATGTGTAGTATAATTTATGTACCATATTTAATAAATTACCCGAAAGAACTTTCCAGAAAATTACAAGAAACATGAAACCTTCTATGACCTTCATCTCTTAATATTGCTTGGGAGAACCCAGAGACTATCTCTGAGATTAAAATACCATGCCTGAAGAGGCTGACCCACTGCTTAGTACTGGAAAGTGGCACAAACGATGGCAGTGAGATCCCAGAGGAAGGCATTTGGAGCATATGTTCTGAACTGACATGCTGGCACCAGGCCTTGCATGTGCCATGCAGCTCCCCTAAAGCAGAGTTCCCATGACAATGATTTGAGCAAACTCAGATTTGTGCTTTACTTGTTCACTGAGCTCCAATCTCTGCCTAGTCAACAGTCTGCTCATATATATATATATATATATATATATGATTTTAGGATGAGTAAAATTACCATGAAGCTCATATATATATATATATATAAAAATATATAAATATAAATATATATAGATAGGAACTTTAGCTTTGACTGGAACTTCACCTTGCATTGCCTCTAGGTAGTTTAGACAAATTAACTGGCTCCTGTGCTGGCTGGTTTCTCTAACCCCAGTGCTATCTCACTGGAGCATTGTGTGTACAATGCCCTAAGGCAGGAATAGGCCATTTGTTTACATATAAACAAGTGGCACACTCCACCTGCACCAGTGTTTGTTTTTGCATAGCTAGCAGATAACAGGGCTGTAAATTTCCTTGCTAAATATTATAAACATAGATCTATAGAGTTTTTTCCTCTAAGAATTGTTATTTTGGGCCTGATTCTGAACACTCTTTCACCTTTTTTAGGCGGTTATAGCAGTAGTGTTTGACTTACACGTTCATGACATTTGGGTAAAACTCCGCTTTGCTTTTCAACAATATTAATATTACTTGTGGATTTCATTATTTTTTTCTAAAAAAATAGGTAATTTTTCAGCAAAATGCAAACTCAAGTGATTAAAATTGTATTTATTTCCATAATTTTCTATTCAATGATATACCCATACTGTTTAACGAACAGAATATTTTCTGACTGTTACAAGAATGACTGTTCCTGGTTTTCTCTATTCTGGACATTACTGGGTTGGGTTGTCTTCCTGATGCTAATTAAACCAGGTATTTTTCCCCATTTTTGTTTACAATTTCAGAATTCATCACCACAAGAGCTGCTATTGCTGAATGGATCCTTCTCCACATTGTCTAATCCTACCCAGATTTTTATTATGTAATTTGAGTACTGTCACATCACACTCAAAAACCCCAAAATAACTAAACAGTTGAATACCTAAAATACGTGATTGTATTTTCTTATTTTAGCATTAACATTTTGTACCATTCACATAATTTCCTAAGTTCATGAAAGATGAAACACTTGAAGATATTTTTTTGAAGGATACTCAAAAGTCTTGGCGGAAAAAATGGAACTTTTTAGTCCGAAAAAAAAGTTTGCCTAAAAAAATAAATAAAAAAATAATAATAATAAAAAAGAAATATATATATATAGTTTATCTAGTTGCTCCAAAAATAAGTTAAAACTTTAATTTTAATTTCTTTGTGGATTTCCTACAGGAAAAAAAGAAAAAGAAAGAAAAAAAGCATATGAAGACAAAAGGGAAAGGCAAGTTTGAGACATATTTGCATTTTATTCCAGCCTTAACTTACACAAGAATCAGGATCATTACTGAACTGTTGAATTTTCTCTCTTTACTGAGTGGCTTTCCAATTTTCTTTCCAGTTCAGTGGCAAAAGTTAGCAGCACTATTGCAGCTGCAGTGGTGTGCAAGGGTTTGCTTTTTTGTTTGTATCTCTACACTCTACAAAACCCCTGTCCATACAGGATTCCATTGCATTAAAAGTATGTATGGGGAAGGGATATCATGTGCTTCTTTGCATACTACTCTGAGTGGAAGGTCAGAGGCTTTAAGGCATACAGTTGCCTCAATTAAATTTGTCTTTTGAAGAAAGGAAACAAGTAAAATTGAATCCAACAAACACTGACTTCATAATGATTCTGGGTTATTCAGTCAATATTAAGCTCATAATACTACCCTAAAGAGAAGTAAATTATTTCAGAACACAACTTTACATATTTATAAAGATATTTTCATTATGAATATAATGCATAATTGAAAGAGTGTTTGTTTTGATATGCTTCATGGTAATTTTACTCATCCTAAAATCATTAATATGCATATCTTTGTGCTTGGGTTCTTAGGTTTCAAGTGCTGTTTATGTTTGTAGTGATAGAAAAATTTACTGTATTTGAGTGTGCAGTGTCTTCACTTGTTCTTACTTAAGTGATCTACTATTACAGAAGTGCTACAAATTGCATGGCAACAGAAATAATGCAGTCATTAACTTCATGCCACAGACTGGGAAACTGCAAATGCAGTTATACTTGATATCACCAACTCACCCAGTGAGACATAGATAAAGACAGCCTCTTTATCAAGGTGCATCATCAACATGTCAGGAATGTCTTGACAAGGCTCAGCAATTTCATAGCTCCTCTGTTGAAGTTCTGTCCCACTGTAAGAGTGGTTTCAAACTAAAAAAATGAGAGATGCAGAAGGCTAAAGAGAAGACGGCTCCTGCAGAGTCTAAAAATCTGTATAATGAGGTTAAAATATATATATACATATTTTATAATTTTAAGCTAATTTGTTAGCTCTTTAAAGAGCCATCACAATCACAATTCAGTTTAAGTAGGTCTCTGCTGGAAATGCATGTTAACTCCTTTCTGCAGAAAAGGTAAGGTGGGCTTAGTGTTTCTTTAGGGGCTGCAGCAAGGAGATAATTACATGCTGTAAGATATAATCACACGGGTACAATAAGGAGTCTAGGGCAAAGCAGGATGATAATGTTCCTGCTTGTACCTTTGACTGCAGAACAGGGAATTGCATTGTGCTACAATTTTTAACCAAGCCCATAATGGTGCTGTGTCCTTCCTGTCTGACTGTCAGCTGTCATGGCAACAACTTTGCAGTACAGACTAAAAGGGAAGGGATTTTCAAGTTTCTTAAGTGGAAGAAATCAACATGCAGGCCTTCAGGGATACATTTTGGGATAATGAGGTCCCACAACCAGAAGTATTTTGGTATCTCTTCAAAATCTCTAGCACAGTCTTGACAATCAGAGAATTGTTCTTACTTTTAGACTGTTGGTCTGCAAAGTATTTAGGTACTGGTTTCACAATAGAGCTGAAAAGTTTAAATAAATGACTGAATTTTTAATTTTTCTGAAGCACAGCATAAATTAAAATATGACTACTATCTCCTTCAGTATAATCTGAGTAGATACCTCTAGAGAAGCAAAACCAAATGGTTTTTTTAAGATATTAATGACAAGCTTGCGTATCACAACAGGCTGCATATATTGCACAGTTCTTTGCACACAAGTACAGAGACTTGTGTGCTTTGTACATATAGCTATCCACTAAAATCTAGTATCAAACTTTTTATACATTTTAAATTAAAAATATCCTTTCCAAATATAATCTGCAAACACAAACCATCTGGTAGATAAATCTCAAGAAATATATTGTAAAATGTAGGACACTTTACTGTTGGATCACATAGTTAAGAAGAATTACACCCCAAAGCCACAGAAGTAAGTCTTAAAAGGCATGCACAAACCAGTGTAACAGTAATGTACACAAATTAGATTAAGTAGTCGTGTAATTCTGCTGGTACCCCTGTGTCTGAAACAAAAATTTGGAAACATCTCAAGTTGCAGACTTTTTCTTTGCTCAATGCTGTTCTGCATTCACACTCCAGGGTTTAGCTGAGCCCTTTTGATGTCATGTTTGTTCATGTTATTCCCCCTTTAAGCAGTTACTTGAGATTACAGCCCATTCCAGCCATCACCTGTCCCACATGGCAACAGGAAAATAACAGCAATACTAACAAATTATTCTGACTACAAATGATGATTTTGTTTCACTCATGTTCCAGAATTTTCATGTTTCTGTCATTGCATTTCTAACTTTTCTTTTGTTTAAGTAGACCTGACCTATGCTATCCACAGCCTGCTTGACTGCTTCATTTTCATATTTATCACATTATCAACCGGTTTTTCCTGAGCTAAGGACTTATTTTTCCCCCTCTGCACAGAGTTAAGAAAGTTAAATACACTTAGATGTAGGAAAAAAAGTCCTGACTGACAATGCTCTGAGGGCTTTCAAACATTTAAAGACAGCCGTACCCAATTCCAAGAGATAAAAGGCCATGCTTCTTTGCATATTTATTTGCATAAATGCTAGCATCTAGAATTGTACACATTTAAAATATTTGCTTTAAATCACATTGTGTAAGAAACCCAGAAACAACAAATTGCAAGCAAACCTGCAGATGACTTAGATGACTGGAACCTTGATTGTGAGGAGATGACAAGTTGTCATCCCCTTTCGCTGCATCCATCTGATGTGCAAGTGGTTTAAAAATACTGACAGATACACGATATACCATGGAAACAGTGACTGCTCTCCATGCTTGCTTATCACAAATCTACTTAAGCTGCTCAGAGACAGGATTAGATAAATCTAGATTTGAAGACTATCTTGCTCCATACTAGCCAGAGTTAACTCACATTTACCACTCTTACCACTCTTGAGCACAACAGGAGGTAATCCTGTGGTCCAGGGGAATTCCTCAGACCTGAGCTAAATGCAGCTGTTAACAGCTGTGGGAGGCCTAGGGTAGGGGAGGATGTCAGAATCCCCCTTTTTGCATCTGAAACCACACTGTCCCATACAGAAGCCTACTACACAACAAAGAAAGAGATGGAGTAAATATCAAAACCCATGCAAGAATTGTGCTAACTTTTGAAAACTTTTTTAAAAATAAAAGGCCTATAATTAGAGATCTACCCACTTACAGTATAGTGAAATGTATGTATGTCATATGGGCACTACAGTTTAAGTCAAGCTAGATGATGGCATTATTGTTAAATAACCAAGTTCCCAGCTCACAAGGTAAAAAAAGCATACCTCTCCACCTGATCTGAACTTCTGTCATTCTTAGAATTCTTTCCATAAACCATTTAGTAGCTGCCCTATTCATAGGAAAATGTATGGCTAAAGCTAAAAGGTGTTGGGCTTTTTTCCTCCACTACCATTGAAGTTAAACATAATAAATTATGCCTAATTTGCATGTAAGTTTGCATACATAAAACCCTCTTCACAAACTAGCAAACAATACACTCCTCATGTCAGAACATATTGTTTAAACAGCAGTATAAAAAAAAAAAAAAGCTAGTGAGCCATAAGGCACATCAGCAGCACCACTGCTCTGTTACCAATATTTTGCCGCAACAAATCTACACCTCTACAAAGGCAAAAAAAGGGAAATTAATTCTGCAGCTTCCTATGTCTCAGTGTGCTGCAGTCCAAACAACCTCCACCACTTTGTGGGACATCCTGAAAAGAAGGAACTTTGCAGTCCTAGATGAACCTGTATGTAGCATTTGTAAGCATAAACGACACAAACATTACCCCTCTCTTTCAATTTCCTGCCTGGAAGTGTACATCAGCTAATTTCTGATTAGCCGTTATCTCGATGTTGCCATCACACTTTAGCATTGCCATTTTGAATGGATTGCTTTTGGAACTGGTGGCATTAAAGGAATAAAAGCATGTTCCTGATCCAGCTGGTCATGCTGATATGGCAGGTCACTTACACAATTTCAAACTTGGAGAGAAAACTCTATTTATATGGTGTGTAGTCAGAGCTGCTGACAGCTCTTCATGAAAAGTATCAAGCATGCCAAGGATTAGCTCTGTTCACCTCTTGGAACTACATATGCAGAGTTTGATACTACCACCTGCTTAGTGCCTGCTTACCTTATTGACCTTCCTCATCTCTCAGAGGAACAGGAGCAAGTGAAACTAATTAATTTAACTCATTAGTAGCAACTAGAAGACAGCAGGACATATTTCTGTCTGGAAAGGATTGAATGAGAGCAGTTCAGTTACCTAACCAAAGTGTGCATAACAACCAAAGAATTTTGCTGGAAGTCTGTCACACAGCAAAAGCACATTAAAAAAAAAAAAAAAAAAAAAAAAAAAAAAAAAGGTGCAGAAAACTTCTGTCACCCTGGGTTATGGTGCTACTCCCCTCAGATTTCCTCTGAGACATGTAGCAGAAATGAAGGACCACTTCCATCATCAACAAACTGTGCAGCAGATGAAAATTCACTATTTGTTTTGCAGCCATTTCCATTTAAAATGCACTCAGCTTACATTGCCCAAGACATTTGTTTCCTATGAGCAAAAAGCAAGCACAAAGAATTTCCTTGCCTCCTAGTTAGATAAACTGCATGAACTGAGGTATCTGATTTGGCATCACTTCCTGTACCTTTCCTTGTGACTTAGGCAGAAAAATTACATAGATCTGGGTCAGCTTTTTCTCAGATCCATTGGAAACAGCTGTAGGAATTGCTGTAAAAGGCCATGAACTGTCAGTATCATGCATTGGCAAACCTACTGGGAAAAAGTTCATTATTTTCCTAACCTTGGAATGTTTTCACATGAAGCAACAAAGAAACTATTGACAACACTGAACAGTGACGAATGTCACAATGTATCCCATTGTGAGAGAAAGGCTGAATTCAGAATCTGTCTCTCTAAGTCCCCATTGCTATTTACTGGACAAGTAAATACTGGAATGTCATTTTCCTTTACAAATACCAGCACCACACCCCTTGGTGTCATCTTTGAACATGGGGTACCATTTAAGCTCGTATCAGTTTATCATGTGGAACATCAGGCATTCCAGAATCATACAGTTAAATACAAATCTTTAAGCCTTGCAGACCAGCTTTGCTCTTCTTCCACTTTGTAAGAATATTACAGTCTTAAATGTTAGCTTTATAAGAGAGGTATGAAGAAAACCTAAGGTATTTTGCAAACTCCTTTAATGATATTTTGTACAGTGTCCTGCAGTTTCTCAGTTTCTTTTTCTAACACCTATTCATACGTGATCAAAGAACTCATACAACATTTGGAAAACTAGGTAAACAACAATCAGGTGTTCATATCCCTCCTTGTTTGCCAAGCACTGAAATAATGTTCATCACTCTATCAAGAGGCTGAAGCACTTTGGATGTCTTTTTTTCTTTTTGGGGAGGCAGTAGAAGTGGTGGTGGTGTATTTAGAAGTCTCCCATTGTGTACAGAAAGCAGCCAAGGGCTGTAATCACCTCACCAAATTGCTTCTGTTCCTTACAGAATGGTTTCACAGGGCACTGTGTGCTGGCTGTCACTTGCCTCTGCTGAGATGGGAAAGGTTCTGTCCCATCACTGATCTGCACACTGAAGTGTCTCATAATCACATCAAAACTGACTCAGCATAAACTATTTAAGTTAATATTATCAAGTCTTAGTAGCATTTTTCCTGAGTCTGTTTCACTCTGACTAAACCAAAGAAAGAAATTACTATGTAAGCATTAGTGAAGGTAGAGTTCTCAGGATGTGTGAGGCACAGGAGGGGTTGATGAGTGGCATGAAGTTCACAGGCAGACAGAACAGTGAAGCAGCAGCTTCAAGGCAAATATTGAATGCTGCAATCAAAATTTATGCAAGCCACTACCATTAATAAAGTAAACAGCAGCACAGAATATTCTTTGACTGGTTTGCCTAATCCAGTAAAAAAACTCCACAAGCTTGGCCCGTAAAATAAATATGGAGCACAGAGTTAATTGCCATGCAGATTAATTACCTTTCCTGCACACTGACTCTTAGTAGATGTAGCAGACCTTACAGCTAACAGCTCTCTGTTGTATCTTCATTATTTGTGCAAACTTGCATCCAGTGCAAGTGGATTGTGCATCCAGTGTTGCTCCTCTGTACTCTTCCCCTAAACTGCCTGTAATTAATCTGATCAATGACCTGGTTTGGACTGGGTGAATGAGCAAGTCTCACAGCTATTTTACCTCAATGTAACTTCATTTTGCTTGGAGGTAGTGGGTTCTTTTGGTTTGTTACAGGTCCCAGTTTAATGACTTTTTTAATAGCATACTTCAAAACAACAACAAAGTGTCAAAAAAACCCCACCTATAAACCAAATACTTTTCCATCCAATAGCCATGTTTACCATATTGGCAAAATACAGAAATTGGAGCATTACCTTTGACAGAACAGCGCAGGTGCTTGATGTGTGGTAGCTCCAGAAAGGTAGCCTATGGCTGGTTATCAAAGCCAATTTATTCTGGAAAACAGAAAAATACAGATGAAGAATGTTCCTTATGTTTTATTACAAAGCAGTTCTGTTTTGAGGAGAACTTGGATTACAATGCATGCAAATCATCTTTCAATTCCTCTTTGAACAGAAATTTCACCAGCTGAGCCAATGTGTCAAGCCAGTTGGTTGCAAGGGTTTTAATTAATCTCTGTGGTCAGGAAAAGCATACCTTTGTCTGGCACATTGGGAGAACTTCCTCATCACACATAAGCCAGAAGTCCTTATGTGTCAACAGCATCTGGAGAGAAATGATGCACAAACTCTTGTCCTTTTGCATATTTGGATTTCATTTTATTATTTGGGACTGGGAAAGAGGAAGAGACCAACAAAATGTGGAGTGACAAAGAGGTTGCTTTTTACTGTCTGTTTTTTAACATCCTCATTTTTAGCATTATTTGCACCCTATTTTTCCCCACAGTTTTGCTCTGTAAGTCCAAATGAAATAGTTTCCATTTCATCACTGAAGAAATCAATTTCCTCTCAGTTTTGTGAACTACATACTCTTATTTCTATGAAATTCATTATACTTTTGCTGAATGCCAGACATAACAGCACTGACTGAATGCATTTCTCATTGGGCACATGAGGAAATCTCTCTACAAGAAAAGCTGCCAGCAGAGCATGTTACAGCCCACCTACTGGGCTGAGATTCTTGGAAGGACTCTAAAACTGAGGGTGAGAGCTCAGGTCTCAGCACATGCCTGAGAAACTTAGTCATGGCAGAAGGACATCACCAGAGGATAGTTTTATTCTTCTTTCTTAAGCAACAATGCCAGCAGAGTGGGTAAGTTTCAGCTTTCAAGTGAGAACTCCTCACAGAAGGGAGAAAACTATGAAGAGTCAGGGCAGCCGTGATAGCAAAAATGTTTACACACAAAAACTAAAAAAATAAGTAAAACTGCAGAAAAGACTGCAGTTATATTGGGCAATTAGCATTTGAACAATACAGTCTAGTTTTGGAAATTTTAAGTTATCAGCACCACTTAGCTTCAGCAGGGAAACCCTAAGGATGATTTTTGTTTAGTGGTATTTTACATAATAGCAGCCAATTACATTCCTCAGGCATGCAAATTTTGATTGCCTAGACATACCCTGTCTTAGTCTCTGACCTTCTGTAACTGTTAAGCTGCTCTTTCCTCAGGGAAGCTGCTGAAGTCAAACTATTAAGATGACTTTTTAAAGACATTAGTATAGTACACACACACAGGTACACACCCTTTTATACAAATGCTTTATTAAAAATGCTTCTGAGGGGGTCTGTAGCAAAACTATACCCAGAGTCAAAAAAAAAAAAAAAAAAAAAAAAAATCAAGACAAACCAGTTGTTATTACATTAATAAGTTTTCTATCATTCCAAAAGTCTGGTCAGTGCCTAGAATGGAACAGCTAAACTTGCTGTCTATGTATGCTGCAGTGACACTACTCTACATAAATGTGGTAGTTTATTTCTAATATTTACACAAGGAAAAACAGCACAGACTTCTAAAAAAATTAAATAAAAAGCTCACCGAACAGCAACCTATAAAATATCTGCGATTGATACAATGAAAGATCCAGCCTTTGGAATTGAAAATCAGAGACATTTAACCTTTCTACCTCTCCTTTCTTCTCCCTTCTCCCTCCTCCTCAGTATTTAAATTCTTAACTCAGTAAAAATGATTCATTGATGACATTAAAATAGAAAACATGTTTTCATCTTAGAAAACATATGTATTAAATATATTTTTTTTTTTCAGGACAGATCCCTTTTTCCTGGTGTGAATAGATCTGCATGTATAAGGAAAAATAAACAACACCGTAACTGGAATTGAAAACATTAAGATTTGACTGTACCAACAGAAGACAATTCCATTGTATTTTGTTATGCTGCCCTCCAGTTTGGAAATGACTCCTGTGTGCATGATGATGCCAGCTTGCTTCATAGCCCTATTCCTCCTGGGGTTGGAAGGGGATTAAAATTTAGACAAAGGATGCACTAATTTTAGAGAAACCCAAAGCCAGCACCCACCATTGAAGTGTTACTCACTATGCAATAGTTTTTACACAAAATCCAGCAGTATCTCAGAATAGCTTTGGCCAAGTGAGAACTTGCCAAGCACGTCTAGTACAGGCAGCCTTCTCCAGCAAGAGGTTATTTAGAGATACAACCACAGCTCTATTAGCATTCACAAAGCATAGCAATATTAGTACCACGCCACAACAACCTTCTTGCTTAAGGACTTCTCAAGGATGTCCATGGAGGACCGTGGCTGACAGAAATACAAGCAGAGTGTCTTAGGAGAGTTCTTCACTACTCTTCCTGTTATTATCCCTTATTCCTACGTGGAGCTGCCATATGTGGCATGTTTGTGACTTGAATAAGTATAATAGGTAACAAATTTGTGGCTGTCAGAAGGTAGGCTGTAGTGTGTGTACCAGAGGCAACAGGCTAATACTAATCATCTTCCCACAGATCATTTCCTCTCATACTCAGTTATACTCAAGTGTCTTAGAATCCTTCATTTAAACCTCTGTTCCTTCCCTGGAATACAGGGTGTTATTTGTGCCAATACTGCTGTAAAAATGGGTGTTAAACTGGTTAAGCACGGAGTTGCTGTAGCCAAGGTGGCTGGAAGGCATGGAATTGGACCACTCTCCTACACTGTGACTGGGGATATTGGAGAGTGGAGAGTAGGAGTTAAAGCCTGCCACATTCTGTCCCATTTTATCAGTGGGTTCAGAATTGAGTCCCAGAGGCACTGAGCGGCTCATGGAGTTGGAGCCATTAACGTAGGCAGTCATGCTGGAGAGAAAGCTACTGAGGCATGGGCTGCTGGGAGCTGGAGATCCCTTCTCAGGTGAATGCTCAGTCCCTGGTGATGGGTTTTCCAAGATATCCTGATGCTCTACAGCCTTGGGACTGCCACTCAGGACACTATCCTCTGATTTCTCAGATGCAAGGGTGGCAGCACTAGCCCCAATGTCAGACTTTCTTTTCCTCTTCCTGCGGAAGTTTCCGTTGTCAAACATCTTTTCACAGTTTGGGTCCAGAGTCCAGTAATTCCCTTTTCCTGTCAAAGGACACAAAATCATTTTTTAAGTTTTAAAATATTCACACAAACAGCAAAGAACACTCATCTAGGATATATATATAGCAATATGTAATAACACTCATCAGTGTTATTTCACAGAAACAAAACAATTTCCACGAGCAAAAAACCATGTATTTTTAAATCAGATAAAAGCGGAAGTCTGATGAATTCAGAAAAAAAGTGTGATATTTTGGGCTGTGTCCTTTAGCTCCGATTCTTCATGAAGTAAAACTACCTGGAGGGGTTTTTTGTTTTGTTTTGTTTTCTTGTGGAGGAAAGGAAGTTTTCAGGATGTAGCTGGTCCTCTGAATTTACAGCAGAGGACTATCAAACTCCATACGGGACTGCTTACTCTTCCAGATTCTGTGGGGTTTTAACAAGATAGAACCAGATTTTTGGCCCTCTGTGGTAGTATAATTGAATGGCTTTTAAGTGTTCCCAGTGGTTCTACACAGCTATTGATAGAAAACAATAAATAAAGGAACAATCTGACAGCCTATTAGCCAAGGGGTTGGAAACAGCAGAGCTGTGATTCCAACCAAAAATTTCTGTTTGAAGCAGACAAAATAAAAGCAGTCTGCTCTCCTCTTGAGAATTCCTGTTGACCCCCTAAAACTACTGTTTTTTTCTTGACACATTTGGATTTTGCCTTATCCCCCTTTCATTAATTCCCAGTTATGTTTGACATAAGCCATATGCATTACACTAAATGGGTTTTGAATGTGACTTGCTCAGTTAGGCTGCTCCTGTGCCTGTTGAACCTCGTGCTCAGCACATTGATCAGTTCTCAGGAAGACCCAGAGAAGTTCAGAATCCCCTTCCCTGCAGATTTAAGAGCAACACTGGCTCAGGCCTCAACTAAGCATAGCTGCCTAAACAGTTCAGATCTACAAAAATAAAAGAGCTACCACGTGTATGTCCTGTACCGAGGCTATTATGTCTCCCTACAATGTACAGGGCATTTTTAAATTAACCAAGTTTTTAAAAGAAGGTGGAAGGGGAGAGGAAGAGAGCTATACCTGGATCATCTTCATCTCGGGGCACCTTCTTGAAGCAGTCATTGAGAGACAAGTTGTGCCGTATGGAGTTCTGCCAGCCAGCTTTGCTTTTGTTATAAAATGGGAAGTTGTCAGCCACATACTGATAGATCTGGCTGAGAGTCAGCCTCTTTTCAGGTGCTCCATGGATAGCCATGGCAATAAGTGCAGAGTAGGAGTAAGGAGGTCTAACCAACTTCATAAGCTCTTCTTGGGATGGGAGAGGAAGCCAGCCGAGGTCAGTTCCTCCCAAGCCATGCATGTTTGGCAAGAGCTGCCTTTGCATCCCATAAGACTGAGGAATGAAGGGATTGGCATTGGATCCCGTGAGATATGGTGGCGGGGTAATGGAGGGTCCGTTTAGCCAGAGGTAAGGATTGGGAGTGGCATTGTAATCCGTCGTCTCGAAGGTGCTTGGTCGCTGTGGACTGGGGATGTTCTGTGGATGAAAAAAGTTCTCATAGTAGATATTCATCTCTGGAGGTTCCTGACCAATGTTTGGAAATTGAGGGCTGCAGCGTGGTGGCGAGTGGGTTTGTGGATCAAAGGAGCTCATGCTCTAACACAGGCAGCTGCTAAGTTCTGACACACCTGTGCTGGTGCTCCTTCCCTGAGACAGGTGCATCACCTGTGCCTTTCCCTACCTTCTTATGCACCTGTAAATGTTTCAACTTGTGCCACAGGCTCCACCCCAGAGCCCTGAGTGGCTGCAGATGAGGACGATATCCTTGTTGGAATGCTGGCAGTCCCAGCCAGTCATTGATGTCACATCAACCAAACATGAAAGTTACAACTGTTTATCTTCTTAAATGAATGAAGGAATTTTCCACTAATGTGATACACACAAAGGAAGCCAATGTGCAGAGATCTCCCTTCAAAATGAAGCTTTGGCATTTAGTATCTCTTTTTAATGAAAAGCCATCTTGTGCTGCTGGCAGTAACACCTCAGGATGCAAAAGCCATTGTCACTTATCAATGGAAACAGGAGGCACATATATATACTTCGTAAAAAAAAAAAAAAAAAAAAAAAAAAAAAAAAAAAAAAAAATAAAATAAAAGGTCAGATGTCCTTTTCTTTTTGTAATTTTAATTGCAGAGTTGCTTGTACTTCCCCCTGGGCAATCACAGTACTAGAGGCATATTCTGTAGCTAGTTACTCACGTGAGTCATCTTACTGATATAAATGGAATTGCTTCCTAAGGTAAGGATTAATCCTGTGAGAAGAAAATTTCAAGCTTAATCATCAAACCTTTCTTTAGAGCTTAAATTGGTGAACTGTGATGGGAAATCATTATTTGCTGCTTCCACTTTGCTGCAGAGCAAAACTTCCAACAGGAAAGAGGCAGTGCTCAGCACAACTAATTTCCAATAACTCCATTATATCTATTGAAACAAAAGTTTATTCCCTAAAAATTAAGGAAAAACCTGTAACCCTTTTATGACTTGGAACACTACTTTCTGCCTTGCACAGCACTCTGCAAATTTGAGGGAGGAAAAAGCAGAGCTGCAAACTCACCACCACCTGTCTCAGAATGGGACAACTCTTCAGACTCTGTCACTGCATAAAAGACTGCATAAAAGTGGAGTGAAAAGCTTAGTAGCAGTTTCCTTCAGAAGTGATATTTGCATATTTTATGTTTAGGGCACATACACACACATTTGGAACTTGACTCAGCCTTAATCACCTGTGCAATTAAAGTCGTGGTATGTCAAGGCCTTTAAGATTCCCATATTTCTGCAGAAACACGAGTTTTGACTTGTAGATTTCAATTCCTGGCTCTACGAAAGACTGTTTTGCTACATCACACATTGATCAATTCACCTGCTCTTTCATGCTGCACAAAAGTGGAACATAGTGGAACATTTTCTAAATGACAACTGCTGTGCAAAAGGTGACTTGACCAAGAAACCAAATAATGATTCATTTTTCAGGATGTAGTAATGAGTACCTGCCTCCTCATGAAAGCTATCTAAAATAAATTTATTCTCTGTAAGAATATGAGTTACAAACATGCAAAAACCAGCATTGCCTAAAGCTTAGTAATATAGAGATATATTTTACAAGTGTAACTGTAGCCCCACAAATACTGCTAATAATCCTCTCCTGTTTCCAGAAGGGTCAATGGAACAAAATGTTTAAGAAATGCTCCAGTAAGTAAAAATAGGAGTCACTTGTACAATGAACTAAGTCCCATAACGTAGTATAAAAAGAAAAAAAATTAATAAACTTGATCCTCTCAACAGATTAAATTTTGCTAAAAAAACTCTTGAAAACAAGAAAAACTTAGAAGTCCATTACTACTAATGGTTTGTTTATTCCAAGAAGTAAAAATTCAAATATCATGGACTTGGATGGGTGGCCTTTAAATACTTATTCCCTGAGGTGCTCTGTGTGCATAGTTACAGTTAAGTAAAGTATACTGAAGGGGGTGCTGAGTGAACATATGCTTTGAAAATATGCCAGGCTATATAAAGGGGAAAAAAAAATATTACTTCTGCAACTTCTTCTGATAAAGGCTGTAAAACTTCCTCTGCAAATTAACCTTTATGAAGTTTTGGTGCAGTGAATTTTAACAAGGTCAGCCATGGTTGCCTGACAAACTCATGTTCCTACCAGACCTCCCTTCTGGTCTGTCAATGTAACATCTGAGCAAAGTTTCAGAAAGAACTAAGCAAAGCAGGGACTTGGGTGAGGAATGGCAAGCACTGCTTTCTGAGCAATGAAGCCCCAAGCCAACTGCAGGCTTCTGCATACACAGCTCTGGAAGGGGCTGCATAGGTAGGATCCCTCCCTGGCATCTGTGTGCTGGGCCAGCTTCTAATACAGACACAATCTGATCAGCAGCATTTTCCTTCCAATTGACCATTCCAGATTTACTCAGATGGGAGTATAAATAACGCTAGTAAAAATGTTGTCAGTACACACCTTGCTGCCTGAGGATCACTGCAGCACATGTTCCTGTAGACCTTCAGGGGCAGATCCTCACACAGAGAAAAAAGGCAGCAGAGAATAAAGTTTGCTCAAGTAGGGCTGGTCAGAACTGGAGTAAATAAAGTTCAGCCAGGAATTCTGCCTTGGGATCCTCACCACTGAGGCTGTTCTTGGCAGGGCTAGAAGGGGAAGGTAGTAATGACAGAAGTGGAGAAAGAGAAATGGTAAGCCTTTTATATAAAGAGGCTGGGAAAAGGTGATATGCTGATCAAATTATGCTAAGAGATGATCTTTAGGGCTGAAAAACTCCAGAAGTAAAATGGAGGCTGATGCTGGAGTAGTAATTTAGTGAATATTACCTCCAAAGATCACAATGCACTGGAGTTAGTGAGATCTTTGTTGGCAGGATGCATCATGTTTTTAACACTTTTTTTTCCTACAGTACAGCACTGTACAGCCCTGAGTGCACAGCTCTCCCACTTGGAAGCCTGATCAACCATGGGTTGTTGTCAAACTAAACACTGTTGCCAAATCTTGTGTTATATTAAGATTTACGTCTCTTGATTTCTTAAGTGAAACTCCAAAGGCTGAGCCCCTGAAAAACTCATTATCCCCAGGTTTTATTAGGCCAGCTCCCAGGTATCCCTCTGCTCCAGCCAACAGTATTTCTTCACAATGATTGCCATCTTTCAAGGGAAAACTAAATTGTCTGAAGTCTTGGGTTCTGAGAAGTTCAAACTGATTTCACTTCCTCAGTATTTTTACCTATACTCCAAAGTAACTTACTTACACATTTGGTACCTACATTGTTTTGAAATGCAGTAACTTGGGAGAAGTGCATACACACCAGCAGGAAGCAATAAGGAATCAAAAGGGAGAGAAAAATATATAGGAAACTGTACACGTTTGTAATGTTTTGGCTGAGATGCTCCTACCTACCTTCTTAACTACATAGCTTTTGCAATGATGAAGCAAAATAAAGCATGATAGCTGCAAGTCTCACAAGCACTTTTAGGCCATCATAGTGTTGCACAGCATGACAGTTTTAGAGAACTCAGAAAAAAAGCATCACACGTACATGCTGCAAAGTACGAGTGTAAGACACACTCTAACAACTAAAACAGATTAAAATTTTTGTAGTGGTAACTTAATCCTGGCAAACCTTAAAACATACTGCATAATTTCTCTCTCATATAGCCAACATACTGGGCATGTGCACTTTAGCTATTAGTCAGAAATTAAATTGGTTATTACATGTTATTCAGATAATGACACATATTGCCAGATAATCCTATGGTGCAGAGATCTACTTTCAATTAATATGAAACTTTAGACTGTACTGTTAACACTGTGTAAAACCAAGTCCTGGTGTATTACCACAGCTTAATACCTGGATGAAGTTCATACAAGATTTTCATGGGGTCTTAAAGAAAAGGAATGATTTTTTTTTTTTAAAAAAGACTTCATCTGCAACTCAGTATACTAAGCAACCCACCTCCTTGTTTCAAATAACTTACACACAATTCAAAAACACTTCTGTATCCACTGAAGTGGCAAATTACATAATGGCAAATTACCTGTATTCTGTTGTCTAGTAGGATGCTTGTAGGAGCCTTGATGTCTTGCAATAATCACCTTCCAATGTATGCACAAAATAAACCACACCATCAGAAGAATCAAGGTGCAGCAGGCAAAACAACGCTATCTCAAGGTCACTTGAAAAAGCATAAGAAATGTAAAATACAGTACTGCAAAACAAAGGAACTGAGCTTTATTTCTAGAAATGCAAGTTGAACATTAAATAAATGTAAATGGCAACATCAGTTGGATCTATGCCATAACTGCTGTAATGCTAGAATGCTCTTACCCTTTTTAATCCTTTCAGAAGAAAAAAACTGTGGGGTTTTAAAGCAACTCTATAAATGGGGGTTTAGAAGACTGTAAAACCTTTTGAGAGGCTTGTAGCTACTTTCTGACCATGAGAACTCTGGTAATAGAAGTAGCCATAACTCCTGCTTCAATAAAGGTCTTCCACCAGAGTGCCAACACGTAACACAGTAGAGGGAATTAGTGTCCCCTGACTCCAGTTTAAGTCACAGCAGGCCACAGGCAGGCAAGAAATGTTCAGCTTCCATTTGGCTGCCTATGGCTCCCATGGGATCTGCTGCATTCTGATACCCAGGCACGAGCTGACCTGCAAAGAAGGGATAGCTCAGGCCTAAACCAGACAGGGAGAGATTATGCAACAAATCTCTGTTGTTAGAATTTGAAGTGTCTCTCAGTCATGGGAAATTAGTACAAATATAGATATCTCAATCAACCACATTTTGACACCCTCACTGCAGCTACCAGCTTCCTAATATCTGAAATGCTCACTTCATTCAGATTATCTGCTTATTCTTCTCTGCCTGCCACTAAATGTTCTCCATTATTTGGTACTTGCACAACACAAACACTTGGGTCAAATTAATTCACAACTAAAACTGATCAAGAAGAGTAACACAAGTGCAGTGCATTACTCCATAGACACACTCCAGAGTCCTAGATAAACTTAAGGTTGTTTTAGTGTAAGCAGAGTTTACCTGTAGTAAACTAAGATCATCTAACTTGTAAAAAAGGGTGATTCACTGTGTTAATAATCCTTGCACTCCAGTTACTCCACTTTGACTTTCCCGGTATTTGGGCAGACAGATCAACAGTTTAAGTTCCAGTATATGGGCGAAGTATTGCAACCACTCGTCTCCCCCTAGTGACAAAGTCTGAAAATGTACCGAACCGGTCCGGATCTGCCTTACAGACGACTCAGAAATAAGGTTCTATACTGGTGTGATCACCGACTCCTTAGCAGCATTACATAGATTTAGAGTTGTGATTCTGGGATCTACAGAAATGACCAGTGATACACGGAAACAGCTTTAAATTTTTCATATTAGAATCCTTCTGTGCAGAAATTTTGGTAAACTTACGTCTTCCTTTTAGGTTTGTTTGCTTTGCTCTTCTGGTCTCCCACACATTTGCTCCTTGTCTTGTGAAAAGTCTAAAAGGAGCTAAGAAAGATCCAGGCACTGTGCATTAGTACTAATGAGTGTGTCAAAGCAAGTGAAGTCATGCAGTAAAGATTCAGTATTTCTCAGAATCCGTAGAATCCAGGTATCCAATCATAAGATACCTCCTTTTATGACAAAATACAATATTCCTGGTTGAAAGACCTGCATCTAAATCAACTCTGACCTAAGATGTTTTCTTATGCATGTACAAGCAAATATTCTGTGGAAATAGTCTCTCAAAATATCTGTCAAACAGGTTTTTAGACTTATTCTAGTCTAAAAATAGTGCAAGATTCCTACTACTTCATTGAGATGAGTCTTTTTTTTTTTTTCTTTGGCTGCTGGCCAGCTAACTCAGGACCATACCTTGAAAGACTTTTCTGATCCCCATCACATTTTGCCTTTTGAATCCTGTGTCCCTAAGCATTAGCTGAACTAATTCAATGGCCTATGAAGTGTTACCTGTGAATAAGAGATCCTTCATGTCTCTCACATCAGCTTGTCAGTAAACACAGGTTAAATACCAACATGCATAAAGGGGAAAATGGAGTTACAGCACACACTAATACTTGTGAAAAAAATCATTAGCACAGAAACTATATCTGCTACAGCACAAAACAGTGGCTAATTCTAGGGTCAGCCATAGGAAGGATCATTATGGCACAGTGGAACTTTCCACTGTCCTGGAAGACAAAGTACTACATTGAAAAGGGATAAATCTATTAAAAACAACACCACCAAAAAACCAAAAAAGCAATCACATAACCCAAAAATAAACCAAACAAAAACAACAAAAAACCCCCCAAACACATTTAGATCAAACTGTCTTCAATTTGAAACCATGATTAAATTTATCTAACATTTTGAAGATTATGAAATCCAAGCCCTACCTGAGGCTTGTTTGCAGAGCAATTACTGGTTTACAGTGTTAATCTTTAGCACACACTGCATCGTGATGGCAAATCAGAAAAGAAAAACACAGACTGAGTCAATAAAGAACAACTGGTCTCCTCAACCCAGAGCAGTAAATATTGCCCATGCTGCAGAGTCCTTACAGCTGAGGACACCCCCAGAAATGTTGCCCAATGTTGCCTCTCAAAAGGACCTTGGATGCCTAAGAGTAGGTAGGAACTCATTTCTGGGAGGGAAATATAAGTAAATACTATAATACTAGTGATTACTCCAAGGCATAAAAGGATAGGATATGGTTGCAAGCTTTTTTTGTGTTGGCTTCTGTATTTCTTGGAAAATAAGATTCATGTAACAAGATAGACATATTCTCCTCCAAAAATTAAAGAGCAAAAGGATCCTTAAATTGTTTGGCTTTTTCTTTCCCCCTCCCTTGTCAGAAATGTTTTTTTTTTAAAAAAAGGGGGTAACATAAAAGACAATGTGGCTTTAAATTGGCTGAATTCCTATGTTTGGCTAAGATACTCCTTTTGTTTTCCTACACTCTGGAGAACTGACCAGTGCTGTTGTTTTAAACAGAATGGGTAGATCATTCCCATTGACATCAGCATATGTGGGACCAGTGTCTGGGATAAATGCTTCATCTGTTAAATAACATTGTGTGGAAGCTGGAACAAAAAAAGAGTTATCATAATAGTTAACCTAAAATTCCTTAAAACAGAAGAGCAAGTTATCATAGACAATTATGGCATAAAACCTGGACCTTGGCTGACTTAAACAGAAACCAGATTTAATAACAAAGCCCACCTTACTCTGTCCTACCTTCCTATTTTAAAAGCTTTTTAACAACTGTTCTTGTTTAAAAGTGCCCTCATCCATGAGCAGGATGGAAAAAACCTATGTGGAAGCTTGATTAGCTTTTTGTGATTTAAGTCCTATCATTATTTCAAAGATGTTACTCCATCATATCTCCCTTGTACCAGTAATTGTGGGAGCAAAAAGCCTCTGCATCTCAAATCTGATATGGAAAGCAGTATAGTCCACCATACTGGTCATATGAATTTTGTTCTTCAGAGACCACAGGATGGCACAAGGTTCCTTAAATTTAAACTTGATGACATTGGACACATTCCAGATTTTCAGTCTTCTTTGCTACTCAGGCTGCTGTTCATGTGATGCATCAGTAGGAAAAAATAGTTAATTGAAAACTCTGCACCTCTGAAATTATGAGGAAATCCAGTCCTTTTTCTCTCCCACACAAGACTGTAGTATCCCAAGGCAGAGTGAGAATCCTGCCTTAATGAGTCTAAAGAAAGGTCAGGGGCTGGATGGAACAAATCCAAGAACTAGAGAAAAAGCCAAAGCCAGACCAAACAGTATCAACAAGGAAAACTGAAATTCCAGTGATGCCTAATGTGTCTGTGAATTCCATCCAGAATAACCAATATGACTGGAACAGATGATCTCTAAGGTCTTCTACAGACTGCATGTGATATAAAGTTCAATGTCAAGCACTATCTGCAATGGGTACACAGCTCTATCACACATTAATTCTCAGTTCAAGAACACAATGTGTTCCTAAGGTCTGTAAAATCTTTAATAAAAGTCTCCTTCCTGCTTAGAAACTTAATCCTTATTGACTTATACTCTGAACACCTTCATCCAGCTCACACCAGCTAATTGTTACTGAAATTCTGAAAGCATTAAATTCCCCTCCCTCAAATGAATAATTAAGTCCTAGTTTCATAATGAGGACTTCAACAGTACTGCAAAAAAAGGACAGGTTAGACACCCAGGCTGAAGAATACTCCAGAATAACTCAATCTGTCAGAATGCTGACTTTGCCATCTGTCACCAGACCTCATGCTGCACTGACACAGCTCTTCTAGGGCTGGACCATTACTACTACCACAGTGTTGCACTCCGTGAGTCCTGGTGTTTGTGTCTGCAATTCAGACATCCAGCCAGCTGAACCTTTCCACAGGTCAGTACACAGAATGTTAGCTGTAAATCCAGTCTTCCCTACCCCATGCTAAACAAATTATTACCATTCATATTAAATCATTATCTTAGTTCCATACAATCCAGAAAGGGAGATTGTTACTGTCCAGATGACCTGAAATATCTGAGAGAAGTGAAATAAACTCTGATACAGAAAGCACATGAAAGGACTTGTGTGTCCATAAATACTTTTCTGACCTTGCACAGCAATTTATACAGATTATAACTACCTCTGCTTCATTAATTTCCTAGGACAGCAGCCAAAGCCTGACTTCTACCCTGAAGAAAGTTTCTGCCCTCTGTGCTTCACATCAAAAAAAGTCAAATGCATAGATCTGTGCTGCCTGAGTACATCTTCCTCTGCATCCGTTCACTGAAGGCCTGTTTAACTTGCAACAAAAATGACAAGTGGTGCTGATTTACTTATTTAAACAGATGCTGCCAAGCTACCCTAATCAGTCTTCATTAACATAACTTCCTGATATATTGTTTATTGTGACTAAATGTCAGTATCCACTGTTTCTAGAAACTTGTGAATGGCCGGAGCTTACCCAAACATTCTTAAAATTCCAGTTGCATGTATGCTGTTCTTGGCCATTATTTTTCCTTACTTAATTCTGGTTTTCTCCTCAGAGTTAACTTACAAGACTTCAGACTACAAACAGATCCAAAACTGGCATGAAGTGGACAACCTGTGATGCAAGACAACTAGTAAGATTTTTGCTGGTATCTGCTAAGTGTGAATCTAAACTCTTCATGAAAACTTATACAACCGGAACCTGATACTGGCTAACCACTTCCTTTGGACATTGTGTTCCTGCCATTGTGGTATTTGTTTCTGGACTCTTCCTTCCCTTTCATTCTTTGTACTTTTTAATTTTGAATCACAGTACTTGAATTATAATTTATAACAGCTTGAGCTAAAACTCTTATTTCACTCTCACATGAAAACATAGCCACAAGGTACAATAAGCAAAAGACAACCTTAACAGCTATCTTTACAAAGAATAAACAGTTGCTATATCATCCTTTTCTTAGTTGTTCTCAGTAGAACCAAATTCTGGAAGACTTTTTATTTTATGGTATCAGTATTTCTTCCATGTATCTACAAATAGCTTGAATACCCTCTCTCTTCTGCCCCCAGGCTAGCAAGATGTTAAACATTCATGCCTCACCATTTCACTTTCTCCCACTCAGACACTCTGTTCTCCCACTCTATTAAACTGAGGGATGTATTTCTAGAAGAGTCGTCTTCTTCCTTTGTGCTTCCACAGAAGCACTGTCAAGTTGATGAGAAAAATAAATGAAAAAAAAGTCTGTCAGGATAAATGCCAACACTGTAGTCAGTCTTAAAACTGGAGCCATTGTACTTCGCTGTCTACAGTTATTCTAGTAAGAAATACTTCTTGGCACGGTATTGATAGAAATGGCAAATATTTCAAACTTCTCACAGAAAACAATCACTAATTATTTATATAACAAACAGCTTCAATGTAGTATCTTGCAAGGAGAGTCTAAATGCATTATATAAACTATTCATGCTGAACATAAGTGTTTATAGAAATAAGCTTTGAATAAACTGAAGATGTTTTTCCTTGGATTCCACCACTCCATGAGGAATAATTTCAATATCTTTGTTTTTCCCATATCCATATAACTTGCAACAGGGCAAGTGTCTCCCATCCACAACACTATACATGGCCATATTTTATTTAATGAATATAAACTTATGTAGGTGCTCAAAACAAAGAAATAAGTGAAGGAAAATAATAATTCATTCACCTTTTAGAAAACCTTTATATCAGGATAATACCTGCCTTTAGAAAGAACTGACAGGTTACAAAAAACCTGAGATGCTGACACCTGTAGTGCTGCCTAGCTCTATGCCAATAAGGCATTATCTTTCAACTCTACCTCATGACTTGGAGAGGCACAAGAAAAGAAAATCAATTTTGAAAGCAGCCGAGTTGTATTTGTAGAATCCCATTTCTCACCCATAAGAAACTATTATCTTACATGTGATGATACCTAGAGATTTCAGGGTGAAAGGTTCAAGGCAAGTAAAATAAATTTTTAACTTTTTATTGATGAACAGCAGAAAATGCAACTTTTGTTTATATTGTTTGTAACTTTTCTTTACAATTGCTGGATGTAGTATCAAGTTGTACACATGTACAGCAGTAATAGCTGCTGTTCTGAAAGTAATGGTGTCACAGTTATGGACATGACCCTGAGAAAGACTGAGAATACAGAGCAATGTGGTAGGAGCAGCAGAGGGATCTAAAGACTGCAAATGCAACTACAACCACAGAGTAAATTGTCAGGTGGCTATTTTGTGCTGAGCCATCTGTTTTGAATACACTGCCAGCAGTAGTTTAAAAGATAGCTGGAGTGTGTCTACACAAGCTACAGAAATTGATAACATCTATGGTTTTTGAAAAAAACAAGATCTGACATACATTATATTGTAAGCATTGCAGATGGCTTTTTACTACATCTTTCTTCCCAAAAACAAGCTTTGTCATCTGTTCAGACCTGTTCAACCAGAGGCTCACTGAACTTGTGTACCACAGCCTGGTGGGCACATCCTTTTTTATTTTCTTCACATCATATTGTGACATTTAGTCACAATATTTTATTATTTTCTTCTGTTCATTTATGTCACAAGTACCAGAGCCCAGGAATACTGTTGTTCATATTCTCTATTAGCCACCTGCATTACCAGTGCCTCTTTTTCCAGTAGATGCTGCTCTAATATAGCCTGTATCTCTATATTTACTTATTTTCAGTTGAGAAGTGGTCTTGTAATGGAATGAGTTACAGATCTGTAGATGAAGATTTGAAATGGTGCTCCACAGACTGCTTTCCATCCTCCAGAACTTTGGATATGCGCTACAAAAAAAGAATAACAGATTACCATGTGTTAAAACACCTACTGTATTGCATTTGGTACCATCTGTATTAACTACTAGCCTGTGGGCTTTAAGCTGGCTAAAGAAAAAAGACAATGGCTAAATCCAGCATATTTGGAATTAATTTATCTATCCTGTAAAACCATAAACCTGTATTTAAACCTGTCCACCACAGGATTCCAATCATGCTGAGAAGCACTATACAAATGAATTATTAGCTTTATTTAGTCCTCTTTTTGACTTTTAAAAATGGACACCTTGTTCTCCTTATTTTAGATACCATTTAGGTTTAAATGGCATATCATGCTGAAAAGCTGTTAGTCCTGGGTCTGAAAAGAACAATTATTTGATAAATTGAATAGAAGTTAAAATGCTACAGACAAAAACTAATCAACTATTCTTGTTCCTACCAGAAAAACGTGATTATAAACAGATTTAAATGCAGATTTTCCTACATGCTGTTCCATGGTCCCTGAAGGCACTATCTATATTTTTCAAAAGACTGCAGGAACTAATGGATGAAAAAAGAAACCTATTATACAGGAAAACAAAAATATTACAAAAATACAACAATCTTTGCTTTGAAATTCATCACAGTTGACATGTAAAATATTACAAGTATCACAGAATGCTTATGAAGCACCCATATCAGTAGCTACCAGCATCTATATTAAATGTTCCCACTACCTGAAAAAATAGGAAAACCTAAAACCTTTTGAATCTTAATATTTGCTCTAAATACACATTTTTGCTCCAAACACTACATTAAATACAACAGTTTCAGTTGTTAATGAAAGTCAGTAAAAAGCTTCCTACTTCAAAGGAAGGCAACTTGAAAGCAACACTAATGATTCCAGTATAAGGTAACTTCTGTTGTCCATTAAGCTTATCTGACAACTCATCCTGCATGCTTTGCCACAAATGCTGTGCTTACTTTACTCTGGTGCTAATGTTAATTGTCCAGAGTAATTATCTCAAACAACAAATAACTGCTTTCCTCTTTTGCTAATAAATGTTATATAAAGCAACTCAGAGCGAAGCGGTAGTTCAAATGAGACCTCTTGTGGGACAGATGCAGAACTGCGCATTTGACCTGCCTTACAAAGATGCAGCTGCCTACTCCAGACAGCACAGGGGCAAATTTTTACTTTCCCGTAAGTTGGACCTATACTCTTATGGCATTTCTTAAATCACTTAATTTTCAGAGCTTAGAATTTTTGAAGATCTAACACTTTTTTTTCCTTGTAAACTCAGAGAACTTACCATTGTTTTAAATAACTGATTCACTTTCTTTTTTTTAAAGGTTTTCTTGTCACCATCTGAGGTAGAAGGAAACACTGGCTGACTCAACCTATGCGATGCAATTGTTTCATCAGGCGCCACAAGGCCAACGGACAGAGTTACACCTTAGAATGGAAACACAGTGGTTGCACAAAACAAAACCAAAAAAAGGGAAAGTCAGAGTGTAAGACAAAGTAGAATTCAAAGTAATGAACTACTGCCACTGCTCAGAAGAAATGACATTTTTAATCTAACTATATCCTTACAATACAAAAGCAACTTATCGACACTGAAACCAAAGAGTGAAAATAATGAACCGATCTGATCAAAGAAATGGAAATACATAAATACACAAAAACCAAACAGGCCATGACAGTCTGTTGTGTTGTGTTAGATGTCTGTTACAGGACTGGAAACATAGGGACACTGAGAGCAAGAGGTGAAAGGAAAGCTATAGAAGAAGCAGGGGATGCAGGACATTGAAAGGGGGCCCATCTTCTCTACATACTCTATCCTAGAAATGAGTTCCACCTTCCATTACCCCTTCCCCTTCTCTATATCTCTTACAACTGTCAGTCCTTCTAGTGGGCACTAATGCTATCTTGTTTCCCTTTGCTGCTGCTGTAAGGGAGAGTTACGAGATTTCTCTCTCATGTCAAAAACAGAAGTGGAAACATTGCTATGGGGCAACCCTCGGGGCTATTCACCTGCCAAAGCCACGTACTGAGCACTTCTGTTTGAAACCCTGCCCTCAGCTGTGAGGGCAGGCTGCAGGAGCCCTTCTGCAAGAGAGACCCTATGGAGCAAGGGAGATGAATAAACCTTGCCTCTTTCAAGGCAAAGGAAATGCCCACACTGTACAAGGTAGCAAAATCCCATGCTTCATATGTAAAATTTTAAGAACGTGCATGTTAGCACTAGGCAGGACAGTGCTATCAGGCAGTAGGAGCAGCCCAGCCCCACATGTGGAATACACACTTCAGATGTAATCCTTGTCTCAGAGGCATGGAGCCATAGAGAGAAAGCTACCTGTTCTGCTTGGTAGCCTTTATTGCTATCTTTTCTTAATGCAGAAATCAAGAAGTGCAGAACTCTTACCTTACTGTAAGCAGCTTACCTGGGATTGTTGGCATGGACCGACTGACAGAACTCATCTGCTTGAGGATGGATGTTTTTTGAGGTGCCACTACATGTTCTGAGAGGTTGGTGTCACTCATGAACTCATATTTCCTTGGCAGCTATTTCATAAAAAAGTAAAACAGTTCTTAATGATGAACTCAGATACTAGCAGCCAAGATCTACGCAAAATAGTATTTTGGGAAAAGCATAGAAGAAAATACTTAATGAACAAATTATCATGCCTAACCCAAGTTCTTTATGGGATTGCTTGCTGAGTAAACAATGAGAGTAACTAGAAGCAGTAGAACCTGTAGAGTCCACATATAATATTATAAAGTAGCTAAAAACATGGAAAAATTTGTAGATGACTTATAGTTTGCTAAGTACTTCTCATTCCACATGGAATTAACTTTACTCTAAAAACATCTAGCTAGAAGAGATTCTGTAATCTGGAACTGTAGGATGGTATTCCTACCATCTCTTTGGAATAATATCATCAGCCAGCTCACTGTGATCTGCCAAGCAAAATGAAGTTTGGAAAACATTTTTCCCTATGGCATGAACATAGCCAGCTCAGCTGCTGCAAGGCTTGTCACAGTTTCTATGAAGAAAAAGCAAATTTGTAACTGTATGTAGTGAAATTCCCACTTCTAGGTGTATGTGTTATCTAATTTAATCAAAAGAGACCAAGGTGCAGCTTGTTTTTGTACATTAATGCTTCTCAGAACACAACTGTACTTTACATCTCTCGTTTGTGTAAGTACATGTAGTGTAAGACAACCATAAACCTCCATAACTTTCTCGTT
The DNA here is from genome assembly GCA_023637945.1 of Phaethornis superciliosus. Classification (NCBI taxonomy): domain Eukaryota; kingdom Metazoa; phylum Chordata; class Aves; order Apodiformes; family Trochilidae; genus Phaethornis; species Phaethornis superciliosus. The sequence continues at coordinate 12,382,125 of JAJQWJ010000016.1, read as the reverse complement.
GTTTCAAAGATGAATCTTAGAATTCACTTTGCCTTTGACAATTCTTTCAAAATTTTTTTTATTAATTCACTAATGCTCTCTCCATGTAATTCAACAGTTTGTTACTGCTTGGTGTTTTAATTCAGATAGTGCTTGTGTAACAACACGACATCTTTCAAAGTTGTGGTTTTGTTTTTGGATTTTTTTTTAACTATTGCTATTATTTCTTATACTAAAGGGAAAAAAGTCTCATGAAAATTAAGTTTAAAAAACCCAAACACCCATAATGTAAATTGTGTAAGTCATTTTAAAGATGTGGCAGTGCAGTCAAAGCACTCAGATTAACTATGGAGCAAGACATGCTAGTGCTCCCAAACTTCAGTCTGGCACCATTTAAGGAACATTGTTTGCTATCTTGCAGTTTCTTAACAGCTGCATGTTCCATAACAAGCTACAAAATGTACAAGGCTCATCACTTCTGAAATAGCCCTAACTGCAAGAAGCTGCCATGAAATGTCAGCACAGTTAATTGCCTCTCCACAGGAAAGCTAGCTTTACCCTCCAAATATAGTATTCCATTTTAAACTAATTCAGCTTCATACTCTTAGGGCTATACTATCTGTAATAATAAGCAAGCAGAGATGTTCTGATTTTTCCATTGATTTTTCTCCTCAGCATCTTGCAGGTTTCATTCATGGCAGGGCAGGCAGGTCACTTCTGCATCCTGCATACTTCACACTATGGCAGCTAAAGTTCTATGTGACATATTTTTATTTTCCTAAGCAGAAATGTCCTCTGTGTTATGGATTATAAAATACTACTCTGAATCAGTAACATACACATTTCATGTCAGAGATAGAAATATCAGGTGCTGTCTTCTCATCAGCAAACACTACACTGCTTCTTTTTGTTCTTTTTTTGGATCTTCTCATCTTTACTTCAGGGGGAGGATTAATTTGCTGAGCAGTCTCTTCTGATTCTGGTTTTACTGGCTTTGGTAGCACTACTTCCAGATCAAAGCTGCAGGAACAAAAGAAAAAAGTACAAGTTGCTGAGTGATATTTTAAAAGCCACTGGTATTCTGATATAATTTCCTCATGAAATATAAATGCAGATCACCCTTTCCTTCAGTTTTCTATGCAGCCTTGCAAACTGTTGGCAAAAAAATGTATGTGCTTCAGCTGGAAACTGTAGATAAAATAAGAATCCTTCAGAAAGTCTGACATGGTCTTAAAATGTTGCAAACAATGTGAAATATTAAGTGCAAATCTCTTTTCAAAGATTTGTGCATTAGCTTAAGGACTCCTACACCAAGCAGAATTAGAGCTCACTTGGCAGGTCTGAGCTCAGTTATGATGGTGCTAAAAGACATGTTTCTTGGGTTGCTGGTAACAGTGGAGAAGAGTACTGCTATTTATTGTCAAGTTTTAAATGCACCCTACTATTTAGTTCACCATTCTGGACAACAACGCCTTTACCCAATGATAAAAACAAACTCGCTCTTTATATTCCTCTATTTTTTATTGTTAAAAAATAGGACTTTTTTCATTAAAATATGAAATTGGTGCTTCTCTACTTATGTCATTAGCCTATTGAACACAGGGCTGGATTTAATTTACAACAAAACCTGTTAGAGCAAGTAGCACTGTGAATTTGTTGAATGGTGCTTCCTAGAATCAAATAATAATCATGAGAAAGGAAAGTAGGTGCATGACTCAGCTGCTTAAGTATAGGTGCCTGGTTCCATAGAAAAGATGCTTTATTAAAGATATGGAGCTGGCAGATAAAGCATAATTCATCTTTCTGTGCTGCACCCTTCTTTAGAGGGAGCTTAAGGGCATGAAGAGCAGCCTGGGGCAATACTACACATCTTTGTTATACAACTCAAAAAATGTAAGTAGTCTTAAACAATGAACTGGCAGTCAGAAATGGAAGGATAGTGGGGAATCTTAAGAAGAAACACTTCCAAGTAAGGGTCATACAGCTTTTGGACTTTTTTGTGATTGAAATTGAGCAATCCAAAAAAGGGAGATCAGATGTTTAAAAAACAAGAATAACAATCAAACACTGCTCAGCAAGTTTAATTTTACAAGATCTTGCTGTATGACACCAAAAAAACATACCTTGCCCAGGAAGACATTATACGTACCCAAAGGATAATTTATAAAGTGATGAAAACAACTTGTGGATTAAAAAATGTCATTAACACACCTAACAACTCTCATCTCAAACCTAACAGTCTCTAAGTTCCCCAGCTCAGCAGTTAAGACAGCATATCAGGAAAAGCATTTTACATTACTACAAGCTTTACTGAAACATTCCAAATGCTTACTTGTAAGTTTATAAATACTCTACTCTTCCTCTCCAGTTTTTATATGCAAAAAGATGCTAATTAAGTTAAAAAACTAAATAAACTTGCAAAAAACTTAGATCTATGTATTTTTTAGAAATGCCACTTAAATTTCTCCAAAATGGAATGCCACTTTTTTCTAGTGAGACTAAAGTATATTTTGTATATTCAGTTAAAATACGGTAGCTTCAGGCCTGGATGAAGTGATAGCTACTGTTAAAAATTTTGTCATATTCTGAAAAGACTGCTAGTGGTCTTTAGCCTTGAATGTCTTTTCCCCCCCATCTTTTAGTTTCATTCTATTATACTGTTTAAAAAACAGTAGTGAAAGAAAATCCATACTGTATTCATAACCAACCTTTCTGAAGCAATTTTGTTTGGAGTACTGCAGTCTGAATTCATGGAAGTCAGTGAAATAACTGATAACTGACGATAGGATCTCAGCATTGATCTTGGCCGTCCCACTCTCTTGTCATCAAAATCTGGCTACAGGATGGAAAAGAGAAAAACATTTTCTCTCAAATAACTTTATGTGAGCCTCATACAATCTCTTCATAGTAGGTCTTGAAAAAAGAAGAGACATTTTAACATTGGACATGAAAGGAGTTATTTGCTATCATAAATTATTGTAATTGGTTTTTTTGGTTTGGATATACTCTATGACCTCTCAAACTTAATTGTACAGCCAATAGCTAAATAAACTACAACTGACAATTTTATATGTGAAAAAGAAACAAACTATCTGCTGATATTAGTTTAAATATTCAAGTACTTGCTTGAGGCAAATAGATGGATTTACTCCTTGCTCCTATACACTACTCACACTCCGTCTGCAATACAACAGGTTCTGCCATCTCTATAATTAGTACAGCCTTTTTAAATTATATGTTTGCAATTGTTAAACAAAAGTAAGATTTCCCTAACAGCCAGACAGGAAGAGCATTTCTTGCTTGTTCTAGAACTGCTTTATTTTTTCAGGGGTGACTTCTGGAATTTAAAACTGTAGAACAGTCTACAGAAACTTGTTACTTATCCTCCATTAAATAAAGAAAAAAATCCATTTATAATCAATGCTGCAAGCTGCAACATTAAATAATTAACAAAGCAATTGGATCTTAATTGCCAAAAACAGCCAACAAACTTTTTGCTAGCTTGCAAAATAGACTATTTCATTCCAGAACTGTCTGGAGAGTGGGTTTAGAATTAGTGTGTGTCTGGATTTGTTTTGAAGTGATCCTTCAATTCCCATATATTTTAGCTTTCTCTCAAGTAATATTTACCCTACAAGATAAGGTTTATTTCGCAAAACAGCTGGAAGTGGCTAGTACAGGGAGACATCAATTGAAGATGAAAGCCCTAAATCACTAAGATAAACTACAAAGAGAAGGAACATAAGAAGTTGCTTTTCACATGCTCAATAGAGACGAGAAAAATTCAAATTTAATGGAATCAATAAAATACTCTAAATCTTCCAGAATACAGAATATTTGATACGGCAGAGAATGGAATAATCTGTTCAAATATAAAACTCATGTCTTATTACCTTCAGGTCACAGTAAAATGACAAGTAATGGAAGGTTAGTATGTGTTTGTTTAAAAGAACAACAGAAAGTGCAAGAGAAGTTAAAGGATAGACATACCAATTCTCTGGCTCCATACTGTTTCTCCACTTTAGCTTTTAAATGTTTGAAACACTCCTCCATACGGTCATGGAAAGGACGAAGATTATCAGACACTCTTCTTTCATGAATTTTAATTCCAGCACCAAGGAAAGGTATCTTGAAGAAAGTAAAAAAAGAAGAAGAAAAAAGTGAGAACTTTAAACTGGGTCTGACAACCCCTTTTTCTCCATTCTAAGTATCTTCTAAGTTAACTGCAAACTTCTTACTGTGACTGGCAGATAGATTTGCCAGTTGACCTCAGCTTTTGGCAGCAACTGAAAGATGGAAAGGGTCCTGAAAATTGAACTTGCTCAGTAAATTTTTTAAGAATGTTGGGTGCAAAGGGCATGTTTTCTCTCTTCTACGTTTTTACTGTTCCAGGGATGAGGCATTTACTCTCTCCACAACAACCCCATGGGGAGCTCCAGGCTGGGCACAGAGTGGCTGAGAGCAGCCAGGCAGAGAGGGACCTGGGAGTCTGGATTGCCAGGAAGCTGAACAGGAGCCAGCAGTGTGCCCAGGTGGCCAAGAAGGCCAATGGCATCCTGGCCTGGATCAGGAACAGCGTGGCCAGCAGGTCCAGGGAAGGGATTCTGCCCCTGTACTCAGCCCTGGTGAGGCCACAGCTCGAATCCTGTGTCCAGTTCTGGGCCCCTCAGTTCAGGAAGGAGATTGAGGTCCTGGAACAGGTCCAAAGGAGGGCAACCAGGCTGGGGAAGGGACTCGAGCACAGGCCCTATGAAGAGAGACTGAGAGAGCTGGGGCTGTTCAGCCTGAAGAAGAGGAGGCTCAGGGGAGACCTCATCACTCTCTACAACTCCCTGAAAGGAGGCTGGAGCCAGGGGGGAGTTGGACTCTTTTCCCAGACGACATTCAACAAGACAAGAGGACACAGTCTTAAGTTGTGTCAGGGGAGATTTAGGTTAGATATTAGAAAGAATTTCTTCACGGAGAGGGTGATCAGGCAATGGAATGGTCTGCCCGGTGAGGTGGTAGATTCTCCGTCCCTGGAGACATTTAAAAAAAGACTGGATGTGGCACTCAGTGCCATGGTCTAGCAACTGCTCCGGGGTCAAGGGTTGGACTTGATGATCTCTGAGGTCCCTTCCAACCTGGCTAATTCTATGATTCTATGATATTTCTCCCCCCTCATTTTAAAAAAAATTCTTCCTTCTATCTAAAGAAAAACCTTCCACAAACACAGAGCAATGAACACCCACCTCTAGGGAAGAATTATATCCCAAGAGAATTTCTGAGATTTGCAAATTCTGGCTTTCCCAGTAATTCATAAATTCCTCATGACTTCTGTCATGCTCTCTGTTGTGTCTCCAGGAATACAATCTACGTTTGGAATCCTGGCTCTTTTCACCATAAATGTAGCCCACTGTCTGTGGATTCTGATAAACCATTCCAAATGATACATTCTATACTACTGCCTCCTGTCTTCCCTTGCACATGAGATATATAGGCAAGTCCCCTGATTCCAGTACCAGTTCATCTTATTCTTAACAGACCTACAGTGATGAGACTCCTCAGGAAATACAATGGAAATTTCCTAATTCAGTCACTTCTCCACTTTAAGCATAGATTTAAAAGAAATCTGAAGGACAGGATCACTTAGATCCCTGGGAGTCTTATATCAATCACATGCCACATCACAGGATAAGAAATGATTGCTAAGTTGTTTTGTCAGTGACCAGTGTGTTAGTAGTGGAATACACACTCCCTGTTAGGCACAGAGAACATGGTTCCTGTTAGAATAGATAAGTTCCCCCACTTCAGGGAAAGTATTAGTAGCTAAATACGATAATAAATATATGGTCTTTTTACAGCTACACATACTCTGAAACAGGTGGTTTAGTCTGTCAGAATATTTTACTACAAGCCCCTTTTCAAAAAAGGCTACGAATTCACAAGAACCTTCTTCTACCCCTCCCTACACTTTGGGGAAACAGTAAAAAACGAAACAAGTACAAAACCAAAAAACCCAACACCAAACAAACAAAGACCAAAAGACAAACAAACAAAAAACAACAAACATGCAAAACCAAGTCAAAAATTACAGTCATCTAAATACTATGTTCTCCTGCAAGAAAGGAACAGGAAAAAGGAATAGCTGATGAAGCCTTAGTTGACTACTGACAATAAGAAGTTACCTGCCAAGCAATTAGATCTTTGAGTCTATTCAGCTTTTCTTGATCCTCTGGATGGTCTCTGTAATATTCTTCTGTAAAGAAAGCCTTAGACAAAAAAAGTAATTTAGTCCATCATTCTGACAGGTAAAGAAATCTGTGATTACACCACTGGCTGCATCTGGTGATCATTATGTTGGACATCAAATAAGAAAGACCTATGCATGCTCCTTAACCAGATACTAATAGTGATAATTCCTCATTATATCAATTGAAAGCTGAGAAGCTGAGTCTACTGAGCATGGTACATGCTCTTCATCAGGAAATGGCAGGCAGAAATAGAGCTCTACAGCTGGCAGGTAACCTTACATTATTTTTCTCATCCAAAACATTAAGAGTTAATGCTTTAGGATTTAAATTTATATGAGTATTTAACATTCCTGATTTTTCTCCTGCCATACTTTCACAATGTAGCCTTAGGGACTAATTTTCTACAGCTCAGTTCCTCAAGACATTGTTTTCCATGCATTTCCAGAATAGCTTTTATTTGTATTCCTGTTTAACAAAAAAATCTGCTATGCAGAATGGCTGCTGTTACTGAGAAAACCTGATGACGGTTTAATTGACAACCCACATGTAAATGCTCCAGACTTACTGCAAGATTGAGTTTATCTTTTACTCCAGACCAAATATCCTGATGTGCAAGAGCTTATTTCATCACAAAAGGCCTATTGCACGTCACATGTATATGAAAATCCTCATAACTACAATTAATACTGAGTTTCAGTTTGCTAGTTTCTGCTCTCAGAGACAGGATATGAGGTTATTTCTGCTTTCACATGAGGATATGAGGATATCCTAATCAGTGGAATTACAGCTTTTATACTCCCAGCCTACATTCCAATGCCACTGAGAACAAAATATGTAGCAGGAATATGTATCTGAAACAGTCTTTGTATCTATATGTATAGGTATGTACTATATAGACTATGCAGTCTGTATGAATCTGAAACAGCCTACTTGGAGACTCTTACCTTCTCATATTTAGCAAAGCCACCCATAACAGCTGGATCAACTATTCCATTCAGAAACATAGAAAGTGGATTAATAGGAAGGTTTTCATCACTCTGGTACTGGTTAATCATCATCAAAATTTTTTCATTTGTCATGGACATAGTCTCAATAGCATTCTCTAAAGGACTAATTGTAGTCTACAAATAAACAAAAGATTATTAAGGTTTATAAACAGATAATAAGGTCTTTTTGGTTTTATAAAATGTCACATATATAAACAACATACTTAAAATTCAGCAAACCAACACAGATTTGTTCAGTTCTCTTAGGACTTGGTTCTCAAACTATAAATCAGATACAAGATGTATTGATCTCAGCAGCAGAATGATAAAACAGTTACAATTATTTATGTATAAAAGAAAGTAAATAACAATAGCCTCGTGTAACAAATTTGCCAGCTACTTTGTACATCAGGATCTGTATAGTTACATTTTTTACAGGTTCTTAGTAGGTTCATACACACCTGTGACATGGAGACAACTTCAAACCAACGTAGAATTCCAGGAAGTTTGTATGCTGTAACAAATGATGTTCTCTCAATCCACATAGACTATTAAGAAAACAGGAAAGAGAAAAATGGTACTTCAGGATTTAAACTTTAATCTTTTTTGCCTTCTGATCCAGTGTGAAAAGAAAGTAGATGGCAAACACACAGATTTTTGCATGAAATGACACTGGAAATGGAAACTAGCAGAGCTATTTGCACAAATCATTTTTATCATTAGGCCATCTTCAGGCACTAAATCTGCTCAAGGCAGAGGAAGAAGAAAATTACCCTTGAATCTTTTAGTATCTATTCCTATTTTTGCCATTACGGATGGAATGACTGTGACTAAATGACCTACTCTCACCTTTTTCCAGATTATACTTCCTCCTCTTTTGAAATGTATTTCTGCAATTAAAAGCAGTAATCGTGCTTTAACAACATGACAGTATTCCTACTTTTTTTCCTTTCCTCTTCTGAACAAGACCAGCTCTTGGTACTTTAAAATGCCACTACTTCCTTTACCCTACTGCTCCTTATTTTACCAATGTCAGCTCACCTAACCTGCCAGCACTGAGAAACAGAATAATGAAGGGAATGAAGACATCCTCCAATTATGCCAATTTCTATCTCCCTGAGGTAAGGATGCATATTATTTTTTATCACCAGCAATGAAAACTTTAAAAATTTAATTTCTGTTAAACGACTTCAAGGTATGTTCATAAATGGCAGCAAAATTCTCCAGGTTGCAAAGAAAACCAATTTGCATCATGAGTCTTGACAAAACTGTGCAAAGCTGAGATGTCAGGGTAGCATGTTGCATCTGAAGCACTTCATTTATCAGCAGGTGAGAAGCTCCTTACATCAAACTGTTGACACTACCAATCAGCATGCACATAACTGAAATTGTACAGTTTTAAAATAAATTTCCCATCAGTATCCCAAGAAATATCTTTAGCCATTAAGATCTGATGGTATGTTTTTCACAAAAAACTATTAACAGATATCTATAAAATTAAAATATAGCCTTTTTCCACAGTTTTATCATGACACTGAGAAATAATTTATGATGCTGCATATCTCCTAGGATATTTCATCACTGAAGACTATTTCTCAGTATTGCACCATTATGTATGGGAATAAAAATGACATATGTAATGCACTAATTTGTGAAGATTTCACAAGATTGATGAAAGCAGAAAACACACACCTCTCACTGCCAATCTGGCAGCTAACAGAAGTGTTGTAAAATACAGGAGGTAATATATTTGATGATTATTTACATGTCATCTTGTTTCCTATGAAATTGTGTACCAGAAAAGCATTACTGCTTAACACAAATGTGTTGAATGTCCTAACTACATAAAGTTTACTTGCTGCTGAAACTGATGTTTCGTTGAATAAGAATTTAGGAATAGTGCTGAAATAGAGAAATCTTATATTTATTTTTTTGAACCAGATCCCAAAGTTAGGATGTCTGCAATGAGTGATGTAAGACTAAAAAAATATCTCGATTAAAATCCAGTCACAGCTACCAGAATTGCATCCATCAGCCTGTCATGCATTTCCTTACCGCAAATTCATTTTCAGGATCAACAGATCCTTTTCTGACTGGTCTTGAATAGTGGAACCGGTGCACATTGTTGGACTTATAAAAGCTGAAAAATTAGAAAAAGACTATTGTAAAATAGAGCTTTCAGAAATTTATGGCTCTTGTTATCACAGAGAAGTATTTCATTTTGAGTCACTTGAGGTTATAATTACAAGCAAATGTATTGCTCATTGAAAAGCACTTAACTGAAAACTCAGGAGACAACTACTTCATCTATATATCAGGGTAAACACACAGTATTCTACAGGTATTAAGCTTCAGTTTGTGACATGGTGTTATTGCCAGGCATAAAAATTGCAGAACTTCAGCTTAATGTTAAAACCTGTAGATAATCTAAAAAATAGGTTTTTACTGCCCTGTAGTCTTGCATGCATACTGCTTGCCTGCTTTATAATAGCACTCAAAAGAAGTAGATTTTCTTAAAAATAAATGGCTGACAAAAATGTTGGCCACAGTATTTGCCACCATGTCTTTTGCACTTGGCAAGATAAGTTGCAAGACTGTTTTACAAGAGCCTTCGACTCAACCATTCTTACACTGACTTCCAACATCCCTCTTTCTCCATTCTGTGACTAAAAAGGTGTGTTTAAAACTCAGTAACTTGGGCCCACACACAGCATGAATACCACCTCCTCCCCTGTAACCACGTCAGTCTTTCATGAGTTTCCAAGGGAATTCCTATGTCATAAAACTCGGAAAACAAAAGATTCGTTGGTGCATGACTGTTCACAAAACAATGGTTGTCTGTTCAGGAATATGGGCCAACTGCAATTAAATTATCTATTAAGAAAATTCACTTACTTGATAATTTGGTCTGGTACTGCCTTATTTTTTAACCTAGGTTGCTCCTCCAGCACTGGTTGCACTGTAAAACACTGGATATCTGAAATCATGTGAACTAAGGATGTGTTAACTATCAGTGGAAAATACTGTAGGCTGCAGGGGAAATAAAAGGAATACTTGTAAAGACATTTCCTGATGAAAAATCTACACAGCTAAGGATTTAATTTAAAGAGTTCTCTTGGCAAGAAAAAAAAAATAAAAAGAAAAAAAAAAAAAAGGAAAAAAAATCTAGCCAAAAAATAGTAGCCAGTGATTACAAATTAATATTAAATTTGAGCTGTGTATTTTTATTTACTGAGCTTAAGTGTCTATAGCTAATTTTTTTATCACACAGATCACTCATCAAAGTTTAAGGCCCATCCAACTTACAAAAAATTAACAATATCTGGTGTTAACAATTTCAATACTTATCTTTTAGTAATTTAGCTTTAGAAATGTACAATGTCATAATGTATAGCATTTCATCTTTGAAATCTGTAACTGAGCAGCCTTTTTACTTACGATTTCCTTTTTCTACAGAAGTGGTATTTTTTTAATCCACATTCTGTATTAATAAGTAAATATATCATAGTCCTACATACGTCAGTATGTTTGAAACTAATGCTCTCAGGTTAGATCCTGTAACTCCTTCTTAAGTGAATAAGTAGTGCTTATCTCCTCAGTTGCAGTCAGACTTGACCAAATTCTACTTTATGGAAGGACTGAAGCACACATGTCACAGAAAATAAAGTTAATTAAAATATAAGACAGACTTAGAAGCTTGGCTCCCAGGTTTAATGTTCTACTTTAGACAAGCCTGTAATACTCCCTATTTCAGCCCCAACAGTGTGAAAAGGAAGCAACACTGGCTGCTCTAGACTTGACCAGCTCAAGTGTTCATCACTGGTTTTGCCATTTGAAGAAAATAAGGATAAACCATGTATGAACCTGAATGAATTTTCTTAAGTTGCTACAACCACTGGAACAGGATGGACAGAGAGAGGCTGAGTCACCAACCCTGGAGGGATTCTAAAGAGATGTAGATGTGCTTAGGGACAGGGTTTAGTTGCAGACTAGGTTTATGTTTGGACTCGGTCTTTAGGGCCTTTTCCAACCAAAATGATTCTGTAGTGACTGAAAGAGGCAGACTCTTCATAGGAGCAAACCATAAAAGACACGCAGGACACAAAAATGTGCAAACTGAGCTTCCATGCTAATAAACTTTCATCCTTAAAAATAGGTTTCCCCACCTTGCCTTTGTTCTGTAATCTCCTCCATGTTCAAGGATACATTGACCAGGAGAGTTTTTCACATCTTCTCCAGGTGCTGAGGTGGTGTTCATCTTCTCTGCACTGGGAAACTGATTCATCAGCTGTGCCTGGAAATCCTCTCTCCTCTCATATTCCTTCCCACGATAGATGAACACTTTGTTCTGCAAGGAATACATAGATGATTTCTTGGGCTGCCTGATGCTGAGGCAAAAGTTATAGATGCATGTTTATGAGTACAAAGACACAATAGGGTCTCCAAATAATGGAATCAGTGTTACTGTTTTCTGAACATGAATTAACTACAAAGCAAGACATCATTTGACCAGGTGCTGGAATCCCTTACTGTCTCTCCGGAGGCCCTACTTTATGTTGTTAGACAGAATGATGATAAACTGGCATCAGCACTGGGGCTTCTCCTGTAAATCAGGATAAAAACATACTGGGAGGAGAGAAATTCCTTTTCTTCTTGTCTGTCAGGTAAAACAATTTTCTTTCAAATACATTCTGGGTCCAGGCTTCATGGATTTCTAATGTCAGTGTACAGGTCTGATCCTTCTACTTGGTACTATGAAATGTCCTCATTTACAACACAGTCTAGCCCCAAATCTGCTCATCTGTGATGCAGTTTCCTTTATTTAATGGGCGACTTCTGTGATACCAGAAACAAAAGGGGTGTGGCCACCTTTGGTGTAATACTAGTGCCACGTTTCACAATATTTCCAATATTTTCAAGGCAACTTTGGAACTGGGAGAGGTCTTTCATTGCTTTTCAAGTGTGAAGAAAGCTACCATTTTGACTACAATAGGCAAGAAAGATTTTTTTTTTCCTACAAGAAAAAAGCAAATATCCAGGTTAGTTTTATGTTCTGACTACGTGTACTAATGTGGTTAAAAGAAAACAATGACCTTGAAAAAAAATTTAAAAAAAGCCAGTTGTGCATGACTTCCTAAGTTTGGCAGATTTCTTGAAAAAACAACCATCCCCTTTCTTGATTTCCCCACATGGTAGTCCGTGTACAGAGGAAACACAGGAGGGGAAAAAAATAAGAAAAAAAATCAGTATCACTTTGTAACTAAAGTAAAAAATCAGATTTTGACTACAGTCTTGCACCAAAGCACAACTAAATCCATGTCAAATATCCCCAGAGACTCACTTGCATTAGTAGAGTACACTCATATTTTAGAAGTACATGAAAATATATTTAAAAAGTAAGAAATTAAACAGGTTTACCCTTAGGAAGGTGGGGAATCCTTGGCCATAATATCCAACAGCAAAATAATCTGGTTTAGGTCTCAGAATTTTCATGATGTTTTCATAGAACTTGGCTTGTTGAATCTGAAAGCAAAACCAACTGTAGTTATTTCTATTTGTGGTGTGGCTTTTTTCCATTTATTTTTTAACCTCTGTAGTGTACTGCAGACATCAGTGGATGTGCAAGAATTAGTGATTATCAGTTGCTAAGCTATAGCAATAGTCAGCATGCACATGACTCTAATGTGGTATATTTAAATTTATATGAAAATATACATAGTGCCTTATAAATACAAAATGCCTTTACATTTTATAACTCAAAACATTTATCTTGTTTCTAAGTTTCAAAATATCTTAATAAGCACAGAACTTTAACAAATAGTTCTTTATGAATCTCTTCCTTAATTACTTTACCATGGGAACGTTACAACACAATACTGTAATGCACTGACAAATGGATTAAAAAATAATAGTAGACACCAACCTTATATGTAATTCTGTCACCTGATAGCTCAAAGTACTAATATTTATGTGACCAAAATAATTAAGATCTGTATATACTCTTACCAGGTTCTGACTTAGAAGTTCATAGTCAAAAACTTCCTTCTCATACTGCTCTGCAAGTTCTTTGCATAAAGATATGGCTTCTTCCCACATCTAAAATGTAACCACATAGTCAAAAAGTAAACCCAGGACAAAGTAGTTTTTAATGCATCACTGTTTAACTACAATTTTATTGATTGTGAATTTAATTGTTTACTGTTTTATTTGTTTTGTTTTAATTGTTTTATTGATTGTGAAAAATTATTGAAGTAATTTTTAAATTGAACATTTAGAACAGAAGACTCACAGCATCAAGCTTCAGGAAAGCAGATAAATGTAAAAATGCAAGAGTTTTACGGTTCATTATAGGAAGAAGTAAGTAAACCTACTTTATTCTTGCAATAAGCTAATATTTAAAAAAAAAATCACCTTTCAGATGTATTATGAAAAAGAGTAAATTACTAAGGTGCTTAACATCCAGCACAGGAGCAGTTTATGAGGGTACTGACACCTGCTTCTCTAAAACAAATGCACCTCACTTCACAAGAAATTCTGAAGCAGAAATAATCACAGATGTCCTTCTGTATGACAGCTCTCTTGTCAGCTAAAAAATTACAAGTCTCAGACTTAAACTTCTGCTTGCCTGGAGTAGCAGCTTGTTTCTTTACATACAACTTAACAGCTACCTCTGAAAATTACTGTGAGGAATGAGTTACACTGGGAAGACTAGGAGAATTTATATCTGCTAAAGGCACTTAAGGTACACAGCACATAAGAGGTCTTAAAGCAGACAGAAACTCCCTCTCAAATATAATTCTCAGCCTCTGCCAGTTTCCTCATCCTTTCCAAATAAGGGAGACAGTAAGGGTTTTCTAAGCATAATTCTCTGCTGAAGTAAGGATAAAAGTGGTCACACTCAGTATCACCATTTTTACATGATGCAGATCTGAACCAGACAGCTGCATTCAGCTACCTGCAAACCTCTGATGTAGCTGAAGAGAAGCTGAATGCTAGGTAGATGAAAAATCATGAGGATTTGATTATTCTGATACAGTGGGTGGGGACTGCTACATCATAGTTATTTTAGATGCCAACAAAAAACTCTGAGAAGTTATAAACAGAACTGCATTCTCCTGCACAGTGATGAAGCATCAAAAACTTTCTGCCTTCTGAATTACAGGGGAGACTTTGATGGAGGAGGTATGCCTTTATTTTGCAAGAAGCAGTAACTAATTGCCTTCCTCCTTCACAGCTTTGGCTAAACCTGAACGAGACATAATGATTACTGGATCGTAAGATTTATTAACTGCAAATTTTGCCCCTGTCTTCTAGGGCTTTGATATTTAAAAATCTCAGCTCGTTGTATTGACAGGCAATTTTATTAAGTTTTTTTTGTTTTAAATACTGAACTAAACACAGGCACTGAACATCAAAATGCAGCATGTTAAGTTTGGGATACAGTTCTCAGACTTCCCAAAAACAAGTATGGTCACTTTGAACTGTCTGGGGTTTTGGAAGAGGACAGAATGGACAGGATGGTCAGAATGGTTTAGAAATGTAAAATGTGTAGTCCCTATTCTTTTCCCAGCAAAAGAATTTCCCATGCAACATTGTTTACTCTTTGACTACTGCCTGACAGAGATGCTTGTGATCAACATAAATAGTAGCCCTCTTTGTGAATGAAGTTATTGAAAGAATGTGTCTACACAGAACTATATAGAAGACATTGTCAATAGGCCTTCAGGAAACAATTTTTAACTGACCCACATTTCAAAGAGGATTTCCTACATAAATGTTTTATACAAAGCACATTCGTTAAATAATGCTATGCAAAGTAACACAGTATGAAGAGATTTGGCAGCAGGAAGAACTCTGCAGACCCACCTTTCCCTTGTCAAAGTACTCTATGATCTTCTCATACAAATTCTCTTTCAAGTGTCGATAGGTCTGTGAACACTGGAACTCTGTTGACATGACCTGGGGTGCACAGTGTTCATCTGACCACTAAGAAGAAAAGTATATTAAAAAGAAGTATGATGTGGAAGTTAAGCATTATTTCAGATTCCTGCTCCCCAACATCTGATTCTCTGGGTTCTTTCCCAGTCTTTTTTACCCTTACACACACAAAAAAAGAGAAAGGCACTGACAATGTTCTCATTACTTCTTCAAACAAGTGCTGTATTTAATGTGATAACCAGGGCATCATAACATTTAGAAACCCGTGTTCCTTCCTACCCCTTACCCAAGCATTTTGGATAAAAATTTATATGAGAAAGGTAGTCAGTTTATTTCAGAGGTATCATCAGGACTAATTCAGACTTGATATTTTTTGTATTAAAATATTTGCACATAATATTATCTTTGTCTGTACCAATGTATACAACCCACCTCATATAAATATGTGTCCAGAAAAGTAAAATTAAGCTTCATCAAAATAGAACTGAGAAATGCCAGATTTATATGGTTATGCACTAAAGGCAATTTTGGAAAAATATCTAATTTTGGCTGAAGAACATTTAAATTTTGAATTTTCCCTTGAACATTTCTATTGATAAAATCCACTATAATGAGAAAGAACATTAGCTGTAGTGAAAAATAATAAACAGCTGTGAAAGTAAGCGAGCATTATTTGTCAGAGTAATCAATATTATTTAAAATTAGAAGTCAAATGTCCCTTTGTGATAGCTGGAAAAAAATGGTGTTTAGTTTTCCCCTATGTTTGGAATAGTAAGATATTTGTAAAATGAAAACATCATGGAAGTTGAGCATCTTCATTTTTTTCACAGAATATTCTCACTAGGAAGTTAGATTTGGCTTTTAATCACCTATTGAAAATACAAGTACAAGAACCAGTGTAAATGTTCTATGGAGTATTTTTAACTAGAAGCCCAAATCACAGTTTGGCTTTATGAACAAAGATTTCAGAAGGGCTCTCCCCACGCTGGCTGCAAGCATACTAACGACTCATAAGAAACCTGAAGATCCCCGTGGAAAATAGCTAATATGCATTAAATCAGAAATTAAGATGATTTATTGATTTATAAATTAGAAAATTGCAAAATTTTATTTCTATGTTGAATTTATAAAATCTAACCTTCAAGAGCCAGGTATGGAGCAGAAGGGTATATGCTGCTTCTGTGTAATTCTCACAGTCTAAGTGAAGATCACGCAGTTTATACAAATACCTGTGAGTGGAGAGAATTTAGGATTAGACTAGATACCAACATGACTGGAATGTCAAGTGTCAAAAATGTTCTAGACAAGCTCTGCAATGAAAACTTCATAGATGCTGTGCAGCCACTACCCAGAGACTCTTTAAAGACACTCTGGGAAGCATTAAATCTCTGTACAATTGTTCAGACTTTCCTGTTTGCTTTGTATGCTAAAACATGCTAAAACATTGTGCACAAAAGGAGAAAGAGCTAACCTTGTGTGAATTGCTGTCAGCTCCATCTCTAAGGGGAAGAGGAAGAACTACCAGACTCAAGGTCTAAGTCAGACCCCGGACTCCATTACTTCTGGACTGCTAGTAAAAATAGTTGCCTATCTCTGTAGTCCTTTTCCATTGCAAGGAAACATGTAAACAGATGCAAGCACAACAAATTCTCCCATATAGCTATAGCTCTGACAGAGAAATTCTTTACTAGTAATTCTATTGCATGTACTGCTGCATATTTAAAGAGAGTTGGCAGACTGCACAATTCTACAAAACTCGAGGGTTTTTTCCTGCCATTCTAAATGTATCCTCCATCAAATCTCAAATCCAGCTGTGTTCCCTTCACTTAAAACAATAGACAATAAATACTGAGTGATTTGAGAAACTAAGAGTTAATTCGTGGGGAAAAGGTGCTGCTGATGACGAGAAATAATAGAATCTAAATCACTGAGGGCTAAGCAAACAATGGAGTAAGAATATAAATGAGGCCAGGGCTACAATAGAGTCATTGCAGATGATAAACTAACATTAAGTAACACAAACCCAAGCACAATGATGAGAACAGAATTTATAAGGCAACATTACTGCCATCTCCAGAACAGATCCAAGAGAGCAACTGCCATACCTGATATACATCTCTTCACGATTAATGTCCTTGTAGAAATTCTAGGGACACAAACATTCAAAATTTCTTTTAATATCCTATTAACAAGCAAGATAACATCTTTTTCCAAGGTTCTGTTTTCTTGCAATTCGAACAGCATAAGAAATACATTGTTTACAGAATATCTTAAGTTTAAGCTTGGCACTACTGTTTCAAGGAATATTTTAATAGCTATTATTATGTGTTATTATTATATATACATGTGTATACTTCTCCTAAACAATTAAATCATTACTGAAATTTTTCCAGTTGGATAAGAAGTATGGTTATCCAAAAGTACAATACAATAAGTTACATAGCCTGGCTACAACTGATGCCAGAAAAGAAGCTGGTATTTATTGAAGCTGATGCCTATTGTGCAATACCTCCAGAAAAATTAATTCCAGGACTAAAGCCGTTTCTGGTCACTGTAACACTTCTGCAGTTATACTAGTTGCTTTCAGGTTTGTGCTTATATCCTTGCAAAGAGATATAAAACTCTCTTGCCTTAGAATTTAAATCACTACTGACCATTGTCTGCCACTCCTGTCCCCAAGAAGATTTACCTGCATCTCTAATTTTAAGGCTCTTTCCCACTCCCACATAGGAATTACAAGGGAGACCATACCAGTAAGTTGACAGTGCAGCTCATGCGGTTGTCCTTGCTTTCATCACTCATCACCGCTCGGTAATCCAGCAGTTTCTCCAAGAGGCCTTTAACTAGGCTGACAAAATTTTCAACCAAGTTAAAAATGCCAGGATACTGACGAGCACACTCTGTAAGACTGCACAAAAAAACCCACAAAAAAACATGAGTAGCAGCAGCTAAAAAAGTGGACCTGAAGGCAAGCACTGAATTAGGGTTAAAGCAGCTGCAGAATGCACTGGTAATTCCCTTGAGAGTGGCAATTTAGATAACTAAATGACAGATGGGATGTAAATCAAGAGGAAAAAATGAAACCTTTACTATTTCTGTCTTAAACTATGCTGTGTCCTCAATATTAGCAGTTTCAATGACACATTATTCTTAATTTAGGATGTCTTAGTGTTTCATTTACAGTGCTCAACTTATATGCAAATAAATATCATTTATTATTAAAGCACACTAATATTTTTAAACTTTCATGTATTAAGTTCCAAATAATTGCAAAATTAAATTTTTACTCCTCAGAATTATTTAAGCTTTGGCCTAGAACTGCACCTCAGCAAAGAACCCAAAACCTGATCCATCATCTCCTTTTCTGGTGCAAAGCTAGGAACAGATCCTCAGAGATGGGGACAAGGACTCCACCACTGCCCAATACATCACACATACAACGTGCCACCCGTGAAGACACAGCTATTAAAGTACAAGAATAAAACTGGATGTGGACAGACAAGAAGAAAAGAAGATGCTATTTTGGGCTCTGGGATTGTTACAAATAAAGCAATATTTTACAGCAACTGCGGCACTTCAGAATTTCCTCATTCCAAAACAGTCACCTCATGTAAATTGGAGAACAAACTCTTGCAACATTATTGACATTGAGAGAAGGCATTTTAAAATATCGTTTTATTAGTGTGAAATAAAACCAAGGAAAGTCACTAAGAAAAATGGGCAAAGACTAAAAATGCGGGGTAAATTTCAAGTATCTTGGCTTGAAAGTCAAACAGAGAAATGCAGGTTAGGTATTACTTCTTCATAATTTAGCTGCAGCATTGAAGACTGAAATGCAACCAGGAAAATAATTTTAACAAGCAAAACTACAGTTCAGGCTGTGTTCACCGAAGCAGTATTCTATTTCAGCCCTTTCATTTAAAAAACAAACAAACAAACAAACAAAAAGCTCCAAGTTATATTTGATTCTTAAGTGAGACTATCAATTTGAGAAGTGGAAACAGTAAGATAAACACCAATCCTTAGGGCATCGCTTTTCAGGCACTACTTACATAGACTCCAACAGCTGCACATAGTGTTCGTCCCCTCGTCCTCCTTCCACTTCATGGTCCAACTTTAAGATTATTTCATTTTCAAACTAACAACAAAAGAAGAATAAAAAAGCTGAGCAGATATCCAGAAGTCATATATTTAAATATGACAGCTGAAGAACATCTTTGTATAGCTATACACATATTCCCATGCGTTAAATACATGAATCTATTCCAGTTGAATAATGCACATCTGACTAACCCCAGCTACCTGTTTCTTAGTTTACAAACTGATAAAATAACCTGAGGAAACAGGCTTCCAGTGTCTGCATTATGGGTTTTCATGGAACATCTGATTCAAAAGGTAGGATTTCAAAGTAGAATCACATACACCCAGATAAAACAAACAATCCTACAGAATACAATAATTCACAGGATTGCTATTTCTCGGGTCTATCTAAACCCTAATTAGGAAACAGTATGATATAAGCAAAGACAGAAAAGATCCTATTTTTTCTAGTTAAACATAATTTTTCCCCTCGGCTGTGTAATTTTTTTCATTTTTACTTTACAATTATAAAAGTGCTTCATTTGGAGCCATCAGCAGCCTTATTTTATTTCTTTACCAAAAGGAATATGCAGCTTGTGTGCATATGAAGAAAGTCACGTTCATGAAAAAATGTCTAGTACTGTTTTAAATGGACATAAAATGTTTAAAATATTCTGCTGCCTACATGAAGGCAAAAAATGAGACAATATGTTGCTATTTATTAACACTGGGATGTCTATAGGTAAAAGGTCAGTGCTGAATGTGAATTTGCAAACCTGCATAGTATGCATATGAGAAACATTAGTAGCTGAAACTCCAGCAGAACTGTACAGCATGTAGTCATCTAGTATTTCAACAGAAATTGGCAGTAAATGTTTCATCTCTGTGGCTCATCCTGAATAGGCTCTACACTGCTCCTCAAAATTCTTAATGACTTCACATCCTAGAATCTCCATATAAGAATTACTACACTTAATGTTCTCAGAGAAAACCAATTTGTTCAGTAGAAACAGCAATCTCATTTTTTGAGATGGGAACAGAAGGAATACTACATTAGTACTATGCCTTAAGTATTTTTAATAGAAGTGTCAAATAAGAGAAAAATGTTTTATTATGCATATATAACTTTTTCTTTATTTTAGGTATATAGCATATATTGAAATACTGAGAAACATAAAAAAAATTCCCTCCAGTTGTTTCAGGCTGAAAAAGAAGTTTAAAGGATGCAGAATTGATTTCTGTGTGTATTAGTAACATGAATGAAAAGAGATACACAGCAGTTTCAGGATAAGGCAATATTAGGTAAAACCATCCTGCTCAGTCATTTTCTAGACCTGAAGTCAGTGGACTTAGTGCAGTAGACGGAAGACTGTGAATAAAAATCATCCACCTCTTAAATCCCCCCTAGTACTTATTCAGCATGTAGAGAACCGATTACTTCTCTGAGAGACAATAATTTCAGAGATCCTGGTCCCGAACAAAAAACCTCTTCCTGCATCTTTCCTGCAGTTTCTCAACAAGTTGCAAAAAAGCCAGTTCCTTCAGCCAAAATAAATAAAATAGCTGGCACAAATACAGAACAAAATTTCAATGTTTCTGTGGCAAAGTTAAGCCCTGGAAAGGGAATTTCTCCTCTAAATTAGTGTGTGCCTATATGTTATTGGCACCAATTTGGCTTTAAAACCCCCTGCTTATCTAACAGATCCAAGGAATCTCCACGTTTCCAAACATACTTCCATAACAAACCATAAAACATCTCCATTTTTTTCTACATAGATCTGTCTGAAGCACCAACCCATACAAACCTGGTTTCTGTCAATGAGATAATCTCACATCTTCCTGAAATCCTTATGAATGGTAAAATATAAAGAACTGAGACTAAGAAATCAGGGTGGATTCAATACACAGATGCTGAACGTAAGGTCGACAAACTGCCTTTACAAGATCCTTAGCTCTCAGAGCCTTGAAGGCTGAAATTCGTAGAGATAAATGGCTTCCTCCCTACAACTTCAATTAGAGGTAAAATTATAAGCTAACATAACATTTATTCTCATGAATGGAAGCATGTTATTAGATATAATCTCACTCTCAAAATGACAGAACTCAATGCCAGAAATAAGCCAGCTGAGTTGACATTTCAAATAAACATTTTAGGTTTTAATTACCTTTTTGAATTCTCCTGTCCTTTGGTATTCACACAGCATCATGTCAAAGAAAATTGGGATTGTGGCTTTCCTTAGTTCAACTTCTGGAATAAGAGTCATTTCCAAGATGGGTCCAACCATCCCCGGAATAAAGCAAATTTTATTCTGGCCTGAAACAGAAATGAAAATTCATTAATTGAGAATAGAGAAAATTTTTTCCAGAAAGCATTTAGGACATGCAATCATCCAAAGCAGTGCTTTAAACTATCTATGTTAGTACTTTTACAATTTCATCATCTCTATTCCTTCTCAAGAGCTGGAAGAATGCTAATGGATATAGTCTCACTTTAAAATGCCAGAACTCAGTGCCAGAAATAAGCACGTATACAAGCCGAGATGAAATTTTCATTCAACATTTCAGTTCTTCAGCTTTAGACACCGCTTTTTAAATACCTGGAGTAATAAACCTAAAAATGCCGCAAATTCTATCAGTAGGAGTGTGCTACGTAGTAATGTGAGGTGGTGTAACCTTTCTACCTTATGAAAAAACAAAACATTACTTGGTTTCATTTCTGAATTGCACCTACCATTGCAAAGAGTGAATCAAATGAACCAATGCATCAAACATGGCAATCAATAACAGACACACTAACTATGCAACTATTAAAACCACACAAAATCTTGTAACGCAGCCATCACATCAGCTGCCAACAAAAATCCAAACCTACAAAAGATCCAGATCCCAAGATGTTCTTCAAATGCTGCTTGTTTCTAGGGAAAAACACCCAAACATGTGATATGTGGAGCAGACCATCACCAAAATCCAGTGAGCTCTGTAGGAATGTCAATGCTTCCTAAATCTTGCAAGGAGATAAAATACTCTCAAACACAAATAAGCCTAGACTTGCTCCATAAATAAAAGTAATCTGAGTATGATTTTGTTCTCATAGCAGTGCCATACAAGTCTAAGCATAACTGAACTGCGACTTCATGTTTTATGTAACAGTTGGGTTTTTTTTTCTTGTACCTGTGTATCTATGTATTTTTGTCTATGTATCTCCAAACACAGATTCTCAGATTCAGCATGAGCAGGATGCACACAAGTGAAAGAGTGCTGCTGCAAGATTTCTTGTATTTCATAGTAAAATGAAAACTTAAAAGTTTTGTTAAAGAAACAGATGTTAATTATTCCAGAATCAAGAATAGGGAAACAAATATTTTCAAGTTTATACCTACCACTATCAAAAAGGATGACAACACTATTACACTAGAAAATTAATGAATATGCTGAGAACAGATTTAATATTTCACCAGTGAAACAGCAAAAGAATCAAATCCTTTAAAATCTTGACTTTCAAAATCTTTTTGAGAAATCAGAATATACTGAAGCATTAAGAAAAATTTCTACTAAAGATACTAAAAGGAAAACATTTGGAAAAAGATTTAAAGAGTATATAACAATAGAATGAGTATGTTCAAGGCAATGAAAACATCCCAAATCTCCAGGCAGCTACAGATACGCTGGTACTCCTAGAAAGTCTAATAAAGAGCAGAAAGAAATTTCACATCCTACTACAACAACTTTGCAAAAATGTTCCAAGGTAAAGCAAATATGCTACATAATTTAGATGGAAAAACCTTTGCCTCTGTCTTCTCTCTGTTAATGAGATGATGAAATCTAATCTTTTCATGATTAACTGTCTGAAATTAGATATTCAGCTCAGAATTTTAAGGTATAATCATAAGTACCGTCATAACTAGCTTCAGTGTACATGTCAAAAATCATCCATAAATATATTTTCATAGAAAAATATATTATTGTTTCCTCTATTAAAAACTCTCAAAGGCCCAGTAATGGAACATAGCTGTACAACAAACATGCTGGAATTTTAATCCAATCAGATCTCAATCGGAGCCTACTAATTCCTGGAACTGTAGATTCAGGCTGAGAAGTAACCATCTCAGGGAAAAATTATCTGGCTCTCAATTACAGCAAAATAAGGTTTCTGAGCTGTGAGGTCTCAGAAATAAAAAATAGGAAGTAGTCAAGAAGTATCTTGTGTCAATTCCAAGCTTATTCACAGCATATTTAAAGTTCAAACAACAGAAATACATAGAAATAAAAAAATTCCTGTCAGATACTTTTTAATTAAAGAAGAAATATTCTATGGATTCAGTTGCAATTAAGCTCATCTGCCTACTCACCAAGTTTGTACCACATGTCACAGATAGCAAAGCCAATTAAACGCCTCATATCTCCATATCTAGAAAAAGAGAAATATGTAAGGTTAATTAATTACCCTAATTTTACTACAAAATTAAAGACATAAGTTGAAGCATACAGTTTTGCTTACTTGTTCTGGATTTTGTTGTATTTTGCATGTGAAAAGTTTTCTAGCTGTAGTGAATCTTGGGTAACAAACGCCACAGCCAAATGAAAATAGTTGTTCCACAGCTGTAAAATGTATATAAGGAAATTGTAATAGTTTTGAGAACAACAGAAATATAACATTAAACTATGCACAGTGCTGAATAATTTCTTAAATCAAATTAATGTGGGATTTTTATGTTGTGCATCATTAGTATTACCATAATTTTTATGCTGTACATCCAGCAAAAAAGCAACAAAGATTAATGTTAATAACCACTACTACAAATTTGCTCTTAAGAACAAAGTAGCTGAATAAATAGTTTTCTGAAAATTTATTGTGAGACTCATTAATAAAATTAAACTACTAGCCATAGCAAGGACCAGTAATACATAAAATACATGACATGCCAGTAAATCTTAACATCATGGAGCTAAAGGCATGGAATGTAATTACACTGCTTTTGAGAACTACTCCAAAAGACATCTACTGTCTCTCTCTTTGGAGTCTAATTCAACATAACTTGAGTGAAATTCCAATATATTTTGGTAAGTGCCCTCTACTTGAAACAAGGACAAACTACACCCCTACACAACGACTATTAGTAGTGAGTCACGTACGTGCGCTATAAGAAAACCCCTTATATTTCCAGTGCACAACCCATTGTTTCTGAAACCAAATTTCTTGTTCTCCAGATAACCACAATAAAGTACTTCTCTCACATGTTAGAGATGGAAAGGGGAAAAAGACACTTCTCTATTAAACACAGTTCAAGCAAGTAAATACTATTTTCAGAAGCTTCTCAGCACTCAGCGGTGGCTTTAGACACTACTTTTAAAACATATCTGCAACTAAAAATATAGGTAGTAGGTATCAGTGAGACAGCAGAAAGGCAACTCTAAATGTATTCAGTGAACATTTAACAAACGAAAACAAAACAAAATTATTACAGAGGTTTCAATTTTATATGGTGAAATACACATTAGTTTGGGAAACCACACTAAATAGCCCAGAAATAAAATGTTTCATCAAAAATTTATAATCACCTTTATAACCTGGAAAACTATCTTGAGCATAAATAATGAGAAAGTATGGATAACAACACACACAAATACACACAATAATTACAGACATTTCCTATAATAAATAAACCCTCTAATGTCTTCTATAATGCAAAGAAGACCCTACATTTAATTTATTCCTCCCTTTGAGGCCCAACTAAAGCTCTCCTTAGCACACTTGCTTATTTAAAAGCCCTTACGAGGCTTTGCTTTTAAGTATTTACAGTCCAGGCAGCATATTTACTCCTTGTGCAGACACAGACTTAAGTAGCAATTCCCTCGAGACAGTTACTAATCTGTTACATACTGCAAAATTCAAAGATTCTCTTAATTCCCCCAAACCAATCATATCCTTATTAAAAAAACCTACGTTTCAGTATGACCACTAGGAGGGCAGCAGCTTACACCCCCATTCACACATTTTAATAATGTTCATACTCAGTTTTTGACAGTATAGTAATGGTTCACAGTAATTAAGAGCATTTGTCCCCAGGACACAGTATTTATACCATGATAAGCATGTTTCCCAACCTTATAAAAGATTTTAAAAGATTAATTTGACCAATTTAGTTTTCAGTGCCTTGAGAAGCTGTAGTTATTGATTTGCAGGGAATATGCTTTGCCTATATATCAATTACAACAGTAACATGCCAAATTTATCAAATTGTTGTAGATTACAGGTAGAAAAATGAAGCTGTATTACTACAGTTAATGGTATTTATTCGCTTAATTTAAAGTTCAATGACATCTTTCTCAGAGTCACAGCCTGAAGACTCAATATTTTTGTTTGTAAAATATATTGCCATTTTTCCATGATGGCTAAAAATAGGATCCTTTGCATCTCAACAGCATATTCAAGTTCAGGACTTGAAAGTTTTACGTAACAAAACTAACTTTAAAATCCTGTGATGCAAAATGAAACAGATTTTTTAAATGCCAGAAAATATGATTCGAAGGGCTGTTTTGTTTTCTCCTAGTCCCCAGTAACATTACAAGATGTTTTGCATTTGAGGATCCAATTACCTAGCATGTAGTAGGGCTGGAATGAAGGAGCAGAGGGACAGGAGAGGACCAGAGGTCTTGTGCTCTGATTTGCAGGACACCCACACTTTGCTGGTTGCTGATGTGAGCTCCAGTGCAGAGGTGTTGGACACAGCACAAAGTTAGAGCTGGGAGTGACCTTTCTCTGTAATAAGTGATCAAGCGTTCCTTGCAAACTCCTAATGAGACTCAGCATCTGCCATCTGCACAGGTTGGCTTAGAATGTTTGAACATTTCAAAATGTGGAGACAGACTGGCTGAGATGTGGAAGTAATGTACTAAGAAACTTCTAGCCATCCCACAAGAGATCCCTCCTTGTTTTTCTGCTATATGCTTCTTGTTTAATGATGCAACTAAAGAAAAATACTTGCAACTGACTGCTACTCCAGACACTCCAAGGCACTTCCAAATCCAGTGAAAATTACTTTTATGTATTCAAAATCTTCCAAAATTTGTACCCTGTGTATTACTTTCCATCTTGAGTAATGAATCCAAAGACCAAAGAAATCTGCTGCTGGACATCAAATAAAAGACCGTATGTTACTCCAGGAAGAACCAGCTATATATATGTTACTAGGAGGATCGAAGATACACTTTAAACTCTAAAGCTTGATAATTTTCAAATGCACAGCATAGATAAAAATATAACAGTTCTACTATTGCTAGTATAGTGAACACAGCTAGACATATTTTCTAACAGCTGCATTATCTGTTAAGTTCTGCATCAGCCATCTCCTGTGGTTTTCTGCAGTGTTGACCACTATCATACACATATTTTTGCACAATACAGTACATAGTTTTCCCTGTATATTTCCAATATAAAGCTTCAGGGAAGCTTTTGGTTTTGAGGTTTCTAAGCAAAGATTTTAAAATTTAAAAAGAGATGCTTAAATACATTTCATTACTTAGCAGTTATTAATACTGCCCAGTGTGTGCAAGACAGATAGCAAAAAGATGAAGCATAAGCATTTTTTTTTTTTAAAAATCAGACAGACACGGAATGGGCACTATGCCTTTTTTATTATGAAATTCTGTGGTAGGAATATAGACAATTAATATGAAATTAAAACTGCTGTAACATTACAGATTTAGAAATATAATCCTTTCTAATGCCCTGTAAAAATACTGCTTATAGAGGGGAAGGGTAGGAAGGAACAGGAATCAATAGCACTGTATTTTGCAAAAGAGAATGATGGCTTTTGCCTGACCGCAACAAATGTTTCTATTTGTTCACTCTAACCTGTCCCTATTATGTCAAAAGCTGCCATCTTCAAGCAGAAACATTAAAAATGGAATGCTGCACAAGGAAGTGATTTCAAGGAATAAAGTGGCATTAAGGATGGCAATGGATGCTCAAGTGGATGGGTTCATTTGCTGTGTAGAAATGCTATGCAGAGTGAGACTTCTGAAGCCAAAGCTGAAGGAACCATGAGTTGACAGTGACAAGAGTTAAAGTCCTCTGTTCTCCTAGACATAAGTAACATCTAGCTAAGGTCATCAGCTACTAACTGAAACAAAACCAATTAATGCAAGGTCTAAACAGGTTTTATAAAAGTTCACACTGGAAAATTTACCTGAAAAATTAAAATGAACCATTAAACACTTACCTGAATTTTTCTGTTCACAGGAGACTGGTTTATGTTTCATTCAAACTACAGAAATCTAATAAGAACTAAACATATATCTATTTCTCATACATTAACTAATAAACAGGATAGAATACTGTAATTAGGAAGCACTTTTGAACTTAAAACATTTACTTATTAATGCAGTTAATTAATTTTTCATACCATTCGTTGTCAGTGTGTTTAATACCTACAGCACACACCATAATCAGGAAGAATTTAGAGCCGAATTCCAGTTCTAAAGTTGGATTTACATTTTATTAACAATATAATGAATGTGAACACTATAAACATTCACATTTCTTTCTGAAATTAAAAAATACAGTAAAATGTATAACCTAAGAAAGAATGTCACTGGGCAAACTAAAAAACCCAAAAAACACTATTCTTAAATCATTTCAGGAAGAACTACTAAAAATAAAAAATAAAGGTAGACTTAACATGGAAGATTACAAGTTTAAAATAAAAATAAATTTTAAATGCTAAATACTCTGTGAATCAAAGTTAAGCTCTTTGTGCCCTACATACATAGGAGTGAGACAGTAATGGCTATGTGCATTACATCAAAGATTGCCTTTCTGAGTGTATTGGCTAGCTAAGAAAAAATAAACACAAGGGCATTTTTCCATACCAGTTCTGAGACATCCCAGTACAAATAATCTGTTTGGGTGTCTTCTAAGAAATTATCAACGTATGATTTTCATGTCCTAGCAAAGATGTCCTAATCCTGCCACATTCACAACAACAGTCATTTTGATATATAAAGTACCAGAAGGACTCTGACAGAACAACATTATCTTACCTGCAAATGCTACCTCAACTCAGCTAATTCCTCTAAATACTTACTTGAACCTCAAAATTCATATTGTCCAGAAACTTCTGGTTCATTGTCTCTGCAAATTTGTTGATGGCTCTCAAGAACACCCTGAAAAAGAAAAGCAATAATCCAAATAAATAATGTAATCTCTGGGAATCTATTCCAACTATGTGTGTTATTGATGAGAACTGAACACATTAGAAGAAGCAAAATTCACACTTTCATGAAAAATTGTCATAAAGTTTCTTGATCTCTGCTGAAAAACTCAGACAATGCAATTTCTTTTTCTCTGCCACACACTGCACTGCATGCTTGAGAACACAGAGAGCAAGTCTTTCAAACACAGTTTTACTTCCCATGTGACAAAACCAAATCATTTACAGAAATATTATTGCCTCCTCCTCATGGGTGTGACAGCTGAAAGAATTTCTATTATTACATTATTTGTTGGGAACTGCCACTGCATTTTCCCAATTAAAAGCTATTACATACAACTTCTCAGTTTTCTCACAGGTGGTGATAGGAGAATGATATCTCTGCTCATCTTCTTCCTCAAGTAGATTATAAAAATGCATTCACAGCTGAAGTAACATAGTTATTTCTTTAAAACGTGTGAACATGATCAGTCTTGCTTGAAAAATACCACCTATTTATGCTCGTTATTAATGCAGCAAAATTAAATCACATTTCCAAAGCTGATTTCTTTTTTCTGTTTCCAGCGCAGTACATTTGTAAGACAAATATCAATTACATCTCTAAATATTTATAAAGTTCATGTAAAAATTGAGTTTCATTCAATCTAAAATTTCGAAAACTAGTGATACATTTTCCTCTTCTTGATAGGTAAAATTTTATAAGTTTTAAGTACATTTTTTTCTATGGAATATATTGTGAGGGCAAACATAGTGCAACCTGGAAGAGGCAAAAACAAGGAAAAAAAAATCCTAACTGTTCAAATATAATGACTGACTGACAACTAGCTATTACCAGTCAGGAAGAAGTTTTTGTAACAAAAAGAAGTTCACAAACCTCCACCACCAGAAAATGCAATGATTCAATAATTGGAATTACTAGCAGAAGACCAGGAGACCAGAGGATATCAATGTTACTGTCAAAGGAATTTCTTCTTTACTTTGTAGTGTTCTGGACCCCCATCTCAAGAAGATAAACAAATAATAATAATAAAAGAAAACCAAAACCAACCAACCGAAACAAAAAAAATACACAAAAAATAGTTTTTATGCTACTCATGCTGCTATGCAACTCATAACTACAGGATGCTGTGAATACCTGGGTTTTATATTGGCTCAAAAGTGATTGGACACATCAAAGACTAAAATGGAGGAAATGTTCATCTTTGGCCAGGCTCATGGCAGGGAAACCTATTAAACCACTAAACGGTTGTCCAGAGAAACACACTGCTTCATTCAGGAAAGAATCTGACTGGCTGGATTGAAACCCTTTGTTATGTTTATGGTTTTCCACAAGAAAAATATTCCATGCAAACACCTTAAGACTGTTTTCTTCCCACCCATGTAACATTCTTGTTATGTTGCAGTGCTAAAGGAATAAAGTAATTTATATGTGGTGTTGCACCTTGTTACAACATTTGCTTTTTTGTTTTGAGTTTTTTTGATGTGAGGAGAGAGACACTATAATTTTTACTACAGCATAGTAATAGCTGTGGCACTGGAAGAGAATGGACGTAGAGTGCTGTGTTGCTCTGCTGCACCATCCTTCCACTCAGATGAACTTCTTTCCAATGGTCAGTGTTATAGTCTGATAATTTGTTCTAACACTACCTCAGCAACTCTTGCTAGCTGAATTAAGGGCCTGATCTGTGAAATGATGAGTGTCATCAAATCAACTCAAGGAGAAGAAAACTAATTTTTCTCAATACTGTTCTTGCAGGACTAATCTCCTCATCAACCTCTGTACAATCACTGCACTGCAAATTCAGCCTGCCTTGGTCTAAACACTGTTCTTTCTTTTCAGCTTCCTATGTGGTCAACTCCTATTCTGAAAAACACCATTTCCTCTGTTAGCTGCCCCGTGTTACCCGCAAGAAAATAAACATGTTCTTTCCTAATGCTTTACTCCCATGGCTACATTTATCTCTAAATCAAGTTCTTGCTGCTTGACATGACTTAAAATTTTGAGGAGGAGGGAAGAAAAAGAAAAAAAGGCTTCAAAAAGCATGGTCTGCTTCTGACAATACAAAACCCCATACACACTTAGGCAGAATCTCAGACACCCACATGTTATTCTGTCTGTCAGCATACCCATTACCCTTCTGAGTAGGAGTTTTGGGTCAAGACCTTTTTTTCTTGACCCATGTCTTTTCTGCAGAAATACATTGCTCTAGATTCTCCTGTGAATTACAAAGTATATTTCTTGACAACTCACATAATCAAGTCGTTCAGCTCCAGCTGCCCAGAGAGTAGCATTTCCCTTCACTCTGAAAAACTTTCATCGGGGTAGGAGTGGTTGTCCTCCACTTTTTGGATTTATTTCCCAAGGTTTGTGTATTTACACACTATGCCAGCACCTGTGGTGAAACATATCACCTAAATACCTTGTTTGAGTAGGATCTGGTACGGTGCTGATAATTTTGCCTTGCATTAAAAAAGGCCCTCAGTTCCAGGTGCTTCGTCTTTTAGTGTAACATTGTGCAAGGTACAGTAGAAATATCCATAACGCACAGATGAAAATTATTAGTGCAACTCTATTTCATAATATGGGCATATTTCCTGTGTGTCATTTCAAGATTTTTGTGAGGAGCTTGTGGTTTAATGCTAGCCAGATGTGAAAAGCCCCAAGGATACTTGAGAAATACTGAGGTAATTTAATGTTTAGTAAAAGTTCCTGATAGTATTAAAAAATATTAAAAGTATATTAAATATTTACAATATATATATTTATATATAATACATATATATAATATATTTATATTACAAAATATATTAAAATATTTACAAGATTCAAGACAATATAATTATATATAAGCTAATCTAATGTGAATATCCTGTTCATTCTCACAGATATTTTTATCTGACATACTGAAATGACATTTGCAAGAAGCATGCCATACTTCCAGGCTGTCAAGTTCCAGACATTTTCATGCATTTGTATTTTGCCTAAAGGGTGTATCTATTTCTGTCATTGGAAGTCACTTAGGCAGTAGGTCTGATTTGTATTCCTGGATCCTGCATGTCCTGCCTCAATGATTTCCTGTCTATATGCCTCAGCCTCCCCTTTCAACAAAAAGCAGTATTAATTAAGTAGCCATAAGCATAAAACTAAACAGATAGTTACAAAATACTGCTATTTTTATGAAAGCAAAATACATTATATTTTTAATTATTATTGACAGCATATTCCTCTATTGAATAATATATGAAGAACTAAATATTGATCCAGGAGGAGAAAACTAAAGTCATTTGATGGAAGAAGTCATCATTCCTTTTATATTTATAGCATTAGTTGTCAATTATAACAGACATAATGGACAAGATACAGCTAGAAAAAAAGATGGTGAAAACATCTGCCCTAGACCAGCTCAGAAAAATACAATGGGTACTGTTTTACTTCAGAATTTATTTAGAGAAATTACTGAAAGGGATTTTCTTGTCACAGTGTAATATTAGCTTAATTTCCCTGGGCTCTAAAATAGACCATGGGAGCTCACCTTGTCTCTGAATTTGGTTCAATTTCGCTTTGTAAGTTTAGACTGACCTAGGCTGATCAAAGCCCAGAATCTTGATTTCTTCCACAGATAATATCATAGAATCATAGAATCATAGAATCATAGAATTGGCTGGGTTGGAAGGGACCTCAGAGATCATCAAGTCCAACCCTTGATCCACTCCCCCTGTGGTTCCCAGCCCATGGCACTGAGTGCCACATCCAGGCTCTTTTTAAATATCTCCAGGGATGGAGAATCCACTACTTCCCTGGGCAGCCCATTCCAATGTCTGATCACCCTCTCCCTAAAGAAATTCTTTCTAATATCCAACCTAAACTTCCCCTGGCAGAGCTTAAGCCCATGCCCTCTTGTTTTACTGAAAGTTGCCTGGGAAAAGAGCCCAACCCCCCCTGGCTCCAGCCTCCTTTCAGGGAGTTGTAGAGAGTGATGAGGTCTCCCCTGAGCCTCCTCTTCTCCAGGCTGAACACCCCCAGCTCCCTCAGCCTCTCCTCACAGGACTTGTGCTGGATCCCTTCCCCAGCCTGGTTGCCCTCCTTTGGACCTGCTCCAGGACCTCAATCTCCTTCCTGAACTGAGGGGCCCAGAACTGGACACAGGACTCGAGCTGTGGCCTCACCAGGGCTGAGTACAGGGGCAGAATCCCTTCCCTGGACCTGCTGGCCACGCTGTTCCTGAGCCAGGCCAGGATGCCATTGGCCTTCTTGGCCACCTGGGCACACTGCTGGCTCCTGTTCAGCTTCCTGGCAATCCAGACTCCCAGGTCCCTCTCTGCCTGGCTGCTCTCAGCCACTCTGTGCCCAGCCTGGAGCTCCCCATGGGGTTGTTGTGGCCAAAGTGCAGGACCCGGCACTTGACCGTGTTGAACCTCATCCCATTGGAATCAGCCCAACTCTCCAGTCTGTCCAGGTCCCTCTATCATTAAGCAGGTTTATTTTCCTGTTTAAAATTCTCTTCTTGCCATATTTTAATCAGCACACAGGGCTACAAATGTTTGGTGTGATTTTTTGGGGTGTTTGATTATTATAATTTCTCTACAATTACTTTCAAATTTTGGTTTCAAAGAAAGCCCAATGAAGAGAAACTTGAGGAACTATACTCAGATTCAAATGGCTAGATGGATGTTCTCAAACAGGGATAGGACAATTCTGTAAGTCACATACATAAACTATTTAAACAAAGCTGAATATTTGTAAGTCATTCTAAGATATAAATTTGATTACAAACAGATTCTCTCATATAAAATAAAAGGGCTAAGAAGGACCACAGGAATAATTTTGTATTCATAAACAACATTGTTAATCAAAGTAGGATTTCAAGGCTACTCCTTAGGAAATGACAACTGTTTAACAGTAAAATAGGTCTACACATTTTCCTCGCTTTTGAAGTGCAAATAGGTGATAAACCTAAAGCATAGAACTGGAACTCCAAGTTATTTTTAGCAAACAATTTAGAATTGGTGCATCAGCTCCTTTCAGCATAAAACAGAGATGATAACAGAAAAAATACTACAACAAAACACAGCCAAACCAAAACCAACCAAACAAAAAAAACCTAATGTATAATCAAACACAGAAAAATAGAGATAAGCTTTAACAGAGTATTATTTCTGTGTTGTTGCTAAATCTCTTACTGAAAGAGACCACTGAGATGCTGAAATATATGTTGTTTTAAAAAACCATACCTGACAGTCAATAAAGGCATGAGAAGCTGTTAAAACTCAGAACTTCTCACAAGCCCTAAGTGAGAAGGGCTTCAGAGAATCTGGTCCACAAACTTGATGTCAAAAAGAGTTAAGTTGCCTTCAGTTTGCAAATTGATTGTTTTTTGTAGTCAACCAGAACTTTCATTGGCAAATCCTCTACTTGAGCAGATTAGTAACAGACGGGAAGTTCATTTAAAGACTCAGATTCATTGACTACTGTTTTTAAGATCTTTTCTGAGTTCTGATAGACTTGATCTTGCTAGTATGCCAATTTCAGGAAGTCTGGAATAGGAAATAGCAGAGCTGAAATAATCCACTTAATTTATTTGGACTTGATAGTAGCATCTCATAAAATGCTTTGCAGAAGACACCTGATAGTAATTGTTAACATGAAGCATGCACAAAGGGGAAGCAGCAAATGCAAAATGATTCTCTTGCTGGATTCTCTTCCTTCTGGTGTGCAAGGTTAGGAGACATGTTAAATAAAGAGCAGAGCTAGTCCAAACTTCTGACCATTGTCAACAGCTGAGCAGTGATCAGTATAAACTAAACATGGAAGATAGAAAATACAGAGGCGAGAACAGGCCAGCAATCAGAATGACAGAAGAGATTAAAAAAACATTTACTATGACCAAAACAGAGCAGCAGGAGAAAGTCTGATAAAGTTCTCTTTCAGATAAATAAAATTCTTTACAAAACAACAGCAGAATTTATCTTCTAACAATGTGGTAAGCTATCATTGATTTAGACATGAAGGGCAATGCAAGATGGAAACATTATTTTTAAATCTTGTAGCTACATGAAACCATAGTTATTATGAGCATAATAACAGCAACACTTAGGAAGAAATACACTTCCTTCTATGGAAACTGGAAAAAATAGTGGAAAGTCTTCTAATTTAATCATGTTTCTCCCTTGTGTCAACTCAGTCTTACTCTAGGCTGAATATTAATTTTTTGCACTTGTCAGTTTGAATTCTAACAAAAGAGGAATTGTCATTTGTCTAAATACATTTCAATGCACGGCTATAGAGTTTATCCAAATGGTATGGTCAGAACATAACAGCCTAAAAAATAACTCTTATCTGAGTTTCTCTCGTCTCACTAATAAATTGTTTATGTTCAATTCAGTTTCTTTATTAGTAGTATTTGAAATTTTACCTTGAATATTTATGCCAAGCCTAAAAAAATACATGTTATAACGTATCAGAGTTAATTTGACAGCATTCTACCACAGATTTTTACTTCTACCTGTTGATGCCAATTTACCCTGACTATTATTGGCAGATATCATTTAGTCCTCATCTGTATATACCTAAGAAAGGAGCAGAAAAGAGAATTTGATAAACATCATATTATGGACATTCCTAGAGCCTATTTCTAGGAACACTTTCACTTTTTTTTTTTTCCCCCCCAGACAAAATGTAACAGGCATCAACCACAACCATGATATGCAATAGGCTGCCTTGCTGAGCAGCTGATCTGCTGCAGTGACCACATAATTAAATGCTTAGATTCTTGGTAAGCCAGTAATTCCTCAACATGGGTAAGAATGAGCAACACGCAGAGTTGATGTGGAGTAAGCATCTTGTAGCATTTGGTGCTGGAAAGATGCAAGAGATTGAATAGCAGGGTTACATCAGGCACAAACACCTACAGATGGAAGAGATGTTCTCTGCTAGGCTTGTAGCTGACAGCAAAGCATTAAGTGACTCAGTCAGACATAGCAGCCACAGCTGGTGTCTATTGAAGTAAATTTCAAACCCACAGTGAAACAACTCTATCCTCCCTTTATCTGCTTTATTCCATTTTCCTAGGACCAACCTAATGTCATGTGTCCTACCACAAGTATAAACTTTTCTAGGCACTGAGAACTGCAATCAGGAAATGGTTACCTAGATTTAAAGGACAGGAGATAAAAATGTTAGAACATCATGACATTGTGTACCATGTGCCCCAGCAAGAAAACCAACAAAGAAAGAAAACACCCTTTGCCTCTGAAAGGGACTTTATATGTGTCCAAGGACACATTTTATTACTACATGTTTAAAGCAATGACAGAACAATACAAACTGTATGGACGTGGTATAGTACTTCCTTTAACCTTTTGTGCATGTGTGAATAAAGGAATATCTTAATTGGCCATTTACAGTTGTTGCTTAAAATAGTTCTTCATATATTTAAAACACAAAGTTCTGCCATACACCATAAGCCTACGTGTAACTGTAATCTGACCACTTAAAAATCCAAGCCCTTAAGAAAAACAACTGCATTTCTGTCAAGTGTGCTTTTGCCAGTTAAAAATTGCCAGAGGAAAATGAGATCAAAGGAAGGAGACACTTGTCTACAACAGATCAGCTTCTAAATTCTGCTTTATTTGCACAAAGTAAACTGCAACACCATCATCCTACCTTAGTTACATAAATTAATCTGAACTCTCAACACATCTTTGAAAAACAAGAGCAAAACTAACCTAGACTACTAACATTTTTTTTTCCTCTTGAGAATAAATAAATTACCCATTTTAGTCTCTGCAAGACAAAAAATGAGCCAGGTAGTGTTTTAAGCAAACTGTTAAAACATAGCTGTATTTAAAAAAAGAGTTTTCCTTTATATTTCCCGTGAGAGAAGAACTCCTTCATATTAGTAATCAAAGAATTACAGGTAAAGAGGATTTCCTCCCCCTATTTTTATCATTAAAAAGGTACTTTTGATTTTAAAATCTCACCACAGCTGAACGCTGTATTACAATACCAGCTGGAGTAAAGGACAACACATACTTTTGTCAACTGAATAACAGTCCTTGTGCATAGTCAGATCCATTGCTTTATTTTCCACCAACAGCTAAAGCAGAGTTTTTCAGAATCACGCATGTGTATAGTGTGGAAAAAATATTTTTCAGAAGTCATGTTTAACAGTATCATTCACAGGTCATTAGGAAAAAAAACCCAACCAATCTGGGATCTCTACTGTCCCACGCAAAAAGAGACCCCCACAGTCCCCTGCAAGGGAAGGAATCTCATTTTGCTGGTTGGCCAGGACCCACTGACACCAACAGGATCTATAGTCAGAGAAATGAGGAGGTATTTGGGGTGCAGGTTGCCCTGATTCAAAGCCATAGCGAGATTTTGCTGAATTAATAAAGCTGCTACAGCATGTGAGCTACATGAGAACCCTCTACATGAGGGTGTTAGAAAGCAGTTTGTCAGCAAAAAAGCAGCTATTTTTAGTATGTGTAAGGAAAGAAAATTGGCAACATGTCCCTCTGTTTCGCCAAATACCTGCAGTGCTAAATCTTTCAACACAGACTTCAAAATGGGTGGAGAACACTTGACTCCACCAGATGTCTGAAAACTTTCAAATACAGAGATTATGAAAACTTATTTTAGAAAAAGAACAACTACTGGTGTTAGAAAATACTCTGCAGTGTTGTCTCATGAGTTTTTCAGCACAAAGGATCTGACTTTGTAACAGTGGTGAAAACCCGTTTTCTTTTATTTTTAAATATCTAAAAATGTCAACAAGATTCAAAAAGTAATTCAGATGGACACACAAACAATGAAAGCATTCACACTAAGCCACCTCAGAATGGACACCAATCAAAACTGACTCTGGGTTGCAAGTGCTTTCAAACCCCATCTAAGCAATTACCATTTTGAAGACCAGGGGAACAGAAGGAAGGGATGTGAATGCTCTCTTCAACTGCTACCCCCCAACTGTTTCTTTTATTTAGGGACTCTGACTCCCTATGCACTTCATGTTGACAAGCTACAGAAAATTCCTGGGAGGAATTATGTCTCTAAATTAAAATTAAAAACAGTTGAAAGATAAGCAGGAAAAAAGGTATTACCTAAACCAGCAAAGCAGTTCACCACCAATGCCATGAACTAAGGAATTACTGGTTTTAATTAGCTAAAAGCCAATAGCCAAAGTACCATAAGTGGAATAAAGTGCACATACAAGCAGTAGCAACTGCTAAAAAGTGTGCAGTAAACAACCTTCATTAGAAGAAAAGTTGATTTAATCTACCATGGAGGACCATAAAAATAACTCAGATATTATACCCACATGACCTCAATGAGGATTTTCCTATTTCCCAAAGTGTTCTGCCCCATCTAGCATACCACAAAGAAGCATCCTTCCCAAGAAGAAGGCAAAACAGTGCCTTCCACTTTGATTCTCTGTTGTTTGTAAAATATTTCCAGTCCAGTGGGACGAAAACACACATCCTCTGCCTCCTGCCAAATGGGCATTGGGAATCACAACTTGCTTTCAGAGCAAAAAGCATATTTTCAATAATAGCAATTTTAAATAGAGTTAAATCATTCCATCCTGATAGAGACAAAGCTTAGCTTTAAGTTTAACCAATTAAGTATCCATTCCCTTTCTTTCCACTCTTCTACAACGTACATTAAATGGGTCTGTGCTCCCTTCTTTTGGACAAAGGCATCTCCTTTCCCTGGTGGCTCCCATTTCTCTTGCTCAATAATAAAAAAGCAAAATACATTTCCCCAGGACCTTATAACCAAGTCATTCTCTCATTCTTTTCCCCTTACAAACATCTGATAAACAGTATAAGTATCCCTGGTATCACACACATACCGTCTTCACTGTTGTGTAATTAAGAGTCCTTCTTATTAGAAATACCTTTATCCACAAATTGCTGTACTAGTTAAGCTCTTCCCTTTCCTCTGCCTCTAACCAAATGTACTCTGATTTTATGTTTCTGTACTGCACTGTGTCCTACAGCTAAATTCCTCCAATGCCCACTTTCTGTACTAGGTACAGGAGATGATCTGGGGCAGTCTGTCAAGATTTGTTAAATGCCTGTAGGGAAGAAGTGCCAAGTACATCCTGCATTGCCCCAGCTACACAACTGACATGCCTCACAGCCTAGAACTAATATTTTTGCAAATTCAGAAAGGGGAGACTCTTAAGGTAAAATACGTCCTTCAAATTGTAAGAAGGCCTGCATGTAGCCTTCTATTCAGAACATGGGAATTAAGAATGAAAAAACCTCAGCTGTGGTTTGTTTGGTTTTTTATTATTATCTATTCTCTTCTCTCATTGTTATTGTAAGAGACTCCAGCCTGATCCCTTCTGACTTCTTTCTTACTTCTCTGGTTTGGAGTTAAACACATTACTAAAACAACTTAGAGAAAGAACACCCAACTCCCCCAAAACAACCAACCAAACAAAAATGAACACCCTCCCCAAAAAAGCCATGAACCACAATACTTAAATACTGATCACAAACAAACTGCCAATTGTTGATATAACACAAAATTAAGACATAGATAAATTAAGATAAATGAGTTCTTTCCTTGTAATATTTGTAACAGTAACATAGTCAAAGAGTATAAAGTGTGCCAAGTCAATTTAGGCAAGTAATGTCTTTACAGAACCACTGTCAAAAAGACTTGCTCAGACAGAGAAACAAGTGGGATAAAACTATTATCCTGTATGATTTTACCTGGAATGAACACAGCCACCAGCTTTTATTTTTATAATAAAACACAGCCACCAGCTTTTTTATTCTGTCTCCCTCAGGAAAGGGCTTAGCCATCCCTCTTGTATGAATGTTAGTGTACTGAATGAGAAAACTTCCAAATCATAGTGCTGGAAAATTCTTACTATGTTTTCTCCTCAAGATGAACACTTTTAAATGATTATCAACTTTATTAAGTATCCTCTGTTCTCTCCTTTTCAATACTGTCCAACTAGAACAGTAAAAATACGTAACTGTAATACATAATATCACATACATTTCAGAAAAACATCATCAGTGGATTTCTAAGCTAACTGGAACCTAAGCATCTTAGAGACTTAATTTTTAAACTGCTTTCTCTGTGACTTCTAGAAAATGCCATTGCTGCCATTTCTGGAAAACTAAAGTGACAGCACAGGTCACCAACCTAACAAACCTAACCAACCTAAGCAAACAGTTTTTTGGACAAAAAAACACCAAATAAAGTATATTGAGTTCATAATCCAATACAGCACGTAAACTCAGTTTTTTTGAGAATATGAAGCAAGAACCAGCTCAGCCCTGAAGGTAATAACCAAATAAATACAAAATATAATTTTTTTTTTCCTAACGGAAGTGAAATGAAGCCTCTGTAAATGTGATTAATTTATTAATTCGACTTGTTGTCAATAAATTATTTCAGATTATGACCTTCTTGGCATTCCCCAAACTGGAACAAGATCATCACCTTATATAAGATAAGATAAAACAAGGTAAGTTAAGAAACTAATTCACTTTTCACAAGCACATGGAACATGAGTACTTCTGCTCCAAGCCCTGCTTTACCTGTTCTGCACCATGCTCATCGCCATCCAATCTGAAGGGTAAACATTTTTTCCAATGAGATCTTTGAACATTATGAATGTTTCCATTAAGAAGTCCTAGAACAACAAACCACAACGAAATCTGTTACTGTGTAACACAAACTTTAAGAGTTCCTGCTGTGATAAAAGACCTAAGACAGAGGGCTCCACTTAGCTCCCAGTCAACGCACAAATTCCTGGACATGTCAATAAACCCAGGACTGGAACTGAAGTCTCGTAAAACAGCAGTCTCAGATTGCAAATGAAAACTACAAGTCATTAAACTGAGCTCTGAAGAAAAGACATGCCATAAATGAAAGAAAAAGTTGTACTCAAGAGTAAAGCAGTAACATTTTTTATTAATTAGCAAAGCAGTCCCACTATTCATAAAGAATTAATACATTTTAAAAATATAGGATTTTACTTAGTCCAAATTTAATATTCAAAATTAAAAATTGAAGGCAGTGAAAGCTTTCAAACAAACACTATTTCTTTTCCCAGAAGTATTAACAATATTATCATGTAATGAACTTAGATTAAAATTAACATAATCATTTCAAGCCTTTTTCATGTATAGCAGATATATGTGTTTTGCACCCCTGAGCATGTCGCTTAGAAGTCTGCAAGACTATCAAGCTGAAATGTCCTTGTCTATTGCCAAAACCTCACAAGGAGTTCTGTGAAGAACCAAGTGAACAATAGCTCTCAACAGCATTATTTGTCATCTTCACTGACATATACTTATGGTATGGAAAAAGGGAAGGCAACAAACAAATGCCTTTAAATTCAACAAAACCCAATGAACCTATCGATTTCTTGCCCCTTTTTTTCCCCTCTGCAGAATTATTCAAGTAGTTTAATGATTACTAAGACAATTACCCAAATTCCCTGGAAGCTGAAATTATGTTAAAAGTACTGCCAAATTTCCAAGTAAACTAGAGCCCATGAAGACCTGCAAAAGCTACTCAACATTTGATCTGTTAGCACTTCAGTTCTGGTACCAGTCTGAAATTAAGAACAAAAGGAAAATGGACAAACAAATCTGGCCAACTGGAGATATTACCTCCATGGAGAAACTAAATGATGTAACCAAAACCTTTGCCAATACTCAGACTTATTTCAGGAGTATAGGATACACACAGGACTAGTGAAACCTTCCAGAACATAGAACAGTGGTTCAAACTACAGTATACACCAAGTACTGTTAAACTATGCCAAAAGCAACTGGAATAAAGAGATACGATGTAATAATAAGGTATTTATTGTATTAAGTATGCCACATTACCTACACCAGGAAAACTCTGAGCAGTGAAAACTATGGATCACCATATGCAAAGTGAGGAGGAAGGATTCAATTAGTTGAGGGTCAGTTCTTTTTTCCTCAGAGCAGTATAGCTAAGCTCTCATTACTTATTCTTGATTATTACATCACATTCTCAGTGCAAGAGTCAACAACAGTGATGTATCTTTTCAGATTTCTGATTACTGTATTGTCCAAGTTCACCATGAGAAGAGAGAGGTAACAGAATGGACATAGAGGCAGTGAAAGTACAGATTCAGATGTCAGAAAAATCAGACAAGATACTCCAAAACAATACTACAGATTTTTCACAGAACAAATACTTAGAATTGTTTTTACCACTTCCACGATTAATTTGTACTCACCACTAGTTCTGAACTCGTCTGAAAAGTTTCAATGTAAACTGAATAATGCCGGTTGCTCATCTGGTTTAAGATTGCTGTCATGCATGCCACAAAGTGACTCTAAAAGAAAAACAGACAAAAATCAACACATGCAGTTCACTTAAGGTATTGGATAGTATTCTTTCTAAAGTTGAACTCTAAATGCCTAAATCATTTTACGTATCCAAAATGAAATGGAGCTTTTGCACCCTCAGATAAAAGAAACACACTAAGAATTCAGAGAGGCAAACTGAAAAGCTCCCCTGACAGGGGGTAGGCTCTGGTGAGAAAGTTGCACCATTACTGAATTTCTTGCATAGAAACATACATTGTGACAGGAAAACTTTAAGTGTAATTCAGTATTATCTTAAGACTCCTGAAAACATCCAAGTTAGCACCAGAATTCTTTCATTTGAAACTGATAGGAAGGAAATACATTGGCACAGAAATTTTGAAATCATTCTAGAGACATAAGCTACTCACAGATGAAATATTGCAAGAAAGAATAATTTTCTACATTCCACAGGCTTTTACGTAGATATACAGAACTCTGTAAAACCTCTATAGAATACTGTTGCTTTCATCTCTCAAAACTTCTTTTAAACTTCCTTAAAGGAAGTATTTTATGTTTCTCAGTTCCTAAAGCACAAATGCTGAAAGCTATAAAGCAATTTATAATCCTCAGGTTTTACTGTAACTTACTGAAAGGCACAAAGAATCTCAAGCAATAGTAGTGAGCTTAATGGTTTGCAATTTTGCTTTCAGAAAGTAACGTATCCTCCTTATTCTACTTTTAATTTGCTGAGGCTTTGATTGCTGTTTTAAAAATGAACCTGCTTTAAGTGCTTTGATTTTACTAAAGGGACCAAGAAGTAGATGATCACACAAAATATTTTATAGGTTTACTTGGATCTTTTCACCACACTGGTTTACAATTGATACAAGGGGACTCCCTAGCCCCCCTGACCATAATCTAATTCCCACCTGGTATTGATCACATTTTTTGTTTAGCTCTGAATTATTTTATATCAGAAAGGCAACAGAAGCTCACATTACCAAGGTGTCAGCTGCTGTTTGCCGTACCCAACCATTTTGTCTACCACTTAGAGAAGGGAAGCTTTCCTGAACTTCAGGATATGGCCACTAGAGGTCTTTTTACTCCCATATGTAACCTGCTATTCAGTTTGCACTGCCTTTTTCTTTTCTCTTTTTTTTTTTTTTTAATTTTTATTTTATTATTTATTTATTCCTACGTGAGCAGACCCAGCACAGTTCTTGCACATAAACAGGGAAAATTACAGTATAAAGGAAGTATTATACCTTTTTTTGGAGTAACATTAGTGCTAATGAGAGGCTTGCCTACTTTTTAAGACTAAGACATTTTCTTCAAGGGAAGCAAAAGCTTTCAGGTAAGGAATTGTGTGTTCTCGGGTAATGATGCTCTTCTAAAAAGAAATGCTG
The DNA here is from genome assembly GCA_023637945.1 of Phaethornis superciliosus. Classification (NCBI taxonomy): domain Eukaryota; kingdom Metazoa; phylum Chordata; class Aves; order Apodiformes; family Trochilidae; genus Phaethornis; species Phaethornis superciliosus. Next base: position 12,338,971 of record JAJQWJ010000016.1, on the reverse strand, counting down.
GTTTTCCAGGTGTAGTAGTTCACTTTCACAGTTATGGATCAGGCAAACCTTTGCTGTGATGTTAAATGTGTAGCTAAAAGTAATAATGAACTGCAAAGTATTCAGCAGTGAAACTGTGTGTGTGTGTGTGGGGGGGTTCTTCTGATGTCTTGATTTTGAAAAAAAATACTAACAGAAGTTAGAGAATTGTACATGCAAAACTGCTTATATTTTTAGTTACACATTTGTTACAGAATGCCTTCTGTACTCATGTTAAATAATCGCTTTGTGAAATGAACAGCATTTCTTCACAAGCATTGTTGTATCATGTTGCTTAAATGCATAAGGACTTATTTAAGACTTAAAGGTTATTTCTTTTGTTGAAACCAACTTGTAAAATGTGTCTAGCTATATCTGAGCTTAGGGTATAGCATGAATGTCTACTCTTGCTAACTGTGCTTGGTGATTTTGAAATTAATACTGCAAATTTAAAATATTAAGGAATTATATGACTGATTACTAAAAAGAACCATAAGCAAAAATCACATACTGCTGGCCAGTACCTTACACCAAACCTGTTAAATTCATATCTGTGAATGATAAATAAAGAAGGTAACCATAAATCTGGCTTGCTACCAAAACCTCCCTCAACATTTCCAAGCAGAAAACACACAATTACTGTTTGATATTTAATGATTTTCTTGCTAGCAATCTTAACTATTAAAAATTAACTGCTAGTTTCTTTATAGGTTAAAATCTTGCCCCTGCCTCCTAATCCCCAAAAGCCAGCAATAAAGATTTGCTTCCCAGATGCAGCCTTGGCTCTTTAAAGTACTTCTGCTGTCTCAACATCACCATTCCCACTGGTAGAACTTCAGCTGTAATATAGGACTGTGAAAAGCTGGGATCAAAACTGCAAATATCTCTATTCAGTTAAATTCTATGCTGTTTAAGTACCTCTTACTAAAACATGCAGAGCAGGAACTGCTTGAAAATACATTAATTTCTGCACAAGAAAAATATGTTACACTTTGGATGCAGACTGGATGAAATCACATAAAAAGGGTGGTGATAGAGAAAGTGTAGCTCTTCAGATAAATCCTAAGAAGTCATTTCTGCTGTGCTTATATCTGTTAGGATCTATCCTGTGTATTACAGAAGAAAAACTTATTAGAACTATGTCAAATGTATTAAAAACTTTGTGGATAAAAAGTAAACGCTTGACAGCTGAAAGAATATTAGCAGAAAAATTAACAGAAATAACTCTGGGTACTATGCACTTCCATGAAGAAATCTAATAAAGTTTTTTGCATTTTAGTAAAAACAACATATCAATTCCATCTTAAAAACATTAATTTCTGTTTAAATGTAAAAGAATGCAGAACACAAATAGCACTGAACTATATTTTTTTAAATTAACCAATTGGCTAACAACCTTTCAAAAACTAGTAAAGAAATATGTAAATGGATTGTATGAACATTGCCCTTACAGAAGCAGAAATACAATAGTCAAATAAAAATGAGACAGAGGAGAAAATGTCTTAGAAAATATTCAAACTGTCCACTTTAAAAAAGGAATACTTAATATCAAATTTATGAGATATAATTCTGGTTGACTTCAGTATAAACACTACAAAATAGTGGCTAAATTGAAACAAATGCTGTTTTGGTTAAGTATATACAAAGGACATCAAAAGGGATCACAGATGCATGCTGTAAACCAAATAGGGCTTTCTAAGGTAAAGAGGCATGAGACCAGAATCTATTCCACTGAAAAAAAGAAGTGCATATTAACTGTGTGTGAAACATATACAGGAGAAAAAACATCTGAAAAACACTGGGGTAATATGAGTAAGATGACAAACTTCAACACCTAGCATCTAAATCCCAGCATACTTTCTAATAGCAGATGGTGACAGGTTGCCGTAGTAACTTCAAATAATACCAGGACCACAAGAATGAGTAAAGCAAACACACTGGAAAAACAAACAGCAACAGAAATAATGCTGAATAAAACTACACCGATTCTAATACAGTAAAAATATTTCGTGGCTGTGGGATGGATAATCTTTGTTCAGGTGTATTTCTGAAAGGACTAAAATCTATTTCATATAGGCAGTTATTATACTTATCCTCATTAATAGCACCGTAGTGACACAGAGCCCAAGTGTAAATATATAAACACATGTACATCATTATAAGGCAGCAAAACCAGAAACCTTAATTCCTAATAATTCAAAGACTTCTGAAGGTCAAAGATTGTTATTTTTACATCCCCTTTTTAGCACAATAATGGATGCTTTAGATGCTCAATTTAGTTACCTTCATGATTCATGTAAGGTAATTCATGTACCTCCTTTCATACCACCATTCTCACAATCTATAACCCCTAATGATCACTAATGATGGTTCAACACTTGATTAATGCAGAGTTTTCTGTATTGGGCAAAGAGTCCTATACAGAAGATGACACATTTCTGTGGTGTATGAAGCAACCATACTACACATTTGAGATTTAATTCTGAACTTACAAGTTAAGCCAAGAGTTTCCAAATACACTGTATGTTAGGGCCAGTAATTGTCATAATTGTGCAAATATAGAGTGACCAAGAATTTCTACAACCAAATAGTTTTTAGTTCAGGAAAAAGTGAAAAGTCTTTTCCTCTAGAAAGTGATGAATATATTTTCTTTCCTGTAATCAAAGAATAGCTAACCACTAAACTGTTCCAATCTAATGTTAAAAATCACCAGTATTTACATTGCAACACAAGCACATAATTGAGAAGGCCTCACATATGCTTTCAGATAATTATCGAGTCCTGACACCTGTTTAGTGTCAGGAGCTAAATAAAGAGCAGCATGATTTCCAGGAAAGTGGGAAGACACTTGGTGATGCCATGAAGAACCAGCATGGTTTGAAGACACCATGAGGTGTCAGATAACCACACTGAGCCTTGGGAACTGTGCATATGTTGAGAGTAGGACAAAAACGTTCAGCATATTATCAAATACTAAACAACAACAATCTGGAAAAAAAAAAAATTAAAAAGGCAGAACTTGCAGTGACCTGCTAATGTAGTTTTCTTCCCCAGAAGCTGACAGTACTGCAGGTCATGTGCTGTCCACTAAACCATGCTGTTTTCTAGCTGAAAAAAGGGCAAAAATGTAAACATGAGAATAGGCTACTATGCAACAACCTGGAGTATCCATCAGGTGCATAGACTGTCTACAATGGGAAATAGCTCCTAAGCCACACAGACTTCTAGTAGCTGCCAATTAGTGCAACTTACTAGTAATTGATTTACAGTAACAGATTCATCTGCTCTTTGTAGGTCTGAGTTGTTAATTTTACATTTTATATTTACATATTCATGTAGTTCTCTGGTTCTGTCTCCTTGTTCTTATAGCTGACTGAACAGAAGCTTAGGCATCCTGTTTCTCCATCTTACTGACAGCTTTTGACTGAACACATTCTGGGCAGTTGTAGCTTGTTCTGTTGTCTTCACAGTCATACGATTTAGCCAAGAAGATATGCAACTATAAAAACAGTAGCCTACCAGGCGAGAAAAATATAGGACAATATTGCAACACAAAGAAATAGTCACAATAGGTGCTTGGTAAAGTTTAAGGATATGTTACAACTTAGAATATCAAGACAATTTAAAAAGTGGCATCTATGACTTTTGCAGATACAGATAATAGCAGTAAATATGTTTTAAAGCATGAAAAAAATAACATGAGTTTTTCAATAATATCCTTTGTCATCTAGGTTTCGGGTTTTTTTTAAATTTTGTATTTATTTCCCACCAATATTACAAAAAAAGATCACCCATCCTTTGCATTTTTTTGGCTGCTGATGGGTTTTGTTGGTTGGTTGGTTTTGTGCCCTTATTCCTCTCCAGAATTTCTACTACAGTCTCTGGCTAGGACAAACACTCAACTGTAATTGATTTACTTTATACTCAAGTCTGTGCTCCAACACAGTTGTGCAATTTACTATGTTCTGCAGCATATTAACATTGTGTTCATCTTCAACATGTATATACAAATAAACTGGATAACATTATTTACTATGACGTGAGAGGTCAGTCATCTGGAACAAGGACTCTTTGCTGTAACACTGAACTAGTGTGTACAAAGCACAGTTGTCAAAGAAAAACAAAAAAATCAGCTGTTTGACCTCCTCACTTAAACCACTGCTGTCCCCATTCCCCATCTCAGCTCTGCTGCATCAGATGAACTCTTCTGTCCTTCCCTTCAGGGACTAATGCAGCTTCACGCTGCATCTCTTCCTTTCTCCTCTGCAATCCACTAATTGTTTCACCACAATTCCTTCAACTCATTTCCAGACAGGTCTCACAGACCAGAAGAAACTTCCTGCCCTGGTACATAGGACAGCCACTGAGAACCTCAAGTATCTTGGTGCTGTCAAGTCTGCTTATTTCATGAATTTCTTATTCACAGGACTATTCCATTTCTCAGTTGCCACTAAGCCAGCAGATGACCGTAGCTGGTGAAGCATGGCTTGTCCCACCAGCTGTCCCCGTGTACTCACACCCACGTGAGACACTGCAGTCAGCACTCCACATAGACAGCACCACCACATGCAGAAGAGGCAAGCAAAGACTAAGATTAAAAATATTATTCCCAGTTTATTTTCTGTAGTAAAGCCTGGCCAGTCTCTTGCATTTAAATGGACTGAAAACTTAACTGGGAACTTGAAAGTGATACAATGGCTGGGGTGAGCAGGAGCTAGGGCAGAGGTATAATGCCTAACAACAGAAAGAACAGAAGGAATTAACAACACACAGCAAAACACACTGGCTGCAAGGGGGAACAACTGGGTATGGAGAAAAGGGTAGACCTGAGCAATTTACATCTTGTTTCTAAGCCATGTGTTTTGAACTTACACATAATGTGTAGACAAACATCATGGATGGTGATTCACTTCCTTAAAAGTAAACAGAGCCATCCTGTATTCCCAGAACTAACTCACTCTTCATTTGATTTTAGTCTTTTTCAGATGCACTCTCCAGACACTGAAAAATTAAATTAAGCTTCAACTACATGAGCAGAGATGAGACTAATATATTTGCAAATCGTTAAAAACCAGCTTTATCATAATAGTTCTGCTTAAAATTGCTGAATTTCATATAGCTCCCAAAGACTTCCTCTTGTTTCTTATACTGATTTTACAAGGCAAATTAAGAAAATAAAAATAAATCTACCACAGCTCACACCCATTACCCTAACAAATATGTTTGCAGAAGGTTGAATATAGATACGAAACTGCCCACAGAGTTTAAAAATAGTTCATACTATGCCCACAGCCAGTGATGTTAAATGCATCCAGTCTGTAGAAGTGGAGAATTCCATCAAAGAAAAGTAGTGTAACCATTTGGTTAGTGTGACACAGAATGAATATGAAGATTTCATATAGTTTTCTAACTATATAGCTCTTAAACATGATAAAATATTATTAAAGCCAGATGTGATATGAAAAGGTGTTAAAGAAACTTATTAATGTTGTTCTGTCAAGTTGCTACTCTCTGCCATAGATGAAAGCAGGGATGAAGTACACAGAAACCATATTTTCATTTTCAAGCAAAACCAAAGGATTAATTAGCAACTGTTGGAACAGTTTAATTTATTATCTAAAATGTGAAAATACAGAAAATATATCCAGCAGAGTTTTATATCAGGTTTTGAGGTTTTTTGTAATACAACTTCTAAACATGAAAAAAAAATCTTGGTGTATGGTTAGCAAAGTAACTGGCTTTTTAAAAAGGTAAAAAAAATATCCTTTACAAGAAAGAAAGCTTTTCATGTTGAATCTTGGTTAAACTGGTTAAGAGAAACCATGGGAAATAGTGAAAGGAGAAAACCCCATATGAACACATACATAAACATGGGAGGATAAAACTTAAAAATAATAAAAAAATTTAAAATCACAGAATTACTTGCTAGCAGGTATTCTGCAAACTACTGCCAAATAAGCACCCTTTGTATCTTCTTAAGGTGTGTCACTTCTAAGTTGTCTCAGTTGAATTTGTTTCAGTTATAGCATCACGGAAACAAAGAATTCAGAAACTGTGATAATATATAAACTTACCAAAATAGCATTTTCTTCACCTATAACTTGTGCTCATGCTAATCTCTTTCAAGAGGATTGTCATACTAACACATGAAACCTGGGCTCTTGCAGAATCAGGAATACTCATTTAATAACTGTACACCAGCCCAATGAGAGATGAATTCACTATGTACTTAATAGAAAACTAAGATGAATATGGGAGGAGAAATTCCTCCAAATGACTAAAAGAGGGAACATCCTAGCTCTTGGTTTTTCTTTCCTTTACTACATGAGAAAAAGAGAAACAAGTCAAAACCCTATGAAAGGTAAGGTCAATAGTACAGGGGAGGAACTACCACATAATTACAGCTAAGGTTATATAAATAACTATACATAACATGTGTAGAAACACAGGAGACAAATGGGCAACATAGACTGTGTTTCACAGCTACATTTTAATAAAGAAAACTGCTGAGAACTTTAATGGAGTTTAACAGAAATGGAATTTAACAGAACTTTGTATAAATACTACATTTAACAAACTACAGTTAACAAACAATTGGAATTTATATTTAAGTTACTTGCTTTGATTCATACTAATGACTAAGCATGACTGCTAAGTTCATATTAATTTTGTTCTTTAGCACAAATAAGCATGCTCAAAGGAAGCACCACTGCTACCTTCTGAAAACAAATAACTTTCTCATTCTAAAATTCACACCAAAAAAATCATCCTCAGAATAAAAGGTGAGTACAGCTATAACAGCACTGTTTTATAACAGTCCTGCCCAAAAGTAATTTTCAAAATGTTTGCAGCATTTTAGTCAACACAAATCTAAATACTTAGTGCTGCCAATGTCATCTGAGCATATGAACTACTTCATCATACACCAACTATAGGAGAAAAAGACATCCTTTGCTGTGTTGCCTTACTGACAAATATTCAGGGCTATCTGCAGCAATATATTTTCCCTAATCAGTACAATGGGATTTCATCTAGAGATTGTCTTCTTAACAAACAAAGAGTACCAATACGACATGGTCTTAAGCTCTGCCAGGGGAGGTTTTTCTTAGATATTAGGAAAAAATTCTTTACATAGCAGGTGATCAGGCATTGGAATGGGCTGCCCAGGGAAGTAGTGGATTCTCCATCCCTGGAGATATTTCAAAAGAGCCTGGATGTGGCACTCAGTGCCATGGGCTGGGAACCACAGGGGGAGTGGATCAAGGGTTGGACTTGATGATCTCAGAGGCCCTTTACTGATCTGGCTGATTCTGTGATTCTGTGAATATCTTCTCCTAAACCCAGCAAACACAGAAATAATGAGGGGAACTGCATTCCTAGCAGAAAACAATCAATATCACACTCATATATAAGCAGACCTGATCAATGAGCCAGAGTGGCAGAGAAATGGCATATTTGGAAAATAAAATGTTATGCCTCATATTTAGTGTATGTATCTACTGAAGAGTTATATAAGTCTCTTTTATTATCAGTCCCTACAATACAGAACGTGTGGAAGCATGAGTATACATCTAATATCACACACACACGCGAAAAGTGATTAGAACTACTACAACCTACACCTCCACTAACCAGATTTTTAAATTAATGTAACTAGATTTAACAGCAGTTTTAGAACCACCCTACTGAAACTGTTCATAAGAGCTTATCAGGTGATGGTATGTTGAATCATCATCATTATGCCATTCCATTGAAATTATATAGAAGGACCCATTTATGAAACAATACTTTTTTAATCATTTTAATTTATTAATGGATATGTTTAAGATCATCTCTACAGACTTGAAGGAAAGCCAAGCATTTGGTACATAGTATGCCATCACATATTCAAAACAATTTGAGATTTATGAAAAATAATAATCTCTTGGGATAATCATTACAGTATGGTTTATAAACAAATTAGTCTTCCTTTATTTAATTCTGCATAAATCCATTGAGCTGAACATTACACTACAGCTCCCTAAATCTGAATCTTGTAATCTACTGTGCAATTTCTATTCAAAGAAAGACCTCTCAGAATTATGGCTGCAACATTACAATATTAACAAAAGAGTTTGGAAAGCTAGGGGTAATTCTCAAGGTCTTCTTTAACTTCAAAGGATACTGGAATCAAAGTTCCCATTTGGATCATTATCAGTTTTGAAGGCATGCTTTATAAAGAAGAAAAAAAAAGTAATTTGTTCTTCTGTATTTTAATTTTAAAGGATATTGCTAATATTTCATAGTTTAAAACAGAATGTACTACACTGCAGAGCTTAGAGCCAGGAATTCAGTAATGCTGAGTATTTTTTCATTAAGAAAAAGTGAAATCAGCACAAGATGCTAGTCTTTCCCAAAGAATTCCTTATATTTGGAAAACGTTACAAAAAGCCATTGACTAATATGCCAAAGTAATTTCTGTTTTTTATTTTTAAATGGGACCATAGTCCTATAAGATAAAAGTAACTTTTATTTCATCTCCCCTCAGTACACAGCTTCCAAGATTGCTAAATATAACAAACATTTAAATATTTAAATCATGTTAGGAACTAATTACAAATAATTTGTAAACAATTCAAAGACAAAACAGAGTTTGCAACTAAACAAGAGAAGAAAGACTATTGTATATATATTGATGCCAAATGAATAAAACAATAGAGAAGGAGATTTCAAATGCAGGAAGAGAAGTGGAGCTCCCTTACCCCTTCAGATTATCACAAAACCTACATGACAGTGCAATTAGAGAGTCCTAGGACATGAGGTCACACTGAGCAGGTTGTGTACAGCTCAAGTCACAGATGCTCTGGAAGAACAGAGTAATCAATCATTAAAACAGGAAACCAATAACATAGTCACCAAGGTTTTGGAGGACAAAGAAAAAGAACTTTCATTCTCTTGAATTCAAGAGCACATTAGTAAAGGATTCACAGCACTGTCTGTAGAAGTTTTTTGTTGGCAAAGAAATGGAAAAAAACCTAAACAATGTGCACCATAGGCTGGCAGAGTGGTTTAGACTGGACACGGTTAGCAGCTTAAGAAAAACTACTTAATAAAGAAATACTACTGAACTAGGTCACTTATGTTACACAAGGTTACACAAGCCTTTAGACTGCCAGTTAGATAGCCTTGTATGGCTTTGTCTAGTGTTTAAGTTAGACATAGCAATATTGACAAATTAGATACACCAATGTTTTTGTGGCTTCTATATTTTTTTAACTTCTGTGTTTTGGTTTTTTTATTTTATTTTTACAAGACAATACACAAAATGAAATGCATAGCTAATTATTTTTGGTAAGATAACGCAAGCTTCTCTAGCAGATTCTAGGTTATCTGCCTTGTTCAAGTGTGTGGCAAGGTAGTAATTTGGTTTGTTGTCCAGCTTTGTTTGGAAAACCCTGGAAAAACTACATGCCTGAAATGAGACAAGGAAACCAAATCCACATAGTTTATGTTTTGTCTTGTTAATCACACATGAATGCATTATCAAAATTTATTGAATTAGATTGCTACTTATCTAAGTTAAACCTGAAGCTATTCCCAAGATGACTTTTCACAATGATATTTACTATTTAAAATAAAAAAACACTCAAGTTTTGTGAAAATAAAACCACTGCAGAGCTACTAAGGTAATGTACTGCTTGTATGGTATAAGGAAGAAAATTACTGGCATCACAATAGCAGGCAAGCATCTCAGGGGTAAAAAAGAAAAAGAAAATTGTTCTTTATTCCAGAGACAGTGAAACAGGGCAGGTCACGTTGCACATTATATAGCCACCTCAGAGCAGAGATTGCTGCTTCATTCTCCAGCTCATTACAGATGCTGCTATCATGTAAAATACTCAATTACATGGCCATTCTGCATTCCTATGCTTTCAAGCCTACCTGAAAGGACAGGGAAATTGATTTTAAGATATAGTAATTTACTCATGTGATTAACTTACATATTCCCTTGGAATTTCACATATTTCACAGAATATGAAGAACATAATTTCCTATTAATTTGTGAAGCCTAATTCACATGTATTGTCTTCCTGTCTCTCTAATTTTACTGCCTTTTCTTGTGGAAAACTAATTTCAGAATCTAAGGTATTTTGCAGATACTTATTTTTGAGTTATTATTATTTCAGTCCCCGCATATAGCCTTCATGACATCTTCCAAATGTCAACCGCAGTAAAGATTGAATAACAAAAACCACAAAACTGAATGACAACCAAGTATCACACAGCTCAGTACGGTGAAGATTTATTAGACGTGTTTACCAAGGACTAACTTCTCTATCTAAATATAACTTTGTTAATTAAAATAAAATCTGGATGTATACAAATAATAAAATCAGTTACAAGATACAGATACTAAGAAAAATCTGACATGAGGAAAGGCAAAGAGGCTTTTCTTTTTGCCTTTGACATCACTGTGACACTTGCTTATGTTGCCCAGAGAAACAATATGGTGTTCATTTCTTCAGCAAGGTTCAGAACCCTTGATGTTTTCAGAGAACTTCATCTTTCTTTTAATGACCATATCAGTAGATTATTCAGAGATGACCTACCATCCTCTGTGTACTGCCATCTTAGAAACTCATCAACGTTAAGCACTGCCTTTACTAAGATGATACTCAAATGCTGATATATGCTTTTGAGATTTTTGTTTTTCACAAGATTATTGCAGCTCTGCGTTTTGGAGCCATTCCAGAACACTATGCACCAGATCCAATTATTCTAAATGCCTCTAACAGGAGATACATATTTGTGTGTGTGAATAATCTCATACTGCATAGTGTTTTGAGATCACCCTCTCAAACATCCATCTCCACACACTGAAGTTACCATCTCATTTTTTTCTGCCATTGTTTATCCTACACAATTGCACAGAATTTGCTTTATCCTCTTTCTATATGCATAGTTATGTTGTATGCCAAAAGATACAGCTACTGAATCTCAGCTTCTGAGGTTTAGTGCATTGTGGCATCTCAGTTCGCTCTAATTGCAGAGCCTCATTGTTTTTAGTTAGGTGTTATACAGCTAAAATTAAGAAATAGTGAATATTATCAAGATTAAGAGCTTAATATACTAAAGCAATAAATTCACAAAGAGAGGTAAACGACTGAAAAAACTGAAAATTTAACCTCCCAGTGTGTTTGGTTTTAACATGCCACTCAGCACTTGAATCAAGGGCATTTGGGTTGCACCTGAGCCCCTAAGTCAGACCTTTACCAGCTTACTGCACTGACAAATAAACAAGTTTGGATAAAGAGGATAAGTATATTTTCTTTCTAAAGACCAAAGATGTTTTTTTGTTGGCTTATTTAACACTCCATATTCCCACATTCCCCAGTACCTGTTAGTACCGAGACACTTTTACTCTTGTAAAGAACACAAAGAACAAGTCATCCAGCTCTTTGGCTTACCCCAGTGGGACCAGATTTGACAGATGTTTCATTTTATTGTTTTGAAGAAAGAATATTTAGCTAGAATATATTTAAATAATGCTACACATAACAACAATGATATAGTTTAGAACTGGTATTTCTGTGAAAGAATGAGCCACACAAAAGCTTACAGGTGATGCCTGGGGCTCCAAACACTGGGAGTGGTGCTGATCTTACAGAAGAATTGTAGGGCTATATTATTTTTCAGGCTGGAAATAATTAATTGAAGTGGGCTTTTTGAAATCCCCTCCTCACAAACAGCAAGGTTTTTGAGAAGCAACTTTTCTCTAACTTTAGAAATGCTAGTCAGCCAGTAAGTTAGTGTATTAGACTGAAAGCATGACTGGAAAAAATTGGCATCAAAAATATCAAAGAAACTAGAACTGCAATATTTCTTATGGATTGAAAAGGGAATAATGCACAATAGATCAGATGCAAGCAAAGCAAAGTATACCTCTACTGTCACCATTATTAGTAGTAGCACCAAAATGTTGAGTTGTCAAATATCCAGTCAGGGCACTAAGTGTTGTCTTAGTCTTGAATAAATTCTTGTAAATCTCATAAATCAGGACTTTGAGTTTCCCTATCAGCTATGCTACAGACAACATGTAACAAACCTAAAATATGCAAATGCAAAGCCAGTGGAAGACAGCAAGCATGTCCAAAGACTCTGCATGAGAATTACATGATAGAATTTACATGTAATTGTCTGAAATCCATGTTGTTACCTCTGCAACATCAGTAGGCTGGTGTATTTTAAGTAACTTACAGCAGGAAGTCACAATAAACACAGGTTTCCCTCTTGCTCTACCCTTCTCACCTGTCACCCTCAAGAATGGATAATTCTTGCTCATGGTAGGCTGAAAAAACAATGAAACAGAAATCAAAGAAAAACCCAAACTACCAAGCTTGTTGTCAACTATATCACTGCTTCATTTTGCAAGCACTCAGGGGACAAGACATGCCAATAAGTTATGCTCTCTTCGCAGATGACACTGCAGGAAGATAAAACCTGTGAAAAGATCTCTCTGGTATTGAAAAGTAGCCATGATCACAATAGAAACCACACTTTCTCAGAAGATTCACTAGCTCATTTTATGTCAACCTACATTCTTTCTCCACCAGCAGTATCACTCTAAGCATATGTGCTGTCAGTAAGCACAATTCCAGTCTCCCAGCAGTTACTGTCAGTCAGTGTATTTAACTCAGTCTCTAAACTGCCATAGTTCAATTACCTAACATTGAAAATGTTTTCCAAAACCACCAGTTGCAAAGAGATACAGCAAGGTATATTCAGCTAAGTACACAAAATACACCTCATGAGGATGAAATACACTGCCACACTTGCATTTCTGATGTCATTCACTGGTAAAAAATCTTCAAGATGCATATTTTAAATTGCAACCCTGCTACCATTGTGACATCTGGCACAATCTCTGCACATAGACTTCAATATTTCTCTAGGAAACACTGAAGCCTTAGGAGAATATATTTCAGAAACCTCAGAGTGGTTTCTTCTCTCACACTCTCCCAGTACACACAGAAATTTTGCAATCTTAATGAGAGGAACAGTTGGCTCCTTACACTTACTGAAAACTCTGAGGTGGCAAAAAAAACACCAAAAAAAAAAACCACTGACGGAGATCTTACTGAACAATCACAACTGAAAACACAAAAATGGCTTGAAAACAAGGCATTACATATAGCTAAAGCACAGTAGACTGCTAAATATTTCTGCCTTGCCACGTCATTCTTGCTCTGAAGTGATAAATTAATTGAAAACAGAAGCCAACTGAAAGCAAAGGAGTTGCATCGAGAGTACTCTCAAAAGTTGTTTTTGAAGGTAAATAATGTAATGATGAAGAAGTTCACTAATGTGATGTGACATATCAAGGAAAGTAAGGGATTAACAGGAAATAAAAATACAAAAAACAACTCCCACCTGTAACTTGCTGCTCTCACCCAATACAAGGAAAAGAATCTTTTGTTAATAGATGAGCAGCTGACATGTGAAGAACAGCCAGAGCTCCTGTGTATCGGGTAAAGCAGGGGATAGCAAAACACTATGCCAAAATCTACTTATTAAATATACAAGATACACTCCCCATAGCACTCTTCTCAACAAAAACACACAGAAGAAACGTGGCAAGCAGTGGCAAATTCTCACCACAGGAACCATGTAAAAGTAGCTTTTAAGCTTGTTATGCAGGAAAAGTATTAAATGTGGCTTTTATAACTAGCATAGCTGTTACAACTAGACAACCAAAGAGAAAGTTCAAAACGTAAGTTGAACAAATAAATACATCTGTCATCAAACTGCTAAGGCCTGCAAAGAAGCACTCTTTCTCTCATACATGAAAAGATGTGCATATTTGCCTATGCACAGACTCCTTATATAGCTATATAAAATGCTCAACACACCTACAGCTAAATGTAGATAAAGCCTAGATATAAACCCACAGTGATTTCAGGTGCAATATGTATGCTTACTTTTACACAAACATCAAGGACTTCCCAGTACTTCTCCAGCTACCTAAGAAAACAGCAGAATACCAGATACATACCATAAAGAGCACTGGAATTTATGTTATGAACCAGCTATTTGGACACTTCCCAACTCACCAGCCTGTCACACTGGATAACTTCCATCTCCCTATAGGCACTCAAGCATTTCTTCAAGAGAAATTTCTCAGTTTTAAGTACACTTGCCTTTGCAAACTAACACTGAGAAAAAAAATCCTACTTGCGTACAATATTTATGTGATTGGATTTATTCACTTACCAGTATGTATCTTATCTTCTGACAGTAAGCCTTATATTAACAATTCCCAATACATCCTCCAAGAAAAAAAAACACCTGAGAAACATTTTCTAATCTATGATGAAGCCTATTGTTCTGAAACATACAATGGAATGTATCATCTCTTCAAAGGCGGTAGCTGAACTTCTATTTTTGTTGGAGTAGAATAAAGGAATTTCAAGTACAACAGTTCTGAAAATTATATTCAGAAATAAAATCATCATTATTTTAACTTTCAATGCACTTTGTGCAGAATGGCATCACATCTTCTCAATCAAAGCATACCCAAACCACACTCAATTTTCATTTCTAAAACTTGCTTAGCTAAGTTCATTTTTCTGCTGCAGTAAATATCACTGCATCTTTTCTACCCAGCCTCACCAACCTACTTTTCAAATCTTCCTGTAATATTACTCAGAGTTAAAATCCTATAATCTCTTCCATCACTGAAATGTTCCCTTTCTGAAGTCAGATGCTTATATCCCCTAATCTGTGTTACCTATCTGGTTAGTGACCATCTTCACAATGTATCTCCTCTCCATTCACCGTAATCCCACCTCGAGATGGTTGACAAAAACATGCAAGCAGGGTTTGTAAAAAAGCTCAACTTTTTCCTGTGTATTCCTATTTCCCACTTTGCAAATTTGCACTTTCAAAAGATTGCTTTTACTTTATAGGTTCTTCTTCTTTATTTTCATCTGAAAATATTCTCTTCAGAAGCCTCCTTGTAGTTCATCTAACTTCCAGTACTTTGCCATCCATTTCCTTCTGCAAGAAACATTATCTAAATTCTGTTGGCTAAAGCTTCCTCCTTCTAGTCTTAAAGGCTTTTTTCAAAAGAGAAAAAAGCTTTCTCCAAACCTTTGTTTCAGTGCCAGTGGAATTCTGGAAGAAAAATTTGTGAAATCATCACCATTTCTATAACAAGCCACTCGCTGCATGACAGACTGCCCTTGCTCTACATTTTTTTCACTATCAACGAGCACCTGGGATCACCATTGCTGCCTCTGAATGTTGGTTTCATAAAAAGAACCTGACTCTCATTTCAGTCTCTGACATACTCATCAAGGCTTGTGTATTTGGAAGCTGAAGACATTATGCTTTGTACCCTAGTGGATAATAATATGTATCTGAAAGAGCCCAACATAACCAGTTACATCAAGAGAACACTACAAGTTGCTTATACAATGGTATTATGGCACAGTTTTACTCCAGACTAAACTCCCCCCAAAACTGATGCTACTATACAAGAGCCTGCTATAAACATGAAGATTATTGTAAACCTTTAAACTATTAAAAACTATTCTGCAGTCCACCAGATCATGATTAATTCCTTTCCAGCCTTACTGAAATTAGAAGATAGCACAATATAGGACTGTATAGTTCACTGAGGGTTTTTTAGATTAAAAAAATTTAAGTTCATTATAATCCTTCCTAGAATGATTTACCATGACTGTTGCTTAAGAGGTTACTTTTGAGAGAACAATGAACAATGAAAAGGTTGGATAATAACAATAAGCATTTTGACAGTTACAGAACCACTAGATTATTAAATTGCTTTATACTTTAGAATTTAAAGATTTTAAAGATTGCTTCCACATTGCAGAGTTTATTCCATCCCAGCTGTGAGTTTTACATCTAAAAAGAAAAATACTTAGCAATCTGCCTCATCATATTTTGGCCAGCATGCATGTTTTAGAACTTGTGCTGCAATGAAAGGGAGAAAGAAGGAAAAGCATCTAAACTTGACTTGTGTCTGTAGATGGAGGGAGAATAAAGAGTAAGCTTCTAATATTGTTTACATTTATGCTTAGAGACAAGGGGATACCAAGTGCAGCTCAGCTAAGCTTGTATCACAGAACCATCACAGAATCTGGTGGGATGGCTCACATGACTGGAGTGCTACCATGGATGGCTACAAGCTCTTCAGAAGAGACAGACAAAGTAGGAGAGGTGGAGGAATGGCTCTATATATTAGAGAGTCTCTTGACTATAGAACTTGAGATCAGGAACAATAAGAGGAGGCTCAGGGGAGACTTCATCACTCTCTACAACTCCCTGAAAGGAGGCTGGAGCCAGAGGGGGCAGGGGGCGGGTGTCGGGCTCTTCTCCCAGGCAGCTCTGAGTAGGACAAGAGGGCATGGACTTAAGCTCTGCCAGGGGAGGTTTAGGTTGGATATTAGGAAAAAATTCTTTACAGAGAGTGTGATCAGGCATTGGAATGGGCTGCCCTGGAGGTTCTCTATTCCTGGAGGTTTTTTTAAAGAGGCTGAATGTGCCATGGTCTGGGAACAACAGTGGTAGTGGATCAAGGGTTGGACTTGATAATCTCAGAGGTCCTTTCCAACCTGGCTGATTCTGTGATTCTGTATTATTTTGACAAAAAGGCAAGAGAAGCAGAAAGGAGAGAAATTTTAATGTAGCTGAATTTCAAGACTTTTAAATTAATTTCTAGCTCTTCATGCTATTTGGTGATGTATGTTTCACTTGAGTCTGCAGGAATTTCAGAAGCCACACCTATCACTAATTTGAGAAAAAAAGTCAACACAAGCTTAGGTAGAAGAGATGTGGCTAAATTAAGCAGCTGGGCCAGCATCTGTTGTCGAAGTTCCCAATGGAAAAAATGTACATGAATACAACTGGCATGCAAGCCAATGCATGAATTCATACCTGTTACTCAAAAACATTTCAGAGGGTGATTTTTCTT
This sequence comes from Phaethornis superciliosus, assembly GCA_023637945.1. Lineage (NCBI taxonomy): Eukaryota > Metazoa > Chordata > Aves > Apodiformes > Trochilidae > Phaethornis > Phaethornis superciliosus. The sequence goes on along the minus strand of JAJQWJ010000016.1, from coordinate 12,321,978 downwards.
TTGAAAAGTGGGGGCAAACCTAGATATAGAATGAGATCCCTGCAGTGTTTTGTCTGTCGTCCAGTTACTAACAAGCACATTTATCTTCCTGTTGAAAGCCCTCCCAACATGCTTTTAGCCTAGTGACTTTTTTAATTAATTGAAGACTATCTGTACAAATGTGTTTCTCACAAACTACTGTCATAAATAACAAATAATACACATATGTAAAAGAAATGCAAAACAGTACAAACATGTCGTATTTCTAGGAACAAACACTAGTTTTTTGAGATACCTAGTAAAATGGACATTGAAGGTGTCAAATTGCAACTGAATTAATTCAAAATAACATGTCAAATATTTAACTTGTTCCACAAACTAAAGAAAACCTCAAGAACAACCACATTGGCACATCTGCACTCTTCCAAAATCCCCATCATCCTTTACTACATGCTTTTTCACTTCATGCAGTTTCCCATGGCACTTACCCCTACCAGCTGCATTCTTCTACCCACATCTTCAGTCCTTAAACTGAAATATGAACCAAAGAAACATGTTTGATTCTTCAAGGGATGAGGAAGACAGGTGCAGAAAGGATGGAAGAATACTTATAGAAAACAAGTAACACCCTTTTGAGGTCAAATTTCCTCTGCTTGGCTGGCTAAGTTGTCCATGCATTTCTAAGGACTAAAAAGCTTGAGGCTGGAAAAACAGTTTTATGCCTGTTTGACGTGGCAGGCTTTGCAACTTAATCTTTTCCAGGCAATTATTACCCCTCAGATACGTTACCCTGAAGCCAGAATAAACTGACACTGAGAAAAAGAGAAAAAGGCAGTGGTATCTGTCAGACTTACGCAGTCAAAACATTTGAAAAAAGAAAAGTAAAATGTGCACCACTTAAAAATAACATGACCTATCAAGCACCCAATTGGCCACCTGCTTCAACCACCAGTGAATGAAGAGACAGGAGCAAATCCACAGTGCTAATGAAGCAGAATGACCGAGGCACAAGGTTTTTTGTTGTGACTGATGAGCAGCTGTCCAGAGAATGGACAGGGAGAGAAAGGCTGGATGTGAGGTTGTGGAACTCTGTCAGACATTAAAACCTAGTAAATTTCTCCTACCAAAATCATTGTTGTTGTTAATACAAGACATCAATTGAAGACTGACGAATGCTTTTTGTTATAATTGACATAAATCAGTATATAGAAAGTGTTTCTATAAAACGGACTCTTAAAATTTGTCATGCTTCACTCTTTGTGAAATGAGCAAAACAAGACCTTCCAATTGTTGTGGAAGAAAAGAATGAGAAATTATATCCCAAACCAGGGAATGAGTTATTTAAACTTAGCAACTGCCAATGTTACACTGATTTGTTAACCTAAACACAGACACCTATAACTCATAGAAACTGACTAGTTTGGTTTTCAGCTGAAGCATTTGAGCACTCCTGTCTATGTATTTCTTTTATTTCAGCTTGACATAATATAAATACAGGATCAAAACTGCCATTACAGCTACTCAAATGAACTCCAGCCTAATGGATGCCAAGATAGCCAAAACACGCACATAATGAAAAGAGCAATTTGCAAATTAAGACTACATGAATCCAGCTCACATACTTCTATAGCCAGAGTGCTCTCCAAAGCCCCTAGAGGCTTTTTACTTGTATTTAGACTAGAAAAAAAAATTTCTAAAGCATCTTCTTGAATTTAATTGGGAAGTATAACTTTTAAAGTAGTCCATCTGCCTGGAGCACAGCAGCTGTGATGGGAAGTGAAGAATGAAACTACAATATTCGGATAAATTCTCAAACAAAACTTTCAAGAGCCTACAGTAATTACTGGATGATATGAGAATTCAGAACTTGGCACTGGAACTTGATTTGCAGAAGCTGTTTGACTTGTTTATTGTGTATACTTGTTTACAGTGAACAAGCAGTACAGTGATTTAAGTGACTCTGTGCTAGCATATTATGGAAGTAAAATTTGGTATTAATGTTTCCTCCATATCTTTGGCAACATTTCTCTCTGCAGAGAACTCATCCAACAATCATTTTGTATCAAAATTTAATAAAACAATCATACCAAGTTACTACTTTGCTTAAATTATATTACATCGCCTAAATGTTACATGAGGCTACATAACAGTTTGCTATAATCCCTATCAAAAACTTACCCACTGCACCCATCTCATTAAACCTGCTGTGGGTTAATTACTACTAGTAAAATTCATACAATGTTTAAATAAAAGGTACATCGAGATAATGGAAGTACTAAAGCTAAGGAAACCACCAGGGAATAAATAGGGAACAGGATCAGTAGAAAATTAACACAACACTGGGAATTTAGCCCCAGACTTAAAATTCACTGTAATAGTAAAAGCAATCTATATTGGATTATTAAAAATCCTACCGAGTATTTCCCAAATTTGGCAACAACTTCTCTTATCACTATTCTTTTGTAGCAGCTGTTTTCCAAATTAGCATAACATTGAAAATACAGAAAAGATATTTTTCATACAGGTACATCTTATGAGTGAGTTTTGAAAAAATGATTTAAAACCTGCTACTAGCCCTACACTCATCATTGCATACACCAAAATTTTAGCTCAGACTATTCTGGAATTATGTGGTATGAGAAATCACGTATTTGAGGAAATCTATCACACAGTTTACTTGGGTTAGAAACAGCAAAAACATCCTTGACCCTGTAGAAACCCAGAGTGAGAAGTCCTTGATAAAATGCAAAGTCAAATATACAGATTTTGAGCAAAGTATACTTGGCAGACACAATATGTTCTATCTCAGGAAGCCATAACAAATTTTTCAGATTTTAAAATAAATTTACTTTTCCTTGACCAAGATCTGTAGTGAAATCTGAACACACAGAAATGAGAAATTACAAAGAAACACAAAACCAAAACAAAACAAAAAAACCCCAAACAAACCAACAAACCAACCCCAAAAATATGAGTTATATTTGAACCTCAACTGTCCACCAAATTAAAAATTCACATTTCTATTTTCCAGCTTTTTGTTATTTCATCCACAGCAAGATTTAATAGACATTTTCAAAACTGAAAATTTAAATTTTAAGATCTATATTTGGGACCAGATTCAGGCCTGCACATAAGCATTGATGACAGAGTACTACTACTCTGAAATATTTTATATCAATTTTTTCTGTGGTGTACTTCATATGAAGAAAACTTTAGGCACTTATAAAACAAAAAACATATTTCAGTTTTTATACAACTATCCCACTGCTTAAGTTATAAAATCCCTGGAGATGACAAGTTGTTAGGAGACAGCAGAAGCAGATTACGTTGTTTACAAGTTTGTTCACCTACAACTTTTCTTTTTACTTTCAGGAAATATTTCCTGTTATTCTGCATTTTCTGGTCATTCAATCTGGACCACTCTGATGATGCCAAAGTATTTACACAACTTCCCTAAATGAACCAGTCCCTTGGATGGGATTGGCCTTTGGCAAGAAACGAAGTAACAACTACACATCTATTACCTCTCTCAATAACACCCAGTGGATGCCCTGTTTTTTCCTGTTCAGAAGTGGTTACAATTTGCTTAACCTTTTGGGAGGACTAGTTTCATTTGCAACTTCAAAGAGATGGCTGAAGAAGAAAAACTCTCTCTAAAGCAAGCAGTTCAGTTTGGTATTAATAGATATATCCCATCAGTAAAACTATGCAACAGAAATAAGAATCCCCCCAAAACTTCTTATGCTTGTTTAGACAACATGCAAAGAAAACCTATGTGAATAGTCCATCATAAAATCACTAACACAGAGCTGACTGCCAAAAAAGAGCCATCAGGAAAGCCCTAGATTCAACCTCACCTTTAATTCAGTTCCCTGAAAGCATGATGGCCTACATCAACTCTGTAATACAAAGATAGTGTTAGCTTAAAAGACAAGAGTTTCTGCTTCAATAAATCTTTCCTAAAATTTGGTATTTAATTTCTCTCTCCTAGTGTTTTATTCAAATCAGCAATTTAATTAGAAAGCATCTCCTTAAAGAAAGCATGTCAGTTAAAAGTATACCTACCACAGGAAGGAATGAAAAGTGTGGCTTCTTCATGAGCAAGGTGTCCATTTGCGTCTTTAGGACAATCTTAATATACAGCTCAAATGGCAAATTAAATGGTTCGGAAGGAAACACATTACTTACAGACTAAATTGTGATTCAATGGCTCAGCAAAACATGAAAATGCACCAAGTGCTATTGAAAGGGAACAGTCTGGATTCAGCAGATTTCATGAGACAGCCACACCACCGCAGGACCAAATCGCAGCAAGTTCGGTTCAAGGATGATGGTGTGGACACAAAGACAGAACAAGACATTAACCCTTTCCAAGACATACCCTTTACAACTGGAAAAACTGAAATACTTAGGGATCACCATTTTTTGCTACATCCATCTCCATCTTTTCCAAGTGCTCAGAAAGGGCTTCGGAACATTGCAATACAAACATCTCCTAGCCTCAGGAAACACTTCCCAGTTTTCAAAAAGAAAAAGCTAAAAGCAAGCAGATCATTAACAGAAATGCAAACTGATCCTGCCAATACTATCCAAGTAAATGGCAATCTTTCTGAACAAGACATTATGTCTTCAGATCTCTGCTACTTGAGAATAACTAATCATTTGGAAGATGGATTTAGGAACAGTGAGGTGGATGGTCAGCTAAGTCAAAGACCATCAAAAGCACAAAGCAACGGACGCATCCACTCAGATGCTCTCTCCAGAGAAGACAACTTTCCACCAGAGAAGACAACTGCTTCTACACAGGTGCCTGAATACATAGATGTGTGTTTTCCACAATACAGCAATGTTTCCATGGATGCACCAGACACAACCACGAATTTCAGTAATTCACTGCATTCTTCTACTGTCATAAATAGCTATGAAAATAATGAAAACAGCATATTGTCATTTATTTGTGAAAAAGCATACCCTTGCCTAAGTAATTCTAACAGCAGCAAATGTAATCCTTATTCTGACCCTGGGGAAGTGGAGAAAAGTGATGCTGAGTTGCCTCCCACCAGCAAAGACACAAGCATTAAGGAAACTACTCCATTTTCACCTCCATCAAACCACAGTTCACCTTGTTTCCTCAGAGACTATCAACAGGCAGGAGAACACAACAGAGATTCCAGCTGTGTGACATTAAAAAATGAAAATCATACAACCATGTCACTGACCAGCAGTAATGCATCAAAACCTCTTCTGTCATGTAGCACTGAAATAGAGAAAAATTCTACTCAGTCAGATATTTCCCAGTGTAACAGCTGTTTAGAAGGATTTCACATAAAGTCTTATCTGCCAAGGAATGAAATGAAACCACAACCCAACCAGGAGATTAGTGAAATAAATCAAATTGATTTGGCACATGGCGAACTCTGTACCTTACAAGGCAGGCTGCAGTCTGTAGAGGAATCCTTGCAGTCAAACCAGGAGAAGATTAAAGTCCTTTTGAATGTAATCCAAGAACTGGAAAAATCCAGAGCCCTCAGTGAAGGGTATGGTGCATTTTAATCTTAGTAATTTGTCAGAAGTGTAAAGCAGAATTCTTTTAACCTTCTTTTTTTCTCGTTCTTTTTCAGTTGCAAAGAAAACATTTTCTGGATACATTTACAGACCAGTTTGCAAAAATGCTATCTTAAGCACTTTTTTTTTTTTTTTTGTATTTGGGCTTTAGCAGAGAAACAAGTCACTTCACAGTCTGACACTGCCTTTACTATACCCAGTGTGAGACACAGTTCATTACCTCCCGTTTTTTTTAGATTTATAGTGTCAGATACAAAGACACCAACACCTGTGAGTTGGCAGTCTCCATCTAACTAAAATCTCCATGCAGTAGAGTGAAACCCAACAGTCTCATGTACTAATGTATTCCAATAAAAAAACATGGCAAACCAGCTATTTAGTGCCAAAGCAGTCCTATAGCTAAAACAGTTTATAAAAGCAGAAAGTCGCCTCATTTCAAGAAATGATCACTGCCTTTATCCATAGGCAAGCAAAAGTACTTTTGGCTAAAGCACAGCACCTGCAGACTTTTGAGACCCCATTGCTAGTTAAGTTTCTCAGTACCACAAACAACAAAGCTGATTAAAGTTAATGCTTTAATAGCATAAGGCACAATGCCTGGTAAACTTCAAGAGCTTCAATTCATCAGGAAGATTTCACAGGAGGAGAAAGTAGGTGTTTAAAAGGGATTAAAACTACGAACATACAGCTTGTGAAGAGTAGTTATGACAGTATGGCTATTCAAATACTTTTAAGTGTGTTCATAAGAAGCAGTCATCTGTCTAACCGTTTTCATAACACGTATCCATGCAAGAACTAATGATGTTAACAGCATGAGATGGAAAAGAGACGAAACAAAAACGTAAATCCACACAGGCATCAGGATTTTTAAAGCAAATTCTGATTTAGAATTTGACACTAGAATTTTCAGTATGGGTAACAAGTAGTGAAGAAAATTACTTTTATTTCTGAAGGATTTGGAGATTTCTTAATGGATCTATAAATGCACATTACATGTCCATTACAGGCGCAACTTCTATCACACTGGTCAAGACCTCAACAACTGCAGCACCTGTCAGAACACAGCATGTATCATTTACAGGTACTTGACTCCTTCACACAACACTGAATTATCTGTGTGTAGATCTCAAATACATAATACAATGTTTTTCTCACAGCTACATGAGATCTCATTTATTATTAATCTAGTTTTTAACAAAACACTAAGTGTTATGTGTGAGGTGGTTTGCTTTGCAAAGTAGAAAACAATTAACACTGGTGTTGACAGTTACTATACTTCTGATAATTCAAACAGAAATTCCCTGCTAATATTACACAGCATTGTTATTATTAGCATGCTTTGAAAAGCTTTGCCATTTCTTATGATGAAATTCCCTTTTAGCTTTACATTTTTAAAGGTTGAGATTTCTGTAATAAATTTAAATCTTGGAAAAGCTTAACATTTAATTTGCCAATTGCCAGTAAGCATATTTATGTTGTACATATTTATGTGCAAAGCAAAAACAAATCTCTCACACTTCTTCGGTAAATGTTTGTTATTAATTTGACTGCTTATTCACTGTCCATAAATTCTTTTGAACCTCACATTTATTCCTGTGCATGCACCTGCTCTTACCTAATTAACATCTTGGCTCTCATTTGACATCAATAACAATTATGGGTTTCAATGGAGAAATTTAATTGCATTCTAGTTTCCTGTTAACTAATACTACTTATCTCAAAGACTTTCTATCTCATGTCTTTCATGTATTTAGGGTCCTAGTTAAGCATCTGTGAGTTTGGAATTCCTGTAGAGCACATGACTGTTAGATTACAAAATAGATTAGATTAGATTAGATTAGATTAGATTAGATTAGATTAGATTAGATTAGATTATCAAAATCTGACCACTGAATAAAATGCAATGAAAGGTCATATTAGCCTATTTCTTTTTTTTTTGTCACTTACATTTTACTCCATTGTTTCAGGCACAATGCTTGAATTCTAACTCACATAAACAAAATTGATCCCCTCAAAAAAGATTAAGAAATTAAACCACTCTCAAAGTAAAAATGTAAACAGTCTTGTGTTTTACAGGATCCTATGTGGAACAATGCCAAATTATTCTAATTAAATAAGTATCCCTTTCACATGTTTTTAAAGAGGGAATTTCTCACTTACTAGCTTTCATCTTTTCATTTTTCCATAGTGTAGAATATGACTTCAGACAACAAGAAGGAAGATTTCATCAGATTTTGAAAATGCTGGATCATGCAGAGAAAAATCCAGTTCCAGCTTCACCTCAGAATTTGTCATCTGATCACCCCACTCCCGATAAAAAGGAGTTTAAAAGAAAAACAAAAAAGGTTAAAAGGAAATGCTTCTGGTGGATTTGACTAGCTTATAGATCCTTCTACATTTCAAAAGATACTAGAACATTAGGAGGCTTGGGAGCACAACTGAAAATGTGTTGTTACACAATGACAAAGCTAAAGAATGTTTAATTAGAGTAGCTGATAAGTAAGAATTTATTTAGATCATGTCACTGAATGGAGGTGCATGAAGACACTATTTTCAAATAGAAATTGTATTTCAAAAGAACCTCTCACTTCTTCCAAGGACACTTTCATATGCTTTATAAAGACATTTTGTTTCAACTTCCCCAAAATAAAGTTTTAAATCTCTACTTTAAAATACAATGGTTGACAAAACTAAGGGTGTCACACAGGTCTCATTGCTTATTCATAAGCATAATTGGCTAAAATGAATGAATTTCATTGATCTTTAAACAAAACATGTAACAGAGGACAAAATCAGGAGAATGGCTCACTGAAATTGATCCTTAAAGGAGTAAATTACAATTATTTCACATCCCCACTGAAATACTGTTCTTCCTGTCATCTCACATTCAACGACAGAAAAAGAATTTCAAGTTTGTTTTACAATGCCCTTTTACAGGTTCAACTTTAAAGGCAATCTTTTAGATGTTTCAGCCATTTACTAGACTTGCCTGAAAAAGATCATAAAATCAGAAAACAGGAAACTCTCTAATTCTACTCTTAGTCACCAAGTAAGGTGTATAAGCATCCCCAAAGAAAATAATCCAGTACTCCTCAGGGCAAGCTGTTCCAAAACTTCTTTCTAATGTGTGACCTGAATTATTCTATATTCTATGTATATTCTAACTTGTGTCCTATATTCTATAGGTAATTCTAACCTATATATTCTAACTTGTGTCCTCTGCATCTTACTCCATCAAAATACACCCCTTCAGGAAGAACTAGAGAGGTTATTAGACATCTAACCAAAGCCTTCAATTCTTAAAGACAGAACAAATCCAATTTGCACTGCCTCACCTCACGTCACGTGCTACATGCCCACCATCATCTTTGTTGGCCTCCCTCTAGACCATGATCCAGTTAGCTCATGTGTTGCATCTACCTGGAAGCCTAAAACTGGAAACAATGCCTCAGATGCCATCATCATGCAATTGCTGAACAGAGGAGAATAACTGCTTTGGCTACTGTCTTGCTAAATCACTTGCCCAATTTGTCCATCTTGTACCACTACACTTCTAAGACCTGTACCACTACACCAAAATATCCCAAGATGTGGGGTTTTTTGTCCTGGAGACGTAAGTTGATAGATGATACAAAATGTGTGATAAAAATACTATTTAACAAACTTACTTGTATTATATGACAAAGAATTTATATGCTGGAAAGATTTTACCAGATTGCAATAGGGCTGTTTCTTTCCTTAAAAACAGCTGAGTTACAAGCTAGTCCAAGGATAACCATGTCACCTAATTAAGGGTTGATAATACTATTATCTAGCTCATAAAAACATGATCACCTTTCATATAAAAGGGAAGAGAAGGAAAGGTTTTCTGAAGCAAGATTGAAGGGCATACTTTAAAGGCTGAATAATGTATCTTCTTCTAGTGGAATGTACTGCAGACATTTTCTTGGAAGTGACTCTGGTTGCTGAGTTCAAATGCCAAGATGAACCCCTGGATCCTATTTCTTAAATCATATTTTATTAATTATGCTATGTTAGTTTAAAATGCCTGTACACATTTTGTACATATCTTTGTTCATTTGATTTTTAGGGTTAACTACATATTAAAAAATGTATTAAAAATTATTTTGTAGAATAATTGTGTCTGAAAGAATAAACATTTTTTTATAAAACTAGTCTTCATTTAGAGGAGAGGATGCTGTGTGACATGGCTTAATTTACCAGAATTCTAAAAGACAGTGTTTAAAAAAAGCTCCGTGTTAAGTTCAGTCAGCACAGAGATGACAGACACAAAATAATCATTGTTTTAGAAATTTTTAAGAAAAAAAGACTTATATGAGTTCTTACTACCAAAGGGGTGCCTCTGGTGTGACAGAAAAGCTCTTCAACTTGTGGGTACAGAAGATAACATTATTGCATCAGAACATACTACAATCATATACATGTACTACTTATGCTGGCATGCCACAGCATTCCTATTTTGCATCAATGTCTCTAACTGATATAATGCAAAATTTATTAGTGTGTAAACATTTGTTGTGAATTGGAATATTTTAAAATTAATAACCCGTTGTAAAGGTAAAATAATAGGCAATGCCAACAAGAGTAACAAGAACAAAAGTTTTTCTGTAGTGAACTGATTTTTCAATAATTTGTTAATATGTGAAAGCAACTTTTTCTTCTTTTTGTTAATAAGCACAAAAAAGTTCGTTTTTATCTCTCTGGTTTCACAATAATGATTATGATGCTTTCAATATATTTTCTAAGGATCCAGATCATGCAACTTAAAGAAATCACAGTATTTTGGTTGACAACACATTGCATCAATTAATTCCTGGGGTCAATAATATTATGCAACAACAGAAATACAACAGAAATTGGTAGATTGATAGAATGTAATAGAACTACATACTGCAATAATCTATAACAATTTCCCTGATATAAATTGTGTAATGCCTAAAACCAGTTCCGTCAGTAGGAAATAAACATTAGAGAAGCTCTTAAAAAAAAAACAAAAAAAAAAAACAAGCAACCCAAAACATCCCACGTAACAAAAAACAAAAAAACCAACCAGCCAACCAAAAAACTCTGCAAACCACCACCACCAAAAGACAGAAACCAGCTAATTGACAGTACTTGCATACAAAATACTACAGGCTTCTCTGAAAAATATATTTAAATGACAACTACAGACAGTATGCTATTTATAAAAGATTGCACAGAACATGGCATATTCCAAAATTCCTGCATTTGAAACTGCTGTTCTATGGAGTCAACCTAACTTTCTTTAAAAATTCAGAACACTGACTTCTCTCTGTCATGTAGCAGCAGTTCCTGTAGAGCTTTTTCCAGTTTCGTACACTACAGCTCTTTTGAAAAAGCACAGTGCTTGGCAATTATGCTAGCTTAGATTCTAATTCCTAATGAAATGTATTACCTGATATATTTTATAAATTTATAAATTTCTAGACTCTTTGCATAAAAAATTAAATTTTTCTGTAGCTGTCAGTAGTCAATTAACAACAACAAAAAAATCCAGATTACAAAAAAACCCCAAACAAAAAAATGAATTATTTTTCTTTGGAAAAATAAAAATAATAGGAATTTTGTAAATAGGCCTTTCATGGAATAATTTTGCAGCTTTTGTAGTTAGAAACACGATTTCAATTTGAATACCAAATAGAAAAGCTCTTAACTTTTAGCTAGACTGTATGCATATTTGAATTTATCATATTCTCCAACCCTGACAGCTAAGCAAAATCATTTCTCTGCTTGTTATTTCCCCAAAGAGTACACTTTTTTTTGCAAAAGCATTGCTACCTAGAGTAGCTCTGGCTAACAGATATCACAGTTGTCTTTTCATCAGTCTTTATTTGTACAATATCTTATATAAACATGGTTTAATTTTTTTTCTATGTAGAATAACAACACTCATTTCATCATGCTAAACTGGTATTTTGAAGAAAATCAAGTTTGGGCATACCAAATGAAAACTTTTAAACACACACAGTAGTTTTATTATATTTTTGTTTACCTAGCCAAGGCAAGGCCAGAACCAAGTTCTTCTGTATTCTACGTTCTTCTCTACATTTGACTTCAATAATTACTGTAGCAGGACTTCACTCCATCATGAAAAACTTTAAAAATCTATATATCATAAATTAGTCAAAATAAAGCTTGAATAGGCAACTTCAGACAGTAAACTTGTCCCTCTGTTGTACAAGTTCACAAGGCCTTCTAACTACAAACTGTCAAGGCTTTTTTTTTATATAGTGAAAATAACCAAGCAGCCTTCATAATAAAGACTTCAACTGCCAAAACATCAGAAGGAAGGCAAGAGTGGCATTTAAGTCTGCCCTGCAGACACTGCAAAGAGCCAAATTACCTTCTCATCACCACCACCTTTTCCTGAAGGGATTACATCCTTCTGAGCTTGACTCTTTCCAGTGATTACCTGAACAAAGCTCACAGAATGCTGTTAATATCGAACACAAGGCAGCACCTTCCTTAGATTCAACTGGCATTGCAGCAAGATAAAGGCAACTTAAACTGAAAACCTTTTTAACCTCTTCTCTGCCAACTAGCTGCCAGAAAAGAAATAAACTCAGCTATAAAAAAATCCAGGATTCTATCAGTTGAAAGACATTTAAACTTACAAAGAATTATAGGTCCTGTAAAGTGTAACCATTTTTTTCCCAGTATAAAATACTATTGCCATTCATTTTCACACCAGAAGATAAGAACAGTACTTCCAATATTCAGAAAGATAGTAGAAGATGTCACAATCTAAACAGTAACCTTCTGTTGTCCTGGAAATAAACAACAGATGTAGTGCAGTATGAAACATCAATCACATCCCATAAAGCATCAGCTACCTCGCCTAACTGCAGCTATTCTCTACGTCCCACCAGGACTTGCAGAGTTCACCACAATTTTAGCATTTTAGCTCACTTAATCAATCTGCAAAAGACCATAATTCCTGAATATCTGCTTCTTTTAAAACATTAAACATTTAAACTTTCAGTAAGCTTGGCCCTCTAAAGAGCTTTCAAAGCAGACATGCAAATTAACTGCATGAATTAAAGGTAGTAAACAGAGTATTAAATGAGTTCTTTCTATGGAATGTCCTCAAGAACTTTTCTGAATTTGCCAGTTCTTTCTGAAAAGACTATTTTATTCACTGCAAACAGTTTCTTCACATGTAAAAAACACTTTGTTGAGACCTTGCCTCAGCTCCAGAGAACTCTTCATTTGGTTTGTGCTTCGAAAAACTTCTAAAATGCTCTATATACCCATTAGCATAGGTGGTTATGAGCATTATCAGCATTCAGACATTTTTATTTCTGAATTCCCATTGGATTTTCTCTCTTCAGAGAAAAACAACTGAACAAATTACAGTGAATGAGAGGAAAAAAAAACAAAACAAAACACACTTTCCACACCATTTCTATCGAATGCAACCAGCTTGTTACCCTATGAACCCTAGTGTTCCCTAATGAGAACAATCTTTCTGTCAGGATTACTATAGCTTCATTTTGCTTCTTCCTTTACAGTATATGGTATTCAGAAATACTCCTTAATAGACTCATTACATCACTCATAACACTCATAATGACAATTTATTTTCAAGTACATCAGTTTTTATCAATGTAGAGAACTCAAAGGCTCATCGACTTCCCATTCAAAACCTCTTCCTGATATGACCACACACAAACCAGAAGGTTACACAGAGTTACAACTAACTGGAGTTCTGATTAACGATTAATGATATCATTTCTGTAACTTGCAGCAGGCATCTACCACCAGGGAGTCTGAAGTAACCATTGGCAAATGTCTGCTCTGAAGAACTCAATTAGGAGACAAATCATCATAAAATACAGACATTCTGACTGTCAACGATCTAAAACTGTTATTTTGGTGTTCCAACAGAAATGAACAAGGAAACAGCACATTGTAAAAAGCCAAGAAATGTACTTCTTGTAACCAGAATAATCAAATAAACGCTGCTCAATTTTGCAGAGTAATCACTCTGAAGACCAACAATTAATATGCATCTTCTCTTAAGCACATAGTCTGAAGGGCAAATGCCATAATTCCTACTGAACACAATATGCTTGCATTCTCACCAACAGTCTAAATCAAAAGTAGTACATACAAGCTGCATATCTAAATCTGAATTGCAGAATTTTTCCTTGAGTATACCTTCCAAATCATGGAATCTCCAGAAAAATTGGAGCACAACACATCTCAAGATACTTTCCCTGTGCACAGTGCATGACCTTCCCTCTCCAGAAACAGTCAGGAATGGCAGCTGTTCCATAGCAACTCTAACACACCAAAAAGTAAAGCATGTGGAAAAATTGGAAGAAATAGAGCATCTGCTCTTCAGAATAGCTTTTTTTTCTCAGTTATACTCCAACACATCGCCTTTAGGCAAGTAGAAACACTATTTTCAATGTGCCTATTATGAAGGTTTCTAAAACATTCTTCTTTTTGCAAACAGCAATTAACATGAGATTTAGTGTTTGGGTTTTTTGGTTTTGTTTTGTTTTTTCATTTTTTTTAAAGAATGTACAGATCATGCAGCATTAAACTGCGCTTCAAAAGACACTTGAGTGGCACAGAGGGACGAGAGAGCAACTAAAGCTTTTGACCTTTTGCAAGAAAAAGTCCACAAAAAAGTAGTCCAAAAGTAATATATTTTCATTTTTTCAGAGTAACTATTTGATGACTTTCAAACCACTGCAAATAGATTAAAATAGTACTCACAATTAAGGGATCATCTCGCCCCATGGTAATAACAGTTCTGTTCACTGTACGTAGCAACTGTAGCGTTATTTCTTCAATATGGTGATAAGTTGACTCCTGTAAATTAAAAAACAGGTTTGGTATGAAATCCCTATCACTTGTGAAAGAAAGAAGAAATCAAATATTTCCATGCTGATGGTTCAAGTTGGGTAATATAACCACCGTACAGACAGAATGACACTAATTATCCTGGCTCACACTGCTCCTTAGTTCCAGCAATGGCAGAGGAATACTCATTTCAAGGGGCACCATCCAATTTTAACCCTATGTTTTTTGTTTTAACCCATACCTGGTTTTTGTTTCAAATAGTTTCTTCCAATCCTACAGTCAAGGGACTCCTGTTTCCCTAGTGACTGAGTAGACTATATTATTAATTTGTGCTATATCACTACCAGTAATGGTTCAGAGGATTACATAATGGTTTTAACATTTAGCCGTGACTCCTTAATTGAAGACAATACTTGTTCTGAATTGGCAAGTAGCACATAGTACATTTTTCCTGTAAAAACTTACCCTTAAGCATGCAGTTTATTTTCTGTTAAGCCTTTTGTTTTTCAGAGAAATGTTAGCAAATTAGAACAGTTATTGTGAAATTGAGACTTTCTTCTTTATAATCTATCAAAAAATAGATAATCTATCAAAAAAGTTCTCTCATTCTGTGAGAGAACTTGATACTGATGACCTCAGTAACCATCTATGAGTTCTGATTGTTCCATGCCTTGGTCCTTTTCAACAGTGAAGACAAACATTTATTTTTGACCATATTCCATGATATGGAATAATACAATTATTGTTTTCCTAGGGTGTATTTATATATGGTAGAAGTTGTTAATTTAGCTTCTGAAAAGACCTATATTTAACCAAATGGACTACAGTCAAATGGTGAGTTTCACTAAAAACTCTCATCCTCGTAAAGTGAAATATTGATACAAAAGAGCACACATACAAGGATAAAGATCATAATCATGCATTTTTCTGACTGAAAACTGTCTGCAGAACTTGAGCTAACTGGCCCTAGAACATGCAAATTCCCTAACTGATTCCTTTGAAATCCACTTTTGCTGAAGTCCTAAGTTAGATCTGCTGTAATTCAGACAAATGCTTTATTGCTGCCAATTACCAACTTGGTGCACAGAGCAGGAAAAGATCATACAACTCACTTCCACTTGTAGTCTTAACCAAAACTTTATGTTTGATTCCAAGAGAAAGAGTTGACTATTATATTTAATCATGTAAGCACTGTAAAAAAACCACATTCTGATCCACTGAATACTGAAGTATAGGACATATGTCAGATTAGAAACAAAGTCACCTTCTTCAGAGATGTCAAACTGAATGAAAAGTTGTAGTAATGGGGCAAAAGGGAAGTGCCTGTAATTAAAACAGGAACAAATATCACTAAGTTCACCACAACCTCTCTACAACATGCAGCTCTGAGCTTTAACTATATGGTTGTACTTCTTCCAATGCAGCTCAGGAAACAGTTGGATTTCTAGGCTGTGAGCATACAGTACCAGCCCATGCTGTGCTCCACGTGGCTGCTTTCAATCCCTTCATCCCCCAGCCTGTACTGACACCAGAGGTTGCTTCAACCCATGTGCAGAACCTTCCACTTGGCCTTGCTGACCTCTTGAGGTTCACACAGGCTCACTTCTTGAGCTTGCTTATCCAGGTCCCTCTGAACAGCATCCATTCCCCCAGGCATGACAACCACACCACTCTGGTCCATATCTTTGATACTCAGTTTGATGTCATAATATTCTTATTAATTTCAATATTTGTTCCACTGAACTTTACCAGAAAAAACTAAAGCACCAAAACCCCTGCCAGGAAAAAAAAAAAAAAAAAAGTCTCTGCTATTAATAATACTATGGTAATTAACAGAAGCCAAGCTATTTAAAGAATATAAATTTAATGAGTAAAAAAATAGCACAGATTTTAGTACTTCACCTCTAATACCTCAACTGCCCTTTAACACAAGTTCATGAAAAATAGGAGAAAAGTTCAATTTGCCACGGACTTGTATTAAATATTTAAATGAGATTCATCAGCATCAATAATTTACTACTCAATCGGCTCAGGGTTACTACAGACTGGGGCCATCTACATCATCATCAGTACTTACAGGCTCTTGACAGCTGAGAACCTCCAGGATGCTATTGAGTAATTCAACACAGTACTTCTTCTCTTGGATCTGGAGCTGCTGATCATCCTTCTGTTCCAGTAACTCTTTCAGCTCTTTTGTAATCACAGGAAGCAGAATGTCTCTGCATTCTGAAATAAAGTGAATTACCTTAAGAACACATATAAATCAAATACTACTTGAGAGTAAACTCTCCTCCAAACAGTGAAACACAATATGATTTAACAGCTACAGTCCCTTCCAACATGGTATTGTTGATTTTCCAGTCATGCCTCAGGCATATTCTTAAACTTGTGTGATTTTTTTAAAATCAACTGTTTTTTTATATATGAAAAACACAACCTCCTGATAAAACTAATTTATGATAGGTAAATTCTGAAGGCTATTTAGCAAGACCCACACACTTAGGGACAAATAATACACCTTGCATACAAAAGCATCTGAAACTAAGTTATGATTAAGTAGTGACAGGGTTTTAATATAAGAAAAATTCTATACTTACTGAATTTTTCTTTGTGAAAACAGGATAGAAACAGCAATGGAATTGTACTTTGTGTGTCATTTCAAAACATAAAAGCACATAAAAGACTGCAGACAAGGAAAAGACTAACAAAATGTCTATTAACCCTGTGAGACTAAGGGTTATGCACACATTTATCCATACTTAACTCTAATGAAGCTGACACAATTAGGAAGTTACACTTCAATCTCACATGTTCATTTACTTTTGAAGACAGAGGTGCTTAGGGTAAATGTCAGGACATCATGTTTGTGCTTTTTTAAGATGCACAAATCTGAAATAACTGCAATGAAGGCACTGTCTGTCCAGAAATAAAAGATACAGAATTTTTTTCTTCCTAATTTGCTGCATTCCACTGAACAATTTAAGCAGTAATTTGTACATTGCTATGTAATTAAACAGCTTGCAGCTCAACAGCATGAATAATGCTGAACAGATGCTTGACCAATTTGTTGTATTTATAAACGTAACCTGGGAAGAGAACAGAGCTAAATATATCTTCAAAGGTTCTACCTCAGAATAAAACCACAAAAGCATTCCAGTCATAGACCTGAAGTTCTTACTCACTGTCACTCAATTGATTTCTTACTGGTTAAAAATCTTTACTTTATGGAAAAGGATTTCTATTACCAATTGGACAATATTTTCTTCAATACCACTTTTTCTGAAAAAAACACAAACAAACAAACAAAAAAACCCAGAAAAAACAACCAAAAACAAAACAAAAAACCAACTAAACAAAAAAAAAACAAACCACTACTTAGGAGAAAAAAAACCCTGTTAAAACCATTTCACCAGAAAATTATATAGAGTACTAAATCCCCCTACTATCTTGGGACAAAGAAAATTGTATTGACTGGGTGCATAAATTCTATATAAAAATACTACAGCACTACAGCATCAGCAACTTGTTGGCTAGGAAAAAGGAGAAAAAAATTAAGAAAATTGTGAAAGACAGAAATCAAGACAATAAATAGCCAAAGTAAAGTTGTCTGTGGTAATATTTGATGAATTGGATTCACTACTGTGTGCAACCTCATTAAGTTTTGCAGACAGCACTAAGCTGGGAGATCTGCCCAAGGGTAGAAAGGCTCTGCAGCAGGACCTGGACAGGATGCATTGATGGGCCAAAGCCAATTGTATGAGATTGAACAAGGCCAAGTTTTGGGGCCTGGAACCTGGATGACAACAACCTCACACAAAGCTATAGGACTGGGTAAGAGTGCCTGGAAAGCCAGCTGGAGGTTTTGGTCATATTCAGCCAACTGAATACGAGCCAGCAGTGTGCACAGGTGGCCAAGGCCAATAGCTGAGGGGAGAGCTTGTCCTCTGCAACACCTTGAAATGAGGCTGGAACAAGGTGGGGTTCAGTTTGTTTTCCCAAGTAAAGTGATAAAATGAGAAGAAACCATCTCAAATGTTATCAAGTACTTCAACAGCTTGCCTAGGGAAGTGGTTGAGTTACCATCCCGTCCTGGTTTCGTAACCATGACACATCCCAAGAGGTATTTAAAAGATGTATATGCAATCCATAGACACACATCTCCCCCTCTCAACCCAAGGAAGCTCACGGCATACAGGGGAAAGACATGGTGGAGGGCAGATGTCTATTAAGTACTATCTGCTCTTTTGCTTAACAAATGTTGTGATAATATCTCCAAAGACAGATAAACTCTTCTTTAATGTTTAAACACAGGAAAAAACAACTGTTCTTTCTGACTGGCTTTTTTCCTAGAAGGCAGAATAAAACGTGCTGCCCCGAACTGTCTTTGAACATCTAAGACATCAACATATAGTTTGACGACCTTGCATTTACTTCATCAAGGTCTGTCTAAAGACATCACTATGTATTAATCAGCCCCAAGCTGCAAGACACATGCCAGGGAGAAGCTTCCTGGTAACTTCTTTATGCATAAAGACAAGCCAATTCACTTCGATAAAAGATTAATCACAGTTACATGTTTTCAGTTTAAGGTCTGGTTGGTTTGTTTGTGCTTTTTTAAACCCTCTATTTGCCTCATTTGCCTTCAGAAGAATCCAGGTAAATGAAATTTGAATTTTAAGTCACTAATACAATAATGTCATTTTAAAAACACATCTGGGTCTCCTTCAGCAAAGATCAAAGATGGGTTTTATTCCTGGCTGCCTCACATGTGCAGCTAAAAGATCTAGCACTGCTCTGTGTCCCTTGGGAAACACTACTCTTGATTCCCTGGCATGCCTGCAGTCATAACCATCTGTTACGATGGCTTCATGCCCACATAAAAGCTGGCATGGCAGTTTAATAAGGACATAGGTGTCATCTGAATACAAATTTAGAGCAAAGCCTTAAAAATCAAGTCTTTGAACATTGTTCAGTAAGGAGAGACTTCTGATGACACTGCTCAAAGCTCTATGCTTCCTCACAAAGGACATTTGTTTGCAACTGCAGACATCTTTGTATTAAGTATTTCTTCATCATTGTTTGCCAGTTAACTCTTTTCTGGTGTCCTGGTTGAGACCAAAAGTCTTTAATTTAAAGCTATATATGTTTTCTTCACTGTTTAATCTAAATTAAAATTTCTGAGTTTACACAAGAGACTTGGAAAGTGACGTACCATAGGTCACCTAGAGACCCATAGCACTGTAAGATGCAAATACTTTTTGTCTCCTGGAACCCAGTGCTAACACAGGGAAGGACAAACATGGTCATTGACCTTGAAGTCAGCACACAATACTGTTGCTGACCATTCAAAGCAAGCATCAGCAAGGAAGGATATAGAATAGGTACGGAACTAATGTTCACAGCACACTACTGCAGCCAAGTGTAACATAGCAGAACATCTACTTCCTGACTTCAAATCTGGTCAGATTTCTCCACTCCCATGAGAAGTAATATGATTTGAAGGTAGCCAGAGGAACACCTAAAACCTCTTGCCAAAACAGCATTTTAAGTGTTCAGTGACTGTTCCATCTTGCATATGCTTGTCAGCATATATGTCCTCTGTAGCAGATTTTAAAGTTTGCTTTTTGTTTTTAGGAAATATTGACAAATCTGAACTCACGTGTCTCCAGATTTTAAGTGACACAGAAAAATTAGCTAAAGCATCACCTTCATATGAACGTGTGTAATAAGTCTTTGTTTTCTCTTTTCTACTCAAGGTACCTGTAAACAGTTTACACACGTAGATTTACAGTTTCATCGTTCAAATTAGTTCACCTAGCTTGATTTAGCTTTTTCTCCATACATCAAATTTTATTAAAATATAAACAAAAAAAATGCCATAATGCATCAAATCAAACAAAAAAAGCTTCCAGCCCCAATATCAAGCATGTCACCTACTCCTCTATAAACAGAAATAATGGCTTTAATTTGCAAGCATATATCTCAAATGTCTGCAGGTAAATACCTACCAGGCTATCTGTATACCATCCCTATCTACACCTAAATATTGCAGGAATAGAACTAGTAAAAAATGATCATCACATTTGAAGTGATGCTTTAAATGTAACATACCACTAAAAACAGTACTGCATATTACAAAAAGAGAAAGTGTGTGCCAGTGTGTGTTTATTGAATCTTTTCAAAGCTAAGTACAAAATTCAAGAATGAATCCACAAGAAAAATCATCTGTTACAACAGACAATAATGTTAAAGGAATTTATAAACAGTGCCTATTTTTAATTTTTTCCCAATAGTTAAAAATGAGTCAAACACAGTAACAATTACTTATGTTCAAACATTTAAAAAATGTTGAGTTGTTGTGAGAATGTTTTTTTCTTGAAAACAAAGCAGGAAAACCACCACAGAAAAAAATAAACAAAACTTTGGTTTAAGAACCCATATCAATAGGAAAACAACCTAAGATTACAAGAACAGTTAAAACCATTATCTGTAAGTTGACCGCAGTAATAACAGTTGAGCTGAAAAATGCTTAACCTGAAATTATTAGTCATTTTTTTTCCAGCTGTTCATTGCTTTCACTATATTAGACATGCTATATATTACATCTCACCAATTTTATTTTACTGGTTTCTTCATAAATGTAATATTACAGTATTTAAAATCCTAATCTAATAGAGAAGATGCCATACTTTTACCTGTGTATAATTAATAACACAGCACCGACCTCTTCATAGTTTCTATCAACTGTACCTCAGAAATTCAGGGCACATTCATATGTACAGTACTTACTAAGATGTGGCTTAAATCTTTGCCCTGCTAGGTCACCAGCACAAGAACTACCAATACATTTCAAGCAATGAAATGAAAGAAGTAGAATACCTCACAGGTAACAAACTCAGTATGATGTACAAATGAAAGTTAGGAAACCAATCTAAGTGTGTCCAAATACCTGTCTTGCCTAAAAAATAGTACAACAGAAAGAGTTCTTCAGTTAGGAAGAGAAAAATCTACAGTCTCAGCATTTATTCTGGCATCTGTCAAATTAATCCCTACTGCTAACATATGTCTCTTGTTGCTGTTCTTCCAAAATCAGCAAGTGGGTTGCATATGCTGAACATGCAGCAGCTATGTCTACAGCCACAGTGAGCAGAGGACCTGGATTTCAAGCCAAGAGACTCAAGCTCTATTCCCACCCCTGCCAGTGACCATCTGTGTGACCTACTTAGAGTTACATTCTTTGCAGTAGATCTCAGTGTTCTGCTACAGCACAAACTCCTAATCAGAAGTGGGCCTCTAGAAATTACAAAGGCAAAAGCAGCACTGTGAATAAATACACATTTTATTGCACATCCATGCTTTTAAAATTCATTTCACAGCAATGAAAACCACATCTCCCAAAGATGATTTACAAATTTCAACACAAAAGTCAGTGAATATTCCCATGGTCATCTTGTAATAAATATGTATTAACACCACAAGCTGATAAACACTAACTACAATAAAAATTGTGTGGTTATGTCCCAAACCAGAAACACGGTTAGGAAATTTGGCAATAGGTTTCCCAAACAGTGATGCATCAGAAGTAGCATCACACAGACATGAAGAAATTGTAACACAACTTATCTTTGGCAAGTCTAAAATATTTCATAAGAGTAAGAGCATAATCCATTACATTCCACTGTAAAAAGGGAAAGAAAATTCTGACAGAAGTTCTCTTACATCATAAATGAGACTTCGCTATCTCATTACGGGTGCTTGTACAGGACAAGACAATCATTTCTTTCCCTCCATTATTTTAAAATAATGAATTATCAAGTGATATAAAAGGAAAGTGACAAAATTAAGTTTAAGAAGACGCCTTGTCCTCTACTCATAATATTGTTTGAAGAAAAACTGAATGCCTGTATCTGCTCACACATCCCATAAGAAAGTTACTAAAAATGACAGGGAAAGTGCAGAGGCAGCTGAAAGCACCAGTCTGCCTACATTCAGCCACACATGCACCTGAACCAACATAACCCCTCTGAATTATACTGTAGGTGCAGACTGGGAACAAGAAATCAATGCCTTAACAGAAAAATATGTCACTGTAATTTAAAGGCTTGCACAAGTGCTGTAGCACTGTGGGGTTTTGAAGATCAATTACAGTAGCAGTTAACAGGACTCTACACCCCATCTAACAAAAGCACGCAAAACCATGGCATTCTACAGTGCCAACTTTTGCATGTCTGGGAATACATCCCAAAAAATTAATCTTAACCTTAGGGCCTCCAACTTCAGTTTAATCCATAACTTGTTTAATAAAAACAAATGTCACTATTTTGTTTTATTTTTTAGCACACATGCTCATGTTTCCACAATTCTGCTTCCTTAGAAAACACGGTGAAAGTAAAGGAAAAGAAATATCTATATATGAAATCCAATTAAATTATAAAGACAGTATCATTGTAAATGGAAGTAAATTAATTAAATGGGAACTGTAATGAACTACACAGAATGAGACTAAATACTAAAGCCTGGAAGGAAAATGGATTATCTGTAACACACACAAATTAATAGACTTCATTGTAATTATCAATGTAGTTAAATATATTCCATATTCACAACAGAAAAAAAAATGTTTCCTGTTCTAGATTAATGTGAACTTTAGTTAATGATGCGGTTGTCAATCTAACCTTAATTATTATGTTGCAACCTATTCTGTGACACACTACTTATGCTTTCATTCTTTTAAATTACCTTCTACTTCACTGCTTGGAGTAATCAATCAGGCACTGTCTACATCCTGCAAACATTCAGTTCTCTACCTAGTTAATTTTAGAATCAATTGTATTTATTGTAGATGAATAAAAGCATCTTTTAATTTTCTATTTTAAATCATGGCACTGTACAAAAAAACCAAAAAAAAAGACTTAGTATTAACTGTGCACAATGTTACAACAGTACAATACTGTCATATCAGACATACTTGTGAATTGTTTTTTTTCATATTCTTGTTGGAGTCTTCCCCATGGAAGACTACATTCTGAAAGTTAAAGGCATTCAATATGAACACAAAGCAAGAATGCAATCAACTGCTGGATAAAAAATATGCAGCAACTATCCCATGGTTGGGTCTCTGCCAAAAAAAATGGATGAAAGACAAGTTATGAAGATCATTCCACAGGAGAAATTCGGTGATTTAATGCCCTAGTACATACTTGGGTAACAACACCAAGGAAAGAGTAACAGTTAGGTAGCCAGAAAATTGACAATTTTGTCATAGAAGGGTCTTGCAGAAATAAAACGACTTGTAGAAGTCTGCTGGACCCAGATTGGTGTAAAGGTGTGCCTGCTGCCCTCTCAGCCCCCAGGAAAAAAAATGAAGCATAATTGTCAGGTTCAGGTACATAAAAAATTTTAACTCTACAATAACTGCAATGAGTAGTTCTATTCTGTCACATCATCAAAATATTGAAACACAAAATCTTAAAAGTATACTGTCTAGTTAGCAACATCATGACAAAGCTAAACCAAACTGACCATTTTTTAGCTTTATAATGCAATTACATCCACTTGATTTCTCTGCTTTGGGCAACAGAGGATCATCTTATTCTAAAATAATAATTAAAAACTATCAGTCTGCTTCCCCTGGCTACTCTAAAAACAACAGCATCTAAGTACTAGCATTACATACCAAGTATTAAAGTGAAATTTCGTAGAATTTCGTAATTACCATAAGCATATAAACAAATTTAACTATTATATATGATCAAATGCATACCGTTGAACTGTCAGCTACTAGTAGCTCATGTTAGAATCACAACAACCTATTGAGAGATGAAGGAAATGCATAAAGCAGATAGGCCAGAAAAATGGTTTAAGTGTTAAATGGCACCTTTAGTGTCTTAGCTGCCTGGCTTTGCTGTCAAGTGTTTGATATTGGCAAAAAATAGCACAGTGATGTTTTGGATGTTACTTTTTAAAATTTATGACTATCAGACTAAATATCCACTACCTACCTACCTAGGAAAAATTAAAAGGTATTATTATTATTATAATATATTATCTGGTCAGCAGTATACATGAAGCATCCTTTGCCTTTTTAATAAAATCACTTCAGAATTAAGTCCTCTCAGAATTTTTTTTATTCATACTACCTTAAAAATACAGAAACAGAAATCATATACCTTTTTTATGATTCACAACATGTTCTGAGGTAGACATTTGCCATAATGTACCAGCTATGTATTTCAAGACATCAGACAAGCTGCATTTACAAGCAAGCAGCAATTTATTATTATTATTTATCTGCCAGCAGTAAAAGCTTTACAGAACATTTTGCATTAATAGACCCTAGTTAAAGCAAGGGCCTGTTAAACACATGAAATGAGAACGACACTGAGTAGACTATAACTGGATTTTTAAAAATCTGGTTAAAAAACTGGAGCATACATAGATATGGAAGAAAGGAGCTGTGAGATATACACTAGAAAGAGTAAAATGTGTTGTATTATTGTATGCTACACTGTTTTCCTTCTGGACATTTATCAGGGATAATATATGAACCAATGACAAATGTATTTCCACAGAACAAGTGGAAATTATTTATATTTCAAGAAAACCTATCAAACCATTGTTATTCCAGTTGCAGTGCCTGTTATTACTGTTTTCTAAACCTCTGAGCCAGAACAATAAAAAGTTGAGTTTTTCTTCCAGAAAAGTAGTATTTGACTGTAGATTAATGTATCACACTACAAGCATGAAAGTTTCCAAATGGCCAATGAAAACAAAACCCTTATTACTACCAGCACTACAAGTACCCATCTGCTTAAAACCTCCAGTTGTTCTTGCAGGTAGCAAAGCAGGGAGTTCTCTGGAAAAAACTGAGACACCCTTAAAGTACCAATGCACACATCCATGCACACCCCAAAACCAATAGATCTTACACTTAAATTGTCACTACAAAACATACAAGGTAACTTACTGAATTCTAGTAAGATGAAGAATTAAAGACAGTGCCTTATTTTAACCCAGAAGTCTTACAGCTTTGTGAGAGGATGTTTTTACTTCTGATCTAGATACTCACCACAGGAACCAGAGATAAAACTATGAATGGCACTTAGAAAAAGCAGAAATAAAAGTAACTTCTAATGCAATGACATATCAGACTGTCCTTGTAAAATAAAAAACCAATAAATTACGAGAAAGATTTGTGACTACAGATTCAGATATGTTTGAAAATCAACAACTTGGACCTGCTTCTAAAAGCTTGGATCAGTGCAGATATCCAAGCTACAGCAACTTCTGTCCTACTGATTGAAGCAACCTTAATCTTAAACATAATTAAAAAACATAGCTGATAGCCAGGAAATCATTAACATAAATATAGGTTAAAATACTATCTAATTAAAGATAAACAATAAAACCAACTACAGTACTATCTTGCTATTTTCCAGGAAATGTATAAATATATAAAATATATGAGGACTGTCTCAAACAATAACACACACAGGTAATTATTGTTATAGTTTACAATATACATTTCTATCTCAATGGAATGCAATACCAGCCTTAAGGTTGACATTTTATCTGCCCTAGCTACTTAATACTGCACTCTTCTTGCAACTCAAAGCTATTAGATGAGCAGAGGAATCCTCTCCCACACTACTCATACCTGGGACTATTCGCTACCACTGCTGTACTGAAAAGCTCCTAAAACCATTATCTATAAACTGTCAGAAACACAATTTCTGTCAAAATGGACATCTGACTGGCTTGTGTGCCTTTCAAAGTTCTGGAGGTCTTCTACACAGCAGTGAGCAGCTGGGAGAGAAGCAAGGCATTTGGCCCACAAAAGCAGACACAGAATACTCAACTGTGGAGATAAAGTCAGTCCTATAAAACTGGACTTCTCTTCTAAGACTCCTTAAGCAAAAATTGCATTTCTGTGATAATACGAAGGAAAAGTAAGCACAAGCCAATAAAGACATCTTAGTATCATTTATCACTCCTGCTTGGAGAATGACATTTAGACATTAAATTCTGATAAAATATCAGCAACACTGTAATCCCTATAATCAGAGATGCTGCACTGCACACAAGGTATCCTACAGCAATCAGCTTTTTTCTCTCTGTCCAGGCAAAGACCTTATATCTTAACATAACCTGTGTTCACAAAGTTTCAACTCATGATTCATGTTCCTATTCTCACAAATTGGTTGAAAGGATATAAGCTCCATCCCTCTAATCATTATATCATAGAAAAAACATGTAAAACTGAGATCCATATGTTCCTAGCTCAAGGCTAGCAATTGTGCTTTACACAACAGCCATCTTGTAATAAGAGGTGAATCCTCTCCAGAGTAAGCCTTCTGGCATTCACACTCAGCATTAATTTTATTCAATTTCAAGAATCAATTACACAAAACATAAAGACAGCCCAAATTGTCAAACCTATGTATAATGTATAATAAAAAAAACCCTATGTATAAAAACCTATGTATAATGTATAATGTTGTATGTATAATCAAGATAATTTTATATTTACCTTGTTTTTTAAAAAGGTTGCTGTGCACTATTTCCTTCATGGACTGCACTTTTTGCTTCTGTAGTTTCACTGGTGGAATGCAAGTGTAAAATTCAAACAGGAGTTGGCTGCATGTGAAGGAAAAGTACTTTAAATACTCTACACATTAAGCAAGTGTTAATAAGGACAGAAAGAGTAAAAGATTATACATTTCTCAACATTTATTTCTTCTGGAGAACGATTTATTTAACATATCACAAATATTGACAAGAGATGAGTAGCAGATTAGAAAGAAAATTTTAAAGCGCAAAAAGATGAAAATGAAACAGATTTTGGACATTAGTAATCATGTTTATTACTTTCCATTGTTTTCAATAAAATAAAGGTATCTTTGTCTGTGGTAGAGACAGTTTATCTTTATTTGACAAATAAAGATACTTATTTCAAAGTGATGAAATCAGATTTGATTTTCTGGAATAGAGCTTACTTAAGGGAGGGACAGGGAGATGAAAAAAAACAATTGGTTTCACTTGCTTATTTTATTCACCAAGTTACTGCCTAAGCATGGGGCCACTATAGTTAATTCTGTCATTATACAAGTCAGACGAGAGCTCCCTGTTAAGCATATATGCCCAGAGTTTAACCACTGTCTTGATCACTAAAAACTGGCATAGGTCTGTTGACTACAACTCCTTCAAGAAAAAATTGTTGTCTACAGCAGTATTACACTGTAGACACTATGTGCTACATCTGCTAAATATTCAAAAGCAACTCACCTCAATAACTTGGCATCAAAAACCATTTCAACATCGTAAAGAACTGACGGTATGTACTTCAAGGCAGCAACCTGTATTGATTGACAGATTGTGTTAATTTCTCAAATAAGACATTCAGATATTAATTTTAAAAATTAATTTGCAGCAAGGATGCATACAGTATTTCAAACTGGCTCAATGCTGGCTTAAGATGTCTTCAAAGAAAGTAATTCTTCTGCAAAACTTATTCCCACATTCATACACAATCCTCAGGTGAAAGAAATATTTAAAATATGTTGCCCCTTCAACAAAAGATAGTATATTCTACTGATCTACTGCCATTATTTAGCTCCTTGAAATAGTTGGGTACAAAAGTAATTTCCCTTTCTCAAAGAAAACAGCACTGTGAAAAACTGAGGCTATTTAAAACACCCACGCAGTACCTGTGGTGGACTAGAAACTTGTCCTAGCCCCTGTTTTACTACAGCAATGTGTTGTTCCTTGTTCTGCACACAACAAACACTACATGAAGATAGTGTACCACAGAATCTACATTTCATTTTACATCATTTCACAGTTACCGGGAAAGATTTTTGATAAAGAATAAAGGCACCAGTGGCCATAAAATATTTCAGGCAGTACTCGACTGACATTTGCCTTCCCACATACTCCCTTTTCTGTACTGGTATGAGGAAGGAAATGAGGATTCAGCTACCATTTCTCTGTGGATCTGTAGTACCAACTGAAGTTCAATAACAACTATGTCCCCTGCATTCTTTTAAACTCCCAAGTTTAATTTGCAATATTTCTTCAAATGATGCACTACAGACACAACTGAGCACTGTCTTAATGAAGTAATAAAAATCTCCTTGTAAGCAGTACAAGATGTTCTGCATTCTTCAGACCTTACAGATTAATTTTTTTAAGTGGGATACAGATAAACCCACAGCATTGCGGAAAATTGTTTCATACCTACACAATAAAATAATAAATTTACTTTAACCTTTACTCCTGACCAAGATTACTTTTTACCTTGCCCTCATTTGAAACATTACATTATACATACTCATGAAATTTAAGTACCCATGAGATGAAAAGAACATTCTTAGAAATCATTGGTGCATGTTCTTAGTCTAATTTTATTTGCTATATGCTCTCCCTTGTTGTACACTAAAATCAAAGCATCAACCAACTCTCTGTACCTTTCTAGCCTTACTCTCTCTATGCATCTCAGCACAGTTTTAAGTTCTCAGAATCTACTGCAGTAACAAGGTCAAGTCAAAAATATATGGGGGAAGCATGAGAAGAAATGCAGCACCATCATATTATTTTATTTTCATACTTTTCAATGCCACAAACAATCATGATTCCCATGTTTCCATGACCTTGAGAATGTGTCATGAGAGCGTCCTGAAAGCATGCATACAATTGGGAGCACAACTTACTAAAACCAGTGCCTAAGAACAAGCTGGGTAGAGCTGACATTTGCAACAGACACCACCATCTGCAGGTCAGATGTGATGTGTCAACTGGAGGACAGAACAGTTTCTGGACAAGAAAGTGGGGCTTGATTTGTAATTTAAGGTTGAGAGCACATGTATGTCAATGAAAGGGCACACACACAGTCTACCAATTGGGCACCAACAGTAAAGCTTCATAAAAACAAAATGTCAAATTGAAAAAAAATTAATCACATTTTATTCCCCAGAAGTCTAGTCTGATTTACATACACACAAAACATAGCTGCAGAAAATTATGGTTTTTTCCCCGAGAAAGGAAAGGAAAGTTCTAACATCTCCTTGCTCCTCCTCACTCCAACTCTCTTGACCAAGATACTTGCACTAGTGAATTTGTAACATTACCTATCTTGCTAGGAAATGCTTTACAACAGCAAAGTCAGGAAACCGAAGTTATAATCCTAACTGCAGTAAAACGCCTTGATGCAAAGCTGACATTAAGCATTCTGTCTATATTTTTAAACAGAAGAAATAACTTCACAATTTCTAGAAATTAATAGGAAAAGCTAATTTGGATTTATATGCAAATTTCCAGTTTACCACCAACAGATTTAGTCTTCAGTTGTCTAAAGCTTATATAAGTACTACAAAACAGAACCCAAAACTCAGGCAAGAAAATAAGTCAAAGCATCTATTTACTTCAGGCAGCTATAGAACAAGTGATTCAAAATCAGCATTTTTAACTGTAAAATTATACAGCATGTAACCTATTAGGAAGTAAGACATCACTCAGAACATGAAGTTAAACTGAAACAATAAAGTGCTTCTGGCAGTGACTAGCCTGTTTCATATGACAATGTTACAAGCAATCTTTTACTGTCTGAGTTAATATTCAACACAGGTCTGACTATGATTGCTATCAGAAAAAGGACTGGGAATTGAATACTGAATTAAATACTGATCTCCAGCTTCAGAAAATAATTAGCACACAGCAACAGACACTTCAGGTTTCAAAATATATCTTTAAATATTCTAACACTAAACCTCATATTTAGACAACCAAGGGTGAAAAAAAGTGTCAAAATTCACATTCCAAGACTCTGCAAACTAGTTCCTTATAAGTTTCAATATCCAGAGAAACCAAACCCAGTTGCTTTAACTTTCCTCAAGGCTCCCTATTCCTCCTCTTGCTGTCTCCGAAGTATAATCCATTTGAATCAATCCAATTCATCCTACCAACCTATATTCCACTTGAATTCATATCAATTTTCATTTCAAATGTGACAGGTTTAAGGCTGGTTTGATATTCTGATCATTGTCTATTTTTCCAACAGACCTTGAACTTTGCTCTCTGGATACGCAGCATGTAACACCTAGAGTCCTGTTTATAATATCACTAAATACTGCCTCTTCCTTACCCTAAAGAGGTAACTTCATACTACAACACTTGTCACTGTCTCTGGAAACTTCATATGGGGTCTGGTGAGGGGGAAATCAGTGTTACTTTAGGCACTTATAAAGTTAGTTCTAGCCCTTTCTGCACCATCTTGCCCAATGCAGATATTACCTTCATTTTTATAGCCTGTTACAAACAACTCACAGCTACCTAACATAGCAAGAGTCTCAAAACATCACAGTTCTCCTCCAAATAGGGAAAAAAACATTATCCATTGTGAAAACTGCTATGACTGACCCACCTAAGAAGTTTTTGATGGAGGGTTTTTTTCCCCTCAATTAATTTCCCCCTGACAATAAATTTATTTCCAGCAGCAAGATTTTAACTACAATAATGTGCTTTTCATTCCATGAGTCACAAGTAGTGTGGACAACAAAGTTATGATATAAATCAGTATTTGAGACCTGTCACGAGATGTTTCAGCCAACTTCCAGTATGTGGAGCAGATTCAGATATTATGACTAAATACAATCCATTCTTCACAACTGACAGCACTCATTACAAAAAAAAGAATATTCATGCTTAAGATAGCATTGAGCAGAAAGCCTGATAACTATAAAGTTTACTTTTCAAACTAAGACAGTGGAATCCCTCTTCAGCTTTATCTAAACAAATTTGAGAGAAACATTCAGCTCCCACTGGAGGTTTCACTTCATTATGCTCTTTGAAAGATACCAGCAACTGCATTTTGGTTCTTTTATTCATTACATTAAATTTCATGAATGTATCTTCTTCTGACCTTTTCAATCTAGACCTCAAAAATCTATTAGAACTTATTTTTCCAGTTAAAGGGAATTAGAGAAGACACACATAGGATGTAAAGACACACACAGGATGTATTTCTTACAGAGTCTATTTTGCTCAAAGCCCACAAGCCCAAACCAACCTGTTTCCAAGCACATACCAACCTGCAACAAAATGGCAGTTTTGTGTTGGCTTTTCATAAGGTTGTTGATGGATTC
Organism: Phaethornis superciliosus; assembly: GCA_023637945.1. Lineage (NCBI taxonomy): Eukaryota > Metazoa > Chordata > Aves > Apodiformes > Trochilidae > Phaethornis > Phaethornis superciliosus. The sequence continues at coordinate 12,290,440 of JAJQWJ010000016.1, read as the reverse complement.
AAAGAGTCTCCTCATTGATTCTTCAAATTCTGTTTGTTCTTTGCCTTCATATAACCTGTTGAGAGATGCACTAGGTTATCCTTTCAGAACGAGAAAGTTTCATATGTAGTAGAATTAATAATAAATTGAAAGTAGATTTTATCATTTGATCCAAAAAATATTTCACCAAAAGGTTACATCTGCTGTTCACTAAATTGCAGAAAAATTTTCAGCTTGAACACAACCATCTTCAGTTTTTTTAAAAGCCTCTCAAGAATGACACCTCCCACATTTGTGCTTATAAAAAAAGTAATTTCACTTTCAAAGTAACTTTTAAAAATTGTTTTTTTATTTTTTTTCCACTGTAACCGAGCTAACTCTAGAGTATTTTCACATATTATCAGTTTCTTTTGTCTGCAGCTATTGCACGTTCATCAAGCAGCTATTTTCACTGTCCCCATTAACCAGTCTGCTTTTTGAAAAATGTCCCTACTTGATGTTTAAAAGCTAAAAAATGCATTTAAATTAAGGTTGCTTCATTATTTCTTCATACCCTCTCCTAGCATTTGAATCTTTTTCTCTCCTTTATTTTTCATACTAAATACCATTTTCATAAACAGTAAAAAACACCAGTGACATGTTAGTCATCTGAAACAGCTGTCAAAAGTCTAAAAAAAAACACAATAAAAAATTATGTGAAGGTGACAAGAGAAGCCTGAAATGTGAGCTGAATGCTGTGAACTAAATGCTACATCTCTGAAATACTGCCTCTCTTTCAGAAGAGGAAATCCTTCATTTTTAGTCATGTATTTCAGAGTCTTGTGCACCTCTTTTCAACATTAAAGTTAGCCCTTAAGAGAACTAAACATAAATTAAGAGCTGTTGACTACAGAAAGGAAAAAACCAACACTGCTACTCATACAGTCACTGTTAAGAAGCTTTAAAGAAAGAAAACCCAAGGAAAACGTAAAGATACAGTACTCAGGGCCCATGACCTCTGTTAACTGCAAGGGAACCACAAGATCCAAAATACTAGAGATGAAAATACATGGCCACTACACTGCAGGTACGTCCCTACTGAGGTGTGATAGCTACCTAAAAAATGCATACCAGAGAAATGCAGGCATAAAAGGCATCTTGAAACAATCAAATTTAATACAAACACACTCACACAGAACAGTCATTTATTATTGTGTTATTTCAGTATCTTGGGCTTTGGTTAAATTATTTTTTTTTTTAATAGACTGGAGATTATGGCATGTGGGGGCTATTGAAAATCGTTTTTCAATGGGAATGAAGCACATGTCAGTTGAAAGTGTATGAAAGTGTGGTGAGTCAATCTCAGTGTATTCAAGTTACTTAGCTAATGCACTGATAGAGCTTTTATTATATTTTATTATATAACACTGCTGAGAAAGTAAATGAAGTTTCTTAAGCTTAATTTTTAATGCAAGTGGAAATTTGAAGCTGTCTTGACTGTGAGACATGGAGAGAATCAGAAGCATCACACAGCATGTATTAAACATGTTTTTTACACCAGAACTAATTTAAGCCAGGTAGGATGATAATTCTATTTCCTGACTCATCATCTTGTTTCCAATTTGACACTCCTTTCTGTGTTATATTTAAATTAAAATCACTTTTTCCAAAACCAAAACTTAAAATAGTAATAATCATTTGCTTGGAAACAGCTTCATCACAATGGTGTACATCAATTTTACCAGCAAAAACAGCCCCAGGACAATGAAAAGAAGACAGCAAGCATTTCATGTTTTCAGAGTCTGTCTTATGTAAACCCCTGGCTAGCATACATGACCTTTTTATAAAATATAGTCACTGAACAAACAGCTGTAAGACATAGCCTTAGTTCAGCTAACTGGAGAAAACCACATTTTCCCTTCCATTACACCCTCTCTACCTTCAACGAGATTGAATGAACCCAAATTAAAAGAGCACTTGATTATCTCCAGTGTATCTGCCCGAGAAAAAAAAGCCCTCCATCTTATGTCTAACATAGAAGACATCACTTTCCTGCAAAGTTTTCACTTGGTAATATCTCTTTCCTTTTAACAATGCATCTTAGTTTCTCAAGCAGACCATTAAATAAGTGACAGACCAAGCTATCTCAGCTCTATTAATTCAAAATATTTGTCTACAAGAAGCCCAATCTTGTCTCCAATCTTAACCCTTGGAAGTGAAATACTTATGATTAAAGTCCTGAATTTTCTCAGGGAAAAAAAAAATATATGGATGCATTTTATTCATACTTTCTTTTTCATGACCAGTCTGACAACAGGAAAATAACTGCAAAAAGTTAGATCACAACAGCTATGGGTGAATATACAGTATCAGATGATACTGTTCATTGTTTGGTTATTTTTGCCGGTAGCTAGTGTTTGTAAGAGGTACTACAACATGTAATGAGAATTGTCCAGCTGAATTTCTCCTTTTTGTCTAAACTTGAATACTACACTGCCTCTGTTTAGCTGAGCTACACATACTTAAGCCCATTTAGCCTTCCCTATGAATTCCTGAACTAGAGATCTGAAACTCTCAATTCAGCTGGACAACAACTACTGAAAATCACATTCTTCTGTGCAGTCTCAGCTCCTGAACGCCCTAACCTGTAGGATGAGAACTCAGTTTCAAGCCATCCATTACAGTGTGTGGGTATCCATTGGTCTTTGGCCAAGCCATCTGACACAAAGAACAGCAGATTTTTGAGGATGCCCTCTCCAAAAAAATATCACAGAAACGTCTGGTTTGTAGGCCAGTTGCCAGCTGTCTTGCTTTATTTGTCAAAATGAGAAATACAGTTCAGTTCTGTTCTGAAATGAGTTTGTGTTTCTCATATCTACTTCTATTTCTGATATTGCACCGATAGCCTGAGTACTTACTGGGAAAACAGCATCCTTGATCTGACTATGAACTTGAACACATATTCCAGTGCTTTCAGAGTCCTTAGGATAGGTTCACATTGCTCCCCTCGACTGGAGGTATCCAAGTAAGTCTTCAGAACAGTCATCAATTTCCTGAAATGAAAAAAACATTTTAATCATATTTTTACAAATTAACTTCTCTAACTTGCTTGATTACTGTAAATAAAGGTTAATGCTTAGTCAAGCACACACCAAGGTGTACTGCATGTATTTTTGTGTTTGTGTTGCACAAGTGAGGGGCCCATTCTTAACTGTGGGAGAAAGCAATCTGAAATCTCAAAACAGCAGCAAAACTGCACAATCCTGGGAGCACTTTTACAGAGGCTTGTAAAAAAGTGTGCATAAGGTAACACAAATTGTTACTTCTGCCCATTTACATTAAGTAGCAATTAAACATTACTACATGCTCTAAATTAACAGCATGCAAATAGGACAACATTCTATCACACAGCAAGATCTGCTTGATAGTGCTTGAGCTTTCCGAGACAAATAATGCTCACTTCAACTTTCCTAGAATGTGATAAAGGAGTAATTGTGGACTGCTGCCTTTCAGTTCTAGCTGGCACATATACTAATGCACAACCTGCAAAACATTTCCCATTGAGTTGGGACTGATGCAAATTCAGCACAGGACAACACAAAATGTCTTCAACTATTCCAAGCCTTCAGCTAAGGTCTTCCATCTATTATTCATAAGCCAAATTTAAAGTTCCGCTTCGATCTGCCACCCTATCAAGATGCCAGAAAAGACTTCAGGTATATTAAAAAAAAATACATTCGTAGCGTTACAGCACTTCCCCAAGATCACTACTAACTCAAGACGCTGTCTTTCTTCAGAATTCAATGTTATTTTATCCTATGATCCTCTGCAAAAAACTTCCTTAAAGGAAGAGGTAATCCAGTATTTAATTTGCTGTATAACATCTCCACAGCTTTGTTCTCTTTGTGAATCCCTGTCTTCCCATCTGGGCATGATCTGGAAGCTCCAAAAATGAAGACCTTAAAAAAAAAAACAAACCCAAAGAAGTGTGTCAATCCACACACTGGCATAGCCAGGTAACAAATGCTAATACTCCACGTCACAGTGGAACACATAACAAACACCAAAATGCCAATTCACTGCATTGAAATCCCTGGTGCAACAGCAGACAACAACCTGCAACAGCAACATGCATATGACAACTTGACAGGTCCCAAACTATCTGTTTTCCCATTAGTTCACTGTAAACAAATACATGGAAATCTATGTAACAGGGTTCAGGACATCCTCAAGTCCTCCATTTAAGGCACTTTAGATAAACATAAAGGGAGAGGTTTCATAGTTAGCTATCTGTTGACAAATTGGAAAGGATAGTGATGAAGTGCTCAAACAAAGAAAAATCCAGACCAGAGGAAAATGAATGGCAAAGGATCATTTGACCCTAAATCAACTAAAATATGTCAATTAACTCTGCTTATAACAATGTTTCTCAAAAGCAGGTTTTTTTCCAGGTTAGCAAACAGCAGCAAAACAACAGTCATCACTCATTACATCAGAACAGTTACAAACAGGATTTATTCTCATTAACATGATGATGGAGGATTAGAAAAAAAACTAAAAGGAATTAATCAAACTTACTTGTATGCCAGTGTTGCACTAAAATGCTGCTGGATGTATGCTTCCAAAACTGTATTAAAATGTTGAAACTTACGGTCTGCAATGAGCCCTATAATATAGATCTAAAGAGACAGACATAATCAGCTTTTTTCATGAAGTTACATCTTAAAATTTAAATGTTAGTCATCCAAAATATTTTTGATACTCTACTACTTAAGAACTTTTAAGAAATATTAAATAGTAATATTATAGTAATTAGTTTTAAATAGTAATATTCCATCTCTTCTACAGAAATTTCAAAACTAATTCTCTGAACTAAACCACTCGATATGTCGTTCAAAAGTCTAAGGTCCTTGACTTCGACAAATAAAATACTCTTGTGCCAGTTCTTACCAGTGCATCAAAAACAAGGATGTCATATTCATTACTGTGGGAATGTTCCATCATGATGTTAAACAGGGCATCAAGAGTATCTTGGAGGAACTGTAGAATATGAAATGACCAATCAGCAATCAATTTAACTTGAAAAATCCTACATCAGTTTTCAGATAATAGACTTGTTTTCTCTCAAGTTAGAATTCTAAAGGCCTTCACTGAAACACTTAAATTCAGAAAACACTTCACAGGATTTAAGCTATAGTTTATCTCCTCAGGCACATGAGTAATCAATAATATATTTTTACCTCAAAGCTTATAAAAAAGCTAAAAATAGTCTATCAGTGACATAACTATCTATAACTGCATTCCTAATTTCTCAGTGATACAGATACTACTTCGCTGCTACTTGATAATATACATGATCATTAAAACCACACTTCATACTCCTGTAACTTGAGTCAAAGCCCACTTGAAATCTGAGGAAAGTATCCCAGTGAACTTGGAAGCCAAATCTTCGGTTAAGATTTTTTGTTTTCGAAGTTCCTCTTCCTCCTGCTCTCAAGAGGCATCTACTGCTTATATTTAAAGAGTAACACAAGTGTAGTAACTCCCTAATATGAAAGCTGGAGTCTGCCACTTTCCAAAATATGAGGTTTTATTCATATTATCTTATTTAACTAATTACTTAAGAGGGTACATAATACACTTTTAAAAAATATTAAAACATAAATTAATATTAGAATCTGTAAAGAAAGCAGGAGGAACTATTTGCAGTTCTTCAGATAAACAAAAGCAAACAGTCAAAGATTTTAGGCAATATTTGACTGTTAATGGCTTCACAGCCAACCAGGTTTTTAAACTGAAATTTTCTGTGCCTGCTCAGTATTAAAGTTTACCTGTGAAATATATGTAAGCACCTGAAAGCAACGACTTTTTCTGATTAAGACAATTCTCTCATAATGTTCTTTGTAATGAACTCTCCATTCACACACAAATAAAGCAATAAAAGCAGAAAAAGATTGCTGTATGTTAATTACCAGTGAAAGCTCGGAAATTTGACCAGTAATCTTGCAAATATCTACCACCTACTAGGAACTAATACCAGAGATGTTTGAGACCAACAGGAAGAAAAAAAGATGATTAACAGTTAAGAATACTGTCCAGGTGCTTGCTTCCTCGCTCTAATGAAGAGCTTAGCTCATGTTTTTTGCAAACTATCCCTAAAAAAAATATTACACTGAATGACACTCATACAAGGAAGCATAAATCACAGCCTTCTAACTTCTTGTGTTTACTATAACTAACACTACAGTTTCTTTTCAATTATTAAACAATGAAAAGCCTTTTGTGCCATAACATAAAGGAACATGAAGGATAAATATATAAGGATAAACCTTCACAACTTCCTCTCCATCCACAATCTTCAGTTTTTCCAGGTTTTCCTGTAGCAGCTCTGGCTTCATACGCCACTTCAAGAGACCTAGTAAACCAACTAATAGAAAACAAATGGAGAAACATTGAAATTAAAAATATATTGGCCATTTGTGCAAATGGCTTCTAAAGTTTCTATCAGCTTAAAAGTTACATACCATTCTGAGTTAACTTTGTTGAACATACAAGAGTTGAAATATAAAACGCATCGCGTGAGTTTACTGAAAGCCCCCCCACATTGCTTGAATTCTTGGTTGAGGTTGCTCCTTTATTTTCTGGGTGCTGTCGTGTAGAAGGTAATGTCAAATAAGCACTAGCATCCTCCATTTTTTTACTGTCCCCCTGGAAAAACAATGTAACATATTACATGTTTCCTATAAATAAAGGTAGAATTAGACTTATGTTGTACTTCATACGAAAGCAAACAAAAAACCCTGTTTCTGTGAACTTTAATGCATGCACTAATGGATAAAATAATAAAGAATACCTGAGGCCCAGCATGACTCACACATGTAAAGCTAAAGTCAGTTTTAGTCAAGAAGAAATTATAAAGTGTGATTGAAGCTACAATATGGAATATGAAGTTACAATATGAGGGGTGACATAGCAGGCAGAGTAAAATCAGTAGTCAATTTCTTGTTGAAAAGTCAATGGTTACAGAACACAATAGACTACTGAGCATAACCTTGAAGACTGTACACAGAAGACAGACACCATGGTTGCAATATCTGCACACAAGATAAGAACATGAAATTGAACAAGGAAAGAAGAGGAGCACTATTTTGGTATGCCCATTACAACTCAATACCTAGATCTTCAATATGAAAGAGGAGGACATAGTAAAGTTACTTTTTAAAATTAGACATGCTGCAGTAATTAAGTGACAAAGATACAATGGAATTTATGCTTTTCAACAGAATAAACAGTACAGTAACAGAGCCAACAGGTGTTTCCTCCTCCATTTTATAGAGTTGCATGCCACAAATATCACAGCAGCACATCACATTCAAGAAAATAAAAATCATACTCCTCACTATCTAGAGAATACATTTTTTCTTTAATTAAACTGCACCAGAAAAATTCGTTAATGAGTCTGAGCTGTTACTTAAAGCTACAACACCATGTCAGATATGATTGAATTACAGATCCTCAGTTTGCAACTGTGCCTAAAAAACTAGTTACAAAATCCATAATCTAGAATGATTTTCTAAAGCTTTGAGGTTCTCTGATTCAGTGACTGTAGGTGTGTGGTCTCTACTTCCTATAAAACAAGTTAAAAACTGACTATAAAGCTATCAGACAGACAAAACGTAAAAACCCTGTGCAGTAAAACAGAGAGCATTACAAACTTTTATGACTGTATCAAGCTTGCCAAGTAATTACTACTCAGAATTTCTGGAACCAGAATAAATTCTTGACTTCATATTCTTGAGACAAGATAGACAACAGGGAAGAGACTTGAAATTTTGATCCAGAAGTCTTAAAAGGATTCATTGCCTGAAGGCTGTGAAAAGTACACCGCTTAAACTTTGCAGTCTTCAAATCAATTGTAGGGGGCAGAAGTACAAAACAGCTTACTACTATTGTTTTTAATACTAGAATACATGAACATATGACAAAAAATAAAACCAACCCACATTTCTCCCAAACATAAACTAGGTCCACTCTGTTTAGCATTTCTCATCCACGCTGTTACTTAAAGAAAAATTACTGGTTTCATGCAGGAATGAATGGGATTTCATAAGTAACATTAACAGTAACACAACATGATTAGTATTTTCCTGCAGTTTTTTCTTATTAAGGCTGGGATCAAGGAAGAGAAGGCTTTTCACTAAGAAATACCTAAAGTATAATCGCTTCTACACTGACAGTTATTTGAGGTTCTTAGTTCCTGCGAGACAATATTCTCCAGCAGGAAAAAACAAAGAACAAAAAACAAACAAATGAAAAGCAACGCTAACAACAAAAAGCAACGAAACAAAACACTCCACACGAAATAATTTTTGAAACATCTGTTCCCTGCTCTAGCTCAGAAAGTACAAAATGCTTTCTGTGTCCAATCAGGGGTAGCCAAAACTGTTCTTCATATCCAAAATCCCATTCCTGAAACTTTTGTACCCAAGTAACTACACAGAGCAGTTTCAAACCAGCAGTTCTCTAAGATAACATTCCCTGATTTCACATGTGACAGAATCTGAACAAAAGAACAATTCCCCTCCCTAAAGCAAGAATAACAGTATGCACCAAAGTACTGATCTTTAGCATGACTGTATGTTACAGAGGACCAAGACTACAAACTTCAGTTAAAAAAAGCAGGGAAAGTAATCAGCTCTTTATGCTTAAATAACACCACACTGTAAAATTCAGAGCAATGCAGACCAACCATAGAACAAGTTACATTATTTTTTTCATTCTCATGAAAAACACTTTCGACAGAATAATAAAATTGATCTGATACTAAAAAAAACAAGCAATGCATGCAAAGACACCAGTGTGAAGAAAAGATGTCTAGTGGGAGAAAGAAAGAAAAACCCAGTCTAGTACCTTTAGGACCAACAAATCATGGATGCCATCTTGAAGAGTTGTTCCATCCTCCTTTATTAGCCTTATATAGGCCATTGCAAAATTCTTTTCTCCTTTATCCTTAGCTGCAAAGCAAAACATTTTCAGTTGACTATCCATCAAATAATTAAAACTCACTAAAGGAAAAATTCACCACTTACACTCTTGAGATGATCTGTGTCTGAACATGAAACGCAGATGTATCCTTTGCATGTCTTCAATAGGGACTACCACCTTTTGTAAATCAGAAAATAAGTAACAGAGTAATCAGGGGCAGAGCCTAAAGACATTTTCACTTGTAATGAGCTATTTTATAATAAATAAGCACCACTTAAGTTGGCTTCATACGGCCATTTAAAATTACTGAGACTGATCCCAGTAACAGAAGTGGTGGCAGATAAACAATAACCTGATGGATTTTGCTCAGTTTAGCACCACCAAATAAAGCACTGAATGCAGTAATTAAACCACACAGGTGTTTATATGCTAGAAAATAAGGATACTGCAGTCTTCCATTAACCACACAAAACTATGCAACACACTATTAAAATTCCACATTCCATATGCATAATGAAATGAATGTTTGAAAACTCTAACAAAATCAATAATCTTTAAAAATTATGCTCACTACCAAGCCTAAAATATTTTCCATGTGCTGTTTCTAGAAGCTTCTGGGCATTTTCCAGTTAAAGACATTGAAGCTACATCAGCAACAGAACAAATGCAATGTGTCACTTCTGATGAGCCATGTCAGGAGATGTCAGGTTATTTACTGTGATCTCATTTGTTTTGTTTAACAAAATCTTACCATCACTTTCCAGGGTGAATTTTAAGTCTAAGTAATCTTACATTCCTAATAACTGGTGCATGACTAAGGTTCCTTGCAGCTGTAGTCAGAACAAAGTTACTTTTTAGAAAAAGCTGACGCAGAGCAACTGGTGGGTGTGAGGCGCCAAGAAAGGGAGAACAAGTGACCACGATCTACACCGTACCTTCAGCGTCTCCATCCAACGCGGCTGCTTCACCTGATAGTAAAGCACTGACCTATATTCGCTCACCGGTTTGTCCCCCGCTCCCAAGCAAACAGCATTCTTACAAAAAGAAGGGAAGAAACAGAGCTTAGTGCCTCGCCACCTTCCGCGAACAGGAGCCCAACAACCCCGGCAGGGGCCAAGCCCGCCCCCGGCTGCGCCTCAGGGGGCGAACAACCTCCGCGCCAGACCCCCCCGACCCCTCCGCGAGACACCGGGACCCGGCACCGAACCGCGACCCGGCACCGAACCGCGACCCGGCACCGAACCGCGACCCGGCACCGAACCGCGACCGCCCCAGGGCGCGCTGCCCGCCCTCCGCCATGGAGCCGCGGGCCCCAGCTGGGCGGGGACAAGGAGGTGGCCCTGTAGCCTCCAGCTTGCCATGGCAGGTGGGAGCAACGCATGGGGCGCGGTGGTCCGGTCCGATCCGGTCCGGCCAGGCACCGCGGTCCCGGCTCGGGCCTGGGCGCTGAGGCGAAGGCGTCCCCACTTGACAGAGCCCCCAGCGGAGGCCAGGCTGCCTCAGGGCCCTGTGTCTGGAGGTTCTCCATGGAAGCTGCAGGCTGAGGCGACAGTGTCCGTCATGCAGCTTGAAACGTGTCTACAGCGGTTGTGAATCTAGATAAAGCCTCATTCGAATTAAATAATAAAAGCACCAACAAAGAGGAAAGGTTAACATGGAGATAGAGGGCATTTTCCAAGCTTCTCAAATATAATGAAAAGTAAACTTTTTTCTTAATTATACTGGACCTGGATTAGGGGTTACAGAGTGGATTCTAGGAAGAGTTAGGCAATGAATATCTATGAACTTACTTTTGGAAACCTGACCAACTTAAATAAACAAGGTATCATCTCATTTATTAGTTGAACCAAAGTAAAAATACTCTAGCTTCATTATTCCATTTCTCCATTTATTTTAAAGTAACTCTTCCAGCAGAATCTCTTTAACTGCTGGGCTGAATACCAGATGTGACTTCCAAAAACTACACATTGCAGAGGCACTGAGGAGTGTGCTCTCCTGTATTATTTCCACATGAAGAATTTCCAGTTTTCTATTGACTAGCAGAACTAACACACATACAGCTTAAAGCTTTGGTCAAGTTCAAAGTCTCTTATAACCAAGGAATCTCAGTTCATTTAGTGAATCTGTGAGGAGACTTTACCTACATCCACCTCTCCTCACTGGCTGCACTCCAGGGTTCTGCCTGCACAGTGACTGCTCCTGTGCTGCAAGTGAAGCAGCAACATCCCTGGGATCAGGCATCAGACTCCACTGCAAAGCAGCAATCAGGTTAAATTCTCTACCAAAAGCACAGATGAAACTGACTCTCTAAGGGCTACACTAAACACTGCTAAGGTGCAATTTTCCTGCTGAAAAGCCAGTGAATTTCAGAAGACTGCTTCAAACACCAGCATGACGTGACAAGAAAGGTGTGATGCAGACACTCGAAGATGATTTTTAAAGCCTGTTCAGTGATTTAATTGTGAAAAGATATGTCTAATCTGCCTGAATGGAGACTATAGTCAAGGTCTATGCACCAACTTGTTTGAATGTATTTTTTGGCATTCATTTGAAACAAAAGGCCTTATATTTGCAACAGTAAATCTTGTGATAGCTCTTCAACTGAAATTAGTTTTGATACTGAAAGACACCCAATCAGTCCCCTGTTTAGTAAGCATATAACTGTTTTGATTCATGGGTCACTGAAAATATTGAAGTTAATCTAAATGGGTTTTAAAGTTTATCAGCATTCATTTTATTTGAGGCTAAAATGGAAAACCAGCTGTTGTTGTTACTTGCATTCAAAAGCATTTCAATTCCTCAAAATTGTTGCTTAAGCATGTCTACAGCATATTGCCCACAGAAAGCAGGCATGATTTGAAGATATATTGCAGATCATGAGCAAAGTGACATCCAATTTTTCCTGGAGAAAGGATACATATGCAGAATTAAATATACATAATACTAGAAGGTAGGATTTAATGCATTGCAATAGGTTAATTTCTTCAAGGAATCCTTTTATCTATACATTTTAAGACTTATCAGTGAATGGAAAGGATGTACATTGCAGAAGTTGATTTCACAACAGACGTACATGCAAGTCATGTTTAGAAGTTTTCATATTTATGGGTATTGTTTAGGGTTACAATTTATTGTGAGGACCTTGAGGATTATGCAAGTTTAGTATTTTCTTCATACAAGCTTTGAAATTAAGTTTTAGGTCAAATTTTAATAGCAGTTCATTAACATACTTCAGCAAGTCATGAACCAGAGCAAGTTCCTCCATCTTTATTTTATCTCAGCAAGTGCCATTATTTCACCTTCACAATCACATCACTATTTTAGTGATCAGTGTGAAGCTCAGAAAGTCAAAAAATCCTCCTGAATACTGAACTGGGATAAAAAAAGAGAAATAAATTCCTGAAAATGGCAATTGACAAGCAAAAAGACACCGCTGTAAATATTTACACTGTGTATGTAGTGTCCATACTTCTGTTGTCACTTAGTTACTTGCTATGAACTTCTTTCAAGGGAAGATAGATAGCCTTCCTGGAACAAATCAGGCGTTTGTTATGTAGAAAAAAATTGTTTTTCTAACATTTTAACATACCAATTGCATTCCTCTGGGGATTTCCACAAGAAAACCCTTAGAGTAAGAATGCAGTAATTGACAGAAACAGCATTTGTTCCTTGGGATAGGTAAAATATGTCATTCAGTTTTACTTCTTGTTTCAGTTTTATGGAAGACATTTAGAGGAATTAAATATGTATGTAACTTTAAAAACTTAACTGCCACAAGATCACACAAGCGAGGGATCTGAAAGTTTTTAAACAACAGTATTTTATAAAAATACATAAGATGCTTAAAGGTTACTTGTATGCTGTAAATCATGCTTATATGTCTATCATACATAAAAAAAACTTACTGGTATCACTTTTCCTTCTTCATCACAGACATACATTATCACTTCCACATTTCTCTGAGTTGTTTTATTGTATTTATCAAAATCTCCATACAGCAATGTAATGTAAATGTCATTTCTTACATCTCCTAAAAAAAAAAAAAAAAAGAAATTGAAAGGTTAAAAATCTATGAAAATGCTGGGAGAGCATAGGATATGCTAAACTCTACAAAACTACCTCCTAAAAAGTGAAACAGATGAAACTGTCGTATTTTCCATCTGGACTTATATTTTCATATCCGTTATTCTTAGCTAAGACTACACTGAGAAGTGAAACGAACCAAATGGGAGTCCTCGAAGTGACTTGAAGTATTTCCCGTCCTGCACTGGCACCTGCTGGTAAGGAGGCAGATGAGGTCATTACTGGATTTTCGTATAATACACAACTCCCTTGCTAGAGGGAGCTTCATATTTTAATATTCTCCAATGAACAAATTGGTGACGACTTCTTTTAAAAGTATTAATTGGAAGATTTGTGGGGAGGTGGCGATGTTTTTAAAAATAGAAGTGCAGTAGTGACTGACTTTAATTGGAAAATATCTTGCCATAAAGAAAAAAAATTGTAAATTCCTATGCTCGTTATTAAAGGACAGAGGCAAGACACAAATAAGGTTAATTTAAAATTCAAGTAAGGATACACCATAATCTGCTTAGAAGACAAGAAAGCCACGTACAAGGAGCTAGAATTATCCCTTGCTGTCTTGATTTTATATTTTCTATTTAACTACTAGAAAACACTTTCAAAGGATTTCAATTTTTTATATAAGCTTCTAATATGGAATAAAACTTAGCATGAAGAGTAAATTCTGAACAACCTCTGGATTACACATTACAGAAATAAGGAATTCAGGCTGCAAATTGATGCTCATCAACCTAGGAAATGAAACCAAGTCTCTGTCTGTTACAGATGAAAGCACCTCCTACCTGGCATGATGATTTCAGGAAATCCTAGTTTTCTAGCAACCACCGTGGTTCTGTCTACAAGATGTGGATAGTCTTTCCTGGTTTGAATCACATCTCCAACGAGCATTTTCACAGTTACCCAGAGACCTATTAAGATATTTTTTTTTTAAATTACATTTATGGTATGGAAAAAACCTTCTCCTCACGTGATTGTCTCGTCTACCCAGCCAAACAGTGGTAAGAAGTCGCTTCCCCCACTTCCTTTGGCTGCAGCTCAAAGTTCTTTAATCCAAAGCTGTAGATACTTATTTAAACAGAGCAATCTGCAAACTCTTGATCCTTCACTAACAGCTACAAAGCTAACCCACCTCCACAGCGGTGCTACAATTATAACATAAAAGCCTTGAAAATGTAAACAGTTTGAAGATAAAGGGCGACAAAAGACCTTGCTGGTTCCAAAAAAACCCCACATTTTAAAAAATCTGCCTTACCTTGTCCACCACTGTCTCCTTTTGATGCAGTGACTTTGCTTAAGAGACTGTGTAAAAAGTCATTCTCTGCCACTACCCTGCATGAGAAAAAGCAATGTCTACTAGGAATTAAGTGCTAAATATATCAAACACCATTCAGAACACAGCTGACTAACTGCCTCATACTTCTTTTGCTGTACTAGATATCTTGCTACATTACATTCAATAATTTAATTATCTCTCAGGCTGAATTGCAGACCACTCATGTTAGGCCTACATGTATGCTTAAGTAAAAAATACTAAATCAACAACTTTAGGAACAGCATTGAAACATGAAAATATGAAGACATAAAATTTGTAGGAATGCATAGTTACACAAACTCAATATTACACTTTAGAACTATGGATTACTGGTAATTTGTGTGTTTGATTCTGTTGTGAATTTGAAAAAAAAACAGTACAAATTTGGTTTAAGTTTATAAAGTAGTTGAAATGTCATAAATTAATTATCTGCAAACAAATTGTCTATTGTAACTATTTAATGTGGGCTTTAAATTAGACATGGCACCATCTGTCTGTAAGAGCACATTGGTAGAAATAAGCATCCATTTAACATAGCATGTAACCCATGTCAAGTTTCAAATTACTTTTGAAGGGATACTTAGCATTATTAAAACAAAATTATTTAAAGAATATAGTATTTTTCTTTAAACGTTTCACAAACAGTTAGAGCCCAGGAATTTCTGAAATATTTATGTGCATTTAAAAAGAAAAGAAACTGTGCCTATCTTACGGGTGAAAGGGAATGAAATGCTGCTTCTCTTCATCACTTCCAGCTTTTCCTTTTATGATATCTGTAATATCCATAACTAGAAGAGTAAAAGAAAAAATCAAAACATATTAGTATTGCAAAATATTTCCTCTAAGAACCATGTGCACTAATGCCCTTTACAAATTTTTCACTATCAAGCAGTAAAGGCCAATAGAGCCTTTACTGTTGGGCAGAACATTTGGTGCCAAGTCCACACTACAAGCATAACATTAAGTAAAGGCAAAGTTATTTCATACTAGTTTTGGTCATATCCTGCTAATACAGGTATGATTGCATCAGTGGTGATTTGAGATCACAATTGTTGATTTCATTTCATCTGCAAGGAATTTTATTATTATAGTATGGTGCTGTGCTTTGGTTTGCACCACATAGTAATGTGAATTATTAGGAAATGAAATTTAAAGCACATTGCTGACCTGAACTAAAAGGCTAATGTCAGTGCAAGTTTCATGGACTTTAAAAATTAAACATGGAAGATGGCTGATATAGTTCTTTGTATTCTGACATGTCTTGGTAGATATTCTACAGTACAGTGTTGGTAAGTATAACTGGGGTCTTTCTTCAGATATTGCACAGGAGACATCAGTTACCTGCCACTCCAAAAGGCCTCCTTAGTCCTTGTGTGAATTTCTTAGAGTTACTATCTTTGAGGTCCATCCTTCCAACTCGGACTATTTGACAAACTAAATAAATTTTGTCTCTGCTAAGGTCTTTATTTCCAAGATCCTAAGATACAAACAAAAAAAGAACTGAAGTATTACTTAGAAGAGAAGGAAGATATGAAATGTAAAGCCGATCTTCAGTAGGAAATTGAGCATCAGTATTGGGGGAGGAGGGGAGAATTAAAAAACACACCAAAAAAACCTGAGCCCCCAAAAAAGCATGAAAAACCTCACAACTTAAAGTATGAAGAGACTATAAGGCAGGATAAATAGAGAAAAAAGGAGCAACGAGGAGGTATGGCAGATCATAAAAATTCCATGTTTTTGGTAAATTTGTGAGGCAACATATATTGATCTGAAGAAAGGACACTGAAGCATTGACACTTTCTTAAGAAACTTAATGACTAGCCATCTTCCTCTCTTTCTAAGATTACTTCTGATTCCTTTTTCATCTTGGACAATTTTCAGGCATTGTGATAATGACCACAGAGAACAGAATGGAGTATTGCAAATATAAAGAAAGGTACACTGCATAGCACTTACTGTGAACACTACTTTAAGATTGTTGAGCATATCGATTTCCTTGGGAAAGCCTTTGCTCCCCCATCTCACCAAGTAGTTCTCACTGTTTTGAAGATAAATGTCCAGTCATTGTCATGTGTTTCAAACATTCTTCCCTTTCACAACACATAAAAAACCACAGTACATAACAAAAGGCTGCATAACAGGCAATATAGCCTGTGATGATAGTTTAAATCTAATACCAGAGAAAAGAGACAACAAGAATGCTATCCAAAATACAACAGTAACTTCCCAAACTAATCTGAAAACAAAGCAGATCAGCACTTCTTTTGAAAGAAACATTCCATCATCACTGTTTTTGACAGAAATACTCAACAGATCTTAATCTCTGAATCTCTAAGTTAGTTGCATTTTTCCTCCTTCCCCCTTTTCCAGCACTTTACTGCAGACACCACAGTATTTGCCATCACGAATGTCAGCTTTGGAGCTGGCTCAGGTTTCTCCAAAACTCTGAAGCATTCAGTCCAGGAATTACCTGTAAAACTCTTGAGGATCCTCAGCCTTATAATTTGTTAGTCACCACCAACCACCAGATCTATCCATGTTTCTTTCCTCTTCTTTTTTCCCTTTTATTTATATATTCTTTGCACTACTAGCATGATGGCACCTATTTTATTTCATTTTGGCTACCTCTCTTTGCTACAGTTTTGCTATTAAATAAAGCTTACCTTATAACTGTTGATTTCTGTGGGTCATACAGTGACATAAAGAGTTCTGCATCCTCTCCAATTCGGCAAACAAAATTCCTCACAAAGACGTACAAGCTGTGTGTGGGGCATGAAGACATTCGGGAGTACAAGGCATAATCTGGTTGATCCCTTGACTACTCAGAAGGAGTAAAATCATTAGTTAGATCCATGAACTGAAATGGTGGAATACTGCATGCAGTTGCAATTTTTATCATATGTAACAGTTCATCTTGAAAAATCATAGAAAGTTTGGTTAACTACACTTCTTTTCAGCAAACAAGCTTTGTCCTGTATATTCTGCCAGAAGACATTACTTAATAATGCAAACATGACTAAAAAATTTCTCATCCTCAGCAGGGCTTCACCAATGCATCAACAGCCCCTTGACAATGAATCTACAGATTAGCAGGTCAGAAGTTGCAGAAGTGACATGGGTGAGATCTCACCTTCCTCTCCAGAGCCCTCATCTTATGCAAGGAGATAAACTCAGGCTAGGTTCTTCAAAACACTGCACCCAGACTAGGGAGCTACCTCTGTGTGCAAATAGAAAAAGGCTGATGATAAATGCCATAAAACAGTCTCCTGCAGTACTTAGGAGTCTTGCTTAGCAAGAGTAGGAATTTCCTTTTTGTGATTCCTAAAGCATATTATCCTTCCCAGGTAGGTGTCTCCTTTTATAAATGGAACAAGGATTACTTTATTTTATTAATATTTCCAAGAAACAAAGTAGTAAAGCTGTTTCTCTTTCCTTCTCTCTTCACCTCCAGAAACCTTACTTTCTTGAAAATATTACTTTTATTGTCATTCAGAAGAGAGTCAGGTTGAGTTTTTGTATATGAATGCATTCAAAACCTTAACTCCAAGCAAAATCAGTCTGCTTTCAATGCAACTCTTCTGAAGTCCTTTACAAAAATTTCAGTAAACACATGGAGCATAGAAGATTTGATCATGTTTTAGTTCTGCTGCAAGAATTAAAACTTGCTTAAAAGAAGAGGGCAGTCTTGCACTTAGTGTTCCTTATGGGTCCCTTTCCACTGCAGATATTCTGTCATTATATGACTTCACTATCTTAGGCCATTTCTTCAGCCACTGGGTAATTATATAAAGGGTGTAACTTTATCACTATTTTTAAAGAGAAGACAAAGTACCAAGCAGTCACTACAGAGGCAGGCCTACAAGTCTTAGAGATTCTTGAGCACAGTAGGATATAGCAAAAGGCCTACTATCCACAACATATGGGGTTCTAGTGTTCTAGGAACACTAGCAAAACAAAACCCATCTACTGAGATCAAGACAGCCTAGCAGGTTCTCCGACTTAAAAATAGGCCTATCCCTATAGTGGGATACCTATATCCCACTTTAACCACCTAGAAACAGCTACTTAACAGTTGTTGGCCTAAAACTCTTCTTATCCATTTTTTTTGCTTTATTTTTAAAACAGGTCAACACAGACTACCAATGTAATTTTTCGTTAGTCACCTGCTTTGGATTTTAAAAGATGAAATTTATGCATTCATCAGCTTCGCTTTGGGCATGCTAACTTCTGGTGTCCACAAGATTATTTTGAGCTCACCTGAGTTCCTCTTCAATAAAAAGTTGAAGTTTTTCAGTTCCATCAGACTTACCAACAAGTGGCAACACATGGCAGAAAAAAACAACCCTACTCTTATCAGATCTTCTAAAAAAAGCTTTAGTTGGTCATAACTTGCAGACTGAATTCCATATATGCAACTATTCATTGTGCAAATCAGACCACTGAGTGGCCCATGGGTTTAGTGAGATGTATGTTTATTTACGAGTCCAAGAATGGATTTAGAACCAGCTGTAGACACAGGCTTCTAGCCTAAACCACAGCCTGAAGCCAGTGCAGAAATGCAGCTTACTCAGTTTAAGTTTAGCTGTATTTGTAACACAGGATTGTGAATCCACTTTTACTTCAGAGGCAAGAGTTACCACCAAGTTTTATGGTAGAAGGTTACACATTGCATGTACTGATTTTTCATTTTGATTTCAACAAGATAAGCATTAAGTTTGGACAGTCATTCCTACCATTTCCTCCTTAATTCGCTCAGTGATTTTATTAGTTGCTTCTTCATGTGCATGAAATAGGCTGATGACACTGGTTTTATCTGGATCCAAGATATTTCCATCTTCATCTCTAACAATTAGGTCTAACTCAAGTATCCTGTCAAAATAACGAGAGCATAATGGCAGGATTATTTTCATTATATAAAAATCAAACTTGGATATGTAAAACAAAAGTTGTTGCTTCAAGTTTTAAAGCTATTAGGTGTAAATAAGTACAGCAAAATTTGATTATTGAAAAGTTCAACTAAAGCTCACTTTTTTCAAGCTGTTGTACAACACTTATCCATTTTAAGAATTTACAGTAATTTCACCAAATCATTTAAATGCCTGTTACATAAAACAGAATCACCATGGTTAGTGACTTCAAGCAGTCTTCGTCTCTCCTGCTTTTTCATGTATAGCCATTGTTACCAAGACGCATAGTTTCTCCCAGTCCTTTTATGAACTACAGTCTGTTCTCCTTTTCTGTCATAGAAATCATGCTTTTTCTCCTTACGCTCATTTTTGTCCCCTCAACATTCATAACTCAAATCTTGTCTCTGTACATCCTAAATATTCTTTCCCACAGTGTCATAGTGTATTCTCAGCCAAGAAACACTCCATCTTGCTTAAAATCTCTCCCCTTCATTCCTCTCTAAAACCAGTCTGCTTTCTGCCATACTTTACCTCTCTGTTTCTAAAACACACTGGCTCCCCTTATGGCACCCTTTTATTTTCCTTGCATCAGGCTCTATCTACAACCTCTCCTGATTTGGTGTTCCATCTCCTCTCCTGCAACAACATGCTCAGCCTCCATTTTCATTCCCCTTCATTCCTTCTCTACAATTTGTCAAGATACCTTCACATAACACAACTCAACCCCACATGTCCTGGTTCTTACAAATATTACCAAATTTGCACTTTCCCTCTATACAATCCCAAACCATTCCAAATATCCCCTCCATCCCTGTCCCTCTAAAGTAAGAAACTTACTGTTTTATAATTTGGAAAGAAGAGAATAATGTGAAAACATAAGCCTGAAAGCAAAGAATTGTTAGGTGTTGTCTAAGACACAGAAATGCTCCAACCAACCACAGAAGCCTAAGTAAAATCTGTCTTGGAGTGACCATTCTGCTCCACAGAGCACAGCAAGATGTATATATTCCTATAGAGTGTCCTGTAGGAATAGAATTCAACAGAAATCTGTGCATCTAAAACACAGTAAGCAACTTAAGACTTTTGTGACATCTTGAGGTCATTGTTCATGTCTAGCCACAAGTAACTGTTGTCAGACTCAACTGCATAAAGGCCTGCAGATCACAGTAACCACAGTCACTTGCAATAGCTGAATACAGTTTATAAGCAGTTCCAATGCCTATAAGACCAGTACCAAGAAGATTTATTTAACAAGCTCTCTCTCCCCCTTTATCACATGGTAGAACACCACTCAATGCCACATAAAGTAATTTTTTCCAAAAGCAGGTTGTGTGGCAGAGCCCTGACAGTTTCACTTCTATTACCAAAACCAGAGTTCTGCCTGGAAATTGGGACAGGGGCAGGGAGGTGGTGTGGATGTAGGGTGGTGGTGTGTTTAAGAAAGACTGCATACACTTCAGGCTTCTCAGATTTTTTGCTGTTCATCTACCACACTAAAGTCTCTCAGCACCACTTTTGAAGTGGTAGCATCACACATTACTAGAGGTAGCTTGTGTTTGTGAAGGATGGACAAGTTTTGGGCCCCGAGGACACTAGTGTCATGTGTATAAAGGCCAAGTATCTGGCCTCAGATCTTCACAATTGACACGCTTGTATATCTACAACTAAAAAATAATTTATTATTTTGAAAAAGCATTTTTCTGTAAGAATCCTCAACATGGTGTCAGGAATATCAGGGACAAGTTTGACAAGGAAGACTGAATATGTCTGGGTGCTTTGAATAAATCACGTTCTCCAGAAGCAACTTAGAACACTTACTTGTTACCATAGTCAATTTTGGAAGTGACTTTCTGTTTGAGTTCTTTGAGCTCATCTTTTGGCAAAGTCCCGGACAGAAGCTGTGAGCGCCACTCCATTAAGTCACACATCATAGATTGCACCTGCTGGAACTGCTCTTTCTTATTTGCCTGAGATAAAAAAGGAGACAATAGCTTTCAAGATTCAAGGTGAAGTGAATTATTTGTCTTGGTAACTAAATGATGTGTCATAATCAATATTTAACCATTGCAGGAGCAAGAAACCAGCAAATTATTGAGCCCGGCTTTCTTCCTCCTCTCACCCAACAAATTATTAAGGACAATCTCCTATGTGATGATAATTAAATCATATGAAATTTAAGCAGCTTGTATGGGAATAGGGAAATTCTATAAAGAAATCTCATCAAGAGAAAACATTATAGAAGCAATTAGCTTTGGTATGATAAGAGCATGCTGGGAACAATACTTGATTGTGATATTGATACATTTAAGAGGAAAGTGAAAGTATGCATAGAACTCACTAAAGCTATTCCAGTGTGTTCCACTGAAACAAGTTTAAATTGTTGTCTTTAAGAGGAAGATTAACAAGTGATGTGTTTCTGAAAAAAAATATTAATGAGGAAAAACTCCCCTATTATCTAGGATTTCTGCCTCATCTGCCTCATCCAGGGTCTGGGATCAGTAACAGTCAGATTTGTTGAAACAGGTTGTCCATTAGGAGACACTACTCAGGAACTAGAGAGTTACCATCTTCTGGGGTTTTACCAGTCAATACTTTCATAGGTCTGACAGCCAAAGGATCATACAAATCACAAAAAACAGTAGGGATAAATGGAGGGGTACAACACCCAAAATATCTGCAATTACGCTGATGTAAATATTTTCGTTCAAATTCCACTTTGTCTCAGTCTTCTAGTAGGATAAGTACACTATTATAAGATCTGGTCTCTGTAGAAAGTATATTTAAGGGCTGCCAAGGTATTTCTGGTCCAATTAAAATAAGGTAATTTTAAAAAATCATGAATCTCTTCTACAGTTCTATGCTACACTGAGGACATGATAAGTACATGCAGGCCACTGTGAGTACAGGTTCTTTGCTTACAAGAAACCAACTGCTGATGTAGTGGCCATTTTGACTCATAGCTCCAAATTCACTGCACTTTTATGTAACGTAAAAAGCACTCACAGGAATAAACAGCTTTCTCCAAGATAGAATTCATATCTTTTCTTTAATAAATGTAAAATTAAGATAAAAGTAAAAAGACTCACTTTTTTGAAATTGCCATGTATTAATAACTATATGCTCCCAGTAATTCCTTAACAACTTTTATTCTGTCATCCCAAGAACACGGCGAATCTTTTTCAAATGCAGAAATCTTAGTTCTGTTTGATACACCTGCCTTGAAACTGTCAACTTTACAAGGAACAGATATGAACAACTTGTAATGTACAGGACACAAAGTTAAAATTAAAGGCATGAAATTAAACCACTCTTCAAGGAGTCAGTCTTTTAATTTAAAGCCACTGAAAAAAATGGTAAGCATTAAACAGTGATCAAGAAATATGTTTCCAGATTCTACTCTGCACCTAAGACATTGATTTTAACAAGGCCTCAGTATTCATAAGTAGAACTAATTAACAGGCCACACTCAGCAGGCAAACATGTCATACCACATAGAGCTGTTTCCAGATGTTTCCCCATTCCCAGAGAGTAGTGGTGACTTCTTGAACTAAAGGAATTTCAGCAGGTATTATATTTTCTGTATGTCTAGGAAAGAGAAAATTTAACACACTGAAAATGAAAAAGACTGAATTTCATGGGTTTCAGATACTGCGTTAAGGTAAATAAATGCCTTAAAATCCTCTTTAGAAGAATAGAGCCGTAATGTAATGCAACGGTTAAATTTAATACCTTTTCTTTTCAACAGTAACTTCCTTGATGTGGATGAAAGATTTAGGAAATATTCCCTGTTGGAAGAGAAAAAACAAAATACAGTCCACTCCAAGAACATTTGAGTAGGAAAGGAGGTTTCCAAAACCCACTTCTGTTTTCATCATAAAACTGATTATGAACATAAACTGTGATCTTCAAATTTACTATTGCCTATGTAGTTTTCCGTCCAACTGGATGCATTTCTTCTTCACAAATACTAGAATTTTTGTCATATCCTTTTGACATGCAGTTGCTGTCTTTATCAGTCTGTTACCTGAGGCCACAATAACTTTTTCTTCCTTGATCTGCTTCTCCCAGTCCTCATTTCTAATAATTACCAGCACTATTGAGGACAAATGGTGATCACTTTATTCATCTTGAAATGAGGAAAAATTGAGATAGATGACTTCAGAAATCATAATAAGACTATCTGTAAAAAGATACTAATACAAATCAAGAGACACATTTCATGGGGGTTATTTCTTAAATACTCCTGTAGGAATGAATAGATTGATCATACCTCTGCTCCTTTATGTCTTACTAGGTAGCCCTTGTACCAATCTAAAAAGAAGAAATAGAGAAGTTAGCATGAAGAACATGGACATTAAAAAGCATGTAAAAGTATTGGATTATGTTTCATATAAGAACTACCTATGATAGGGTATTTAAAAATTGATAATTTAAAACCAGATAATCTTAAACAGAATTTAACACCCCCCCCACTCACATACAAAGGTAGCATAAGCTGATTTGTAATGTAACATATAACCTCTCTCAACCAAGATCACTCAATTATATTAATTATTTGCAGTTTTCAATTTACAATCAAGTGTGTAAAAACCTATTTCGTCCCACATACACTGCATCTCTATACTCTGTGCATACAAACCAAACTAAAACAGCATGTAAAACAAGCTCAGAAGTAAACCTGGTACTGTTGGTTACTCTTCAGCTGCAGCATATTTTTTAAAAAATCTGATAAAAGGTTAACTTCCTCACTTGCACGTTAAGATTTCACTTCACTGACAAATGTATTTCATAAAGCAAGCAGTGACACAGTGAGCTAGGAGGCTGCAGAAAACACTTCAATAAAAAATAACCCAGTAAGGTCACCACTCAGTTTGCTAAGCTGACAAATTTAGCACAGGAGTCATAAACCTGAAATCCAGTTTCTGCAATTAACAGAGACAACTGAGATGAGGAGGTTTCTGGTTTGACAGGGTATTATTTCTTCACCAAGATGTTTAGAATGGAGTTTTAAAAAATTACGCAGACATTTCAGCTTTTTAGGAGGGGACATGAGGGATTACTTATGACAGGGAGATGCATCTGTTGACAAAGTCTAAGATTTTCACTGATGCTTAGAGATACTTAATTTCTCTTAAAAATAGAAGAAGAAAAAATTATGCTGCTGTGCTCCAAATCATTTGAGGCATGGTTTCTCATGGTTCTTCTCTCAAACAGTTGCTTGTTTTCAACAACTGTTTGTAAAACAACCTAGAGCTCTATAAAGTGCAATGGGCTGGGCTCGAACACCTGCTGATTCTTTACGGATTTCTGACAGCAACACTGAACTGTCTCTATAGCTGCGTAATGTAGTAGTCAGCATTAACATTAACATCTCTTTAACATAACTACAACTACTAAGATATAACTGACACACAGAAGTGGGCAGAAGATAATTATGATATATAATTCACAAAGTTTGAAACACTTTAATATTTTTTTAAACTCTTACCTGTTCAAGTGCTTCACTATAATTTAAAAATAAAGTACTATGATGATGACATTTGCAGATACCTAATTTTTGAATTAGTAATAACAATTGCACCCTTGTTGCTTTATACTTAAGTAGCTCTGGCAGACTGGGGAGCAGATTCAGTGAGATTGTTGATCAGTGATCAAATCAGTGTGGAAGAACACAGTATCAGTACACTATTGACAACTAATTCAGCTTCACAACTATACAATATTTTGTGTTCTTTTATTCTTCTGATGCTTGTATTTCTTTTATGCTTAATGCCAGTTGGTCACACATCTGCACATACTCACTACTTAAGTTAGGATCAACACATTGCCTACACTACTGAATATCTGTCTTCTAGCAACAAATATTTAGTTCAGAAGCAAAAATATACTCCATTTAAACTTCTTCAAAACTCATGTAACTTCTAGCAGGTATATTCCTAGCTGGCATAAAATTCAGAAACTCTATATTCACCTTGATTACTTCCTCAATTGGTAATGGCTTCCCTCCTCCCAAAACCCCACATGTAGTGTAACATTTCTGATTTTAGCTCTCCAAAAATCAATAGGTTTTTCCTCGAAATATTACCACTGACACAAGTAAGATCATTAGACAACTACATAAGTAACACCGGGAACTGCTGTGAAGTAAAAGGATTTAATTAACACAATTGCCTGAAGGCAACTGATTTACCTTCACAGGACTCTAAGATATGGACCACATCACCAATCTGTAGAGGTAGTTGGGGTATTCCTGTGCCTTTGAAGTTGTATATAGCTGAAAAATTGAAGGACAAAAAACCTGTTTTTCAATACAGACATACACTACAGTTAAACTGAAAAAAAAAACAAACCAAAAACCCAAACCCCAAAACATGTTTATTAAGATTTCAATAGTAGGCTAAATCCACTACAAAAAACAGACTGATAATTCATGGGCTTAAGCTCTGCCAGGGGAGGTTTAGGTTGGATATTAGGAAAAAATTCTTTACAGAGAGGGTGATCAGGCATTGGAATGGGCTGCCCAGGGAGGTGGTGGATTCTCTGTTCCTGGAGGTTTTTTAAAAAGAGGCTGAATGTGGCACTCAGTGCCATGGTCTGGGAACCACAGTGGTAATAGATTAAGGGTTGGACTTGATGATCTCAGAGGTCCTTTCCTGATCTGGCTGATCCTGTGATTCTATCAAGAAGCTTTATCTGTTACCATTTTTTTGCTTCTGTTGTAAAACTGCAAAAACATTGAAAATGACCAGTGCTGAAAACAAGAAACAAATCAAAACCAGAATATACATGAAAACACGCTTATCATAACTCCTTGTTCACAGGATCAAGATTAGCTCTATAGTTCTAACTCTTCCATATATACATGTTAATTGTGCTGGTGAATTGTTAGTCTACTATTTTGACAGATTTTAAGTGCAAAGGTTACAAAAGTGCTACACTGATGACAAGGGGTGAAGGGACACATGAAAACTGGATTTACTAAATTATTCAATGGGTTTATATGCTTCATCTTAACATGAAATTCTGTTTCCTATGTAATGAGTAAGAAAGTTATGTAATTTTCTGTATTTAATCACTGTGAAAAAGAAAACAGGAGCAGAAAATCTTCTGAACAGAAGCTTATCTATACTTGGTTAAGAAACAGCTAAGTTCCAGGAAGAATTCAAGAAAATAGGTTTCTTGTCTAGTTCTTATATTCTAGGGCTACAGGATGTGGGCTGCTATGGCAAGCATTTGCTTCTGTTTGCTTTTTTCCCTTCATGGGCTTGGTTATAGACTTGTACAACAGCACTACAAAGTAGAAGTGGTTATTGAAGCTACTATCACAGTGCAAAACATATTAAAATAGTGAGCCTGACACCACAACTCAACTGTCTAAGTAGGAACAGTAAACCAGCTACTAACCATGATCTCTGTTTTGCAGTAAAAATCTCAGTCAGAAGGATTTTCTTCCTTTCCTCATGACAGTCTCAGTCCATCCACACATGCAGAGTGGGTAAAGTCAGAGTTTTGGACTAGGGGAAACTGCTCAAGCAAACTGAACCTACTTCCAGTATATTCCTGCATGTCTTTTCCTCCTCCCCCGAGGCTTCTAAAGCAGGATGTGCATTTTTGCTAGGTTAAGATGTACACTGAAGACACAGTGTACTTCAACATGTTCCTTAAAATTATTTTTTAAAATCTGCCTGTCATGAATATGCCCAAAATAGCAATATAAAGCTAAATAGATTGAAACTCTTCACTTTTTCAGGTCTTCCATAAACTCTGTTTCTTGATTCTTTTGCCTCATGATATTTCTGGAACACAAACTAGAAGAAATTTCAGATTTAATTAGGAAGCTTATTGGACCAACAGTAAGTTCTTGGTTTTGTTGACATGAAGAGGCCTTCCCTGTGGCTGGGTAGAACAGGGCTTGAATCATTAAACACAAGGTGGAGGGGAGAAGAAAAATCAAATTTGAAGTGAGGCTCTACTGTCCAGATTCAGCCATTTATTCAAGAGAATGTTGAATGCACTTCCTCTGTGATCCTCAGAGAACAGTCTCGGATCAAACAAAAATTGAATATAGGTATTAAATACGTATAGTAGAGGTTCTGACTTACTTCCTTTCAGTAGTCTTGACACAGGTTTCAAGACAGGGAAGATGGCAAACAGCCCTCCGAAATTATCGTGACATTTTTAGACGTTTTTCCCCTGGAGCATTTGAAGGAGGGGGTGTTTGTACTTCTGTCTGTTTTGCAAAAGGTTTGTACAGACTGAATTACTGTTGACAAGCATATACTTTATATTTCAATATATGAGCATAAGTAACTGTATTCGTCTCAAAATATAGATGGCAATTACTGAATCATATTCCCATTGAATGTTGGCTTTGCTCTCTCAAATTAACAGCAATTAATTTATTGAGATGTGCTGTAACAAACTGACAAAGGAAGTGGCTGCATCAGCTCAGACTTTTCGAAATAACTACTTAGAAACTTCACAAAAGAGATGTTAACTTAGAATTTGGATTGTTTCTTAGCATGAGTTTAACAACTCCTTTACTAAGTGTTAAGATACAGATAGATCTATCTAGACATTATATATGATACGACATTATCTGCATATACCACTGCAAAAAACTCTTAAGTAATCAAGCAACCTAATATTATCAGCTCCATCCATCTGGATGCATCATCTACAGCATCCCACAACTTAACGAACATAACTTTTAATTTTTTAATTATTAAGTGTGAATGAAATTTTTACTATTATATCCAATTACGTCTTCTGTCAGCTGCAGCTGATCTCATTTCCCCTACAACTGTTACTCTCTCACACAAGAGTACCATCAGCCAAAAGATATGCCCTTCCTCCACCTCTTTGGGGTTGTGCACATTTGCTTTTGTGCACACAATGACCTATTTTTTTTTTTTTTTGCTCTTCAAAAGAAGAATAAATGAAAAATCTGTATGGACTTAAAAATTCTTTGGTAAAGCACTCAAAACAGGGAGTTTTGTTTTTAAATTAATTCTCTGGTCAGTAAAGACCCTTTCAGATCTCTCTGAAGAACTTTCTACCACTCCACTCACTGACATCTGTTATAACAGCCATAATTGCAAAAGGAGAGTGCTCAAAGATGCCAGCATTTATTCTAAATCTCAGTAACAAATACTGACCTCAGGAGTAACTGATGTCATGGCAATAAGATTAGTGGGAGACATTTGGATGGCATACAGCCACCCCAGCAGCCAGCACTAGGCTAAGGTGTGCTAATAACAGCAAGGCTGTACACAGATGCTGTCAGATTTTCCCAGATGGCACAGAGAACACCCAGGAGTTCCAAACTTTAGGTGACTTCCCTGAAGAAGAACTTAGCAGCTCATTGAGAAAACAGCACATTTCCCCTTGGATCAACAAAGAATAAAATCTAAATCTCACAAAAAACCTAAGTGGAATTTTTTTATCAGGACACACATGCATAGGACACAAAACAAAACCAACAACCAACACACCCCACTCAAACTCCAGGTGTTTGTTTTCATTCCCTCAGGTGGTCAGCTGGAAGCTAGCACACCACAACAGCTTCAGAAAGACAGCTTAGGAAATACTCAGGTAAAGCTGCTAATGCAAGATTTTCCAAAATGAACTTCGCTCTATCATGGGTGAGCTTTGAATCGTACCTCAGGAAGATGGAATTAATTCCTTCCATTCCTTCCATGCCCAAAGAAACCTTTCCTGTTCAGCCAAACAGTGTGTGCTGTGAAAACAATTAACCTA
Source organism: Phaethornis superciliosus (assembly GCA_023637945.1). Lineage (NCBI taxonomy): Eukaryota > Metazoa > Chordata > Aves > Apodiformes > Trochilidae > Phaethornis > Phaethornis superciliosus. The sequence continues at coordinate 12,261,436 of JAJQWJ010000016.1, read as the reverse complement.
AGAAACTAATTCTGCTATCACTCTTACCATTCAGCCACATAAAACATAATCAGCATTTACCAGTGTCCATCCCAGTAGCAAAAAAATCAGTATGAAAGCTGAAGAAAACTTACCTGTTTCCATTTAATTGCTATATATCTATAAAAGCCTGAGCTGTCAGATATTATTTACACATTGCCCTCACTAGATCTACATTCTGTTCCTGTTAAAAAAAGTTTAAACAACCACAAATTGAGACTGAAGCACAGCTGGTAATTTAAATTACATGTCCTCAGTTTAGAAGATGACAAGCAGAAAAAATAGTTATGAAAAAAATCATGCTTTGTACCTCGCGTGGGAATATTCATAAACAAAATACTCTGGAAAAGAGTAATCTATGAAACAGAATCCCTCCCTCAAATAGCTATATTTCCTTAGTGTTCCTGTACTGTAAAAACTGAGATTCTTGCTCTTCACAATTAGATTGTAAGCTAATGCAAAATGAAAATAGTAAGGAAACTACCACAGAGTGCAACACTGATGCCATTTATTATCTCATCTTCCGTCTTTCCCGTTCTTCATGTGAAGTCCCTGTTCTGTTCTTTATAACAGATACAACCATTATATTGTTTTGTTTTTGCATCTCACCTTTTAGTAATAAGTCACATTGCAAGTTGGTTTCCTAGGCTACTTTCCAGCCTCCCACTTGAACAGAATTTGAAAAAATTTCCAAGGTGTCACTTTGCTGAACCAGCTCTTAATTTCACTTTATTGTAATAGCTCATGAAGTGTTTTGCATAACCAAGAAATTTCTGATGAATAAGCTTGGCAACAATCCTGTTCCATTTCATTTTTTTAAATACTACAGCTCTACTTTCCTGAATAATAAAAGTTACACCTTTCTTCCTAACAAATCAATACTTGGAGTTCAGTTAGCCTTTTCTTCCCTTGAGAATAGGGTGAAACTACAAAGACATTGACAAACCCTGTGTGAAAATACTACACAGTCCTAACAGGATTTCTTGACTTCTGGAAAGAATCCTACCAAATTTGTGTTCCAGTATTCCAAGTTCTAGCTCTCCACTTAAATCCTCAAGCAAATGTTCTATAATGTACATGACATGAATGCAATTCTAACCAATTCTAATCACAGGTCAAGAGACACCTACCAAAGTTCAAGGTGGGTTAGAAACTGACTTATTTTGCAAAGCATGCTCAGCAAACAGTAGCTTAATTTTGTTATCCGAGAACTAAAATCTCAGGTAACAACAGAATACAGATTTTTTCACAAGCTGAGCAATGGGAACAGATTAAGGTTTTAACTGACTTGGGCTGCTTTCCTTCTTAAACACAATAAAGCCAGGATAAGAACCAAAAAATTCTAACATACCCAACTAGTTATGTGGAAATTTTACTTTTTCATAGAAAATAGTAGCCTGATGACTTTTCTTAGAACTCTCTGTAAAGACTTCATTTAACTGTGAATTCTCTTTCACGTGAAAGACTGTGGAAAAAAAAGATTTTTTTCTGAGCTTTGTAATTTTATTTCAGTTTGCCTTTGGCATTGAGCTATACTTCATGAAATCGCCATTTGCCAAGCAGCTGGGGCAGTTTGTTGGGCTCAGGGCCTGCATTTCATAAAGAAAGCAACCTGCCCCAAACAAAGCTCTGCTCTTTCTTTACAGCTCCATGTACACTGATTTCACATAGATGTAAAATAATGTTGAGGTCTTTGGCAGATACCGTGTGACAAGCCAGTCACAGCCACTTGCACTCGGGCTGAGCACACACTTTTCTTCAGCTTCAAAGATGTCACCCACTGCTCTCCTACCCACAACTTAGGCTTCAAATCAACATACACCTTTTTCACAACTGTGATTATTTCTTCAAGATTTTTTCACTTTTAAACTATTCTCTTTGTGGCAGGAAATACATATTTAAAACTTGAAAGTAATTAAAAACAAGTTTAACTTTGGCCTCCCCTTCACTCTGACTAAACTACTGCTGATGTCCTGAATGTTTATATGCAAGCGAGTCGTGCAGTTAGTTCTAACCCTCAGTCCCTGAGTTACAGGGCACTGTGTTGACAGCTGCAAACTCCAAGTCTCAGGAATCCTCATCCACGAGATTGAAGAGATAGCAGAGTATTCAGTGAAGTGACTAACATGAGTAATCCAAATGTGTCACCACACTGGCACTTGTAACAATCAGACTTCTTATTCTAATAGATCTTTTTCAATGATTCTGGTCCCTGCTTCAAACCCAAATAAGCCAGACTGAAGGAGACAATAATTGTTTTATAAAATGGGAGAAGGAGTTTCAGAAGGAGTAACTGTGAACATCAGTGAATGCACTGATACCACCCTACACATAGTACATACTCATTCTAAAATGAGTGCCAAAGTTGTTCGAGCTGCCAATATTTGAAGCACAAAAGCACTGGCCCAGCTATCAGGTTAAATATCTAGTCTGAGATTTTAAAAACTCCTGATTTTGTGTTATCTCTATGTCAGTTTAAACAACAGTATAAAAATGCTGCCATTAGTTGTTGTTTTATATTGTTTCCTTTCTTTTTATGTATTCAAAAAAGTCTTCATAATAATGATTTTTAATGAGTCAGTGTAAAATACATGAAATAAGAATTCTTCCATCACAGGTAGAAGACTACAGCTATACAAAACCAGGTATTCTGAATATTGTATTTCAAGTCAAATATTACAATGAATTGATCAATAGAATTTCAGTCTTTCTGAAAACAGTCAAACTTGACTGGATTGTCATGAGCATAAGCAGTAACACGTCACATAATATTTTCATTGTCTGTGGTTTGCTGTCCCTTTCAAATACCATAGAGAATCTTATGTCATACAAGCTTTTGGTGCTGACGTTGACTATGAAGGTACAAACACACAGAACTTGACTGCAAACAAAGTGTGGCAGACTGTCAAACAAATGACAGATCACACCTGAGGGCCCTTTCAGGGGACATGCACTGGTCACACCCAATAGGTTGGTATGTGCAAAATAAATCAGTAGCCATAAATCACACATAAATCAAGTCCAGTTATTTGGCCCCATAATGTCAAGCATTAAAGTGCAAACCTTCCCTGTAATTAGAAACTCACCATGACCCAAAAATGCTCCCCACAAAAAGCTTCTGAATATGTACTTTTACTCATCTGGAAGATAAAAATCTGACTAGAATTAGGATGCAGACACTACATTAAACAAATCCAGCAATATTTGCCCAAATAAATAGTTTTCAAAAAAAGAAGTGCAAAAATTAAGCATTTTGGTTTGTATAACTGAAACCAAATATTTACACCCTCTGTTTTGTAACAAACTGCCACCAGAACAGGGTGGCTCCCATTTCACAATTCTGCCTTGAGCTGCACATGAAAGTTGAACAGGAAAACTATTTCTTTACCTCTCATTAATTCCTTGATGAACAATTTTACTTTGTGACATCAGTTGGGTGGGTTTTGTTTCTAATTAATATCACAAAAATTAGTCTACTTAAGATGTCTTTTAGAATTTCAGTATTCTAAATTAATAACTGCATTAATAGGTAAAGCAAAACAGAAGTAGTACAAGATGAACTGTCTTCTCAGAATCTGAAGTTAACCTCAGCAGGACATGTCTTTCAAGTGATGCAGCTCGATTTCTATTTGTAAGGCTTTTTAAAAAAACAAAACAAAACCACAAACAAAACAGAAAAACACATACAAACCAGCAATTCTGACCTTTATGCAAGTTATCATTCACATTAAAAAAAGTGTTTTGAAAGATTACTTCCCTTCCAAAAAAGTATTACTTAAAAACTCAGGTTTTTTTCTGTAGTGCTACCCTCAACTGAAAGTCAATCAGAAACAACTGTCGGATTCCCCTTCCCATGCATTTGTTCCCCAAAGTTCCAATTGACACTTCCTATACACACTACATATTCAATCTGTTTCTAAAATACTGCAGTGGGAAAAGCTGCATTACTCCTGAGTTGAAGATTTCAGAGGGGTGGGTGTGTGGCAGGGTGAAAGGGTTACTCCCAAGCTGACACTCAGGTACTTTCTTGTTATTCTGTTTCAAAACTTAAGACCACCAGGGTAAAAGCAGAGGGTGCTACCTCCATATATTCGAGAAAACACCTGCCCACATCCTGTTCAGAAGCTAAGAGGACAAAACTCATATGGCAGTTACATACCCACACCGATCTTCCTGTCTGTCTTGTGCCATCTCGCCATCATACATGAATCCAAGAGACTGGGAAAGGATGCCCACCACCAGGAAAACCAAGGTTTATAGGATGTGCACTAGAAGATAGGCAAAGGCATTGAAACCAAGTTCTGTTTCCCAGCTGCTGTCACTGCAGACTCGTGGGGAGGCTGAGGCAGCTGCAAGGGTTCTGCAAAATTTGCTGCTGTTCTGGGCTCTGAGCTTCCTTCCTCTTTTCTCAACTCAAAATATTGTAGCTCGGTGTCATGGGGGAGGGGAATCCCAAACTGGGTATTTCTGTTGCATGATACTGGCTGTTAACACAACCAAGCAAAAAGGAGAAAAACACCCCAATCCTTAATTTTAAAAACAAATAAATACAACTGAAGATGCTTTACAAGATTTGTACTGATCTCCTGCTCAGCCCAAAGTCACGTAACAATCCTGTCCTCTGGATGTTACATTGCAACTTAGCAATCACTAAGTGTTTAATGGTGCTCTGCCACAGCCATCAGGATACTTTTGATAAGACATCTCAGTAACAACCACCAAGCACGGGCAGCACAAACTGCTAAGACTGTGTAATTGCACAAAGAAATATGATACTTGTTACTGTAGAACACACACCTTCATCTTTAGTTTACCAAAGATTTGCTTGAACTGACCTGATCTTAACCATGTCTACATACTAGCTTAGTGACATGATTTATCAAATTAATTCCCCCCCTAAAATAACATTGAAACTTAAGTTTATTAAAAATAGCTAGATTCTGCGAAACTTGGATCCTCTCCATCTCCAGTAAGCTTCAGATTCTTAAAACATCCTTTTCCTTGGAACATCTAATTGATACTGTTTATCAAAAAATGATCAAGGCCAAACCATTTCATCTTTTATTTTACTATGTATTTTGAGTAATAACTCTAATCAGTGATGCCCATCTCCCTTACTCCTCTGAATCCCTGCTGCAGCAAATCACCCCCTCCCATATACTATTTGGCCCAGCAATCATGACTTGCATTTATTTGTAGTCTATGCTGCTCTTCCTTGTAATACCTAAATCCTGAGGAAAACTTTTTTCTAGCACTCATTTAAAAACCTGCTTGATCATGTAGGTCTGATCAACCTACTGGATAAACCACCACTATATTTTGAAAACAATGATCCGAAGACACCACCTCCAAACTGAGATCCAACTTGCAATACATTTCTGATGCCCTGAACCTCATCTATCTCACAATGTCATTCTGCAAAGAGCAGACATACAAATACCCCTGCAATTCAATTGCCAGCCCAATCCCCCCCCTCTTCCTTACATCCCAACTCAGTACAAATGCCGATTTGAGAACTTCTGAAGTCCCACCCCCAGCTCTCAGTATTGCACCCATCTGCTGTTGCTTCCTCCTGTCATATTTTGACCATAATGCTATTGCAATTCATTAGCTACTAGCACCTCCTACCACTTTGCCTAAGTTCACTAAGACAACCTCATCTGTCTTGTCTGAAAAAGCCCCAGCCAACTTCTAACGAGTGGATTGAGATAGAAAGGTTTTTTTAAACTCTGAAGTGGAAAATGCAACCAGAGAATAAGGCACACACAGTAAGCGTAAATTTCATGTTCCTGCAAGAAAGCAAACATCAACAAGGGTCTAGAAAATTAAGATGATTAGTTACATCATCTATCATTGTGTAATATTAATCCAGGTACTTACTGGTTGTGCAGCTACCATTCCACATTACTATTCCACAGACAAAAGTGGACAGATAATCTTTCATCACCCTCACTAACCTTATCATCTCTTTCTTCAGTCTTTTTCCAAGCAAGTCTTTTATAGGCAAATAGAAAATTCCTAACTTCCCTGAAAGCTGAAAACCTTCTTGCCCCGAGAATTCATGGGTACAACTTACCTTTTGGAGGTTGGGGGCAGGCTGAGGAAGTAGGCAGAGTTCTTGTTTCCTTTAACATTGCTATCAATTCCAGAAAGCACAAAATGTAAAATGCTATCAAACCATCAGTGTTTCACCAAGATAAAAATATGCATTCCGTACAACAGAATTTAAGCCAAATACGGCAGCTGAATTTAACTTGCTATAAAATCTATTGTATGCCAAATCTGTGAGCATACAGATCTATAAGAACATATTGCATAAAAACAACTAAGGTAAAAAAAAAAACCCAAACAATAAAACCACAGGAGAAAAAATGTGAAGTATTTTCATGACACCTTAACCATGTTATGGCGCAAGAAAATACTCAATTTCAGACATTGCACTACTTGCATGTACTACCCCATGTACTACTTGCAATTCTACAAAAGATTTATAAGCATGCATTATCTAAGATGATAAAGACTACAAACTGTAAGTCAACTACAGCAGTACAGATATAGCAGTAGTTTTGGTGGGTAACAAGAAAACCATAATAAGTTCTATTCACTTTTGAAATTCTGTCCTTGCTTACTGTGTAGCAATAGTTTCTATATTTAAAATAATGAGAAATTACATATGCCAAGTAGTTCAACATACAATTCTCTTGGCAGACATTCTGCAGTTCAGTACTCTCACTTTAAGTACATGCATGCAATGGCACGACACTGAGGATTTTCCTCTCATGGAAACAATTATGTACTTTTTCTGTGCTACATACATGTTTGTATCCAGTGACAAGAAACAGAGCTAACTTACCCCATTAGCTCAAAAATGCTTTAATATTCCGTAGCATGAAAAATGTAATTCCTTCAAAGTAGTATTAAAGTTTAGATATATGGTCAAAATCAAGACAAATAACTTTTCCATGGATGTTGGCTTCCTGTTATATGACGGAATATCTTCAAATTTAACATACCTTAAAAATCAATGTTAAAGCTCAATTTATGGAAACATCATTAATACAAAACTAGTGTATTTGTGTCGGTGGCAGATTTCTTAGGCTGACTCAATTAGATTCTATGAGACATGGTTTTAGATAGCTTTGTTCAACAATAGGAGTAAAAGGCACCAGGCTGTGCCTACATTTAACTATACAGAACTGGACAATGAGTCCAGATTGCATTGGGAAGTGACTAGCCACATCTAGTCAGTGAAGTTTACATATCTTTAGTCACTTTTCAAACAATACTGAGGCGAACAACTGACAAAAGCCACCCACATACAGTCACAGTTGACATTCTCGGCACTACCAAAGTGTAGTGAATAAACACATGGAAACAAAATTGCCTTAGACACAAAAATTCAGCAAATTCAAAGGCTGAAACCCTAATTAATTCCTCTGAAAAGATACCTACAGACACGCAAGATATTGTGTTCCCTCTCCACAACCCATAAAAAAAGCATCATTTCTACACAAGGTGATATAACTTGAGACACTGTACATGCAAGATCCATTTGTACATTATCTACCAGTGATGTGAAAATGAAAGCTAGCATCACTACTCTACTACCAAACTACCAAATAAAGTTGTGTTTGGACCAAAGCTGGACTGCAGCAGGTCAGAAATTGTTTCTACAGCATGTTTACTTTTCGTATCTCTTCACGCTGACTAGCAGTTTCTGACATGAGCCTGAAGGTGCATCTGTTAACATAAAGAGGGACTTTAAGAGCCAGATTCTAAAGCAACAAAGTTTACAGCAGATCAAGAAGTCAAATGCAATGGCAGCAAGATTCCTCACCAAGGTGTTTTTTCCATAATTGATTTGAAGGAAAAGTCCTAAAGAGCTTTCATCTTTTCTTTAGAAAGTGACAAACCTGTTCACTAGAGGGAGCCAAAATGATTGCGTAATGAACCAAATGAAGTAATTTAAACTTGCATATAAATCCTTGAAAAAATAAGCAGAACTAGTTTAGGTGTTATCCTCAGATTTGGTCTATGTCAAAGGGTCACCAGGACACTGGTTAAGATTTATCTCCTAAAAACACAATGACACACAACACATGCAATTTTAGATTTTATTGAGTGGAATTTTTGTTTGGTTTGTTTTTATTTTATTTTTTTAAACAAAATCCTTTCTACAAAATACTTCACCTCTAAATCAAAAGGTCTGACAGCTTTAGGTAAGTATTTTCTCAAATACAATATAGCCTACATTTCATAAAGGAAAAAAAAGGTTTTAATTTTAATACAAATATAAGGAATGAGTGTCAAAACAATACTGTCTGACAATTAATAAAAAGATTCATATGCACCTTTGCAGTAAGGTCAATATGAAAGGTAACAATTGCACAGTAGGGGGAAAAACGTTAAGAATTCTGAATCCAGGGGAAAAAAATCAGGAGCTCATAACTTAGTCAAGACCACTGTCTTATCATGTAATAAGACTTCTGTAGCAAGTACTTATCTTTTGATTTCAGCATAGCCCAGGGCTGCAAACCAGTAACACGTGGTGTTTACAGACAGCAGAGATTCATGACAAGGCAGGGAACTGAGCTGGTGACCTCTGGAAAGTTAGGATATAAACAGTACAAACCTGATAAAACAAGGCAGATCAATATTTAAGTTAAGAATCTGTACATTTATGTGTGACCTAAGTTCACACAATTATTTCCTTCTTATTGTTAAGGTTCCTTCCAGAAATGTAAGTTTTACTGCTGGGCACATTGTGTTTCAGAAGCTGGCTTGGAAGATACATACAAAGTTGTGTATTTTTTCTTTCGTGTTTTCTTCTCAGTCGTGATTTTATTTTCTTTCTTATCTTCTTTTGCTGTAGTCTCAAAACTGGATTCATCTGTTAACCTATAGGCAAAGCAACCATTCTAAATACATATTTAGTTATTAAACAACAGGGTTAATACAAGGGTTTTAAGCAAATCAACAAGCCAACTGGCACACAAGACCATCCATATGAGAAGACAGTGCAAGCAATGTTAAAAGAATGAAATGAAACAAAAATAAAGCTTTTTTTTGCAGTCCCATTCACATTTCATCTTGTAGCCTTCCACCCCATCTTTCTGATCTGCTGCAGCACTTGTTAAAAAAGGTTACTGAATGTATTAACTTGTTGGGATCAGCCTTAAAAAAAATAGCAACTGCCACACAGATACATGAAATCTACATCACAAAAGCACAACTCACAGTGAAAAGTCTCAGAAACAAAATGCAAACATGAATTCAAATGTTTTGCTTTGATAACACCAAAAGGAGGACTACACTTAGCAACTTTGTGCGGAAGTACTGCTGCCTTTACCTTAATGCCTGCACAAATGAAAAAACTTGTTGGAAAAACATTTTCAAGCTCTAAATTACATCACTTGTCCACTGACATCTTTTAATGCTTCTGTCAATGTAAATGGGAATACAACTGTCACACTGCTGTTAAAGAAACAAGTTAAAAACAAGATTTAGACTTCTGAGCTCCATGAACTGCTTGGCTTATTTAAAAATTATGTAATAAACATAAACAGTAGTATTTACTCGATCACATCTCTAATGACAAGCTATTACACACAGTTACTACCACAGCAAACCAAATTATGGAAAATGAAGTCCAAAATTAAACATCACTTTAGATACCAACATAAATACTATGCTGATTCATCACTGCATCTCTCAAAGCAATCTTCCAGTGACATTGGGGATTTCTGGTGATCGAAAGCCTCCAGCAAGCAATACACAACAATCTACAGGTGCTTTCAACCATCCTTTTCCAAAGAACAGCCTCTTACCCAGTTTTAAGAGATTTGTGATATGAAGTATAGCCAAAGATTGACTGTGAAAGGAACTGTAACCAACAAGATGAGAAATTTAGCTACAGACTCCCATCCCCACCCCACAAATATACAAAAAAATTTTCTTACCCATTGCTAGCAATCTTCATAGTTCTTACAAGCACTGTCAATAGACTAAAGAGGAATATGCTTTGCTGTGTATCTCCCCTAGCTCAGTGTTTGCTTCACCATCTGCTTAATAGCAAGTCCAAGCCTGTAATTCTGATGGTTAACCCTTTTCTGTCTGTAGGCAGCTCCTTCCATTTCACATGTGCCACTACTTGCAAGAAGCCAAGTAACTATGTAGCTACAGGAACCAGTTACTTGGGGAAGGAGAAAGATGTGTTTTTAGTAATCATCTTTTGGTTAGTGTTCAGCCTGCAGTAGAGCCTCTGCTTCCCTAGCAGCTGTCAGTTAGGGGTGGATAGCTTGTGTCTGTGCATCTGTTCCTATGGTAGATTCTCTTCATTTGTCCCTCTGCTTTTCTTCCTTAAGACAATCTCTACCCAAGGCCACCAAAAACATTAGTGGCCAAAACTTCTAACAAGATTCCCTCTAAAATCTGAGCAAAGTAAGAACTCAAACCAAAAGGCCAAACAAAAGCTCAGCTGACAAAGTGTGTCAGCATAATCCAAAGCATCATGATTAGATTTATGCAATACATTTCCCTTTCATGGTATTAGGTAATCTGGTTAGTGTATAGTGTGACATGTCTGGAAATCAAATTCACAGACATGTCACATTGTTTCATAAAATTAAATACAATTCATTAATTGGAGAAAAAATATCTTAATGCTTTGAATGCATACTAAAACATTTATGCAAGTCAGCTCTAACTAAGCTTAACTTCCTCAAACTAGGCGTTTGTTAATAAATGCCTTAAGGAACTTAGAGGACTGACACTGACTTACGATGAAATAAATGAGCCATTTCACTTTACTAAGCTAGACTTTGACATTAGTTATAGCTTTAATCTGGATCAGCAATAGATGGCCACAATTTGTTTCACTTATGAAAATCTTAGATTGCAGCAGTGAGGTAGCCAGAAACACCTGAAGGTTCAAATAGAGCTCTAATGCAAAAATGGAAAATCTTAACAAATGTTTCCTGCTCGATTCTTAATTGCTTATAGTTGGCCTATGCTTCATGACTGATTATTCTAGATCTACAAGTTGTTAAGCCATACTTCTGTTACTTTACTATATTTTTCATAAAATAAATGTTTTACTGGCATGTAATAGATACATCTACGGGCTGCTACATGTAACAGGAGAAGGGACAAAGTGAATGAGTTCAGTTAACAGATTCACAAGTTAGGAGGTAAGCATCATATTGACTCTGAGTTCATCCAGTCCCTATTTCAATTGTTTTCTACCACCATTGTGACAACAAAGGAGCAGCAGAGGAAGTGTTATGAACTAACATTCCCCATCCTGAAACACCACTGCACCACTTCGTGAGGAGGAGGTAGAATTTGGGAATTAAGGAGTGACACCGAGCCTGGGAAGAAGGACTGGGGTGGAAGCGGTTGTAATTTTTTTGCTGTTGCATTATAACTGGCAATGAATTAAACTTCCCAAAATCATGTGTTTTGCCCATGACTGATCTTAAGCTCAAGCTTCTTCAAACTTCATTTCTTTTCCATTTTTTTCTTCCAGCAGCAAGATGAAGTTAACCCACCACAGTCCTTGCACCAAGCCAGCTCACACACAACAAAATATGACACTGCTGTTAAGGGGTGAAGTGTTGAACAAGGATCAGAAGGACAAGATGACAGTTAAACACTTTTACTTAAAAAACCCTAGAACTTATGAAACTAATGTGATTCTGTCAAGCTTTTAATCTGCAGATGAGATGTAATGAAAGTTCCTTCTACCCACCCATTTAAGAATGAACAACTGGTCTGATGAGTTGGAGCTTTAATTCCTGAGTACAAATGTAATGTCTAAAACCTTAGAGAATATTAGTTATCCACATCTCCTGCTAAGACAAACAGCTACAGGCATTTCCTGTCCAAGCAAAATCCAAATGAGGTAGATTCGGAGTATGTAATCCACCTGAATTTAAGAGCAAATACACTCTTAGGCAAACAAGCCCTTCTTTTAGCTCCATCTAAAGTACACCGCTTCAAATCTAAATGCAAACTAAGTTGATCAGCAAGGACTGTAATTTGCTATTTCAGTTTCAGAAGGGAAGAAAAGCTTTTCAATACAGAAGTATCTTTTTATAGAGCAGCTGCCCGAACTAAAGGCATCACTAACTCTTGCATTGGCTGAATTACAATAGCAATTAACAACTAAAAATGACTTTAAAATATTTAAACATTTAGTCTCAACTAATTACATTCTTACTCACATACCACAACCTAATCAGTACCATTACCTACTAAAGTAATACCGTGTTTACCTGCTTTAAGCTTTTGCAAGCATATGCACAGCCACTGCAGAGTGATACATACACTAGTACTTGAAAGTTACCAGCTTCACCTTGGTAAAAATCACATTAGCAAGCAAGACTTCACACCCATCCAAGTACATATATATCACTTCTGACTACTTCAACCCCCAAGCTGAAACAGCAAAGCTTTACAAACACTACTTACTAGAAGTGCACTTTGCAATCATTTCGATTCCTCTGGATCCTTTCCCTGTTATGCTCCATGGACCAATGCTGCCAGAGCTAGAGCCACTACTGCACAAAACCCCCACTCCAGTTACAATAATCACTCTCAGTGACCACAACAGCCTTTTCAGCCAAAGAATCACATTTTACTTCTCCAAGGTGAAACACTGACAGTTATTCACCAGGCATGTGCCAGTTATTTTTCTCCTCTCAAACTCTTAATGTTCAGGTCCACATTCCTACTTATCATCCATATTTTGTGCTTCAGCATTCCTTGTATTTAGACATAGATTCTGGCCACATCCATCACAGAGCAGCAGAGAAAAATCTTGTAGTGTTTAGAAACTAAATCTCTCAAATAGTCAGATTTTATTATGATTACCTAGTTCATAACAGGTAAGGGTTAAGAGAACACTCAGTGTTATCTTACCTTCACTATTGAGAATTTGGTAGTTCATTAACACAATCAGAAATAAGAGCAGAACGTTCTGTCTGGATTTGTCTTTGAGACGTTCCTACCATTCTTGAACACAACTTCTAAGTTCATAGGGACTTCTGTGGCTTTTTCCTTGTGTTGATGGTTTAATTTTTTTTAAATTGGCTGACTTTCTTTTATTCCTTATTCAAACCAACAATAGGTGCAAGATTAGAACTCTAGGCTTTGACCTCTTCCACTTTTCTTACCTGCTCTGTTTTCTAACATCAACCCCCTGAAATAATTTCCCCTTCTCACCCTCTCTCTGGTAGGTTTACTCCTTCAGATCATGTAAACTGTTCCCAACAACTCCCTGTTGACAGACACTGGTTCTCTTTCCAAAATAAAGAAATAAACCTTTCACAATCAGGTTACATGCCATCTGTTCCTTTTTGTGTACAGAACACATTCAAAACACACCATCTCTAGATTACCCGGTCTCTCTTCTCAACTTTCAACCACCCATATCTGACCTCCCTGATCTTCATCAGCAACAGCCCCTGCATATTTTGCCACAGCTCCTTTAACTGCTATTTGTTCCACACTCTTTCCAGACTAAATCACTTTGTTACTTGAAAAGTATTAATTGCATACAATGCAACAATGAATAACTGATCTGAGTGTAGAAGTATCAGTCCAATTACTTCTGTATGCCAGTAATTTTGGCTATACTATACAGATTGCCACAGCTCCTCCTCAGTCTTTTAAACTGCTGTCATTCTAGATTCAATAAACATGTTTTACTAGTAGACTAATTAGAGTTGCAAGCTCAAAACATCTGGATTGTCCCCAGAATTATTTTTCCTCCCCCCAAACAAAATGTGTTCAGTAAGATTATGAATATGAACAGAACACAACAGCATCAGCTGGAAATGTCAACATTCTTTTGATCAAGATAAAAAGAAGTAGAGCTTATTACTGCACTAAATTACTTAATCAAAAAGTCACTTAAATTCTCAGTTCAACAGAAAAGCATTGATCTTAGTTCAGCCGTTGTGTTTCTAGTTACCACACATTCAGATTTTAGAAGTCAGCCAACAACAAAACCAGCATAATTGTCTATTCTATTGTACAACGTGAGTTCTGTTAACCCTATTCAGTTAGAAATTATTTAGATGATTTTCAGGCTTCTAGCTGAACAGGAAAGCTGATGAGGGCTGAAATTATGTATGAATTTCCTCTGCTACTTTCATTTGTAACCGTTGTGCAGTACCTTTGAAGGGACCAAGAAAACAGTCCTATTGCTGAAAATCAGAGCGAAGTGAGTGAGCTGTAACGCTATCTGCATACCTTAAACAATTTCAAGTAATGTTTCCAAAGAATGTTACAGTTTCAAAAGTCTCATTCATTAGTCATCACTTTAATCTTTCTAAAAGGTTTTAAGAGGTTCAATGTAGGCAGTCGGAGCTGAGGAATTACACTGCATGCAAAGCTGAGGAAATAGATGAAGAAGTGGATAGCATAGTTCATGCAGCGAAAGAAGAGAGATGCAGGTCTGTGCTGATTGCCTTGACCATAGACAGAAACTGACACTGACCTGGGGGCAGGTGAAGTCAAGGAATTACTTCCACTAGATGAAGTAAAGGCATCTTGATTCTCAACTTTAGTTTTAACTCTCTTCCTTTCTCTCTCAGGTTCAACTATGTTTTTCATTGCTTGAAGAGCTATACTTATTGGTGCTTCAAGAGCATGTTTTTTTGGAGAAGCATCACTTTGATCCAAATTCTTCAAAGTCATCTTTGTTTCTTCCTTACTTGGCAGTTGAGTGAGAGCACCTTCCTTTACTGAAGTATTTTTGCTGTCCAAGTATTCACAAGTACTGTCCGCTGGAATCTTCTCCCTCTTCTTATTTTTAGTGCCCTTAAGTAATTCTAAGAAATAAAGACATTTACTTCTCATACAAAAGTCAAGCTGGAGTTAACTTGTTCACAAGCATATAAGTAATAAAATTGAATGTAATTTCATAGAAGGTTATCAACAAGTAAGCATTCCAATAGAAGATCCTTGAAAAAGAAATCTTTTCTTCCATCCATTCTCCCAGGGCTTCTCATTAGACAGTTTGAACTATATATATGTATATATATATATATAGTCAGTTATTTTATTTCCATTTTGGAGGCTTGAGGTCAAGCTTCCACAACTAAGATTTTACAATTAAATCCTCTATATACAGGCAAGTACCAAAACAAATTCACCTATCTGGTTCCCCATTCAGCTTCCTACACAGCCTACAAATTTGTTTACACACAAACCCACATATCAGGTGTTTCTCAGGTAGGCCTCCTGTCAAAACTTAATCCATTTTAACTTCACCTACTGAACCTGCTTCTCCTCTAAATACTTTGCACTTATTACAAAGCTGCTGTCAGCTGCCTACATTCAGAAAGCTGATACTTCTCAGAGAGATAAAAATCACCTCCTAATAATTTGTTGTCATCCACTTCATTTAAGAAATAAAGCAGCCCTTTAAGCATGAATTTGTATTTGGAATAAACCAAACACTTTCCTGTTCAATGTTGTTCAACTTGGTAAGGTTGAGAAGACCAGGTTTCATGGTTGGGTTTTTTTTTTCCCACATGGAACAGCAGTATTTACCTTCAGGTTCATATTTCATTTTTAGCTCATCCAGCAGAACTCGCAAGTTCATATTCTCACTCTGACAAGCTTGCAAATGCCTCTCATTTGTGAAGAGTTTCCTTTCAACTTCCAGAACCCTTTGGCTCTCATACAGAGCTTTCATCCTCTGCAAGGAGAGTTCATTTTTCAAGGCCTCTGTTTCCTTGCTAGGATTGGAGAAAAATTACAGTCACACTTGGTTATTTTTTTTCAGTAAAGCAACAAATGAGATGCAACTGAGCATTCAGTGACTCCACATAAAATCTTTATTGACACACTGGTAGGAAATGAAAGGGCAATCTTTTTGTACAATGAAAGTTCACATTTCAACTTTATAGAGCAGTCAGTTCAGTTACCAGACATACTGCTTGTTAAAAACAACACTGTGCACTAACAACACACACATGCATGTCTAACTGCTTTGAGAAACTTTCCCTAACCTATAAATCAAATATTTAATCAGGATTTTTTTTTAGTTTATGTATAAATTATTATAACTACTTCTATAACAGACAATACAAGCTATGCACAGAAGTAATACACTCAGAGTGACCAACAAAAAACAAAACCAAAAAGACCCCCCAAAATCACTACATTAATACTCAAGGGCCTGTTTCAGAGGCCATGCACTTCCACAGCAGCAGCACTGAGTCACCATTCCACAGCACTCCTAAGGGTACCCGGATCACCACAGTTTCTCATAATAGCAACAACGAGGGGACAAGACTTCCCAGGAATTCCCACAGCATACCACTGCCTCCTGCTGGAAGTACAGTATTTTCCTCTCATGTGTAACCAGGCTTGAGGACAAACACTATAATTTTTCTAATATATATGAATTCGTCTGCCAAAGGGCACATCTCAACCTAAAAATCCAATAAAACATTTCAAGTGTTATTATCTGGCTCATATACACAGCCTATAGACTTTAGGAAGCTTCATAGTTTCCTTACAGATTTTTATTTTTTCAGTTGATAACTACCTTGAATTAGGAGTAATAAACATTTCAGAAAAGGAAACAACGAGCATACTTGCATAGTCAGTGACCTACAACCAGTAAAAAACCAAGGAGAATAAAATCAAGGAGCTAGAAGACAAGCAGACTACAACTAACCTCTAGTCCTCAGACCACTAAGTACTTACTTGGAGCTCTCAAGTTTCATCTGCAGTAAGTCTGCATAGTAACCATCTTCAGACTCCCCTCCTTTTGAGCTGCTACTAGCTTTGGATTCTTCCATATTCTCATATAGAGTCTGATAAAGAAAAAATACCAGGTTTTCAAGTAGAGACCTTCCAGAAACAAATTAGCTAAGTCTTCAGGAGACTTTTTCTATCCATTACTATAGATAAACCTCATCATAGAGGCATTCAAACACAAGAGAGCTCAGTTGCTTAGTACTTCCTCATTGGATACAAATGTCAAATAGCACAAACTGACAATTCTCTCATTCACTGCAAAACACATCAAAATCAAGTTCTCCATTCCTTGTTTTCAAGAAGCATTTCAGAATGTTTATCTTCTTTACTTGAAAATACAGACTATTTAGTTAAACCACAGTGAATTTAAGCTTTTGTTTCTAGACTTCAGCAGCTGAACCTAAAAGGCAAGGAATCCAAACCATGTTAAATCAATAATGAAAATCACTAATGTGATGTTCTTGGTGGGCTTGGTTTGTCATTTTCTGAACCAGCACTGATCAGATTTCAGGCTGTCCAGGAGATAGCATGGGTTTCTGTCAGTTGCTGACTACAGGCACTTTTGATAATTATTTGAATTAATTTCCTGGAACTACTTATTTATTATAGACATAAAGACTGATCAAACTTACATGTGATAAAACTTGTAAAGCAATCAAACTGTCTCACTTGCTTAACAAAATGGATTAAGCCTAGCTTTATGCTACTTTGGTTAAAGTCAGAATAAAGGACACTATTCTGGAAAGCACCATCTTAAAAAATAAGCTAATACAATAAAGTTTAAATTTCAAAGCTGTGATAAGAGTCAGTCAAGTCCATAGGTAAGCAAGGTAGGTTACAGTTTTTCACTCTATACACACAAATGTGAGTAACAATTACAATAATAATAACATTACAATAGAACATATAAGTGTTCTTTATTCCTCTCACAAATTACTGACAGGATGTTAGCAAGTTGCGTAATAGACTAAAGCAATTTGTTCACAAGAACGATTAAGCAATTTAAGTTTTCCTAGGAAAGAACGCACTTCAAATGCAAAAGTAGGACACATTAAAGTAATAAATATCAGAGAAATCTAGTATAGCTGGGTGACTAAGAAATGATAAAGCCTAAGTAGACAAAGTGAAAACGTGAAATAGTTATTTCTTCAGAGACAAATCAGATGTCATAGCTCAGTGAGCTCCGACCAATGAATTTAAACATGACATGTAACTATATAAAATATGAAGGTTATACACCCTGGAAGAGAGAACAGACTCCACACTAGTGCTTGGGTGGTGTAGTATTTTCTGCTTCTCTAAGTTTCAGAAGCTTGTGCTCTCCAGCAGTAAAATAGAGCTTTGGCCAAATAAAAGTCTGTAGTAAAAGCCTCTGGATCCCTTTTCAAACCAAAGGATAGACTTGAAGCAGTTTCCGTAATTATGCTTATCCTCATCTTTTAGCCTCTTCCATTTAAATGAGATCACATACCTTAAATTTTTCTAGATGTCTCACTTTCATAAGAAGATCTTCTATCTCACCATTCTTTTGTTCTAACATGGACTGTAAACGTTCCAGCTGCTCAAATTCCGCCTGAGAACCTTTCATCTGTAGCAGTGTAGCCATTTGCAGCTGGAACAAAAAGGAACAAAATAGTCCCTACAATAAATACTGAGCTAAGTGACTGAAAATCTCTGCCTCTTCACCTAAACAGTGAGGCTACTCAGGCGTCATAATTCTAACCCTGATGCTTAAACTCCACAGTCTTCACAACAGCAGATTCACCATTAACACCATAGGTTAACACTAGAAGTCTTTAGGACAGCTGAAAACCTTAGAAACAAAAGAGCTTTGCAGTCTCCCATCTTTTTTTGTGTTGACTGAGGAACCTATAAATATACTGTCAAGGACATACACAACATGTCATACTCAAACTATGAACACCAAGTCAGCTAGAGCGTAACTACAGTCCAGTCTTGTTTATCAGAGCTAGTAATGAATCTGCTGATAACTTGTCACTTGGGAAAAACTCTAAGTTGACCCACAAGTTTGAAAACCCTTCTTTGCAATTCTGATTCTGAGGCATAGCTAAAACAAAGTATGCCTACTGTATTATTAATCCAAGCATTTCAGTTGCTCCTACTCTGTTCAGTGGAACACACACTTTCAAGCAAAGGAACACCATCATTCATTACAAAATAAGTTTAGTAAACAGTCTTACATTTAAATCAGATTTTTCACATTCTGTTCATATTGAGGACATTAATACATTCAGTTAGAAGCTATTTTAAAAAATTCTTATTTCAACAACTAGGGAAGCAATACGAAATTGCAATAAAGGAAAGATTTAACTGGGTGTTTGTGGTATCTGCAGCATTTTCCTCCAGTCATTATGGAAAAGATAACATTATAGTACACTTGAAGTACACTTGGAAGGACAGCAGCAACAGAAATCAGATAACAAGAACAGAGAAAGCAGAAGAGCAGTTACCCTTCACAATCTCCATCACCAAGTAAAGAATACTTATAATTCTGCATGCAGACTAGAGCTAAAGAAACATACCAACATCTACTCAGTTTCTACAGGACATAAGGGAGACAAAATTTTAACCTCCACTGGCTGACTAGAACTACCCTTACATTTCACCAGCAGGTAGGTAACCACCTTTGTACCCTTTCACTTAAAAAGACCACTTGCCAGTACTCAAAATTGCAAACTGCAGTTGATTAGCGTAAGAACAAAGAACAGAAACATTAAGAAATTGGAAGAGATACTGTGGACTGTGGGAAATACAGACATGGTAAAACCTTCACAGGAGTACTACTTACTATTCAAGAAGATCTTCAGAAATAAGACATTCTGACAACTACAGCTACAACAGTTAACAATACTGTTGGTATCAGATGTTCAGATTGAGCTTTGACATGCAGCATCACAGTGCAACACAAACCAGGATTCTATCAAGGATTTAAGACAGCAGCTTAAACAAAACAGCTCTCCTAACCACCTATCTCCAATATTGATAATACATAAGATATTATGATGATAATACATAAGACATTTATGGGGCAAAATTAGTTTCAAGTACAAATTGAAAACAACACTAAGTAGCAGAACAGAGATAGCAACTTACCTCACACCTTAAGGAAAACTTTCAGTATTAGCAATGTTTTAAACCATTCAGTCAGTATGACTGACTTACACTCACATTACAGGGAGAATGCTTTTCAAGAAATCCTACGCAATCATTTCAGCCACTCAATATTTCAGATCTCAAGGTCATATTTTAGTAAAAGAGACTATCGTTACTGCATCAGTAGTTTGTGTACTTTAAGAATTGTTTCAATTATTTTTCAAGTTACTTCTCCACAAAAACTAGGCAGCAGAAACCTTTACTTCAGTATTCCTTATTGTCACCACTCTTGATGTTTAAGCACTCTTCTCAAATAGCATGAGTTGATCAAAACAAAGGGATCTACTCTTGCACTGAGAAATCAAAAGACTAACATCAAAACTGTTGACAGTTTTGCAGCACCCCCTTGACATTATCTTTTAAATAGGTTTCTGCTAGCTAGTTGTCAAAAGTATTAACCAGACTCCCATCCTATGGAAGCAGTCTGAACAAAACAGTTACAAAAGTTCCGACTCATTCTTGCACTAAAAACAGGGAGAAGAAAAATAGACAGAAATGAGAAAGCAACCCAGAGCGACTAGCAGACACAGTAAGACTGCCCTTAATTTTACATTTGCAACAGCCATAGTTAAGAGAAATAACTCATGTACCACAAGAATTAGATAAGACAGTAAAATGCAACCCGAGACAAACTGAAGGCTAGATTGATGGGACTTGTACTTTACTGTCATCCCTTTAACAACTTTTGCCAGAATAAGCATAGTGCTTGCAGCACAGCTTAGCTTTAGGATAATGTAGTAACACTAATAACCACTGCTGATGTACCATAAATGTTAAATAGGACAATGACATCTCACTTGGTACGCTCCCACATCCCTCCCTCTGCCCAGACTACTGAATCCTGTTTTAAAGATAATGAAATCCCCTAGCCTGTGTACTAAATCATTGCCTTAACCAGACCCCCAGGAAACCATGGAGTATTACAGTAATGGTCATACCTTCATTCTTTGCAATTGTTCTCTAGTGAATGCATGCTGTTTTTGTAGTGACTGATATTTTATTTTCACACTGATCAGCTGCCGTTCCATTTCTGCCCTACGGTCTTCCACCTACAGAACATTGTTAACAATTATTACTATGAAAATAACAACACTTTTTGTCATTTGGATGACAGGTTTCATAAAATGTTACACAGCAATTCATGTTGGTTCTGCAAATACTGACTTGCCAACAATGGGACTTGAAAAAAATTGTTTATTTCCTTTACCTCTGAGATAAGGATGAGTAGACAGTCCTGTAGCAGCTGAAGCCCAGCCAGTGAAGGGCAGCCTTATTTTATTTCTTTGATAACAACATAAAGTAAGTTACTTTGTTCCTATGATATGCTGTTCAACAGTTTTGTCCCTTAGCAGAACAAATAGTTTAAAAAATTAAGTGCATACCAATTCAACCCATTCTATGGGTGCTGTCAGCAAACAAAACTTCCTACAGATTTAACATTTGAACTCCTATTCAAAGACCCTTACATATGCTCAAAACATCCAGCTAATGTTTTTAAAAGACAGAATTTAACATCTAGTAGTTCCCATCCTATCTTCTGTATTAAAGGCTTACCAGCTGAACAGAACTTTAGAGCTAATAGCTGCAGAAAGGTCATGAACCCTCAGTCCCGTCTCCTTTCTTGACAACCAGGTTACCTTGAACTGATTCCATTAAGTTAACTGACTCCTCAGCTCCAGAGTGCACAAAACATTTTTTTTTCCTTACATCAGTTCTTAGATATTGAACACTGAAGTGGTGTTCAAGGAACAAATGCACACCAGCCAGATAAGGGAGAGAGTTTTATTTCCTACATTGCTCTGAAAACATTACGTAATTTTGTGTCTCCAGTATAGTATCAGGTATGTGGCATAACTGTACCTCAGCAAAGAGAGAATTGCCTTTACTTGTGGGGTCCAAAGATTGCTGCACTGCGTGATCCAGCTGAATCTGAAGCTCTTGATTAGCTTCACGAGCTTTCTAGATTAACACAAAGAGGATATTAGTCATTTAAGCATCTGATGTACTACACATATTAATTTAATCAGATTGTATTACCTCTTCATATCCTATGATTTTATCACAAATTATCTTCCAATGCAGCACTTAACTGTGCATACAGTTCTAGTCACCAAGAGACCCAATTCTGGTTTACTAAAAGGCTTTACATTACACTTCCTCTTAAGGACAAGAGCATAATTAAAGCCTTTAAAGGAAAATTTGGATGTTTATCAACTGGATTAATGATAGAGATATTGCTGCACTATTTAGTCACAAATCCTCTACTCCCCAGTAAAAAATTGTCCAGAGAACTTGAATTAAAAATTAAATTTTATCAGCAACCTGTTAGAACGTCCTGTTACAAGGCAGAATACTGCAATACAAAGGGTGTCCATGCACAGCCTGCCACAAAAGGATGTCAGAATATTTAGCAACAGAGAACACCAAAATGACTCATCACTTTTTTTCTTCCTTCTCTTTTTTCCCCTTCCTCCTCAGAACTCTTCCGATTTCACAGAAAAAGCTAGGACAACTTGTGAAATTTAGATATCACCTACCACTGCTGAATAAAATTGAGAATACCTCTAATGAATTACAGTAAGAAAGAACTTCCTTCTCCCTCTCTTCTTTTTCTCCCTGTAGACGCTCTAGTTGATTACGCAAGTTACTGTTCACGAGTTCTAATTGTTCTTTACTGTACTGCAGTTCATTCAGCTTCTCTTCAACACTGGCCTAAACACAACAACCAAGTAGGAAAGAAAAAGTTAATGAAATAATTGGAAGAAAAGTGGGCCCCTATGTATCAAACATGTTTCTTAGTAGTAATTACTTTTAATTCAAATTATTACTGTGAAGAAGTTGTATTCAGGCCTAGTTATCTAGGCTGTTTATTTTTTGTCTGCATATTTTTTTAATCATAAGCCAATCACCAGGAAGCAATATAAACAAAGCATGTAAAAATGAAATGCACAAAGTAACAGCATTTTACCTCCCAGTAGCCTACATTAAGGGCTAGTCACACACCTTGACACTTTCTAGTTCAGTGAGTTCTATCTGAAGATTTAGCATTTCTGAAGACATGGTCTCATGTACACGTTCAGACATCATATGCAGCTCTTCTGATTTGGCAGCAATTATTTCCTTCTGATGATCCACTTTGTGTCTTAATTGTTTCTCTGAGAGTCGGGTTTCATCTAGTTCAGCTTTCAAATTCTCCAGCTTAAAGACAGTTGAAAACTAAGTAGTACCATTTTTTAAAAAAATTCTTAAAAAGCACGATAATTTTTACTTTGTTCTAATTACAGAAAACATGACAGAAATACACAGACTAGCAACTTTGAAAATAAGCTTTGAAGTATGATAAAATTCACCATAACATTATGCAGTTCACCAAAAGCAAAATCAACTCCCACATATTAAAACTACTTATCAGATTTGACAGTAAAATTTGATATTCATTTTAAAATTAAATAACTTTTTTTAAAGCAACATTTTGCTTTTATTTTTTGGTAGTAGCAACATTTCAGCTATATATTAGTTGCCAAACCTTGTTTTTAAGGTCACTAATTTCTTGTCCATAAGCTCTGGCAAGCTGTTCTTTCTGTTTATCCAGTTGCATGTTTTGTTGTTGCTTTAGGGAGTCACATTCAAAACTCAAGCTTTCCAACATCCGATTCTTGAGTTCAATTTCTCTCTGAAGAGAGTATTTATCTTGTTCAAATTTCTGAAAGAAATAACATACTAATAAATCTAGATGTAATATTCAGAAATGCCTGGGGAACAACATACTAAATACAAGCTCAGAACTAAATGCATACACTCACAGCTCATTCAACCTTTTTCTGATGCCTCAGTTAGGGAGTTGTCATATTCATGTTTAAAAATCTGAACAATAAACAAAACACCCAAGCCATACTGCTCCAAAATGTTCCAACTTAATTTGGATGCGTAATAGTCTCTTCTTCCTGGGAAGTGTACACCTCTTTGCACCCAATATGAAAGCTATAGTCGTCTTCTCTGGAAGCATCACCAAAGAAATTTAGGAGGAGGTTATGTGTCCCCTCACCACTGTGGAATATAATTACCTTTAAGACTGTTATGGTCCATCAAGCTGCTAAATTGTCTCCTGTTTTGTCTTAAAACCCACGAACCCTTCTAGACCAAAGAAGGACTTATTAATCAGCTTTCCCTCTATGCCTAACTGTACATGTTTGCTAACTATCAAGGATGGTTTCATTTTACTTTTCCATCCAGTTAGCAATTAAGAAGAAAAAAGGCCACAAATTAAGTCTTGGAAACAGAAAGTGCACAGAAAAAGTCTGGGAGTACACTGCTGCCAAGACCCAACAGGAATAAAAACCTACCATGATGTGCCTACAGGCTTCTACAGAACCATACATAGATTCTTCTGACAGACTCTCATGACTACTGTTAAAACTTACACTAATGTTGACAGTAATTACTTTGGCTCTCAGATTGCACAGAATATAACAGCTTCAAAAGCTCAAAAGAAACTATTGGATAACCACAGTACCCACACAAGCTGTTGTTCTACACTCTGAAAGCGCACAATTCCTTCCCTCAGCCCTTGGAATCCAAGTTACTAATTCATCTGGTTCACACAATTACAACTCCAAACTTCACTGCAGCCTATAACATAGGTTTACAACCTACAGGCATAGCTTCACAACCCATCAGGTACCATCTCAGGTTGTCAACAGAAAATGACAATCCTGCCCCACCTTCCTCTTCACTCAAGCTTTCTAGCCACCTCTCCTGAACTCAGCTTACTAATAGGAAACTTACAAAGATTACTGATTAGAGTTCACTCAAATAGCAGGGTGCTATAACTCTCCAGATGGTTAAAAAGCAAAACACACCACTAAAGAGACTACAGCAAAACCATAAACATTTTGGTTCTATCACAAGAGAAGGAAAGAAAGTACAGCCAGAAACAGACAATATGAAATGCTGTATATGTGAATCACCAGCTAACTGAAAACTAACAAAAAAGTTGCAGAGTTTGTGAAAATGGAAGATATTTTTCCTGATTGGAATTTTCTTGCACAACTACTAGAACTACTAGAACTCTGAATTAATACCTCTATATTTCAACAATACATTTTTCTTTTCTGAGCTGTAAAAACACATAGTAATACATTCAGAATCCCTTGGTGTTTAAAAAATTTGAAGATTCCACAACAGAAGAAATCAATTTTACCCTTGCTAATAGTGTTCTTTTTACAGGTTGAAGCGACACAAAGCTTGCAGGGAGAGCATAATAAATATGAATTGCTGAGCACAGACAACACGTATCCTCTGAAACAGATTTACTTCACCACTTAGTACACATTTTATCTTAGAAGTAAATAATTCTACCAGGTACTGAACACTTGATGCACAATTACCTATGACACCCTGTCCTGGTTTCGACCAGGATAAAGGCAATTTTCTGTCTTGTACATTTGCCTTCTGCTATGTCTCTTATAAGTATCTGCACTTGCTGAAATTAACAGCAAGTTTCTCAGACAGTGTCTGCTTCTAGGACTGATAACATTCGATGTTTATAGAGACTGGTGTGCAGAGCCAAGGACACTGCTCAGTTATGAGGAACATTTTGCCCTCTGGAAGGAGAAAAGGAGTAAAAAGGTTGCACCTGCAGCCCTCCTTTGAGGAGGAACGGAAAAGACAGATGGCCGAAATTGACCAAACTAAGTATTCTATCACATACACATCATACTCAGTATAAATTTGAGGGATCACAAGGGTCAAACCCCTTCCTGCTTCCCCTTCTTTGCTTCAGCATCCTGGGACAATTCCATCCGTTCCTCTGCCTGTGGTCCTGATCCATGCCAGCCTGAATCTGTGTGTTCCTGCCTCCAGCTCCCAACTGCTGCTGATTCCAGGAATCCATCCTGGACTTTCCCAGGGCTGCCCTTCAACCTTGGTGGTGACGTGAGAGTTATTGGGGGAAAGGGGCAAAGGAACGTGGTATCAATTTTCCAGTATATTTGTATATACTTAGTAGTTTTTCCTTTTTATCATTACTGTTTCATTAAAGCTGTGTAGTTTAGTTTCCAGCCCATAAGTCTCTCTCCCTTATTCTCTCTCCTTTCTTTATCAGGGAGGAGAGGGGGATTAAGAGAGAGCATCTGTTACTTGGTTTAATTGCCAGGCCAGTGTTAAACTGTGACACCCCCCACACTGGTTACAGAAAATTATGTTCGACATCATAGAACAGAGAGGAAAAGCTTTCTCTATAAATACTTAAAATAAAAAAGTTCATTGAAGTTCATCTAGACTCTAAAAGGCATTTAAAACAAAAGTTACAGTAAAACAAGTTCCTAACTGCTTTTTTCACTCAATGTTTAAAACATCACCTCCGTTTTCTCAGTCAATTCCCGGCGTGTTTGATCCAACTGATTCTGCACTTCACTCTGGGACTCCAATAAATGCAGGCCATACTGTGCTGCCTTTCTTCGCTCGTTCTCCGCTTCCTTCAGTTGGTGTCTAAGACTCACAACAGTCTCCGTCTCCATTTTGCTTCCTTTTGTTACTTCAATATTGCAAATAAATTTATTAATATATTGTAGCAAGTTAAAAGAATTTATCTGAACAAAATTATTTCCCTTCTTACTCAGGATATGCGGATATTTCATTAGTAGAAGATAGGCAAAAAAGACAGCTCATGAACAAACAGTGCTGTGAAAATTGGTTTTTTCTCCATAAACTTGGCTACCATATTGTCCTATGCTTTAAGTGACAGCACAGAGGAAAAAGAACTCCTGTGTTCCCAGCCCTGTTTCCTAGCACATTAGAACCAGTTAATCTCACGTAGAGCTCTCTTGCTATAGGCATTCAATAGAAGACAAGGAATTAATCTTGTAAAAACAAGTTCATGCCTATGGCTGACAATATTTGCTGGGTTATTAGAAATAAAGCCCCACTAGGAACAGTAGCAGTTGTGTATACAAGTAACTCTTAAGAATCATGTTGGCAGCATTAATAGCAGGATAATTTACTAATAACATTAAGTGGGATACAGAAACAGATAAAGGTAGTTGAAGGAAAGAGTCAAAAATAGAACAGGGGTATTAATTTTAAGTGCTTAACAGACCTTAATCGAGTGTTTTCCACTTTAAGCTTAAATCACTGCAAATCAACTATTTGTTAATAACCATCTCTTTGACACACTTCAGAAAATTAATCCATTTCTATCTTTTAATTATAACAGAAGCGAATTCTGCAAAAGTTTGACAAAATAAATCCAAGCCAAAATATTTTAATAAAAACAAGTTCAAACACTCTAAGCTTTTACAATTGCTTGCTCCCAAATCAGTTAAATCACCAGACTGCAAAAAATTCTAGTAAGCCAGAAATAATTAAACAACTGACGCTTTCGAACAACATAAGACATGAGTTCTCTCAGGATGTATGCAATAAGTGATATACAAATAGAAATTTACAGTTCAGTTTTCAAAGCTGAGCCTCCATTTTTAATAATTTCAGAAGCAAAGTAATTCTTAATTATCTTATTGTGGGGTTTTTTTTCATAATCAATTTTGTTGTTGACACTTCTTACTGGAATATATATATTCTCCTTCTGAATGTCACCAAGATGCTGGTCCTAAGAGCAAATTTTGCAGCTTATCATAGAGGAGATGACTTTTAAGAGCCATTAATGTAGTGTGTTGGTTGGTTTGGTTTTTTGTTTGTTTGTTTGGGGTTTTTTTGCTTTTATTCAGCATGTTTAACTCCTATTGGAGTTACCGTTACCCGCCTTCCTATAAAGAAAAAAGTAATCTTAAGATGCAGAAATTCATCATGCCTAAATTGTGCTAATTCCTTTCAGAGATGCAAGATGTAAATTATCAAATTCTGTTTTTAACATCTTACATCATCTGTGGTTATGCAAGTTTTATAGCTACAAATACAATTAATCCAGCCAGCTCTTAAACTTCAATTTTTCACATCTAACCGTTGCAATGCTTGAAAAAGCAGCTTTGCACACTTACGTTGAAATAAACCAGTATAAGGAATTCTACATACCTCTAAGTCAACTTTATTACTAGAACAAAGACACAAACTATACTGCTTAATATGCTGCACAGCAAATTAGAGCAATACAAGCATACAAGCAATCACCCTGGCAAGCATTTACATCAAACAGAAGTAATTAATCCTTATTCACTTCATAAACCATTTAAAATATAGAAATATAGCTCCATTTTCTGATCAAACAACAGGCAATATAATGATTTGATTGCTCCTACCTTGTTAATTCAAATTTGAGCAACACTTTCAGAAGTCCATATAACTTGTGACTGTATTCTCATACTTCACCTTTAAAAGCAGAAAAAAAAAATCAAACAAAAATGCAACAGTTATCCATTCCGATTAAGAATAAACTGCCATTATAGAAGTCCTTTTTTGCAGTACTTCTCCAAAGAGGCTTAAAGCCTGTGGCTGTCTTATGAACATGCAGATCACAAGCTTAAACCCCATTGAAATGCAAATCTTATTCCCATCTGAGTTGAGACAGCCATCAAATAGCTTAGAAACAGACAGATGAGGCAATGGTGCCAAAGGATAGAAGCTCTGCAATTGGCCTGTGGGGCAAGTTAATCAGGCCACACCCAGGGTCACCCCTTCTTCCAGCACGCAATTCCTAAAGGCTTGTTTGGGGATTTTGTCTTGATCCCTCCTCAATTTCATCTGAAAGCTCTCTGCCAGTTTGCAGACAGTACCTTTTGCGTCTTAATAAATCAATTGCTGGATAATATTAAAAATATTTTAGTCTTTACTTCTATAGTTGAAATAAGTAGGAAGGGAGAAACAGTTTTCTACTCATCCATTTCTTGCCAACTACAAGGAAAAACAGTGAGTATGGGTTTGGGAGCACAGACATCCTCAACATTTTGTTGTCAGTGTTGGCTCAAGTTAGATAAATCCAGGGAGACTGTTCATAAACCTCTTGTCGTGAATTGCCTGCAATTTACTATTGCTGACAGCTATATATTAAATATATACATTAATAGATGAGGTTAAGTAAACTACACGGAAAATACACATTTAAGGCACATTAAATAGCTGGCAGGTAAGCAAATACAAGGTGAAATAACAGAAATCAGACTCTATTCTACTGCAAGTTACAATAGTTACTCACTTTGGGCTAATTATCTTCAGTCATTTTAGGACAGAATCTAAGAGCTCCACACTTTGATTACTCAACCACTAAATAAACTCCTTGATCAAAATAATAGGGTAGGATATTAAAAGGTGTGCAAGCTGTCTTGTACTAATACATAACTCTTCTACTCAACTGCACTTCCCAAGGGTCATATTCAGCAGCTGCCTATGTTCTGATCTATTCACGAGTACCTACAGTTTTCTGAGCAATCATCAAGACAATTTCTGTTCCTAAAGCCAGGCTTTCCCTTGGCATACAGGAACGTTCAGGTAGTCCCAGCCTACAAGTCCCATTTCTTCCCCTACCACACTCAAGCGGACAATCACCTCAGTCAGTCACCTGCCACAACACACGCTTTTGGATGGAGAAGTATTACAAAGAAAAGCGAAAAAAACCACCCCGAACAACCACCTCAGAAAACAGCCTCGTGGTTCAGTCACCACAAAAAGACACCGGCAACCAGCCCTGTTGAAGCGTCGGGCCAACACTTTACTCACCCCCCAGCAGCGGCTGGCAGAGGGGCTGCTTCCCGCAGGCCCCACAGCCCGACCCTCAGGGGCAGGAGGAGCGGAGAGCGAGAAGACTCCCCTTATTCCACTTGACGCAGCATCTCTGGGCCTGCGGGTTCAGAAAGCAGCCGTTTCCACCTGAGGTACCAGAGAAAGGCGCCCACAAAGGGAGAGCCCCGAAGGCCGCAGAGTCCCAGGCACCGCTGCACGAAAGGAGCTGACGGGACAGGAGTTATTCTTCCCTCCCGGAAGCCCGCCGCCTCAGAACGTCCTCCCGCAGACAAGGAGCGGCAGACCGACAGCCAAAAGCGCCCGGGAGTGGCGGGAGGGGAGGGGAGTGCCGTGCCGTTCCCGTCCCGTCCCTCCCTCCGTCCCTCCCTCCCTCCCTCCCTCCCTCCGTCCCTCACTCACTCCCTCCCTCCCTCCCTCCCTCCCTCCCTCCCTCCCTCCCTCCCTCCGTCCCTCACTCACTCACTCCCTCCCTCCCTCCCTCCCTCACTCCCTCACTCCCTCACTCCCTCACTCCCTCACAACAGCAGCAGCACCAACACCGCCCCCTCCCCGCCATCCCTCAGCTCCCCAACCGTCGCTCCGCGCTTCAAAGCCGCCTCCGCGGCGCCGCGCCGGATCTCGCGAGAAGTGCCGGATCCCGCGCTGCCCGCCACCCCAGCGCTCGCGGGGGCGCTGCCGCCGTCAGAGAGCTGCGCGTGCGCAAAGAGGGGAGGGAGCGCGCGGGCTGTGAGGCGGCGGGCGGGAAGGGGGCGGTGTCAGTGGCAGTGTCTGTCTGTCAGTGGCAGTGTCTGTCTGTCAGTGGCAGTGTCTGTCTGTCAGTGGCAGTGTCTGTCTGTCTGTCAGTCGGTCGTGAGCCAGTCAGTGTCAAGCAGTCAGTCAGCGTAAGCCAGTCAGCGTCAGCCAGGCAGTCAGTGTCAGTCAGCCAGCCTGTCAGCCCCTACCCTGAGCCCCTGGACAGTGTCAAAGAGCGGCTGCTCCTCTAACCTTGGCGTGTGGCGGGCAGGGAACTGGCATCGAGGTATGAAAAATTTCCTTAAGCGAAGGGGAAGGCGCTTAGGTCGCAGCTCAGCTCCAATTCACAGCCATACCCAGCGGGCTGGAAGTATGTAACACCCATATGCTTGGCTCCAGAATCATCCGCTGTGCCACCTCGTCCCAAGAAAGCACACAGTAAGTGAGAAAAGTCAGAAGAATAAGGGTTGGACCTGATGATCTCTGAGGTCCCTTCCAACCCAGCCTATTCTATGATTCTATGAATACAGAGTGAGACGTGCAATCCAGGAAACCTGCGAAGGAGAGGGGCAGTCCACTCCTCATCACAGGAGGGTTCTTGGTTTTCACACAGGAACAGCATCAGTGTGGTTTACCCAACTACCTAAACTTTACCATCTTACAAGGAAAATCCCTTCTGCAGCTGAGGCTACAGAAGCTGCATGACCCTGAGGAAGTGTCACCATCATCTTAGTCAAACAAACCTTTCCTTAGATCCTGTGGAACATTCTGTCCGGGCTACAAAGCAAGGTACTGAGCTTGCAGCAGAGCTGTCAACTAAACTTATAACTTGCACTCCAAATACTCACAGCTAAACCCTCTTGTTTTAAAGCAAGGATAACAGTGACTTAATCAAGAAATCCATATAATTCTCCAGAGAATTAGTTGAGTACCTCTTGGAAAACCACAAAATACATATTCAAATATTAACATTCATATAATTATTGTACCAGATAATTATCCACCATAGCAAGCTAAATTACAGAACACTTAAAGAAGCTGCTGCTTTCCATGCCTTCATTTCCAGTTGTGTACAACAGCTGTTTGATACATGAAGCTAGCAGAGTCCACAGTATTTTCCTCAACCTTGATTTTCATTTATTCCTTTAAAATGGAGTTAGGAGCTTAGGTACATGTAGAATCCCGAAAAGAATATTTGTCTCAAAACAGATGCCTGATAAAGTGGACACTATGCTCAGGTGGAGACCTCATTTGATAGCCATCTGGACTATGTTCCCTCAAGGAGAGACCCTCATTTGGGTAACCACCCTGATAAACAGGTCCCTATTCTCACAAGAGCAGCCCCTCCTTTAGTTGCCATCCCGATCAGCTGAACACTGCCCTTGCAAGGGGAGCTCTGTTTGATGGCCACCCTGACAGGCAGGACACTGTCCTTATTGGATAAGGGACAGGGGCAGGCAAGCTGCACCCTGTGGAGGCAGAGTGACATCTTGTGTGTGCCCCGGGTAAAGACACTGGAGAGGGCACATGCACAGAAGTAAGGATTATTGCTGTGTCATCCTATCTAGAGGGGTCCAAGTGAACACCTGGCTGTGCAAGATATGCAAAAGCCCCCCTGAAATGGTGTGGTCAGGCAGCATAAAAGAGGCACCCTTGAAATGCTGGATGCGTGCCCGCCATCCAAAGACCTGAACTTCCTACCAAGACCATCACTGGATCCAAGGGTGGTGATATCTTCTCTCTCTCTTCATCTTTATCATTATCTTTCACTCTCTCTCTCTCTCTCTGTTCATAACCTTATCTCGGCACATGAGGGTAACATAGTTTCCAACTTTGTTAAGTTTTGCTACCTGTTGCTTTTTTAAGTTTTGTTAGTTGTAAACTGTTCTGTTGACAACTTTCTAAATTTCTGCTAAATTGTAATCCATTACTTTGAAAGTACCTTCCTTTATAATTCTGCTAGTTGGAATCTCACATCCTTTATAATAGTACTCACTTTTAAGTAAAGTTGTGTTTTATTAAAACTTCCTGGATAATAACCTTATTCCAGAGTACCATGCAGAGAATTCTGAAACGTAATCTCATGGAACGGGTTGTTAAAAGAGGTTAATTAGAGGAGGAGAAGGATTGGGCCCAGACGCTCATAGGCTCCTCTCTGAAAGAGATTAGAAATAAAGCCGATCCAGTCTGAATCTCCCTGTGTCAACCCCCACACTGTAAAACCCTATCTGGGTCCAATATGTGGAACATAGAGACATGCCCACTCTGTGGGATGTTATATTATATTTGGCCCCTAAATATGCAAAGCCATGATCACTTTGTGACACGTGACAGTGTCACACCCACCTTGTGCAGCGTAACAGGATGCAAAATTCCACACAAACAGGCCTGCCACCAAAGTGCAAAGTGTGACCACTGAAAAATTTTGCTGGCCCTAACCCTCCCATGGACCACTACCCACAGCACCATCAACAATTGGGCTACAGGTTTTCTGTAGTACCAAAACCCACGACTATTAAAAACCTTGGCCAGTTTCCCGCTGTCTCTCAAAATGGCTCCCAAATTCCACACCAACGGGCCTGTATCAAAAGTGCAAAGTGTGGCCACTGAAAACTTTTGCTGGCCCTAACCCTCACATGGAACCCTACCCACAGCACGACCAACCATTGGGCTGCGGGTTTGCATTTTACAAAAAACTTTGACTATATCACCTGGCGGCTACCACTCTTCAACTGTTGCTCCATAGGTCTCCAAAAACCTTGAAAGAATGGGACTGGCAAAAAAATGCAAAGAGTGACCACTGAAAATTTTTGCTGGCCCTAACCTTCCCATGGAACCCTACCCACACCACCATCAACCATCAGGCTACAGGTTTCATTTTACCAAAAACCTTGAAAAAACCCACCCCTTGGCCGCCATTCTCCCACTCTTGCTCAATAGGGCTCCTAAAATTCCAAAAGAATGGGACTGGCAAAAAAATGCAAAGAATGACCATTGAAAACTTTTGCTGGCTCTAACCCTCCCATGGAACTCTAGTGAAATGAGGCAACAACCAGATGCCACTAATTACCAGGTAGTGGGAATGAGCCTGTGTTCAGCCCACCTGTGCCTGATTAGGGATGGCCCCAACTGCGCACGAGCAGGATTAGGAGGGCAATGAAAGGTGTGGCCTCGAGCACAGGCTTGGCTCCCTTGCAGAGCAGGCCAGAGGAGAGGTTGGTTGAGTCTGGAGAAGCAGCATCATCCCAGGCTAACTAATCCTGAAGGCAACAGCTTCTGCTAGAGCACCTATTTGGCTTCAGAGCGTCATACCCCAAGAGTGGTTCGTCTTGCTACATCTGTTGGAGAATGCAGGCATAGTACTCGGTCTAGCCCCTGCTCTTGACGAACCAGAAGAAAGGGAGCCAGTTTGGCGCAAACTAACATCATCAGAAAACCCAAGAGTCGGGTGAGAAGATCTACTACCTTCTTTCTCTATTACTGACTCACCAAGAAAAAGAAAAAAGATGGGACTGTCATCAAGACCCCCGCTAATGAGACATGGACGAGGGAGCAAGAAGTCTCCTCCCTCCCGTCCACAGTGGCTGCGTGGGAACTCTGGCAGTAGGTCTGTGATCTACTGGGAGGCCTCCGTACCCAAGAAAGGAATAAGAACATAATTGGACTATAAGGTACATGGGGGTTAGTAATCAATACCCTAAAAGAAATAAAAGCTGAGGCAGAAGCTGCCACCACCACCATTGCAGTGCTTCCTTCAAAAGCTAGCATTGATACTGCAGCACTACCTCCAGAAGCAGGATCCGGTGTAGTCCCCACAGCACCTCCACTACCCACTCCCTCTCCCGAGAGTGATAAAGCCTGGAAGGCATTCTTAGGAATAAGGAACGACAGACTTGCCACTAAGGGCATGTCAGGAAAGGTGCATCATTCTATAGCTGAGTTTCTATCAGACATCGGGCCAGAGGAAGAAGAAGAAGCACCCACTCCGAGCACCGAAAACAACGTACAAAAGAATGTGAAAATGCTGACAGCCTATGCCCCTGAGATGGGTAGCCCTAGTTTCTGCTTGAAACCGCCCCTACTGCCACCTCCCAGTTCAGAAAAAGAGCTACGGGTTTATATTTTACCAAAAACTTCAGCTATACCACCCCTCGGCTGCCACTTTTCAACTGTTGCTCAATAGGGCTCCCAAAACTCCGAATGAACAGGACAGACAAAAAATTGCAAAGAGTGACCACTGAAAACTTTTGCTGGCCCTAACTCTCCCATGGAACCCTACCCACAGCACCGTCAACCATCGTGCTATGGGTTTGCATTTTACCAACAACCTTGAACAATGAAACCCTCGGCGGCCCCTCTCCCCCTTTTGCTCGATAGGGCTCCCTAAACCTCTTAAGAAGGATACTGGTAAAAAAGTGCAAACAGTGACCACTGAAAACATTTGCTGGCCCTAACCGTCCCGTGGAACACTACACACAGCAACATTAACCATCAAGGTATGGGTTTGCAGTTTACCAAAAAGTTCGACTATACCAACCCTCAGTGGCCACTCTCCCACTGTTGCTCCGTAGGGCTCCCAAAACCTCGAATGACTGGGACTGGCAAAAAAATGTGAAGAGTGACCACTGAAAACGTTTGTTGGCCCTAATCCTTCCATGGAACCATACACACAGCACCACCAAACACCAGGCTATCGGTTTGCATTTTACCAAAAACTTCGACTATACCACTCCTCGGCAGCCACTCTCCCTCTGTTGCTCAATAGGGCTCCCAAAACCTTGAATGAATGGGACTGGAAAAAAAGTGCAAAGAGTGACCACTGAAAACTTTTGCTGACCCTAAGCCTCCCATGGAACCCTACACACAGCAAAATCAACCATCAGGCTATGGGTTTGCATTTTACCAAAAACCTTGAAAAAAACAACCCTTGGCGGTCATTCTCCCACTGTTAGTTAATAGGGTTCCCAAAGCCTCTTAAGAAGGGTACTGGTAAGAAAGTGAAAAGAGTGACCACTGAAAACTTTTGCTGGCCCTAACCCTCCCATTGAACCCTACACACAGCAATATGAACCATCAAGCTGTGGGTTTGCAGTTTACGAAAAAGTTCGACTATACTCATGGCAGCCACTCTCCCTCTGGTGCTCAATGGGGCTCTCAAATCCTCTTAAGAATGGTACAGGAAAAAAATGGAAAGAGTGACCACTGAAAACTTTTGCTGGCCCTAACCTTCCCATTGAACCCTACACACAGCAATATCAACCATCGGGCTATGGGCTTGCATTTTACCAAAAGCATTGAACAAATCACCCCTCGGCTGCCACTCTCCCACTGTTGCTGAATAGGGCTCCCAAATCCTCTTAAGAATGGTATTGCCAAAAAAATGCAAAGAGTGACCACTGAAAACCTTTGCTTTCCCTAACTCTCCTATGGAACAGTATATACAGAAAAATTAACCAGCAAGCTATGAGTTTGCATTTTACCAAAAACTTCGACTATACCACCTCTTGGTTGCCACTTTTTTCAACTGTTGCTCAATGGGGCTCCCTAAACTCTGACCGAACAGGACTGGCAAAAAAATGTGAAGAGTGACCACTGAAAATGTTTGCTTGCTCTAACCCTTCCGTGGAACCATACACACAGCACCACTGTTGGAGAATGCTGTAGAATGCCCTAGAATTGGGGTGTGCACAAGTCCATGTCTGTGTACAGAACTCCTTATCTAAGTCCAAGTATATGGGACCTTACTGCCATCCCTGCACATCTGGGATTCGTTCTCTATAGGTAAACACACTGGGTGTCCAGCAATAAGTTATGTTGGTGTGTGGTGGCTGGGGTGTGGTCACACAAAGCACTATAGAAGTATTGTAACTGTGCAATAAAGTTGAAGCTTGATTATCAATCACATTGATTGTTCGAGACTTCCCTTGTTGCTCCACTACAAATGGCACCCGAACAGGGACCTGAACCCAAGGACAGGGACCTCTATTCACATAAGAAAAAGACCGATTACGACAGGGCAGGGAGCAGCCCACGAAGACCGTAAAATCGGCACGGAGCGGCGGGCCCGGGTTGTGCCGATAGGCAGCGTTCGGTGGGCAGAAAGCGGATCCTGATGCAGGTGTAGGGGGACTGCTTGTGCCTGGGTAGGTGATTGAAACTCGCAAACCGGGACTGGGCTACCGGCTCTAAAAATCGCTGCCAGTAAAAGGTACAAGGTTGCTCCTTTAATACAGTTATAAGTTGTACCAAGAAAAGCGTGGCCACGCTATGCAGAGCGAAGTAGCTCTAAATTTATTTTTAAGTTTCTTACAGAAACGTTCAGTAAAGGACTTAGACCTTAAAAAGGACCATGCAGCGCTTTTTGCATATGGGCATCACCCGTGAGCATCACCTGTTTAACGATTCGTCTAGCCTGTTTGATGTAAAAGAGTGGAAAAATCTGAGGGATATTTTGTGGAATAATGTAATTGACGATGATAAAGCAGCATGGAAGTTAATGAAACCATGGCGTACAGTTACAAACTGCTTGCAACGTTATCAGGCTGAAAAGAAAATCACTGCGATAGCCACGGCAAACTTAGAGGGTCAAATGGGGTTGATCATGACCTGAGCCCTCCTACGGGGGAAAAGACGATCGTCTGTATCGTTCAGGATTCCACTGACGCTCCGGTACACTTATTTGTGCCCCCCCCCCTCCTCCCGAAAACGGCGCCGCCGGTTGTAATGTCCCACCCAGCTGCGGCGCTGGGGAAGAAGTGGAAGTGTCTGCTCCGGCGGCCGGAAGCAAAGTGAGCCGGAATCCGGAAGTCTCGCCGACTACGTCCCAACGCAACAATTGACTGATGCTGCAGCTGCGTATTCCACATCTGCCTGCGGAGCAGCAGGATTTGGTTCTACAGGAGAGATGGCTCTACTATGCCTCCCGATGGACCAGCGCCCCAAGGTACCGATTCTTTTACATCAACGAGAACAGTGTCGCTTTACAGCGCTATTGGATACCAGGGCGGACATCACCATCGTAGACCAACGGCTTTGGCCTCGTCACTGGCCTGCTGCCCCAATGACATCTGGGGTAGAAGGTGTAGGAGGTGCAGCTCAAGTAAAACGAAGCACACAAAAAGTCCGTCTCTCCGTCGATGGTTGCACATGTACTCTGTCACCATCATGCCATTGCCTACGAATGTAGAAGCCCTCATTGGCCGAGATGTTTTAGGGCAGATCGGAGCACGCCTAGCGACGAACAACTGTTTTTCATTGTGGTCACTTCTTGGGCTTTCCCAATACCACTGACATAGTAGATCTGAAAGACTACTTCTTTGCCATACATATCCACCCCCAAGACACAAAGCGATTCGCCTTTACACTTTTACACTTCAATTGCCATGCTTCCCAGAGCACCACCAAAAATCAGGCTACGGGTTTGCGTTTGACCAGAAAACTTGAACGTGGATCACTCTTCCCACCATGATCAATAGGGCTCCCAAAGCTTCGAACGCTCGAGACTGCACAAAATATGCAAACAGTGACCAATGAAAACTTCTGCTGGACCTAACCCTCACATGCCACCCTACCCACAGCACCATCAACAGTCGGGCTAGGGGTTTGCGTTTCACCAGAAAACTTAAGCATACCAGGCCTCGACGGCCACTCTCCCAGCCCTGAAAAATATGGCTCCCAAAGCTCGGAACGCTCATGACTGAAAAAAATATGCAAAGAGTGACCAATGAAAACTTCTGTTGGCCCTAAACCTCACATGTCACCCTACCCACAGCACCACCAACAGTCGGGCTATGGGTTTGCGTTTGACCAGAAAACTCGAACTTACCAGCCCTTGGCGGCCACTATCCTAGCCATGTTCAATAGGGCTCCCAAAGCTCCAAAGGCTCGAGACTGCACAAAATATACAAAGAGTGACCACTGAAAAATTCTGCTGGCCCCAACCCTCACATGCCACCCTACCCACAGCACCAGCAACACTAAGACTACGGGTGTTGTGGCACTTTTTTGCCAGTATTTATGAGGGTTTGAGAGCCCCATTGCGCAAAACATGGAGAGAAGATAGCAACATGTGGTATAGTCGAGGTTTTTTGGTAAATGCAAAGCCGTAGCTGGAGGGTTCATATTGCAAGTACGTATGGTTCAACGGGAGGGTTCTGGCGAGCAGAAGTCTTCGTTGGTCACTCTTTGTATATTTTGTGAAGTCTTGAGCGTTCGGAGCTTTGGGAGCCCTATTGAGCATTGCTGGGAGAGCAGCCGCCGGGGGTTTCTGGTCAAAAGCAAACTTGTAGTCTGATTGGTGGTGGTGTTGTGGGTAGGGTGGCATGTGAGGGTTAGGGCCAGGAGAAGATTTCATTGGTGATTCTTTGCATATTTTGAGCAGTCTCGAGCATTCGGAGGTTTGGGAGCACGGTTGGATTAGTGGCCGCCGAGGGCTGGTACCTTTGAGTTTTCTGGTCAAACGCAAACCAGTAGCCCTGTGGTTGGTGGTGCTGCGGGTAGGGTGGCATGCGAGGGTTTGGTCCAGCAGAAGTTTTCAGTGGTCACTCTTTGCCGTTTTTTGCCAGTACCATTCTTAAGAGGTTCTGGGAGCCCCTTTGAGCAACAGAGGGAGAGTCGCTCCCTAGAGGTGCTATAGTCGAAGTTTTTGCTACAATGCAACCAGTAGCTGGATATTTTACGTTGCAGTGTGTAGGCTTCAATGGGAGTGGTAAGGCCAGCAGAAGTTTTCATTGGTCACACTTTTCACTTTTTTGCCAGCACCAGTCTTATGAGGGTTTGGGAGCCCCATTGAGCAAAAGGTGGAGAGAAGATAGCGACATGTGGTATAGTCGAGGTTTTTGGTAAATGCAAAGCCGTAGCTGGAGGGTTCATATTGCAGGTGTGTAAGGTTCAACGGGAGGGTTAGGGACAGCAAAATTTTCAGGACGTGTGTCTCCCAAACACAAAGAGTGACCATTGAAAACTTTTACTGGCTCTCATTCTCCCACGAACCCTTTCCACAGTTCCACCACCAATTAGGCTATGGGTTTAACTGCAGTGGGGAGGGAGTCTTCAGTCCATCTACCTGGAGAAAGTATCAACATGATTTAAGTTAAACTCAGTACGTAACGCTGACGTGCAGAGCTGTATAGAATAACAATTGGCTCCCAGATTCTGCTCTGCTTTGTAAGTTATTTGAGCCAAGAGTGTGGCATTTTATTTTTAACTATAATTGCTTTTTCTGTTGCATTGTTCTTGAGACAAAATCCCCTAGGACACTCCTCAGAGTCCTCAAAACAAAAATTCAATTCCTCCATGCTGAATTGAATGAAACTACACAATAAGTATTGACATTAACAAACACGTGGTGGAGTTTCTTCGTACCTCCACCAAACCTTCCCCCAGCTCTAGGAAGTCAATCAAATGTGGGTTCCAGCCACAAACGTCAGTACTTCCTTTCTTTGGTAACAGCTGCTGCCGGAACACTCTATGAAAACATCACACCTAATACTATTTCTTACCTCTGTTGACTGAGCAAAGCGTTTGCATTAATGACTTTCCACAGAGTAAATTCCTCTAATATTGTAAGGCACTGCTGTGCTATCTTCCAGTTAGTGAATTTGTAAGGCAAGGGAGAAACAGCAGAACGCCCTGCACTGTGGAATCTATTGCATAACCACACACTATATTACCTATGTTAAATACTAATATTCCTATGCAATGCCTGTTGTTATAGGTAATAATAAAAGCAGTTTTAAATGCTTATTTCAATTTCCTCCAGATAAAATTGATATCTGAGTAAGAATAACCTTTAGCCTGACAATCATAAAAATAAATCCTTTGCCAAAGAAACTCATTTGTCCAAAGGAAACAAGATGTCAATCATATTTAGACAGTTTAGCAGAAAATTACTTTTTTCACAGAATGCAGTAGTCCAGCATAGGTAGCTTAATGTTGTAGACAGATTGAATAGAAATTTTGCAATAGGACACTATATATCAAACAATTTTCTTCCTATATGAAGAAATAGCTTCTGTTCTTTGGTTTTCTGTTGTGATTGTTTTTTTCTCACTCAACCAGCTAAATTTAGTGAACCTACTTAACTACTGTGAAACATCCTCAGGGAAGGATACTTCCATTTGGATCTGCAGGGAAGTTCATGCTGTCTGAAAGGCCGAGTTATGTTGTAGGTTGTGGTGAGTATCACGAGTGTGGTACTGCTCCATGAGACAGCTGGCAGAAACACCACAAAGGATGTGATATGAAGCCAGTCAGTGACACTCCCCCACACAGCTTTCCACAGAAGTCAGCTCTGCAACAAAATTTGTTGGTTTAGGAAAACAGGAACTTTCCAACCTGCAGTAGTTATAAATAATTGAGCGCACAATTTAGTCACAACTGCTGGATGGGATGCAACTGGGCACAGCCAGAGATTTGAGTACAGAGTCATCAGATCCAAAATCCCTACCTATCTAATATTCATTGTGAAAATACTTCAACTGCCATTTAATCAGGGGGGGGCCTACATTTGCATTTATCTTCACTAAAAGAAAGATATAGCAATAGGGAGAAAATAACCCCGTAAATATGATACTCTTTTAATATCAGATGTCTCTCTTGAATGCCTGTAGCTGAGCAGGTGTCACAGTTTGGACAGTTACTCTGGCATCCAACCTCATTTTTGAGAAGGAACTGAGAAAAGGAAGAGACTCATGGGTTGAAATTAAAACAGATTTCTTTTTAACATAAACAAGTCTAAGGAAGCACTCACTGCAGAAGCAGATAGCAGCACTAACTGGATATGGGTGTCCCATGTGCACTGATCACAGGATGCAGGACAATCCCGACTACTCCAGGAGTATCCTTCATGTGCTCCAGACAGACACAGCCTCTCCCTTCACACTATTTTAAAATTTTATCCAGTACATTTAATCTCTGTCCACTGAGACTACTGAAAGCATTTGCTGAAAATTCATCCAGGAGCATAATGTATGTGTTTGTGTTCAGCTCTGGAGGCCTCAGCACAAACCAGGTGTGCATTCTGAGGGCCACAGAAAAGCTGAGATAGTTGGGGTTGTTCAGCCGGTCACCTGGCAGGGGAAGCATGCCTGGAGTTTGGTGAAGGGTCTTACCTGTCTCTGTAACCACAGTGCTG
This sequence comes from Phaethornis superciliosus, assembly GCA_023637945.1. Classification (NCBI taxonomy): domain Eukaryota; kingdom Metazoa; phylum Chordata; class Aves; order Apodiformes; family Trochilidae; genus Phaethornis; species Phaethornis superciliosus. The sequence continues at coordinate 12,219,909 of JAJQWJ010000016.1, read as the reverse complement.
ATAACTTCATTTCTCTTTGCATCAGGGAAAGAACCTGTAAACTCTGAAGCTAAAACTCAAGAATGCTGTCAGTATACCTGGCTAGTGAATAGGGCTGTGTGGTGTTGGATTTGTATTTCTTTAGTGGGTTTAAAGGCCAAAATCAAAGCTCAGTGGAAAACCAAAATAGTTGGTCAAGGACACTGTCTCCTTGATACTTCTGCAGCTCAGACTAGCTGGGTCTGATGTCTCCCAAGGCCCTGCTCAGCCAGCTGCAGTATGTCTATAGAAAATCTCACACTGTGAAAAATCAGTTTTATCATTTAAAAGAATCTGGTTTTCTTCATTTTCTGAAGACAACTTTTCAAATATCCGTTTCTAATACTTTCCTTTGCCATAAAGTCCAACCATGTTATATTGGACATCAACCACGTATTTTTCATTATTTAACTCCTGCTATTTACAGATGTGACAGAAGGAACCAAAGAACCAAAGTTTGTTCAGTGGAGATTCAATACAAACAGGGAGGATTTTCATTTCATACTCCAGACGCTACCAAATAAGAAAAGCACTGAACTGGACACATCGCAAAAGTACCAGTCAGGGCTTAGCTGTTGGCAAAATAAAACATCAAAATAATGAAGATTATTTTTTAAATAGAATTTCTTATTTTACAGAAAAGCATAGATTCTCTGATACAAGTTTCTTATGCAGCACTTATATCAGCTGTAGAGGTGTTTGGTTCAAATTCACATTTGAATTTCTCTATTTTTTTTTTAAATAATAGAAGTGTGAAAAGCTACCTAATTGCCCGGAGATTTATTTTGTTGCTTTGACTGGAATTAAGCTAATGAGAGTCTGTTAATTTGTAATAATTAATAGACACTCTTCTGACTCTGATACGTTTAGAAGGATAATTGAGAATTAACAAACCGCAAGATATTCTTGTGATTACATTAGCTAATCCCTTGAGATGAACACATTGATTAATTTATGATATATAAGTCTCTCCAAACCCTTAAAAGAATTTGAAATTGAAAGAGAAGCTGAAATTTAAAGCAGTTTTATTCCCTAGAAGCCATGAATGACTGTTCCTTCATGACAACCACAAGTAAAAATAGAAGTTTTTAATACACTCCTCTTTTGCTATTTAATATTTAAACTCATTGCCTTTTTGCCTTTCCCCTTTGTTACCTAGGCTCGAAAGATTTCAGGGAACATAAAAATCTATTTTTAGGCTCTATTTTTATCTTACTACTCTGGTTCTCTATTGTATAGTGTTGAAGACTATTTGACTATTTTTTTCTGCTCTCTCAAGAAGATATTGTTTCTCACATTCATTTCTTCCTAAATGATTTGGGATTCTTTTTGCAAGCTTTTTATTATTTTTAAGACACTTTGCTCTTTTTTTGGTTTTTTAATAAAGGGAAAACATATGTAAATTTAGAAGTCTTGCATGAAAACCTTCCACTAACTTCTGGAAGTTTACTTGTGTTTACTTCAGACTCTGCCACTAGAGGGTAGTATAATACAAGAAAAAAAGAAACTTAACACCCTCCAACTTAGAATACAGCTACTTTGCACAACTTAGAGAAACTTCAGAATTTAGTAACCAAGATTTTTAGCTATTTTCTAAGACTACTTGGTCACAGTATAAATCTATCGCTGCCTAGAGTAAGGTGACATGGAGGAGCAACAGGGCAAAGGCACTTGTACAAAGGGAGGTGTGCTCGGTATAAGGAATATGATCTGGCAGTTTCTCTATTTAAAAAGCTACAATGCTAAGGGAAATGCTTTGTTAAGTCTAATGAATGTAGAAACCTGGAACGCAACTGCTGACAGCAAATTTCAATGTTACCCTCAGGCAGGTAATCCCAAATCCCCCTGAAGCTGCTTTTTTCCAAAGTGAAAGTGAAATCTGGCTTGATGGAAATTTGGTTTTATGAATGAGAAATCAGGTTGTCTAATCACAGAGAGATAGAAAAGACCATCTTATTTGGCCTAAACAAATGCAACCAACAGTCCTAGGAACTTTTCAGTGACCTTTTCAGGCTGCATGGAAGGGCCACAGAATGCTTCCCAGACACCAGAGAGTAGGATAGGGCTACAGACAGAGTTTACTTACAGAGTTTATGATCTGAAGTGCATTGTCCTCTCGACTTTCAAGTGACCTAAGAACAAAGGTCTCTGCAGGTTCCTTGGGGATAAATGCCTCTTCATTGACTCATGAAGGAAATTGCTTTGTGATGTGGAATAGCTGTTACATCCTCAGATCTTTATGCACAATACAAAATGTTCTGGGCCCTATACTATGCAAGCTGTTTGATTTTGTTGGGATTTAATTTCCTCCAAGCTTTCCTTATTTTCATTTATTTAGTGCAAATGAATGGACAGACATGACTGATGTCAATAGTGTCAGTCCTGAAAGCTATGAGCTGATAAAAAAGGCCAAGAATACCACATCCAACTGAGCTGTATTGGATTCAGATCAAAGGCACTGGCAAGAAAAGAGATCCATGTGTTGTAGCAATAATTAAAGACATTATGAAAAGAAATGCTGTGATCACAATTACAGATAAGTTACCTTTTAATTGAGATAACATTTATAGTGAACTTTGCCTGAGTGTATAGGTGGGCTTGGGTCCGGAGTAAGAAGACCTGGAGCCCCAGTAATGAATTTATCACCAGGAGGTTTGCTTTTCACCCTTGGAAGTCCATGAACACCTTGTCGTGCTCAGGAAAGGTCTGTGGACCCTGATGCTTTTATCATGAGGGGAAGAGGTGTGGGTGCAGGGAAAGGAAGAGAGCTGTTTCATGCAGCCTGGCTCTAGGACACTAACAGTTTAATCTCTTCTTGGGGTTTATACCTGCAATGTAGTGAGAGTGGGAGAGAGTCTGTTCCAGGTGCAGCCACAGCTCACGCTTGCTTTGAGCCTTCCCTTATATTCTATCTCCATTTGTACCCTGAAGTTTGGCACACGGCTGCTTAGTACAGACTGGAAGACACCCACCAGATCCCACTAATGGCCTCCAAGCTTCAAGATGTGTGTATGCTGCCTTACCTTCTCATCATCTGAGATACAAGGAAAATTCCACAGTTTGGGCCCCTGGAGTCTGGTATGTGAAATGTGTCCAAGATTTTGTAGTAAAGCTGTACAGTCAGCAATCTTCTGTCTAATAGCTCTTGACATTTTCCTCCATTGAGCATATGGTTCCTTATGCAGTAAATTCCCAAAAGATTTCCTCTAAGGAAAAAGACACAAATTAACACTAGCTGATCCTCTTTTGAGAGTATTATGGTCTGATACACCATATGTAAGAGATACTCTGAAAAATTTAGAATCACACTTTGGTAATATATGGGTGCTTAAAGCCCATAGATTCTGATTTGATGCACTTGATTAAAAATTTTTGGCTATGTTAAATAAGTCCCAAATGTAGACTTTTTCCATGTAAAACCAAGAGGTGCCTTCATCATACTAAAATATGCCTAGAAGTGCACTCAGAGCTTGTAAGTTTAACAACTATAGATTTTTTCTATTGCAGTCCCAGCTCACACACTTCAGCATTGTTCCTCCACATATGAACACATCAATAAAACTAATTTTAAAAGAAATGAGAATTTGAAAGGTACCAGAAGATCAATATCTACTGGGATTTTCAAAGGCACTTAATTGTAAAACTCCCCTTTTCCACATTAACTATCTCGATGTCACTCCAATTACTACTGAGAATCTCTTTAAAACTGGACAGAAAACCTTGTAAAATAGTATTCAAGCTAAGAAAAGTACAACCTGTACAAGCAGCAGGGCAAAGCCTTTTACTTTGGTCAAGTATTATTTGGAATTATTTTACTACAGCATAGCCTGTTGTTTATATTAACAATTATTTATTCTTTCCTTTCATTGTGTTTTGGGATCTTTCAAGTAAAATTAGAATGTTTTATTTTTAACAGGTTTTGCTTTTGCTGGACAAATTTCTATTGAGGTTTTCAGTATTATAACAGAGTACCAGAGGATCAATGCTGAAATGTCAACTAGAGCTTTTAAAGGCAAGAATGACAAGTGGCATGCCATGAATAACAACCACCTGATCTAGGATTTTTTTTTATTTATGCTTGCATTTTAATAGCCCTTAGGATTTTCTAATGTGTTCACAAAGGAAGGAACAATTTTTCTCCATAAATAATAGCAGAGAAGATTTGTTATGTTCTTTTCTGGGGAGTGTGAACCCTTTTAGTGGTATATGGACAAGGAACTTTGCACCCTGCCTTTGGGAATGCAAAAATCTTAAATTCCTGATAAACTATTCAGGAACAGGATGAGGGCTGTAAAGATCTGAAAACACTGAAGACAACTTATTTCCACCCCCTCACCCATAATCTTATAAAAAAAGGCAAGATATTTCTAAATCAAAATACTGAGAACTAAAAACCAGGTAAAACAATCCTGGTTTCCCCCAGTTTTCTAAGATTTAGGAAAAAACTTCCTGTGCTTAAGAACCATTTGAATTTAAAAACTGTTGTTTTCTGTTTCATAGAGCCATGAAACCCAAAGACAGGCAAAGGAGTAAATCTTTCAGTGCTTTATCTAACTCTCATAAATGCCTAAGTCTGTCTTAGGTACTTATTAAGTGGACAGCATGTCATGATTTCTTAGTGGAAGTGAAGAACCCAGAGTGAGGAGAACCAGCATGTCTCCTTCATGGTTGTATGCAACTAAAAATTGTCTTGCTTGGAAAATTAGTTTCTGTAGAATATCTCCAGGCTTCTCCGCACTTTAGCCAACAGTCCTCAGAATCAATATCAAAGGAAATTGCAACTGGACAGCTACCCTTTCATGAAATGAAACAACCTTAAAGTGCATTCAAACCTCTTTTTTTTTTCCCCCTCTCCTCTTTAACAACAGAGTAGAAGAAAAAGCCCTCCCTTGCTCCCTTCTCACAAAGTCAACTCCATATCCTCAGGTGCCACTTAGTGAGAAAGTAGACAGTCATTGTGACAGGAGACGCAAACAGAAATATATTCTACTTTGTGGGTCTCTTTTGGTATAGGCTGAATATCTTCTCTTTTGCCACTTGCTATTTGCTACAAGGGGAGCTGTGACAACTTTTTAGTTTAAACTCCGGACAGATTGGATGGATCATCTGTTAAAAAATAAGCTACATTTTATTACAGAATCATCAAGCAGTGCAGTTCTAATGGATACTTTGTAATTATTTTTTTTTCCCATACCCTTTGTCATTCCCTTTTTTTTTTTTTTTCCTCCCACTCCCCTTTTTTTTGCCAACTCTTTGTCAGCTAACCATCAAAGTCATTGTGGGAAAAATAACCCCAAAGGTATCAGCTGAAGTAGGAGTTCATGTGTCTTCAAGTAGCCAGCTAGAAAACTTTTTGCAAATAGTTGTTGCTGTCTGTCTGGTATGATTTAGGGAGTGTAATAAACATACTGCTGATCTTGTTTTCAGTGCAAACAAGAAGCACATTAGATGCATTAACTCTCCAGGGCTTTGTTATTTCTCTTTCATAAACACTAAATTTTAAACAACTGTCTGCTGCTGTGGATCCTAGAATCCAAGTTTTGTTACATAGCTGGCACAATTGTGTCCTTAAACATCAAATTAATATTGCTGAGATTAATGCTAGTATAACTTAGAAAGCCTCTGTTGAGGTTATCTACTAAATTATTGAGTCAGTTTACATACCTAAATTTATGCATATACTTAAGCACCTTCTAATCTGAGACCCAAGGAACTACACTACTTATCCCTTTTGATTATTTCCTAGGTTGAGAGCAAAACTTGACACTGAGCAGATTTTCCCTCCTGTGTTGTGATTGTCTGTCTCCATAGATTCTCTTCAGCAGATTATTTCCTAATTCCACAAAGAAAATTAACTTCTTAGATCTTCTAATGAGTCTTGGTATTATCAAATCATCTCAGCAACTCTCTTAAGTCTTCTCAGGATTTGATTTCTCGATTAAAATAAAAAATTGAAAAATCTCCATTTAAAGATAAATTGCTCTGACTGTACTACCTCTTTCCCTCTAGCTTTTCCTTTCTTACCCATTTCCAGTTTTGAACTGGATGTTTCAACTCTGTCTTGTCTTTATTTTTCTAGTATCTGCAAATCAAACGGATCACCTTTTCATTTATTTCACAAATGCAGCGAAGTCCTCTTACAGCTGTACTGCCTTTTAAAAAAAAATACTTCTACTGCCTTTGAAAAATCTAAGAACTCTATTTCAGAGCAGAGCAGGATATTTTCAGTTCTAAGGGACCTAAAATGACCACATAGTTATACTGCCTGACCAGTTCACCAAAAGTTCAAGCCCTGAGATAGTTTCTGATAGAACACTGATGACTGCTTTTCCATCTGTTGCATTTTGAGAAATGACAGCATGACATGCTGATCCACCAGTCCTGTGCTTGGAGACTACAAAAGATGTGTATTAAAAGCCAAAAAAAATTTTTTTATATTTCTTCAGGATTATATCTTCTGTATATGCTTATCGTAGCTGCCAGGCTATTAACTATATATAGCTATTCCTATACCTCCCCTTTTTGGAGAATTTAGGTCTAATTTGGATTCTAGAATGTATCAGCCACAGAGGGACATCAGTTGTATTCTGGCTGCTGTAGATTCGAAATGCCATCATGCCAAGATCTTCGAAGCTCATTGGGTTTTCTCTATTCCATCTTAGACCTGTCATATTCATATGCTGGAACTAATAATCCAAAGTGAGCATACAGGGAACCCCTCCTTTTGGAGTCAGCAACAGCAATGATTCAGTCTTTTGCCACAGAAAGATGCTTTACAAAGTGAAGGGTTTGTAAGCAAATGCAGCTTGCAGATTGTTTCATCCACTGATGAGAAGTGAAATTTGATTGCCCAATTGTTCCCCTAAAGTCACATTTTCCCTAAAGCATGTCTCATCTCCTGTGATCTCATTTCTCCCTTACTCCTGGGTTTGCAGTGATGGCTGAAGAAAGTGCAGTGCCAGGATTCTCCATATGGCAATATGTGGGAATCACAAGATCTTGGGAAGATTGTTCTGAATGTCCAAGCACAAAAAAAAACCAAGCACAAAAAATTCCCTACAGTAAATTACAGAATTTCTATTTACTTAATTAGTGTGTGTGCACCCAAACTCAATGAAAAGCCATCTTTAAAACTCTATTGATTAAATCCCTCAAGAGGCGCGTTCTTGCATGAACCTATATGGATAGGTATCCCAGAATGAGAAACCAGATCTTTTAGCTCTCCCTAGGTCCCAGCAAGGATGAAAATCCTGATGGAAACCCAGATCTTGGTCCTGCGAATGATGCTTAACACCAGACCAAGGCATAGCAGAACTTCTGACCCTGTTAGATCTTATCCCAGGCTGAAGGAAGAAAAGATCAGGTGCTTTCCTAGGTCTCCTTTTTCACTACCATGTGCTTAAAGTTGGGAGATTTCAGAGGCCATGTGGAAAAAAAATGCCTCTAATTTTTATGAAATACAGCCTTTCCCTGCCACAGCCTCCTTTCCCCTTGGAACAGCAGCGAGGTGAGAATGAAGGCAGGTGAGCCTTCATATCGTGATACATCAATTATCCTCCTGTGGATATGGGATACATGTTTGTTGGGACCAATATTTCACCTGGCCACTCTAAAACTACCACCCACATTTAACAAATGGAACTGTGTGCAGCTATGAAGAAACTTGTCCAGACACCAACCCTGCTTCCATTGGGTCCTTTAGAATTAATTCCATCAGGAGTGTGTTGGGACAGATAAGAGCTCATTTCCATATGTGTGCAATCCAGTCCTGTAGTGCTGCTGGCAGACAATTCAACTTAATAAGCTTAAATATATTACTTCTTTTCTCAAACAAGTTTAATCAGAAGATGAAATTGGGGACTGTAACTGATGACTTTATTTACTTCAGAAGGGCAGTTCTGAGCTTGTTGTCTCCTTCAACAACACCAGGCCTCAAAGGGGTTCCAATGAGTGAGATCCCCCAGAACTTCTGCCCCAAAAGCCTCTTTCCCAGCACATAGCTGGAAGCACTGTTTAATATATAATCCTGCTTGCTAGTGGCAGTTAGGATTTTTTGACCTCTGGCACAACCTCCATTAAAAGAATCAAAAATATAAAACTTCAGCACGAAATTGAAGGTCTCGGGGAATGATCCATACTGGAGTACATTAAGACTCTCTTCCTCTTTTCTGTTTCTCAGTAATCTCAGAGGAGAGCTGTAATCAAACATGGTACCTCAGTTTCATGTCCCAGCAAATAATTTCCTGAGTAACAGACTGGTCCACCTCAAATGGCTACAAAGGGCAAACAAGCCCCTCAAACACCATGGACTGGTCCCCTCCAACACAGCTTCATGAGTCAAACTGTTCACAATCTGCACTTTATACAGTAAATTGCTAAAATGAAATAACCACTAGAAGGGAACCAGTCAACTGGGGAGAAATTTGGATCTTTTGTATTGAAAACATGATCTCACTGGCCATTTTTTTTCCCCCAGATCTTCAATATGATGTATTGGAAGGCTGGAAATTGGGTTGGGATATTAAATAATTCTCACAAGAGGAAAGATAAGCTTGTAGGTGAATGCACCATGTTGGGAGTAGAAAGGAAGAAACCACAATGCTCAGCTTCTCTCCACATGTAGCACCTTGCTAATGTGTTTTCACTGAACTTTTTCTGGGCTACTGATTGCTTAAGCTAAAGAACATCTTCTTGTGAACCTGTTATTCCCCTGAAGAGATAGGTGCCCAGTTTTGACTATGATCACAAAAGCCAGGTACCATTTTTACAACGGGTATGACACCTTCAGCTGATACTGAGAACATTTTTTGTTGAAGAATTGCTTAAAGCTTTTGCACCTGCTTCTTAGAAGGCCAGAATAACATGTGAACCTCTGGAAGAATTTGTCTCCTTTGGTTAAAATGGAGTAGGGTATAAATCTTGAGCATATTCCCCCGAGTGAGAAGAAAGAACTGTTAAGAAACGACGAGGGAAGACTCGAGCAACCAATATGATTGATAATGGAGCTTCAACTTTATTGCGCAGTTACAATGATTATATAGTGCTCTTTGTGACCACTCCCCAGCCACCACACACTAACATAACTTATTACTGGACACCCGGTGTGTTTACCTATAGAGAACGAATCCCAGATGTACAGGGACGGTAGTAAGGTCCCATGTAATTGGCCTTAGATAAGGAATTCTCTACACAGACATGGACTTGTGCACACCCCAATTCTAGGACATTCCATGATATTCTACAACAAAGAACTTTCTGCACCAAGCCCATCCTCAGCACTTCATATCACAGGGCTGTAGTTCCATAGGCTGGAAGTGTTTGACTAAATAGGTCCTGGAGAGAAACCTGGCCTTGTTTCTCAATAAGCAAAAGAGTTACAGCTTCAGCAGAGCCACACCAAGGGTGTCCCCTACACTGCTTTTTATTGTGCTCTGCAGAGGCCTTGTTAGGAGGAATTCTTGGGGTGTGATGGGAGTTGCTGCAAGAAGTACAGTTTCTAAAAGAGAGCTGATGTCTGAGAGCAGAGGTACCAGAATGTCTAGGAGAAGGAACACAAAGAAGTATCAAAATAATGCTACTTGCTTCATTACAGTTTCTTCCTTGAAGGAAACCTTTCTTTGGTCAAATTATAAGTGATCCATGACTTAGTAAAATGAAATTAATTCCTTGTTTCCTCATGTTCCCCAGAGACGACGTGTTCAAAAGTTTCTGCCAAAATCTCACAGCCATCTGTTTTGTCTATACGTCTATTGCTGTATTTTTTGAAGTTCCAGGAACAGGGTCGATTGTTACAATTTGGGTTATCTTCAGTGTTGCCACTGGGAATGACAAAGAATCCTTTGGTGTTTCACTTGTCTGAATTTCAGAGGGAATAAATATAAAATTCCCTTGGATACAATTAAAAACTCAGAAAGACTTCAATATTGCAGAACTTGTTCTCTCATTTAATGGCAGTTTATGTCTTGGCATTGTCCCATTAAGTTTTTCAGAGGCAGCTTGTCTCATTTTCCTTTCCATTCTTCTTCAGAAATGTAGAAATAAAAGCATGACAGTGTTTTTCTGTGTCCTTGTTGCTCTGCTTCACCTGAGAAAGAAATAGGAGCAAGGATGTTTCTTCTGTTTTACCCCCTGGGTAAAACAGAGCAGCACTAAAGCTGTTCTAGTTGACACAAACTTTGTGAAGATGAGGCAAAACATGACCTCAGCTGCTCCGCTGGAACACCCTGGGGTAGCACAAAATGCCACAGAGAAGATTTCCTGGTGTTACTGTGATGAGCAGAAAGTTATCTTGTGGTGGTGCAATCCCTGGGAGTAATTTCTGCCAGGTTAGATGCCTTTCTCATGGAAATTAAGTGTTATAAGAGAATTAGAGCTCTATAATATTTGCTCATTAGTCTTTCAATAAACAAAGATATGAAGTCGACATGTGAAAGCGTCTGTGTTTTCTCAATAGCTAGTAGTGCTCAGTGATTAATTCCTCTGTCAGAAAGAAGCAAGGGTACATTTCCCTAGGAAGCATTACAAGCCTCACTGAGAAAGCCCTTATCTGGTTAAGTAGCTCCCCATGACCCACGTGCTCTCTTCTCTTTTTTGAAAATACAGAACTAGTTCATCACTAGTAGCTAGGTCTAAAGAAAAGGGCCCTCCCTATCTATAGTAGGAAAGAAGTAGGTTCCATTATCTGAACAAGAGCAATAATCTCAGATAGATTAGTAAAATCCAGCAAGACCGAACTGCTGAAATATCTCTCTTGATGGTCCTATGCCAAAGAAGAAAAATACTTTTCATACAATGCAGTTTAATAAAACTGACAGTGTGGGCTGAGAGAAGGCCAAAGATGAATGAGAATGTCAGAAGATCCAAAACCCACTTGGAGCTATATAATCCCTCCCAAGGACATGGGTAAAAGATGTTTTTTCCAGTTGATTTGGTTCTGTTCTTCATCTTCTTTCCTCAATTGCAGGGGACAAACTATTCCTCTGCACGGCTCCTTCCATTTGCTTATTTTTATCTCCCCTAGCTTGTGTCAGCCTCAAAAGGATCAAATATGCGGTCTGTCTTTTTTAGTTTCCTCACATGTATACAGAGGCACACAGACTCATTTTCCTCTTCAAAAACAAGAAAAAGAAGCTTGGATTTTAGTGACAGAAATTACAATAAATTTACAATGTCAGAAACTGGATTTCTGTTTGGATACTGTAGGCTGAATAGAGCCCAAACACATTATGAGGTTCTGCTTTTGTACCATCTCTACATGGACCTATTTCTGATTAGGAGTGGTTATCACATAGTTTCCTTATTCTTCACCAGCTCCTGCAGACTATTTTTCCTCATACTATTTTATTGTCACTCAAGAAAATAGTTGTTTGTGTATTTTGGGCACTGGAGTAAATAGTGATCTACATTTTCCATCTCTTCATTAACCCATACCCTCATCTTAGGGTCATACCAGGATTGTTGGTCTGTCTTGCCTTCCTCTGCTGATTTTGGGGTAGTCTAAAATTGCTATTTCAGAGAAGGCTGGTGACACTACTCAGAAAGCAGACCTAATGCATGATGCCTCCTTAGTAGCAGATCTGGAGCTTGTCTACCATAACCCCAGTGATTCTTGTGCAGATTTTCCTTCTTAAAGCCTTTGTAAACTCAGAGCTTTGTAAACAGAGCATAAGTACCAGGACTCATGAACATGTTTGCATGAGTAGCATCATGAAACTAAAACCTACTGGGCTGTTGTGTATCTCAAAGGAAAGGAGCATGTCTTGCCACAGCCAAAAAGTGGTTCAGATAAAGGTTTGGGGTGACAAGTGGGATTTTATCTCTCTTTGAGACTTTAACCCAGAAAGGCTACTTCCATACTAGACCCCAGTGAAACAGCTCTAGCAGAGATCTTGTCAGCACATGCAAATTGCTGTCTTTCTATGCAGCCACATTCCCTCTGTTTCACTTCTTCAACAGAACTCCCTTACCAACTCCAAATGCCCAGAAATGTCACTCTGCAAGGGAAACAAGTTTTGTCAAAGCAGCAGATATGAAGTTTCTAAAAAAATGCAAAGTCCTGAGGTCTTTGCTTAGCACAGCTGGACAGTAGTACCAAGAGAAGGCAGAGATAGACATCGAAGTGTGAACTGATGGGAAAGGTGTGTAAGGAGGGTGAAGACAGAAGATACTGCCCATTGAGCATATTTGCCAGCAATTTGCCATCAGTACTGGAAGCATTTACATACTTAGCATTAGTTGCCATCCTCTGAAGCACAGACAGGGTACACAGCAAGATATCTTCTGGACAGATGTATCTATTGAGATGCAGCCATGGTTTTGACTAATGCCTTTCTTCACAGCTTCAACAAGATTTTGCACTCATATTCCTCAAGTCAATTAATAACTCCTCTTCCTCAGAACCTCTTCTCTTGCTGTTAGCTAACATTTTGCTGTGAAGTTTTATGAAGCAAATGCCACTTTGGTGTGACAATATGATTTACTTGCTCTGGTCATTTGCTTGCTGCTCTACAAGAGATGTTTTTTTAAGGTACCTGTTGACTATCTCACAAGTCAACCACTGGTTCCTAAATATTTTATATTGAGGGAAATTTCTACTTGGTGGACTCCCAGTTCCACATAGTTTACTTCTGTCATCACCTCCACACAAAAAAACCCCACAGTTTGTTAAAACCCAAGAAGTGATTTTCTGTTAAGAAATGAGTCAGAACTGTAGTTTTTCCAGGCTTACTCAGAACTAAAATATTTTTTCTACAATGTAAAAGTGTGTACAAATGATATTAGACTTATTTATGTTCATCATTAATGCTATAAATAAAAAGAGCTGTACCCAGGGCTCTGGCCCAAGTGACATGGCTCTGCTAGTGTCATTCCAGTTCCTCCTGCTATGAGGCTGGGATTGCACCAACTGGGACAGAAACCATGGTTTCTACATCTCTCTACATCAGAGGGTCATGATTAGGCCTGCTTAGAAGTTTCTGTTTATTGAATGACTTCTGTGGGCTGTGAGTCATATCCAGAGGCACTCAGAGTATGAGAGATAAATCAGCATGCTCAAACTTTTTACAAAAGAGTGAAGAAAGGAAATTTGCCTATTTTGTTCAGGATTTCTTTACAGGGACTAAAAGATAATGGAACATATTGATAAAACTCACAGTGTTTGTTCTACTGCCAGAAATGTTGCTGAGCAGCTCCTCAGCTGTAGCACACTCCTACATCAGCTTGCAGAGAGATGGATCACCCACGGGTGCTCAGCACGGACATCCTGAGGAAGAGGAGGGACAGCCATATCTCCGAGTGCCTAACTTTCCACCCCAGAAGTAACTACACTTCACTTCAACACAAGGAATATCATCCTTCACCCCTAAAACCTGTTTTGGATTTTAACTCAAACTAGAACTAAAAGCAGCAATGAAACAAATAAGCATTTGCATAAATATATATGCAGTTAAACCAGCAGGAACTCAAACTCTGCCCATGAAGCCTGAATGACGTTACCAGGAAAGCACTGTTCGGATCTTGTAAAATGCACAGAGGTCAGAAGACAGTTTTGATGGGTATATTGTGTTTTACTCATGTGTAAAAGTTGTCTGCCCTGAAAAACAATTTGGAGCTCTGCTGTCAGTGTTCCCTGCTGATCTGAAGGTTGGAGGCAGTGAATAGCATCCTGCTGCTGTCACTTGGTATCACACTGTCTGGGGAATGATCCCACACTTCATTGGTCTGTCCTACATGGGTGCAGTATTGGCAAAGGATAAAGGCCATGATTAAAGGTGCTGGCTGAGCAACCTGGTGCAGTCTGGCAAGTCCTCAATTCCTCATTCAGCAGCTAAAGTAGCATCTTCACTGAGATCTGACAAGACTGACTTTTACTGTTCTGATAAAGTGAGCTACAATTATTGAAAGAAAGAATAGGACTTTTAAAAAACAGTGTGGGTCTTTTGCACTTTTAGCTGCAAGCCACATAGTGTAGAATAGAATGCTCTGATAATGTACAAGTTTCTATAGTGCCAAATATGTAGTTCTTCTTCCTGCAAGGTAAGAAAACCAGGCTGAACTTTTCTTACAAATTGACTAAGAAATTATTTTCAGTGAATGCAGTGCTCTTCCTGTCTGACTAATTGTGGACATTAGATTTCCACTCCGACTGGAATTTATGCAACTGTTCTACCAAGGGATTTGAGTTTCAAAATAAAAAGAAGAGAAAGTATCTCAATTTTTGCTACTGTGAAGTATTTTTTCATTTTTATTTTTTTTTTTTTTAATAACAAATATTTTTGTTATATTGATGGGATGGAACTTCCTACACTGGAAATACAGCTGTATTGCTTTGCCTAAACTGGGGCATTAATCCAGTCACCTACAGTTTACTTTTTACAGGAAGTTAATTTTTTGGAGGTGTGCATGTATTAAAAAACAGTTTATGGCTCATAGATCTGGGGATGTCAGTACCACCAGCTACAAAATGACCATGACAAGCTTGCAAATCTTACCATGCTCAGTTGGTACAGTCTTGCATGTGGGCAGAACCTCTCTTTTGGTGTCCATTCCCATTCACCTGGTAACTGCAGCTCTCCACCTCAATGCCTGTAGTTCATTTAGAATCATAAAACTGTGAAAGAACTTTGGTTGAAGAGACTTTTATGGACGTCAAATGGTTCAACCTCTGTTGAGAACAGGACAACTTCCAAGCTAGATGAGCATGGTTATGGATTTGTTCAGCTGAGTTTTTAATATCTTCAAGGATAGAGATTACAGAGTCTTTCTCCTGTGAACCTGTTCCAATGTTTAACCATCCTGTAAAGAATGCTGTCCTTATATCTAGCTGGACTATACGTAGCTGCAGCTTGTGGAGGAGAGTTTTGCTCTGTTTTCTCTAACAGCCTCCATTAGGTTAGCAGAGGTGTTGGGATGGCTGTCTAAATACTTGACAGAACTATAAACAGCCTGAGATGAAATCATGTTCATTAGAGGCATTTTGGATTTTGGAGTCAAACAGCCCAAGAAGGTTGCAACACAAACCTTTGTGTTCTCAAGGATTTTGCCGGACAGTGAAGAGTGAGCAGCAATGATTTGCCAGCAAACTGCCTTTTGTGCCAGCATGAGATATGTGCCTGACTGCTGTGATCACCTCTGTGAGGGACTTATCTTTCCAACAGTGTCTCTGAAAAATAAAACCTGTTCTTTCGCCAGGAGTCTGTTCACAGCATACTTGATAACAACAACAATGAAAATAATGACAAGCATCAGATTTGTCTTGGGTTAAAACCAAGACACAGATCTTAGAAGATCTGGGTCCATCCACAGGATGTGTATGGCAGGACTTGCCCCCCCATACAGTGCAACACCAACTCTGAGACATCTTTGGTGTCTGCACAGCAGACCATTCATGTATAGATCCCAGCCTGGGTCCCAAAACCAGTGTCACCACACGATATTATAATTGGGATAATAATGTGAGAACACAGCCAAATGCTATCTGGTGAGCTCAGCTGTCACAGTTCTGCCACTTCCAGTTCTAGACTTAATTAATACTGCTATTGAACAAATGCCAGTAAATAGTAAGTGAAGCTTTGCCATGCCAAACAACTCACTTATTAAAGAAACACAAAAATAAAATAAGAAAAAAAAAAAGATATGACAACATGTAAAACCACAAGGGAGCCTTTTCATTACAGATGAAATATATTCACACATATCCAAAATTCAAATAAGTATCTGCTTCACCCTAGTTTATTTACCTTATCAACAAAATTCATAATTTCTGCAAAGAAAACAAACACTTCTTTCTCATTTAAAAATAGATGGTAATTTCAGAGAGGCCTGGCTCCAAATAAGATTCCATCTGAAGATCCTTGAAATGGCTTATCCACTAGACTGGAAATAAGAAATAGCTTTGAAGTGTTTGTAATGTAATGTAGGGAACACTGGATCATTAGAAGAAGTGGGACTTGAGAAAATGCCAGATGAATTTGACGCTGCCTTCATGCTTTAAGTTAAAGATTTATTTGGTGGCATTGCCCCTTCTATTAGATTTACTTTTTTGCAGGCAACAATTTTGTCAATGAGGGTCAGTCTCCAGACAATACTTCAACCACATTGTTTTAGCACAGAAAAATTGTGTTTCAGTGGAAGAGAACATCTGAAAAGGTCTTGTGTCTAGTGGAAAGCTATGGGAAGTGCAGACTATCTTTGCCAGCTTTGGAGAAGTAACTAGGAAATAAATTTAATACTAGACTTCTTTATTCTTTACTAACACAGGACAATAGAAAAATCTGAGCATCTGATTTGAGGTTATTGAGTAGCTTTCCAACAATGGAATTCCAAGAAACAAAACCAGAGGTTCTCATTAAAGAAGAAAAAATAGCATTAGCTATAGGAAAAGGATTGTGATGCTATTCAGTCCTTCTGTGGTGTCCTCCCAAGTCTATCAAACATTGTCCCAGCCACCTGCCCTCAGCCTGTGGTGCTGACAAACATCCAGCAGAGGAAGACACTTTACAATAGAGCAACATCATGATAATCTTACAGGGGCCAAAGAAGAGCTGTATCAGTCCACCAGCTCAGCCCCAGCAGTGGAGAAGAGAATGCAAACAATCTGTAACCTCATCTTTGCACCTTGCCATCTGCTGAGGTGTTGCAGATCACTATTTGAAAGTGAGAATATAATTTGGAACTGTGACCATTCTCAATGATATATCTGAACTTTAACATTTGGGCATTCTGACTCTTTACACCTACACCTGCTCACTATAATAAAAATGCTCTTAATCAGTCCTTTTCCCAGAGAGAAGAGATGCCAAAACAAAGAAGGTGATTTACGGAAGACAAATCAGAAAGGTTGAACAAATACCTCATTTGGGGCTTGATTGTGCTATTGTTGTTCATGAAGAACAGTTGCTTATTCTCATGAAGGTTTACTCTTGGATTGGCCTTGACACAGTTCTTGGTCTTACCAAAGGCTTCAAAAAAAGGACTCAAAAAGTCATGGATTTTTGGCAACATATGTGATAAGCAAAACAGCAGAACAGCTGACATTAACACAAGTCTACCTGGACTTCAACAAAGCTGTTGAAACCATCTCCTGACAAAGCTGTCAGCCCATGGCTCAAACAGGAGCACTCTGTGCTTGGTTAGGAACTAATGGAGGCCATCAGAGAGTGGTGCTGAACAGTGCTGAATCCAGTTGGACACCATGAATGGTGTCCCCCAGGGATCAGTGCTGGGCCCAGTTCTGTTTAGTATCTTCATTGATGATTTGGATGAGGGGATTGAGTCCATCACCAGCAAATTTGCAGATGAGACTAAGCTGGGGGGGAGTGTGGATCTGGAAGCTGGAAGGCAGGAGGGCTCTGCAGAGGGACCTGGACAGACTGGAGAGTTGGGCTGATTCCAATGGGATGAGGTTCAACACGGCCAAGTGCCGGGTCCTGCACTTTGGCCACAACAACCCCATGGGGAGCTCCAGGCTGGGCACAGAGTGGCTGAGAGCAGCCAGGCAGAGAGGGACCTGGGAGTCTGGATTGCCAGGAAGCTGAACAGGAGCCAGCAGTGTGCCCAGGTGGCCAAGAAGGCCAATGGCATCCTGGCCTGGCTCAGGAACAGCGTGGCCAGCAGGTCCAGGGAAGGGATTCTGCCCCTGTACTCAGCCCTGGTGAGGCCACAGCTCGAGTCCTGTGTCCAGTTCTGGGCCCCTCAGTTCAGGAAGGAGATTGAGGTCCTGGAGCAGGTCCAAAGGAGGGCAACCAGGCTGGGGAAGGGATCCAGCACAAGTCCTGTGAGGAGAGGCTGAGGGAGCTGGGGGTGTTCAGCCTGGAGAAGAGGAGGCTCAGGGGAGACCTCATCACTCTCTACAACTCCCTGAAAGGAGGCTGGAGCCAGGGGGGGGTTGGGCTCTTCTCCCAGGCAGCTCTCAGTAAGACAAGATGGTATTGACTTAAGCTCTGCCAGGGGAGATTTAGGTTGGATATTAGGGATAAATTCTTTACAGAGAGGGTGATCAGGCATTGGAATGGGCTGCCCAGGGAGGTGGTGGATTCTCCATCCCTGGAGGTTTTTAAGAAGAGACTGGATGTGGCACTCAGTGCCATGGTCTGGGAACCACAGTGGCAGTGGATCAAGGGTTGGACTTGATGATCTCAGAGGTCCTTTACAACCAGGCTGATTCTGTGATTCTGTGAACAGCCCATCCTGCAGTGTGGCAGAGAGAGCTTCCCATGGCATGACCAGCAGCTGTTGTTTAGAGCAGAGGAAAAAGTTGTAGCTGTCATTTGAATTCCACTGCCTGCTAGGCTGATAGCTCACTGCATCGCCTGGCATATCGGGAAGCAAGATAAGAACTAAGAAACTCAAAAGGAAAATTAAATGAGTTGATCAGCCTAACATTTTTCTAATGCAGCTTGAGTCATTATTGTAATTAGTAAGCCATGTCTTAACTGCTTTATTCAAATCATTTCTACCATCTACTATTTCTACCATATATTACTTTTTAAATGACCACTATTATGGGATACATGCTGGAAATTCAGGCTCTTCATTATGCTCAAATGCCTTTGCATTGAGTCCCAAACATTTATCCTTTTTTTTTCTCTTTTCTTTTTTGTTCTTTCTATCTGATCCATGCATGAAACTTGGAAAGTTTATGAAATAATAAAGAGTGTAAATAGTAAATAGAAAAGCAGCTCTCATAAAACCCATCCAAATATCCATTCCATGTTTTTTCTAAAGTAAATGAGGCTGTAAAATACTCAGAGAAATGCAAAGCCCACCTTGCCAGATGAAACTAGCACATCAACCCCAGTGTTTGTAACAGAGTTTGTGCATTTTTGCAAAGATGGAGAGGAGACCATATTGAGCAAAAAACTCCGGCCATGTAGCTTGGAAAATTTGTGGGTATGTCAAACCATGTCATATCAGTACACCATTGGTATGTACTCATCACTGATTCATCTCTAGTAACACTTTGTTAGTACATCCTGGGTTTGCTGTAAGACATATTGGCTGTGAACAGTCTTTTGTTGCAGTGAAATGTTGGTGAATAATGTGGAACTGGTGTCCCCAGGACTTTACACCACTTTTATAGAATTTAATCAGCTGTACAAGCTTCATTTAGGGAATCCCTGATAATAACTCATCTCAACAGTGTGTTTCTTCAAACTTTAATCCAGTTTTCTCAGACCATCTCTATATTTAAACTACCTAACCCCCTACTTAGAAGTGAGCTTTTTTTCCTCCCATTTCCTATTTCTGAGGCTTCCCACCTCCCCTAAAGGCCCACTAAGAGAATTGCCCACCACAACACAGACAAAAAGATTTACTATGAATGAAGCAGGCTAAGACATGAACATACATCTGCCAGTGGTAGACTCTTAGTCATGTTAAGTAGAAAAGGGCTTCGCTATCTTATGTTTATTGTGGGATAGTATAGAACATGATCCTGAATTTGGGCAATTACTTATAGCTTGCTCAGGGGGCAAAACTTTTGTTTATGCACAAGAAAATGTCCAGAATCACAGTTCCTCTTCCTGTGCTATGAGAATAATAGCACTGATCCTCCCAGCTGCAGCGCTAAAGCTCAAAATCACTGACTTCAAAACAAGACACTAATCTACACTGAATTTCCCTGCCTTGGTGGTTACATAATGCTATTTATGAAACTTTATGCCTGTATTTAATTTCCTCTGGTACTTGAAGTCCTTCTCTGAGACCTGCAAAAATGGCATCATATATTTCCCAGAGAAAGTTTTTGTTCAGCATAAATAAAACATTATGCAGCAGCTTCAATTTCCTGATAATTAAATGTTAAGCTTTCCTAAAATGCTGGATGCAGAGGAGCTGTAGGACCAAACCACTGTGCTCTTGAGGAGACTTCAGAGCCCAGTTTGTGCACTGAGTTCACTGAGTTGTGATGTTCACGTGTCTAAAAGCTGCACATAAGCAGAATGTTAGGAAGCTGGGCACTTAAAGGAAAAGTTAGGATGGAAGCCAATCAGATCAGTGGTAGTTCATATGGATGAAGAGGAACCGGGCAACCTAAGTATTAGAAACATTTTGGAGAAGAATTGAGCAGGTAGGGCTCAAAAGAGACAGGGACCAAAGACCGAGTCAACAAGTTGTTGAAAGGGTTTCCAATTTAACACAGAATTAAAAAACAAACAAAAGCAGTTTTTAAGAGTGTGATTTCTGTCTTTCCTCTGCTGCTGCTCTGCTGTAACTAAATAAGTTTTTAATCTCATCTTCTCAGTCACAGCTGTGGCCTTTTGACAGAAACAGTCTGTTCTCATGAAAATACCTGTGACTGGAATGAAGAGTCAGCCCAGTCCCAGCAGAAGCAAGGTAGAACTCCCAAAGGCTGTGAGAAAAGGCCCTACTTAATACATCTGCTAATTCTTTGCACTTTCTTTTGCTAATCAGAAAGAAGAAAATTGGAAAGAAGAAAAGTGATATCAGCCACATCTTTGGCTACTGTAAACACCAATTTACACCAGCTAAAATTCTGGCCCCATGATACCCCAAGGGAAAAGATATTTGCTTGCTGTTTGACTTGATACAAGTAGCAATTAAACCACGGCTGCTGAGATGAATTTTAGAGTTATGGGCCAAATTATTTGAGCAGAAACATTCTGAGTTATGCAAAATCCCTGTGCAGAGCTGAAAAGTTATCACTAACTGCTCATTAAAATAATCTTTTAATTTTAGTCATACTGTACCAACAATATAAATATTTCTCTTCTCATGAAGCATTTTTGCTTTCCTGTTAGATGGGCTGTCCAGGAAAGTAGTCACCTAAATAACACCAGCTCTGGTTCGGCCAAAGAGCACCATAAGTCATTCCTTAAGGAAAAAACATGCAGACCTGCAGATCAAGAAGCAGGCATGGTCACAACTAATAAACTCAGTATATTAATAATGAAATTTTACTCTTGTTGGCATTCAGAGTTGAGGTAACTGGCTCCAAATGTACTCAGTTCTTTACAAGCAGAGCATTTTTACAGTTAGACAAACTTAAGTAAGATACTAGTGCTTTTTTTTTTTTTTTTTTTTTTCCCCTCATAACTGTTCAGTGTTTTGTGCAGTAGCTGTGAAAACCTGCTGTGTGCCTGAGCCATCTGGATATGTGCTTCAAAACTATTATTTCAGAGAAACATTTATGCAGCTTTGATTTTTCCACACCTATCCAGAGCTTGTCCAAATGGACAACCTTTGTGCAAGGAAGGAGACTGGACTACCCATCAGAGAATCCTCATTTACTGGTAAATCCCACACAAGGTCCAGTGCAGCAACATCTCTTTGAAGGATAAAAGCATTTATCTTTCTTGGTACTCTGCCAACCAGATTAGGAATAAGTTACTTATTGACAGAGTCACTGAGCAGACTGGCTACTTGAAATGCTTTCCTATTCTTACTGGAAACTGCTTTATAATCTCAAACTACTTTCTACTTATGTGACAAAATAGGCTTTCATAATAATTAGTGCAGTAGAAATACTCTTATGCAATCATGCAGTGAAAAAGTATAAAGACCAGTAGTTTGAACTTGTCCTTAAGATTACTACATCTTTAAAGACTCAGAAATTTTATCTGATAAACCACATAATTCTGATAATTTTAATCTTAAGGAAAAAAAACATACAGGGCCACATCTTGACATTCATGGATGCCACAGCAGAATGTGGTTCATGGTTGCAGATTCAACAATATTGATGGTTACATTTTTTGTCCTTTCATCCCCACTGTGCTTGTTTATTCACAGTAACTGTGGACCAGCTGAGAGAAAAATGCAGCTGAAATACATGATGGAGGCAATATCCATTTTCTTAAATCCACCAGAAGAGTTATTCCTGAATGAACTCTCTGTAGCTCAAAGTCTTGCCTGGCACTCAAGATATGACACAAGTAATCAGAAAAGCAATTTTGTCCTGTGGATATGGTCATAAAGGGAAACACAGAGTATTCTGACTGAATATAAGGCAAGAAAAATTATTAGAACAATTGAGTACTGGATCATATGGCCCAGAGAGGCTGTGAAGTCTCTGTCCTTAGAGGCTGCTTTGTCTTGTTTAAACAAAACCCTGGGCAACCAGACCTGAAGTCAGTATTGATCACAGGGTAAGTAGGAGGCTGGACCTGAGACCTTATGTGGTTCCTTCCCTTCTCTAGTACTATCCAGTATGAACAATCTTTGCTGCTTATATTTGTGTTTAAAAATAGAGAAAATGGGTAACTCCTTCACTGAGAATTTAGAGTATCTTGATATAGTTCTTTGTATTTGTATTCAACAGTTTTGACATTTTACCTAGATGAAAGCAAGCATAGTGAGGATATCCTATCATGAACCCGTTTAAGGTTGTTTTGGGTTTTGGGTGGGGGTTTTTTGTCCCTTTAGGCTCTTGCCTTGAGGAAGGAAAAGGAATATCTGTTCTTCTGGCTCCCATTAAGGGTCTAAGTCTTTCCAGTCTTGAGGAGTGCTTCATAAACAAAGTCTAGGATCACTGGATCTTTCCATGAAAGTGAGTAATCAGGCTAAGATGGTTGCAAAGAAGGAGCACTGAGGCTCCTAGTAGTAATCAGTAGTAAGAAATCCTCCAGCAATGCATAGCCAGTTGCTTCAGAGATTTTACTTATAGATAACTTCAGAGATTTTACTTATAGATATTAAGGGAGTGGAGAATCTCCCTTATGAGGATAGGCTGCGGGAGCTGGGTCTCTTTAGCTTGGAGAAAAGGAGACTGAGGGGTGACCTCATCAATGTTTTCAAATATGTAAGGGGTGAGTGCCAGGGAGATGGAGTTAGGCTTTTCTCAGTGGTGACCAGCGATAGGACAAGGGATAATGGGTGTAAATTGAAGCATAGGAGGTTCAAGTTGAATATCAGAAAAAATTTCTTTACTGTGAGGGTGACAGAGCCCTGGAACAGGCTCCCCAGGGGGGTTGTGGAGTCTCCTTCACTGGAGACATTCAAAACCCGCCTGGACACGTTCCTGGGAGATGTACTCTAGGTGGCCCTGCTCTGGCAGGGGGGGTTGGACTAGATGATCTTTCGAGGTCCCTTCCAACCCCTAGGATTCTATGATTCTATGATTCTATGATAACGAGGGGCCTGAGGACATTCAGCCCTAGATTAATTTTTTGTCCTAAAAGCAGATTCCAGATTTCAGAAACACTCATACTCAGGAACTGACACCGCCCTCAGCAGTTAGCTGGGTAAGAAAATGGAATACAGACTGGTTGGCACCTGTATCTTACCCATTTTCTGAGTCTCCCAGAATCTTCTTGGTTACTCTAATGAAAATGAGTGGCAGCAAAGCTCCCTAAAATTTTCTCTATCCTGCCCTGTGACTTATGAGACAGTGATTGATTGTACACAGGGGCAGAAGGGCACTGCCCCATCCATCCCCTCCCCATCTCCTGCTACATGCCTGGCAGAGCTGCCCCAGACCATGGATCCATCTTCTGACTCTTTAAGCCCAGTGGAGTTTAAAGTGGTGGAGGCAGCTTGAACAATTTTCCACATTACCTTCAAATACTGTACACAGAAAACTCCAGAAATGTTTCCTGGGTTCTCAATTCTGAAAAAGGGGCTTGAAACAAAATTAAGTTTATGCCCATTGTGCCAAAACAGTTGCAATTTCCCATTTTGTCTGGGTTTATGCAGAGGATGTGGCTACTTTTTTGGCGTGGTTTAGGAAGATAGTGGGGTAATGCAAAAGAAACAAACGGTCTCTGGAGCTTTGGAGACTTTGCCTGAGTCCCCTCCATAAGCAACTCTGGAAAAACTCAGAACTCTTTTTAGTAAACTTTTCTGGGCTTCAGTGAGCGATCAATTAATGTCTCCTGGTTCTACCTCTGGTCAGGTGAATCGGATACAATCTGGTACAGAGTCAGTTTAAGCAGTTGTTTTGGGATGGCTCATTCTGTGTGTGCACAGTTGGTCTAGAGCCATCACAGTGCTGTTTCATTTTCCTCAACTACCAGGGAGAAGCCACTGTCAGTGTTCCCCAAATGACTATGTCTGGAGAGCCTGAATGAAGTTTCTCACATGTGAAACTGAGGCCAACATATGTCTTTCCCATAAGGAAGCTATCTGGTATGCATCATGAATGTCAGGTAGGTGCAAGCCTGATTGTTTATCAGGAGACAGGATCCAGACTGGAATTTCTGAAGTTTTCTCTCTTTGCTTCAAAGCTGGCAAAGACAAAACCTTAAAGGATGAAGAGAGAAATCACTAAGAATGTGCTGTGTGGACTTTGGAGAAGTGAGAGTAATTAAGTTCTCTAATCTCTCCCTGAAGCTGTTAGGAGCATGTGGCCAGATATGAAAAGTGTAATTCAAGAACAGGGTATATAAAGTAACTACATACAGAAATCCCAGGTTTAGCAAGTTTTCTTCTTCTAAAGTTCCTTATTTCTCAGCATGTGGAGCCAGCTACATACTTTCAAACCAGCAGCCTAGTGCTTTGTTTTGCTTTACATTGAAATCCCCAAAAAGGATTTTCTATCCCAGCTTTTGCCTTCAATGCCTGCCTGTAAAGCTCACAACTACAGTTGCCACTGCTGCAGTTCTGCTGCTGAGGCTAACCCTCCTTTCAACCTGCTGCATCTTTAAAGCACAAAGGCAATACGATCCTTCTTTTCTAATATGGTAAGCTATTAAATATGTCCTTGCTGTTGCTAGAAGGGGTTGAAACTGCTTTTTAAAGAGCTCTCAGATAAACTCAAGAGATGTCTGGAATGGTGCTGCTATAGTGATGCCATTTTCACTGCAGGGAAGTCTGCTTTGCAAGTGAAGCTCTGATCATGTTGGAGCTGAGCTTCTCCAAAGCTCCTTCTACCAACTTATTTCCCCCACAGCCCAGATGTGACCTGGGTGTTAAAAACTGAGGTCAAGGCAAGATCAGCTAGAGTAGCTGTTTTGCCCACTAATTTTATATATTTTCCACCATACCCTATAATACTCCGCTCCAAGTGAACGTTCCACCCATTGGGTTATCTTCCCCTCTCCAGTCTAGGATCTGACAGCACTGCTACCAAATTTCCAAGTCTCCCTGGCTTGGATGTACAGCCAATATTAATGGCTGAGATGAAAGCTGACAACAGGCTAGCACAGGAATATAAGACTTTTTTTGAAACTTGGATTAATTTCATTCATTGGAGTAGATATTAGGTTTTGGAAACTGGAAAAAAATATTTTAAAAGCCTAAGTCACTGGTAAAATTATATCAATTTCAAGATTCATGAACAGCTTGCAAGCTATGCAGATTCTGTTTGAACAGGGATGATCAGTAATGAGTTTTCACTAATTTTCAGTAAAACTGCAGGGTTTCAAAAGGCTGTAAATAATATTAATTGTAAATGCTTTATAGTAATGGCAGTGAACAAGTAATACATGTAGTGTTGAACAAAACTACATTTTTGGAAGGATCTGTCCAGCTATTTTTTTTCTTTTCTGGTAGCAAGAATTTATATAGCTGATGAAACAAAGCAGATATATACAAGGAAAATGAGGAAATACAATTTCACATCTTGTGTAACCCTGAGTTTGCTAATGCAAAGAAAGCCAAGAGATATTTTGGCAAAAGCCTGTGTATTTGTGTAGCTTTCAGAAAGAAGGTTTACATCAAATTCTCAAGGACTTTTTGCTTAGCAGTTGATAATGGTTGCATTTATGGCTATTACTGTCAAGAAAGCTGCTTTCAAAGCAAAATCATTTGAACACAGAGAAAGAGCTGAACTGAATCCAGAAGAAGGAAAAAGCTGTTTTCATCAACAAGGTCCAGCCAGTGTCTGTGCTGGTAGGCTGACATCTGACAGGAGAGGAAGTCTGCATGGACCTAATAGAGACAAATGAATGGTGATTGTAGATTTATTTGTCTCAGGTGCTTCCAAAAGGAAAAGCTTCACATCATTTGCCACACATTGTACATGTCAGAGCTATTAGGAACCCCCAGCTGTATTTATTCAGGGAGGGCTGAATATCTTCTGCTGCTGCTGGATCTCTGCCATTACACTCAGCCTGTCTTCTCTCACCTCCTCCCCAGGAAACCTATAAATGCCCTCAGCTTGCTTTTTCTTTTCCTCTTTATAGTGCTCTTTGCTGAGGGCTAAACAACCCTGTTAAGTATTTGACAGAAGTACAACTAGGAGAAAACATCCACTATATGTCCAAAAGCAATAAAAGGACACATGCAGGGAGATGAGAAAGCGGGGACATTTAAAGCATGAGGCCACCTCCAGACTCAGATTACTGCTCGATTCAGACCTTTGACACTCTGCACTGGGCTTCTCCAACACCCTGACCACCTGCAGGATGAGCAGAGGGAACAGCTCAGTGGGTTTTTGTTGTGTTCTGGAGGCAGAGCTCCTTCCTGAAGGGATCCTGATGGCAGGACTCATCCTCCATAGGGTGCATCCAGTCCTGCCAGGTGCCTGGCCCAGGCTTCTGTCTCCCATCCCTCTGCCTGAAGCCCCCAGACATAAATATCACTGCTGCTTCTGGAAGTGCATAGACCTCTCTAATAAAAAAACCCCTTGAGTGATCCACTGTGATCAGAAAACAGCAATCTGAAAGAGAAAACCAGCAAAAGCAAAGCCCCAATGTCAGGTTTTTCACTGCATGAGAAGCAGGGAACAAGTGAAGTCAAAAGCCATCTGAAGTACTTTAAGTACTTTGGGGTGGCTTAAGCAATCTTCCTGGAAAAAAAAAAAAAAAAAAAAAAAAGAAAGAAAGAAACATAAACTTCCATTTACATGATCTTTTTGGGTGTCTTCTTGTTTTGTAGAAATGTTCATGTTGTTAAGAAAAGATGCAAGCACCTCTGGAAAAGTCTCTTTTTCTCCAAACTTAATTTATTTGCTGTTTCATAAAACAGCCTGACACCTAAACCACAGTCTTATCAGAATGACAATTTATGACTTTTCCAGATAAATTTTTATTTCCTCATATGAACTCCACCTAAATCTTGGTGTTACAAGATTAAGGCATTTCTTCAGTAAGAAACTACCTGCCTGCCTTCAGGTTATATTATCTGTTGACCCTGTTGCCAAGATTCAAGCTGAGTAACACCTCTGTAGAAGCAGTAATTATAGTTTCTAGAGTGTTTGTTACAGCTGTGTCCAAGTCTTAACAGTTCAGTCATAAACCTCAGCCACAATATACTCTTTATTTGCAAAGAAAAATCCCTTGTCCTGAACAGCTTTTCTCTTGACACATTGGAAACAATTGCTGTTGACTTGCATTGATAGTGTGGAATAAAGGCTGACCTGATTGTTCAGTGTGGAAAGCCAAAATTTCATTTCCTATGTTCATTTTCATCAGGCTTTTTAATTTTCCTTCCTATGAGCCAAATAACAATCAGCAGCTCACTGACATTTTACAGTCCCCTGCTTTCATTCTACCTCCAGTGTTAGATGGCTCTGCAGGCTGTGATTTTAGCAAATTGTCACCTTAAAGCAAACAAATCTGTAAACTGAAAGAATATGTAAGACTCAGAGGAAAAAAGTTTCTTTGGAAAAAAAAAAGCAGTAGATTGAAATTATTCTGTGTGACACTGAACCAGCAAAAAATAAATGTCATGCATGAAAAACAAGCCACAGAAAGATAAAAAAACATCTTACCATGTGGCTGACAACAATATATATCACCCTTAAGCAGTGATAATTCAGATGGAGACAGCAGCCTGTATGAGTCAGGAAAGTTTTTACTGAATACGTCTAAAATAGGAAAGAAACAAATAAATAAAAATAACGGGGAACGTGAGAGATGAAGAAAATTATCTGGTTGAATAAAAATTCTGAGGATGTTTAAGCCAGTTATAAATCTTTCGATTTAGTTCAGCTTCACAGTTAAGTCACCACTCTTCGCAGGACCAGGGTAGAAGAAATTAAGACATTCTGAAAAGCTGGGAGAGAAAATCAATCAACAAATGTAACCAATCTGAAGGAAAGTCCAGAAACCCAATTCTAAACTGGCAACTAGACATGAAAATTATTGTAAGTTAGCAGATAACCAGAAATCATCAAGATTATAGAAATGCTATTACTCAACAGATCTGCAAACAAGATCCTTCATCCTTGCACCAGAAGAGTTGGACAAAAAATATCATTTAATTATAATCCTAAAATGGCAAAACCACTGGAACTGAAAAATGTTTCTGGTTTACACACTTCAAGAATAAGAATAGATTAATTTGAACAAATTCACTTTTAGGTCTTGCACAATATTTGCACAAACTCTGGACCAGAGTGCATATAAAACCTCACTGCTCTGCCTTGCTCCTAACCCTAGACAAAAGTCCTAGGAGAAAAATAGTGCCGTGACTTTTGTGAATCCAATCCATTTGGATCTCTAGGCAGTTTCAGGCCAAGAAATAACTTTTTAAGATGAATTACCAAGTTTGTTCTCAGTCAGATGGACAATCTCACTCCTGAGGTTCATGACTTCGTTCATACTGTATAAACTCACAGTTAACAGAGCACAGTTAAAAGCATTTGTTTAAAGTGCCCACTCAGACAATAGACCTTGATGCACTTGCACAATCAAACTCTGCCTTTCCCACCAGGAAATCCGGGGGACCCTGGTGAGAAATGGCAACCTCAGCTCAGTGAATAAATTTCCGATTTAAAACGTGCCAGCATTCTCCCTGCTAATGCCCTCAGCAAAGCCTGATCTGCTTTTTTTTTGTCCCTAGAGGTCACTGCAAAGCAGAATTCAAGTGCAGTTGTGCTAAGGCAGTGTGGGGAGACTGCAGTGTCCTTGGCTCTGTCTTCATCCCTCTTCTTTCATTTAACTGCTTTCTCTCCTGATATTGTGCTCCTAATTCTCACAAATAGTTTTTATTCTATGCAGTGGGACTCTCTTTTATACTGTGCTTATCACAAGCAGCATCAATTTTAAAAGTACATTTATGTCCCCTCCATGTCTACATGAGACATATTCTGTTCAGAAGAGGTTAAGTTTTGTCCCCTGGGTGAACTGCTCAAGTCAGCACCACTGAGAAGCCTGAGGTCACAGCATAGGAGTAGAAAATTTTGTTTAGGTCTGTTAGGAAGTTATTAAGTAATTTTAATTCATTTTAAGCTATTTGCATGAATAAAACCATCTGCAGGAGAATCATACTCACAAGCCATATCAGCAGAGAAATGTTTTCAGGTCCACACTTTCAACAAGTTCTTGTTGGATGACAGTTCTAACAGCTCTTGAGAGCCTAATAAATCTAACCATTTAGCTGCAAACCTTCTGGATTCTTTCCAGATTAGTGCCAGTTTAAGACATGATAGTGAAACTGCCTGTAAGACAAGCTCTTTGAAGACATCAGCTTTTTTTTTTTTTTTTTTTTGGCCTGCAGTCTGTGCCGTCTGGTTCTTATGAACACAAGGCGGAGACACCACATCCCATCTTTGACATGAGCTGTCCACAGAGAAGCTAAACCAAAGGATTGCAGAATGCAATTAAAAGACAAGAAATTCTGACAGAGTTTGAGAAGAAACCAAATTCTCAGTAAAATGCCTAATTAATTTATGTTTAAAATATTTACTTCAATAGTTACTCAACGAAACCCATTTTCTAATGCTGCTTTCTTCAAGAAAGGAAGTGTCTGCCCCTGTATTGATGGAAGATCTTTACCTATGTCCACCTATGACACCAACCAACCAAAGCCAGTTGCTGCAATTATACATGTTCCAGAGAGACTATAGACAGAACTTAATCAAATAGGGTGGCTTGTTACTGTAAAATTTGAGACCACCCAGCCATGAGAGGTTATATCGACATTGTGTTTGACCAAAGGAAGGCGTTTGCTTCTTCTGTTCACAGGACTGGATGCTGCTGGCACATGGAAGCTTTAATGGGGAGAAAAAAAAAAACAAAAAACCACAGCAAAAACCAACCAACCAAGAAACCCATAAAACAAAACCAACAAACAAGAAACCAAACAAAACCTCCCAACCAAACAAAAAAAATAACCAACAGAAGAAAGGAAAAAAATGACAGTTGCTGCAAAATAAAGAATTAAGCATCAGGTCCAGGAGACTTTTGTGGCACCAGAAGCCAGAATACAAGCAGGAGAAAGGAAGAAAACCATTAAATGCTTTTGGTATGCAATAGCAGCCAGAACTGGAAAAGTCAGAGGAAAGGGAGCACCAGCAGCACTCATTAAACATCACCATGATTATTCACAAGTAATGAGTGAGAAATTAGTCAGATGTACTTTTTCCTCCTCTGTTTATTTTTTTTCTTTTTTAGTTGTAGTTTATTCAATCAGGGCACATCTTTGCACTCCCACTTATCTCTTGCCTACCCTACTACATGCACTCCTAGTGGAAAAGGTGAGTTTATTTTCTAGTTAGAAACATAGATATGAAAATACCAAGGAGAACTTTTGAAAATTTACTCACTGTGAGTCTGCTCTCCATGAATGGGGCCAAATGTCTGTGTTGTTACAGTTTTTAGTTACCAAATAATGAATGTAACTTCCAGATAGTTTGTTCCACTGTGGTGTGGTTCAGGAACAGACAATTATTACCACACTGAAATAATCCAGTAAGACAAGGCTAGTGGTTAAAATCTCTCTCAGAGACATAATTTTTTGTTGTAAAAGACTCCTCCTCTGACCTTCAGCAAGAAACTTCTAATTTCTTTTTTCCCATTTTAAAGAGAATACAATAACACTTCCCTAGATAAGAGGGGTGCTGTAAGTATCTAGACATTAAATATTTGAGCTACATTTTAAGTACATTCAAGTGAATACCTTCTACTTTATATTCCCATCACTAGAAAATGCTGTAAATTATAAAGTTATAAATTCCCTCTGCAGAGAAAATCACACTGTTTTCTGTCATTTATGTTTTCTGGTCCTCTAATATTGTTTCTTTTTTTCCTAACAGACTACACTGAAAAAAATATATTTGACTGCAAGACTTTTCCACAGTTTGAAACCACATGAAAGGATAAAATAGAACAATTTTCTAAAAATGCCAGAAGAATTTTTCATTTTCATTTTCCAAAAAAAAAAAGAACACAATAAATATTATCTCTTTCTGTATAAAAATTCTTCTGTAGCTTCATTGAAAACTACTATTTTCTTTCAAGGGAACAGAAGAAAAGTAAACAAACCATTACAAGTTTTCATATAAGTACAAAGTAGGATGTGTTTCAGCACATTCAGTCAACTTTCAAATTAAATTATTTTTCCCATAAATTAGTTGATGAAAGGTATTTTAAAAATTTAAGGGATAATACAGAGAAAAAGAAACCTCCAACTCAAACCATTCTACAATGAGTCTATGAATAAGCCAGTGGAGGTTATGGAAAGACTGATTAGGTCCATACATGCCTCTTTGAAGGCCATTTTGCCCAGGATGGAAAAGAGGCTGTCTAATTAATTTTTCACCTCTCTCATCTTCCTTGTTGTGCTTTTTAATGCCATACCCACTTTCCTTACCAACTGAGGAACCCAGCCTACAACGTGCTGCACCATTGGTGGTGCTCTCCACTTCAAGAAGGTTCCTGGCCACATCGCGGGTACCCCAGAACATTCTCAGTGGTTTAGCATTTTTATACATGATTCTATAATGCTATACATAATTCTAAAATTCTATACATTTCTATACATTCTCTAAGGAACTGCTCCCTACCCCTTGCTTTCTATCTCTTCACAGGAAACAAAAACTTGTGATCTGTCCTGACAATGACTCCTAAACCAGTGAGGTCAACAGAGACAAAACCAGTCTGCCTGAAACAAAACCCCACTTCACTGGCATTCAAAACCAGCTCAGGTATGATGTGTTTAGTTAAGATGTTTCTTTACTAACATGAACAAAATGTAAGATCAGTGAGATGCCATGCATGTAGTTTTAACAGTCAAAAATGAGCACACTGGAGGCAGGAGGAGCATTTCCCCAGAAAGCACTTATTCATTATTTTTAAGTGAGCAGTCTGGAAGACTAAATTCCTGCACTTATGTGTTATGACAGTTCCATGACCTCCTTGCTCTTTTAAACAATTTATGCTAAAATCCATGATACCTCTGCACTGGAATAGGTATAATAAATCTTCCTGACAATGATGTCTCACATATTTACCTCCTGTAGAAGAAAAAAATGGAATACGTTTATTTAAATTTCTTCAAGCTTTTAGTTTCGATCACATTGTTCTCAGAAAAGGAAGAGACAGTGTCAAATGGCCTCATGGAGAGATTCTGCTATAATTGGGTACTTTCGCACCAGTTGTTCCATTCCAGTTGAGAATACTTTCTAAAAGAAAATTGCCTGGAAAATTGCATTTATTTTTAAATTTTGCTTAACAGAGCAAATGTTGTAGAAGATGGGGTTTTTTTCAGAGCAAAAAGGAGTATTTTAGAAAAAGCGAATTAAGTATCAGAACAAAAATATTTTGCTCTCAGTGCTTTCTTGTGTGGAAACCAGACAGGATTTCCTGAGCTGTGAAATCCCTATAGAAACTATTAAATGGCCTGGAAATTGTAGTTTCATTGATTCAGTGTCTTTTCATGAAAGAAACAGAGGTTTGTGCCTAAAATCTGGATCTGAGCATACATAGTATAAAGGAAGACTGCAAACTGAAGTTGGGGTATTTGCTTATGGGGTTTGTTCATTATAAATTACTTAGAATTTCCTAATTATCTGTTAAAATGCACCAAAGGCTTTTGTCCCATGAAGCAGGTGAGATGTGCAAGCAGGTCTGTCCTGCTTGTGAGCAAAGCATCCTCATGGGAGAAAATCACTCCTGATGTGGTGAGAAACTGTTTATTTGTGGCTTTGATTTCACCACAGCCTGATCCCAGGTGAAACCAAATGGGAAGGCACTGACATGAAATAATTCACTTTCTAAGTCTTCGTTTGGCCATCATTGCATGGGATAAAAACTTAAGGATTTGTCCTAAGCAGTGTTGAGCTATAACTCTCTGAGCTGAAATATAACATGACTGTAGAAAAGTAGGGCTCTTAGTGTCCTGTGTGAGGCAGAATGCATTAATTCTAAGAACAAGAAAAGTTCAGTATAAGCATATAAACATAAAAAAACATATAAAGTTTTATAGCTCCTTGGACTACTATGAAAACAGACTAAAATAAGTTCAAAACATTCTTAAGGTTTTATACAAAATAATATTTGACTAATTATTAAGTATATAATTGATTAATTATTAATTATATTATTTTAATATATAATTATATTTTTCTATAAAATAACGTACTTATTTTCTTCAGTTCTAACTCAGTAAGAATGTCTCAATAGATGAAAACTAAAAACAGGTTAATGAAAAAAGTCAGAAACAAGAAATTCTAGATACAATATAGATACAAATATCTATTTATTATTGCCAGAAATAATTTTCTTGCTTTGATTGATTGGGGTTTTTTCCTTAATCACAATTAGGGTATAGAATATGTTAGATTTAAATTAGAATATATTAACTTGAAACATACATCAGTTACCTTGTTAGAGTATAAGACTGTTAGCCAGTTATTCAGATTGATGATTTTGTTGCAGTACCTACTGCAGGAAGAACAGACAGAAGGAAAATAAGAAACAATTCTAAGGGGAAAGCACCTCTCCTAAACAACACAGGAGAAAATACAGAAATAATTTAAATTGTCCCATAATTTGGAATTGATATTTTCTTGTAGTGTTAAGAAAAAATGTGAAGTAGTGTAAAATTTATTTTAATTTCTAAAATTCCCTTTGAGAATGTAATTTTTATAAAACATGCACTCAAGGTCTTAATCCACAAAAGGATTCAGACAGTTATATATCACCACGAGCCTCCTATGACTGACAACCCTGAGATAAATGTTTTTTGAAAGTGGACTTTCTTGAACCAATTTTTTTCCAGTGTCCCTCAGAATTATTTCATGTTTCTATTTCTTATCCAGTTGATACAAAAGAGCAATAAACTAAAAATAAGAATTTCACAACCAGCATTTAATATTATACTCTGCATCCATCTCAGCTTCATTTCTACTTGAGACAAAAAAAATGGAAGAGAAGC
This sequence comes from Phaethornis superciliosus, assembly GCA_023637945.1. NCBI lineage: Eukaryota > Metazoa > Chordata > Aves > Apodiformes > Trochilidae > Phaethornis > Phaethornis superciliosus. The sequence continues at coordinate 12,185,895 of JAJQWJ010000016.1, read as the reverse complement.
TGGAAGACAAAAATATCTGTAAGCCTCATTTTATACACAAGATTTGGAATTTTGCACTCAAGTTGCTGTCCTACGACTCTACGACACTTCAGGTTCAATCCAGAAATCTTTGGGGGAGTTAAAGGGTCATGCAGAGTTTCTTTGCATGAGTCAGTTAAGTTGCTTACTTAATTTTTATCTATCCAGGAGTCAATACCACCTCAGAAGACTGAAGACTCAGAAATTGGCACTAAAGAACAAAACAAGAAAGATCTTTTTTTTTGTACTCCACAACTTATACCCAGACCAAATGTTACCCTGAAGGTTGTTAGTGTTGCATGGGGTGTAAATAAGATCAGCTGAACACAAGGTATCCTTCTGTTGTCCTTCAGTAGAAAGCAGATTTGTACAGCTTGAAAGTTCACTGAGTCATAATTTGAGCAAAATTGAAAAGTCAGTCTCTTGGAAGTGAACTTGGCCAGTATTCAAAAAGCATGTACTTAGATTTAGCAGCACACACCAGTCTGTCTGGGTCTGGGGAGGTAACAGCTTGCCTCAGAACTGGAGAATCTGAGAAAAACTACTACTTCAAGAAGAGTAAAAGAAAGAAACTCCCAGTACTTGATCAAATTAACAGAGACCCTGTCCCCAACCCTACTACTCTCAATTTGAAAGTTGTGCATCAGCAGTCAGTCAAATGCTGTCTGAAATCAGAAAATCCTCATCCGCCTTTATTTTTTATTTTTTTTTAGTAAAGAATATAGCCAAAACCCCATGATATTCCCGTGCATGTTTGCAAATTGTCTAAATTAACAGTGATGTTGATGAGTGAGAAGTTGTGGACTGTGGTTTTATGGTTTTATTTTGTGCCTTTCTCACAAAATTCTATTTTCTGTAGTCAAGGGAAGGCACAGACATCTGACTCTATGGATGTCTGTGATCCCTGCAGTATGAAAGCAGCAATGATATCCTGGAAGAGCACAGACACATTGAGCCAGCACACACAGCTGAATTTAACATCACACATTTAAAGGGCAAATATTTTTCCCCATGTAGAGATAGTCTTATTTACATTAAAATTAAAGACTCTCAAAATACATCCTCTCCTTTCCACGTTCCTCATGGTTGAGCTCATACAAAACACAGGGTATGTGAAAGATCAGGATAGATGAGGTTTGAATTCACCTCAGCTTTCATAGCTGGAAAGCAGCAAATGGAAACCAAACTAAGGCAAAGGGTCAGCTATGAAGATGCTAAAAGTGTTTGGTATGATTTCATTAAGATATTGCCCACCTGGGAAATCCTGTGATATCAAACATTACTGGATTCCTCATGCTTACAGTTTAGGCCTTTCAATTTTCATATCTAAACATTTTAAAATCAGCAATTTGCTTTCCAGATCATCTCATCTAAATTTTCAAAGCACACTCAGATACACACAAAGATAGGGTAGAATAAGCAGTGCCTAACCCCTGGGAAGACAACACTTCAACTCCTCTTCAAGCTGTTGATTCAAGATGGGTCCATCTCATATTTTCATTAAAAATAAAGCTTCTGCAGACTCTAGCATGTTTGTGATAGCTTTTCATGATGGAAGATGGTCAGACAACTGGTGGCTAGAGGTCAGAGACCTCAACACAGCCTTCACATCACTTCTAAGTATTAATCTGCATATGTAATGAAGAGGATTTTACAGCCTAGCCAAATATGTGATGAATAAGCTGAGTGCAGTGCTAACGTGTGACCTGGTTTGGGGTTTTTTAACCTCCTTTGTGAAAGGCCAAAGCAGATATTGCTGCTTGTAAAACACTACAGAAAACCTCCGTTGTAGGAGCAAGGTGCTTTTTGGCTAGTCATATTACTCAGGTCACCAGAGTATGTCATGTTTTCAAAGTACAGTCTTCAAGGTATGTATTGGAAAATCTAGCATCTTGGGAAATGCTAGAAAATACAAATTTCACTCTTTCACTCTGACTCAGTGTATAACACCTGAGAATCTGTGTGCTTTTATCTTTTTGCAGTTTTACCTTATCTGGGTTTTACTTTTTTCTTTTCCTTCAGATAGTAAAGACAACAATTCCTGGTCCAGGGACATATCTACCTAAGATACAGAAAAGGGAAAGATGGCAGACATTTCCTAGTGTGTGACTTCCTGATATTCTCACTGAATCATTCCCACTGGCATTTGATATATTTCTGATAAGACATACTTTGAGTAATGAAGAAAAATCCTAGACAGCACAGGCTGTTGAGGAACATTAATTTCATATATTATTCCAGCAGGGAGAGCCGACTTTGTGAGAAGGAACCCACAAGATCTGCAGTACTGGCTGCAAGTGGACTAGGACCATCTTCCTCAGGCTTCTTTAATAATTATACATACACCAACCTTCAGCAGCTTGCTTTATAGGAGACAATCTCAGGTAAGTCCTAGCAGACAGCTTGAGGATAAAAATGCCTCTGTTTTTTAAAGCTGAAAAAAGCTTGGATGGGTAGACATAGCCTTAGTTTTAATTATTTTATGTTCTTCTGACATGAATTTTTGAGTTTATGTTATATATATATTATATTTCTCTTACTAATGCAGCTTTCTTTTTCAATTATTTATAGGACTGTACTTTCAGTGTGCTCCAATGAATATTTGTGGCAGTGAGTTCCCACAGTTAATCACATGTTGTGCAACAAGCATTTATTTTTATGTTTCCATTTTAAATTCAGTTGATGTTTAATTCCATTGACTGTCCTGTGACTCTCTGGACATTCTTATGTTAGTGCTTTTTGTAAAAATATACAGTTCAATTTTTTTATAATTCCTTCTTCTAAATAAATTTGTTCTATCCTCTCCTTCTAACTACTTCGAAGCCCAGACAAAGATAAGAAGACAGATGGCCTGCAATGAAATGACAGGGAACAGACCTCTGTCAGAAAAGCCAGATTTCTCTGGAAATAGCTTCTTGGGGGAGGAGGAAATTAAAATGGCTGTGCTGAGCTACCTTCTTCCTTTGTTTCATAAAATGTAGAGTAAAATCAACAAGTACAATTGCAAGTAATTTTCTAGTAGAAACCATTACAGAATTGAATTTCCACTCCAAGCTAACTGACTTGACTTATTTTCTGAAAATAAAAGGGCATCTCTATCCATGATTAAAACTCACTAGGAGTTGACTCTTCATTCCACATTTTCCCTCTCTGTCCTATGGAGAATATAATGTTGCACTGGAAGGACTACCTCCAGGAAAGGCTCATTGTAGGTTTGGAACCTTCAAGTGAGAGTGTGTGCAGTAAAGCTACTTAATGCTACCTTGCTATATAAGCAAAATATAGAGCCTTGTGAATCTGTAAATTCATTAACAAAGTGCTGCAAAAGCATGAATGAAATGTGCAACTGAACACGATGTAACTGACAAGAATATTCACCTAACCCTTTAGTTTTATTGGTCAGTAAACTGGTAATTACACTGACACACTACCAGAGCAATGGATCTTTGCTTTTCTTGACTTTAATAGTAATATACCCCACAGCACAAATTTTGCTCTTCATTGTCAGAGCTTGGACTGATTTTCTGCAAAGTAACATTCCTGGAAGTTCATTGCAACTGGATTTTGAAGGCAGTTATAAAGCTTTGGTCAATTCCAATAAATGCAATAGCAGATACAGAAGACCAGGACCGTGTTCATTTCCACAGCAGTGGCAATCAGAACAGGAATTTGAGTTCCCAACATGAACTTTTTCAATTTATTAACTGCTGGAGTTGCTGGAGATTTTATTTCTTATTTCATAGAAGCTGGAAGACAGAAGCTGTCATATGAACTAATCTGTAGTTGCTGCTGTAACCAGACTAGTGATGGAATCTCACATATTATCAGAGTTGATCTGAGAGCTCTGGGATTTCCTCTGGGCATGAAAAAACTTTACAATTTGCAAGAATGGTTTGACTAATTTTTCCAAGGCAGTCACAACTATGTCTCCACCTTTACAAATAATTTTGATTTTCAATTTCATCATGTCATAACTTGAGGAAAAGGGAAACTTGAGAGGGAAGAGGTAGAGTGAAAGGTAGAGTAACCTAAACTGTGTGGAAATAAATTCTATTTAGCTTGAGAATCATCTTGAAGGTTGTTACTTACTAACATATTAATTAGTTACTGTAGCAACAGTTGCTGAATATGTCTGGTTAGGTCAGCCTGCCACCATAGTTAAATCACTGTTAGCCTTTTCCATCTGATTACTATTATTATTACAATCACTAATTCTAAAACTTCTATTTTTAAAAATAAGACCCCACAAATCTGTAGCAAACCAACTGAAGCATCACTTCAAAGAATATGTATCTGTTTGAAGAATTTTATGTACTTCCTAACATCAACCCTAATATCTTACAAGTAATATATATAAAATCCACACCAGGTGGGGGATGGAGGGAGAGGTGCCAGGCTACCAACAGTCACCAACCAGCAGCTGTGCTGGTGATACAAATATTGCTCACACTGGGGCAGGAGAAAGATACAACTGGGTCCAGTTTTCTTCCTCTGGAGATGCCAGCAGCATGTGACATATCTCTCCCACTCTTAGTTTTGTTAATTATTGTATCCCTTTTCTGACCAATAGTGAAACAGAGCAACTAAAGTTATCAAGCAGAATGTCATATAAGTTGTGTATCACTAAGTTCTGTGAAATGCAGGTTGATTAATTTCCTACCCATGTTGGCTCATTCTTAAGATGTTTATCTTGTGACTCCTCCCCCCCCCCTTGAACAGAGAAAGGTCCTTGTCACATGTGCAGCTAAACCTTACAGTTTTACTCTTTCCTAAACTGTTAAGACCTCCAGATTTACCTGTTACAATTGCAGTGGCAAAGGAAAGATATCAGACAGTGGTTGGGAGCCAATGAAAAGCTGTGGCTTGACAGGGGACTTAGTGATGGATATTGTTTCCAGCTTTCACTGCAGTTTGGTTTCATCTCACTGAATCAGGCAACAACCTCAGCATTGAAGAGAGGCCCACGGAAATCTAACTCTAAAGGGAAAGGCTCATCATAATACATAACATGTAATTATAGCACTCCAAAAGAAAGCAGATTTATGTGTTTGAGTGAGATCCATAAATTTCACCTTATAGCTCTCCACCCACACTCTGCTACCGAATAACAATGATGCTGCACTGCAATTGCTCCAGGTAATGTTCTAAAATGCAGTTTGTTAACATAAATTCATCCGTTAGCATTATTTTTCTGTGTATTAATATATTTGTGGGTTTTCCTTAATACGAAATTAACCATATTCATGCTCTGTACTCAGGCTTTCTATACAGGATCTTACCAAGTGTTAAATAATAGCAAAAAATGGGACAAAAAGGTCCATTTTAAGCACTTTTTGTCTTTTGTGCTGAGATAAGTCAGTATTAGTTCTCATAAACCCAGGATTATTTTAAATAAGGAAATCTAAAACATCTCTCTAGTTAGTATAAACTCAATTCTTAACTGATTTTTCAAAGTATATAATACCTTTTCTTTTCAACAATTAAAGAATCAAAAGTTAAAATTTGGTCAGTTCCAATCTTGACTGTTAAAGTTGAGCCAACATTAACTGGCACTGATTAACTTCTGAGCAAAATATTGATATTAGAGAGCAACTTTTTAAATTCTTATTTTATAGTTTGTATATTCATTTCCCATAGTATATTCATTATTCATTACACCCTAGTGCTCCAGGCATACAAATGTCTATTAAACTGAATATTTAACTTCTATGTTCCTCTTGCTTTTTTGCAAATTTTGGGTTTCTTATTAATACCACACAAAATAAAAATTAATATAAATGAAACAAAGTAATTAGTTTAAACTTAGTTTAAAGTTTCTGCACATCATGTTTGCTTATTATAAAATAGAAGGTGTTGAAGACTATGCATCCTATATGCATAAAATGAATTATATTAAAAAAGATGCCTGAATAATATACATGCTGAAATAAATGCAAAACTCTTCTCATTTATTTTGAAAATTTCTGTCAGGAACATGTACTCCCTGGGATTTCTCTGATTTTATATATTTGACCCTCAGATCAGGAGGATGACCCTCAGGATGATAACTTCTAACTTGGTGGTTCCACAATAGTTCATCCATCTTTTTAATTGTACAGCTTTAGGAAATTAATAGACCCAGTGCACGAGCAATATGTTACCTAGAAATTCAGCAGAAGAAATCTTGCTTTGATTGCAAGGCAGGAAGCTTTTCTAGTTGATACAGCAATTCTTAGCAGTTGCATAGCAATAACCATCTGCAGACCATCAGAGAGATTAGCAACTCATCTCTATCTCTTTTCTCAATCCAAGGCTCTTCATGATCCATTGCTTCATGTAGAAGCTTCCTCAGCTTTCACAACCCAAGACACCTGGTTCCCAGGCCTTAGGGCATCACAGTCAGTGCTGCTCCATCAGCAGCAGGAGGTGATGCTGGAGTGAAACTGGGAGTGCCAGCACATCCCTCCTCAATTCTGCACTACTCTGATACAAGACCTCACACTGGGCTGCCACATCCCCCAGTACAGACAGTGTTGCCTGCCCGACTACCCCAAATTTTAGGAATGTGAATATTTTTTACTTTTTCTGCATATGTTATATATAAACACACCACACATGAAATAAAAACCAGTTTACCTGGGTGCCTGTGCTGTCATAATTCATAAATTGAATAATATTAGTGTCAGGATTGCTTTTTGTGAGCATCCATACATGTAACAAGCTCACTAGAAATGACAAGAAGGGATAGGATCAACCAATAAAAGGACCTGAATAAGATTATTTTTGTTGTATTGACCCAGTGAATTGGATTGAGTGACAAAGCTTCCAGAGCATCTCCACAGAGAGAATGTAATCCCAGCCTGCTCCCATCATCCCTTCCATCTCATGCTTTAAACTCTAACATTTTAATTCTCTATTAAATATATTACTGGCTGCTTTTTTGCTGTTTTTTTCTTTTTGTTTTTCTTCTTTGTGTGTGTGTGTGTGTGCATTTGCACATTGTTAATTGAAGAGCAGACAATGCATGGAAATAATCAGTTACTTGGTTCTGACTGTAAATTATCTATTTGGCACTGTAATAAACATAACAGCTGTTTTTGGTCTCAGGCCACAGCTTTCCTCACTTGGTTGCTACTACTAGGGTAATTGACCCAGCTTGCAAAGATATTTGCATTATATGAGTCTTTCCATTAACACTCTGAGATTAAATGTCATAAAATTACATGTGTTTTTCAATAACACTTGAAAATGTATTACCTGGATTATAGTAATGGCTTTAATGGTGCAGCTGTAAACACGATGCATTGTTCTGAAGAGAGTCTGGAATTTTCAATTAATCTTAAAAATTTCCATGTGGTTTAAAGTTAGTGTTATGATGGTAGTAGCAAGATTCAGCAAGGAATTTCACCCAAAATCATTTTAACTTCTACATCTAGTGCCAGAAAATTACCACAGTATGTATAGTTACCTAGATCAAGATGAACCATAGTGCAGATATATACATACATTTAAATGCACACTCATAACAGATTTCAGTTTCTAAACTGCTGCTCTTCAACTGAGTTACTTTGTATCCTGTTAAGAAAAGGGATAGAAGAGATGAAACTCTATCATATCTCCAGAATACTTTTAGAAAATACCTTTGCAACTGAAAAATTGCTGGTGTATGCTAAATGAAGTGTGGGCTTTTCAAAGAGAAAATTGACTTAGAGCTGTTGGAGAAAGGAAACTTAGGAGAAAGGAAAAAAAACCTCGATGAAAATATGTTTACTGTATTACCCAGGGTTTTTTTTTCACTCATATTTTCATGTGTTTTCATGAGAATCGAGTGAACCATAAGGAATAATGGTGGACACAGGGTTAAATCAGGAGCCCACCCAGCCCAGAACTCAGAGCCTCAGGGAAAAACATGAAAGACTGAGAATCTCTACTAGACAATATTCCTTGCAGTACTTTGGTATTCAATCAGGTTGTTTTTCTTGCTTCCTGCTTTCCTGAGTGTTCTGAATACCATATGCAACAGAAATCATAGTGCCCACCAAGAACTGAAGGACCTGGAGCTCTCAAGAATGGACTCAGAGGCTGTTTGAACCTGCTCCCCTGTGCAGTGCCCTCTGAACCATCTCAGCTGCTCCCTGCCTGACCATCACTCTCCAGCTCTTTTCCAGCTGTTCTGCCATTTTTTGTTGTTTAACTTCAGATACAAGAACAGTTACTGTAGAAAAAGGAAAGAGTAGGAAAATCACAAATACTATTATGAAACAGTAATTATGTTAAGAGCAATCCAAACTTTCAGCATCATCAATCACAAGCCCTGATCAAACTTTTGCTGGGGTATGACTGATTCGGAGCCCAGAAAACAATAATTTTCATCAGCTGGATTATTTGATAGGAGACATTAGGTAGGGAAGGAGATGTATTTGGTTACAGCCTTACAACCATGAAGTAATGTCAAGTAATGTAACATTTTTTAAATTGTTGTTCCACATATTGCTTCCAGATATTGAAAATTGCTGTTTTGCTCCTGGAAAATAACCCAAGTTGGAAGACATCCCTATTACTACCTTTTCTCTACCTTCATTTTAAGAATAGATTTAAGGATTTAGATCAAATACAATGGAAAAAAAATCCTTGTGTGCTTACCAAAAGATACCCAGGTAGAAACAGTGTTTATATGCACCTGGAGTAATAAAGTGTTTTATCCTGGTCTTCAAGCTAATGAAGACTCTTTGAAGATCCTTGAGTGCTGCTCTGCTGATATTCCCAAAAGAGGCATTGCATTTGGTCATTTTTAGTGGTCTGAATTACACAATTCAAATTACCTCTTTCTCTGTCATACATATCCTTGAATTCTTCTCTCTGTAATCAGTGATTATAATTTGGTTCCATATTAGTGAATGGGAAAAAAAAATAAAATACAAGGACTGAAACAGGACAGAATGCTGGCCCAGAAAGCTACAAATCTATAAAAAGTAACAGCATTCAACAGCTGTCCAGATTTAATTTCAGGGTAAACAGTAGAACCTCTTGTTCTGTCTAGCACTGATTTAATACTTGAAGGGCTAATTTAAATCATTCAATTTGTAGAACTTTTAGGTCCATCATCTGTTGCCACAGCTCAGTCAATAATATGGCCCAGCTCACACAAGAAATTGATCTGTAGGCCACTCTTTACAAGACAGATTAATTTTTGTCAATTTTGATTGATTAGCTGCTGTCCACTACATACTAATTTTGGACCATTTCAAGCTCATAAGGCTTTATATTGAGATTTATTGATTTTCACAAAGTAGTAAAGTGACAAATGGGTATTCAGCCTAGAGCAGACAACTTCAGCATTCCACAGTATTTCATATTACAAAATCTATATGCCCAGAAAATAATCAGCATCACAATTAAATAATAAACATATGAATCTGGAATATCAACCAGCACCTGGACACATGAAGTATGTCAACCAGAGGAAAACCATGCAGCTCACTCTCTGTTGGAATTTGCAAAATTATTTTTAACTCAAGGAACTTGAACTGAAGCCTATGTCTTTCTGCAGATTATAGTGTCAGGATTTATTTTCAATGTGCTAAGACTTGATACGGTCCCCACAAAAATGACCTTGAAAGATCTGTCTCTATATATAGTTCTCACAAGTATGACTGATTCATGCAGGTCTCTACAACATGTTGCTTCAATTTTATCTTGTTGCCATAGTGTATGTTTTTTGAGCTACTACTTTAAGCCCACTCTGAATTCCATCAAATGTCTTCAAAGGAGATGATAAATGGCCAAGGGGCAAAGTACTTCAGGGCCAGGTCTGTTCTGAGCTACACATTGTAAATGACCAGTAACTCTTCTGATTTCATTGCAATTACTGTGATTTCTACAGCAGCATAATTATCTGGCTCTTCACTTTCCTATTCCATCAGAGATACACATACACATTTTGTATTAAGAGATTTTGTCATGCTGAAAAATAAGTCTTGCACACAGCTTCCTGCTGGTTGGAATTAATTTGAAATGGAATTTATTAATTTGCATATCAATGGACAATATCTTTTCTAATTCGACCATACTCTCAACTCCAACTAAAATGTTAATCAATGTTACTGCTCTCAAATTACCAGCATTTTGCAGTTACAAACAAGAAGGGAAAAGATGCAGCATTAATAAAAAATAGCAGCAGATTTAATTTTCAGACTGGTGTTTGTATCCTTTTAGGACAACAGTACTATACTGGCTGAGTGCCCCAAGAATATATGCACTTTTTAATTTTATTAATTATTACATTGCCTTTGTGTCTTCTGAAATTAGGATAGTTACTCAAACAAAGGCTACACAACCAAGTATTAACAGGACTCCTTGGTCTCCCCCAGGACATGGAGCTAGAATTTCTTAAAGCCTGCAAAACGGAATGTTTCTCAACTTCTTCCAATAACCCCTCCCCCCACCTCTGAAGAAATATACAAAAAAAATCTATCACTTGTCTGGTGCAGCATCAGCATCATGGCACTCATTTGTAAGCAAGTAAAAATAAATTTTCCATTCTAGCTTATCAGATTTATTTTTACCCATCTTGTTTATTTGCTGGTTGCATGCATAGGAATGTGTGTATATACTTGTAGTTGCACACTTGCAAATATTTGAAAGGCTGTTTTTTCATGTCTTACAGAAATACAGCCACAGCCAAAAATGGTTGTCTTGGGTATTTGGTGCAGAGTAGGAAGAGGTTTTGCTGGAATAATAATGGATTTATCCAGGTCTTTCTCGCTCTTTTCCAGAATCTTACACCCTTTAGTTGGGAGAAGAAAGAGATAGTTAGACCATAGTTAGGCCATAGTTAGACCCCTTATGACTCCCATCTAATTTATCTAGGATCTAAGGTAATGAGAACAGTAAGACCCATACAGTCAAAGGACAGAAAACAGAGTGGTATTTAACCTATACATTTCTAACAGGTAATCTGCTTCTCATCAGGATGCTTGTCAAGTTCTTCAGAGAGACTGACAGATACATAACAAGCCTGATGCATTAGCCTGGCTCAAGTTCCCATTTTAAGAGCCTTCATCCTAGACCATAAAAAGTTCCAAGATAGTGAAGACTTCTTAAATTGCATATGTATGCTTTTAGATCAAGTTTACAGAATATATTAAAATTAATTTAGCATATAGACTCTAGTTGCGCATCAGGGCATGTAGAGTGGAGCAAAGGCAATATTGTGGTTCCCACCACAGGGCCCAGGGAAAGCTATGCTGTCCTGGCTTTGGCTCCTCCAATCCTGTGAACAATCCCTACTTTTAAAGGAGGATATTTAATTATAGCTAGATATTTTAAGCTTAGGAGAGAGGAAGAGGGGAGAAACATACAATTATAAAGATAAAACAATGCCCTTTTATGTTTTCTTTTATATGGGAATTCTACTGCCTCGCTTTTACTTACTCTAATTGACAGTTGTATTTAAACAAACCAGCAAAAAACAATCTGTATGCACTACCAAACACTGAGAAAACAGAACAAAATGTTGACTAATAGACCATCTCAAACTACTCTCACTGATAGGGTGAGAGCCCTAGGCTCAGAGATAACTGAGTTTTGCATTTATTCATACACTGTTTTGCCACTGAGACTCATAGAAGTTGAAGTACTATTACTGGTCTATGCCATTAATTTCTTGGAGATCAATGGGTGGAAAGCAGAAACGTAATTAAATGAGGGTCCAGCATTGTGGGGTTTTTTTGTTCCCCACATCAGTATGATTTAGCATTAGGTAAGCAGATAGAATTATTCACTCTAAATCTCTAGTTAGACAGTAAATCAACAGCTGCAAGCCGTATGATAAAACCATGTCCCCCATCACAAGCAATATCCTTGAGACAGATTAATATTTCTGGTTGGAGTTCTGCTGTGCACAGCCCGATCCTCAACAGGTTGGGTTTCCTTCAGACAACCTACTTAGAGGAGGAACTACCAGCAGCATCCTGGGAGACCCTCCAGGCTTGCTGATGCCATGGGAAATAATGTGTTGAAACTGAGCTTGACGGAAACAAAAACACTAAATCATTTGTGGTGTTCTATGGGTGAGGTGCTGGTGACCACAGATGTGGGATGTGTGGGATGGGAAGAGCAAAACAAACACTCCCCTTGGAAAGATCTCTCAGGGTCAAAGTGAAGGAGAGCACATGAGTGTGTTGCTCCACTGCATCAGTGCCAAAATATCTGTCCTGCACATGGGCATTTGCAGAAACACCTCCTGTGAGGATGGAGATTTCCTTTTAGTTGGACTCAAGTTCAGATTCAACATTCTAATTTCAAAATCTGTTAAACTGCTGTTAATGGAAATGTTTGTGCTACAGTATGGCCAACAAGTGAAAACTACATAGAAAAGCTGACTACTGCTTGCTTCCTTCCTTCTTTCTCTCTCTCTTCCTTTCTCTCTTTCTCTCTCTCTCTTTATCTCTCTTTTTTTCTCTCTTTCTTTCTCTTCCTCTCTCTCTTTCTCTCTATCTCTCTTTTTTTCTCCCTCTTTCTTTCTCTCCCTCTTTCTTTTTCTCTCCCTTTCTCTCTCTCTCTCTTTCTCTTTTTCTTTCTCTCTTTCTCTCTCTTTCTTTTTCTCTCCTTTTCTCTCTTTCTCTCTCTCTTTCACTCTTCCTCTCTTTCTCTTCCTTTCTCTCTCTCTTTCCTTCTCTCTCTCTCTCTTTCTCTCTTTCTTTCTCTCTCTCTCTCTCTTTCTCTCCTTTCTCTCTTCCTTTCCCCTCTATGAAATTGCTGCAAGTAATTGGTGGCATGAAATCTTCCTTAATAATTTCAATTGTCCTTCACAACAGAAGGTACTCTTGGACTCTATAAAACTGTGGATTTGGATACTACACAATGAATAGCATGACCTGAAGTTAGAAAAAGTCTGAAATGTCTTTCTTGGGCACAGAGCTGTAGCACTGGGGAGTTATAGGCTGTGAATGTAACAGAGATTATTTCATAAGCACCATTATATAACTGCTATTGCAGAGTCATAAAACTGCATATTAAAAATTTATCAGGGTGGCTTTATACTAATTTCCTTTTGCCTTTCATATGAATGCATCAGAAGCAGATACAGTAAACAAAGGGGACTATTTATCACCTACATCCCTTTAACAAGATCTGGATTTCATTATTTTCTAATAAAATTACAATATAAATGTGATTAAGTCCTGAAATATAAAATTATGGAAACAGCAGAAATTTGAAGCTATGGCATTAGTAAGTGATACTTGCACAGTGCTGGACAAGATAAGATGAGGAAGTCTCAGAACTGAATCCTGCATTTTATTCAGAATCTCCGCTAGTCACATTTTCAGCACCTGCATGGCTATGCCTGTACATTTGAGAGATTTTGCTAGCCAGTCCACAGATATCTCTCATACTGAGAGTGAAAATGGGCATCTTTTCATACTTACAGCATAGTGAGGAACTGAAAAAAAAGTTGTAGGTCAGGCTTTATGCTGGTAGGGTGTTATGAGGCTAACATCCAAAGTTGTACTGAATATAAACTACAATTAGGGAAACAGAAAAACTAAGATACACTGTCATTTTGTATTAAAAATACCTTCACTAATGCAATTTTCAAAGACAACTACAGCACTGAGTTGGTGGTTAAATTTTGAAGACACAATGTTAAATACAGTAATATAAGAGTTACTTTTTTTGAAATTAAGAGAATCCCTGTATTTTAATGGTTTCTAGACTAGAAGAAGAATACAGTACAACTAATCATAGTGTAATATCACTTCATCTCTAAAAAGGAGATGCAGTAGAGACTAAATACATTTGGTCATGCTGGGGATATATCACAAAAACATACACTGGGAAATTTTTTGACATTCAGGTAATGAACGTTTCATGTCCACATGTGATCATGTGGAGTTTTTCTGGTCATGGTATTTGAAATATATAGCTTACAGGGTTATAACAGGCCTCTATATGTAAAGGGTTAAATTCCTGGGTGTCTTTAGTTCTCCCAGTAACAGCTGGTCTATCTCCACACTAAAAGCTCTTTCATCTGGTCCACATTTAGAAGCTCACAAACAGATGTCAGCCTCTGACTTAATTATCTAGACTCCCTCTGTATCAGAAAGAAGAAACTGCCATTCCTAAAGGGCAATTCACTCTGCATTTTAGACTTCTACTTTAGGAGGCAACAAACCATCCCATAAAGGTGCTGCTTTGCCAATTATAGATAACCCAGACAAATTGCTCAGAGGTGATGGATGAGAGATACCTCAAGTCAGAGGAGCTGAATCTCACCACAAACCTCTATGTTCAACATCTCTCTAGAACAGGAGGCTCATGACTAATTCTTAAGGAAAGTAGGCCAACACATAGTGTTTATGTACAGATATTATTCTCCCAGAGAGAGCAGTAAGCAGGCCAAAGATCAGCTATGTGCATTACATATTTTGCTGTACCATGCTATTCCTATCTAACATTTCACAAAACTTCTTTCAAGATCTTCTGGGACTAAAGTCTTTATTTCAGGCTGAAAAAGCTGTTCTATGAAGACAGGAGGCACCTGTGATTCTGAGCAAATATATGCTCTGGCTCAGAGGCAGAGAGCAGAATTTGGGGATGCTGAAAGGCAGCACATCATTGCCTCCTGAATCTGGCAGGTTTTACTCATGAAGGAAGCAAAAAGAAATGCTGAGAGCCTGCTGGTTTTGACAGGCAGGGGTTCACAGGTGCAGTAGAGATGCCTCTTGGGTTCAGCTGATAGGAGGTGACAGTGAAGTGCAGCCTAATGAGGACAAAGGCTTCCTTTGGGAAGAGCCTTCTGAGAGAGCTTTCATCAACCCCAAACATGGATGTTCTCTATCCCATCTGTAGTCTATTATTTCAGTCCCACTACTTATTATTCTATATTTCTTTCCAAAAATAACTACAAAAGTGTCAGAAGTGAAGCCAAAGGTCCATCTGAGCATGGCTAACATTTACTTGTTCACAAAGTTTTCAAAAACATGCACATGACCAGAAGGGCTCTGACAGCAGAACTTGAGCATATGGAAAAGAAAATCCATTTCTCCAAACTAAAAACAAATGAGATGTTCCACTGCTTAATTTCTGAATCTTCTGTTTTCATTCTGTAAACCCATATCTTAACTGCAGCATAACAGTGACAGACAAACCAGGCTGGAGAAAAAGGAGATCCCACATCTCAGCCTCAACTTTGCCTCACAGAGTTTCAGAAAGCTGTCATTAGCCAATGCTCTTGCGTGTAAATACAGGATATAGGCAGCACTAAACTGAATCTGAAGGATCACTTTACAGTTTCCTGTACTGTGAGGAGAGAGCTCACACACTGCTCTGGAAAGTGCTAATATAATAATGGATATTACCTTGGATTCTCCCCAGTAATAATTTGCTTTGTGAACACAGCTGAAGATGGGATTTTCATAAAACCCACCTGAAGTACATGGGATGTACAGTACAGCCCTCTGGTACAGACTTCATCTTTGCAACACACTCTTCCAGCAGAAAAAAAAAAAAAAAAGTTATATTGTAAGGCAATAGAAAATACTGAATCTGTTGGTTTTGAGAAAATCCCTATGGAAAAGACACATTTTACATTTATTGCAGTACTGAGCTGAACCACCCACTAACTTATGACAGATGACAGAAGAGAAAAGCCATGATTCTAACTAATGTTTTTGTGCTGACCATGATCTCCACAAAACAGAGGTAGCACATCCATGGGGAGGGGTGAGGCTTTCCTCTGCAAGTACACAGCAATTGGTTTTCCCTCCAGAGGCTGGAACAAGTCATGCTCCAAAGAACTCTGCAAATGTGGAGCTAAACACCAAAAGTAAGAGGGCAGGATATTCCACGTTGTTATACAAAGGACATGTTCTATTAACATTTTATTTCACTTCATTGCTTGGAAGATTAAAATAAAGTTTTTCTGATAGGAAATTTCTGAGTGGTGTTATTTTCACCTAAGGAAGTCTGGAGCAGCATATGTTTGCGTATTTTGACAACGTAATTATGCTCATGTTTAAAAGTAATCATTAATGATGCTTTTGACTGTTTAAATATTATGCTAAATGCAGAAAAAAATTATTGTAGATTATTTCAATTTTTAAAAGAGAAATCAAGAAAAGGACAGTATCTTGAAGTAGTTCTGGAAATAATTTTGGCAATACATATAAAAAATTGCTTCCTTAATTAACAGAGATTGACTTCATCAGCTTTAAAGTAGGGTGCTTCTGTCATATACATACACAACTAATTCCAACATAAAAATAATTGAGCATTTCTCTGCAGATTAATGAAGATTAATATATACTTTCTGTATAAACATTTGAAGAACCTGAATAATAGCAGGCCATATTTTGCTTTTATCCAAAGCATCATTTGCAAATCCTCAAAATCACTCAGAATGGGAGGGGGAAATTCTTTCACTGTCTGTAATGGTGGATGAAAAGTGTATGGACACCAGGGAAAAGGAAATAGTTCTAATATGAACTAAGGCATACAAGGGCAAAGGCAGGGGAGAGCAGGAGGCTGTTTGTTGAACATTTATTAGAAGACAGCATCTATAAACAAGTTATGTCTACTAATAATTAAAAACACAGAAATTGCAAAGTTGGAAATAGTGAGAAAAAAGCCTTCAGGATTCAGATACAGTTAATCTCACCTTTGGAAAAAAAAAAATCAGCTGTCACTTTTTTGCCAATGTTATTTTCTGAAGTGTAGCACATGGCATTGTTTGCAGTGAATCCAGGCTCCTCAAATCCATAAAAGGCCTTTTTCCCAGAACTCAAAAAAGGTATTTCAAAGAGAGATGACACTACCCAGAGGAAAATATATTCTTTAAAGCAAAAGTGGTTCAAATAACAGAAGTGAAATCCCTCTGCCCAGCAGTGCCACTGTTACAGAAACACTACATAATGTTCATAGAATCATAGAATTAGCCGGGTTGGAAGGGACCTCAGAGATCATCAAGTCCAACCCTTGACCCACCGCTGTGGTTGCTAGACCATGGCACTGAGTGCCACATCCAGTCTCTTTTTAAATGTCTCCAGGGACGGAGAATCCACCACCCACTGGGCAGCCCATTCCAATGTCTGATCACCCTCTCCGTAAAGAAATTCTTTCTAATATCTAACCTAAATCTCCCCTGACACAACTTAAGACTGTGTCCTCTTGTTTTGTTGAAAGTCATCTGGGAAAAGAGCCCAACCCCCCCCTGGCTCCAGCCTCCTTTCAGGGAGTTGTAGAGAGCGATGAGGTCTCCCCTGAGCCTCCTCTTCTCCAGGCTGAACACCCCCAGCTCCCTCAGCCTCTCCTCACAGGACTTGTGCTGGATCCCTTCCCCAGCCTGGTTGCCCTCCTTTGGACCTGCTCCAGGACCTCAATCTCCTTCCTGAACTGAGGGGCCCAGAACTGGACACAGGACTCGAGCTGTGGCCTCACCAGGGCTGAGTACAGGGGCAGAATCCCTTCCCTGGACCTGCTGGCCACGCTGTTCCTGATCCAGGCCAGGATGCCATTGGCCTTCTTGGCCACCTGGGCACACTGCTGGCTCCTGTTCAGCTTCCTGTCAATCCAGACTCCCAGGTCCCTCTCTGCCTGGCTGCTCTCAGCCACTCTGTGCCCAGCCTGGAGCTCCCCATGGGGTTGTTGTGGTCAAAGTGCAGGACCCGGCACTTGGCCGTGTTGAACCTCATCCCATTGGAATCACCCCAGTTGGATGGAAAGAAACTCTGGATGTCCCTGGTCTAAACCTCATCCCCCTCAAAGCAGGACCACAGGACCAGCCTTATTAGATTTGGCTTCAAGGCCAGAACATCTCTCTCAGGGCCATACCTGTTTCAGGTGTGACTGTCACAAAAGATGGAGGTTCTCCTTCCTCTCTGGGCAAACAGTTCTAGTTTAAATGTTAACTATGTGCAGCTGTATTTATGTGAATATCTCAGTAAAAAAAGTGAAGATACAATGCTTGTAGAAGAGCAGAGCAGGACTGTAGTTACAAGCTGTGAAAAGCTCAGGTGCTGGGATGTCCTGTCAGACCTCTGTAGGAAGATGAATTGTCATCTGTGGCTTACCTTGGTGATGAAAGTCTGTAGCTTTATTCAGTCTTTTCAGTCTTTTGCCTTTTCCAAGTGTGTTGCATGTTCCAGATACAGAACAACAGACATCTATCAGATGAACAGACTTAGCATTTAATGAGAGGTTTGGTGGGCAGCAACCTTATTTTTAATAATAATGCAAGATTAATTTGTAAATTACTAAAATCACTTCTTTGCATATAAATAATTTCATATTATTTGGTCTCCTCAGTCCTAGAAGGTTAGTATTAAACAAAGGGAGAGCTCTCTGTAGTATCTCTAAAATGTTAGGTGCTTCAGTTGAAGGTACCACAGACTGGTGATTTTTTGGTCCTCTGTGCTGAAAACCAGCAAGGTTAATGCAAAGAGCAAATGGGAAGATCAGAAGAGCAAGTAAAGAAATAGTTACAATGACTGTCCAGCTCATTTCAACTCAAGTTACATTTTTTACTACCTTAGACAGTAGGGAAGTGCAATAAATGGTGTGTAAATTAAGTACACTTACAGTGGAAAATTAATTACAAGAATCAGACTGAAATGGGGCTACAGGTATGTGGATGCTCATCTTACTGAAACAGTGGAGAAAAAAGCACTGGGATCATCCATGGATCCCATTAGATTTAATTAAATTAAGACTGTGAACAAATACACAAGAAAGAATGCAGAATTTTGGCTCCTGTCCCTGTTGTTTTCCTGGGGGGTTTCCTCTAAGGCAATATTTGTGTAATTCTTCTGTTGACTGAACTTTTTCAAAGTCAAGTTTTCTGGTGATCCTACATCCTAATATTTACTGCTAAAGAAAGAACAAGCTCATGTGCAACTGAGAAAAAATCTAAAGCTGCAAGCATTTATTTTGTGGTTGACTTTAGAGGATAACAGGAAATGGATAACCTTGAGACAGGAGGTGGGACAAGGAAAGAGGGTGACATTTTTTTTCTGCTTTAGAATGAAACACAATTTACAGTGACTCCTTCCAGTGTCAATTACCTTTTAGTAGATCCCAAGGGTTACCTCTCACTGCCTGTGACACACCTCCAGTGGTGATTTTGTTAATATGTAAAAACTCCTTTGGGTACATAGTGCCTCAGAAATTTTAAAAATAGGAAACACTATTCAGACCATACATTCAGGCTTCAGCTCAGACAAGTTCATTGCATTTCATCCAGTAATTTTACTGAAGAGAGCTGAGCAGCTGAATTTAAAACCATAGACAGATACCAAATTATAATTAATAGCCTTTTAAGAGGAAAAAACTATCGAATCTCTCAGAAGCAGTTTCAGGGTCTCACTGCTATCACTGATAACATTATTTGCATTTCTTTGCTTCTTGATCCTTTATTACACAATTGAGGAGAGGAAAAACAACATCTCATGTGAGCCAAAGGTTACACAAGTTGTTTTGGAATCACCACGAAGTTATATCACAACTCTCTGTCATGCTTGTAGAGAGTGAATCATGGACTGTAAGCCTTCAGCTAGTTTTTACTTTCAAGATAATATTCTCTAATGGAGCAATCCAAGAAGAATGCTTAGTTACTTTTTTTAAATAATAATGCAAATTGATAAAACTCTATTACTATATAGAAAGGTGCAAGAAATCTTAAAATGGACTATTATTTTCTTCCCAAGACATCATTCTACGATTCTGTGATAATTTATACTATGAAGCATGAGAATTAATTCCTCTTTCAGACTTGTATAAATGTATTTTACCATGATGATATCATCATTATTCATATCAAATATAATAATAAGTCAAAACTTTGGATGTTGTATCTGACAGTGCTAAAATTCTGAGACAGCTGAATGGGCTGTGGGGAATAAAATGACCCATCAGCTCCAAACCTTTTCCATTAGATAACCAGAATAATATGTGCACAATATGCTTGCTTTGTCAAAAATTATGACATGATAATCTTGTTTTTAATTCTGCACTGGCCTAGAGCTGAGCACACAAGAAAGAATGATATGAACAACTCTTGATGTTTCCTCTCATGTATCTAATTCAGTGATGCCACTAGGGGTAATGAAGATACAAACATCAGCAGACATCCTGAAATTCCCAGAATGCATTTGTTTGCTGGATAGTAGTTTATTTTTTATTTACTAGCTTGTAAAAAAATAGCAGAACTCACAAACAGGTTGCCTTTATTAAGATTCAGTGAGTTTCAGATTAAATAAAGAAGAGTTAGCATTTTCTGGTTTTTTAGATTTATCCTGAAAACAACTTTTGAAGAAGCAGCTTATGCAGCCCTGCATGTAAGATATGCCAGAAATGTGCTTGGTATCTCTACCCTTCAGCAATGAGATAAACCCATTTCTCTTATCCTGTACCTGGCACATTTTTTTGTGTGATACCCTACAAAAAATAGCACAGACAGCACAGTGACCCAAAAAGAGCGCCTCAGCCGTGAGGAGGTGGAGCTTCTCTTTGAAATATACAGTTATTATGAGCTGATAGAGGTTTCCATGACTACTGTTACCCTTAGTATCTTTAAACATCAATAAGAACCATAATAAATATTTCATAATGCTTAACTTACAAAGGACTTCTCATGGAAAGAGAGGTATCTTTTGGGTATCTTCAAAATTCTGTACACAGGTCAAGGTACAACCAGAGTAACTTGATAGGATCTGTGTAATTTAGTTTGTGCTCACACAGCAACATTTTTGCCCTCAAAATGTGTGTTCTTTCTCTCTTATTGATTGTTTTAGGGCAGCAATCTGGAACATTCTCAGAGTCATTCTTTGCCAGGAAGCACAGGTCTTTAGTAAAAGTTTATTTATTCTGCCACTTTCAATCTGCTTCTGTAGATCATGTTCCTTTGTTCATTCAATGAGACTTTGAGCAGCCTGGTCTGGCAGGAGATGTTCCTGCCCATGCAGGGGTTTGGAACTTTGCGATATTTGAGGTCCCTTTCCATGATTCCATGATTTTATGAATCTGTGATTGTGTCCTTATATGAAAATCACTTGTTTGTATTTAGTGACCATGAAGCAATGAAAGTAGGGCAGAGCAGACCCTGGCAATCCTGCTGAGCCAAGCAGCATGTTCAAAGGGTGTTTTGGTCAATATTGTCATATATGGGTGGAAAAACAAAATGGATTTAATCAAGTATCTGAATACAGAGTATTTCTGACAGATCAGACATCTGGGCTAAGATGAGGCTTATATTTCACATGACATACTTACTCTTGTCTAGAGTCTGCACTAAACTTAATAGAAACAGATTTGTTTCTGAATAGAAACAGGATGGAGTCAGAGATTTCTGAAAACAGAAGGTGCAGGAATCCATCCTGCTGCCCCTTCACACTGCCAGTGGATGTGTGGCCCCATTAAGGGGCATGAGATCTTCTGTGCCAGGGCTGACATTAGGGAATTGCACTCTGAAATGTTGAGAAATATGGTTAAATGTGTACTGGAGGTCACTGCTTTCCTTAGGGGTGGAAATTCATTGCAGTGCTTCAAGCACAGAACTGGGAAAATGTATTTATAATCACCCTTGTAAACAGCCAGTGAATAACAGAGTCCATACCTGCACACAGAGATACATTTAGTGCAAGCAGTTCCTAACTATCAAATTACATTCCATATGCCTGACTCTCTCTGACATTTAGCTTCACAGTAAAAACTGATTCATGGATATAGATATAGGCACAGTACTTTTTTTTCCTGTTGCTAATTTGAAGTACACTTGTACAGCATTTTGCTTGCTGTAAATGCCACCAAATACTTTACTGTAGACTGCCGTCTGCAAGTTTTATGTATTTCTGAGACTTGAAGAAGGGGCATTCAACAAAGAAGTGTTAGGGCTTCATAAAAATAAAATTGATTTTAACAGGGGAAAACCCCTTCCTCATTACCAGCACAGAACTGAACTCCAATTATTCAAAAGCCTTTATGAAGAAAAGGCCAGATGCTTCTTATGAGCAGCACTCAAGTATTTTCTGTTCATAAGTATTTATGATTTTTGACAGATTTGGTGGAAAATAGTAGTTGTCAACTGCTTGCATGACTGCGATGCTTCCTGTTTTATATTGTTCAGTCACTCAAGTTTAAATAGAGTACTGTTTCATAAATCACTGCCTTATGCTTGGAGCATGTTGGTAAAGCTTAGAAGAACACCATGTGCTCGGTAGTCAACTTTCTATAGAGATACAAGACTTACTAAGGAAGTGTTGAAACAAACTGATTAAGAAGCAAAAAGTAGTGTTTGGTGCTGCATGTTCACAAGTTGTCAGGGAGCTACTGTTTTCACACGGAAAGGGCTTACCCAAGACATGGGGCAGCATATGGTCCCAGCTGTCCTGCAGTACACAGTCCCTCAAGTTTCTGGTCTTACTTTTCCAGCACAGATTTGTCTGAAAACATCAGAGAGAGAGAGAAAAAAAATACATGATCCAGAAACTTTAACCCTCTTTTTTACCTTAGCATTTAATTGCAAATGACAGTGTTCACCCATCAGTATTTAGGCACTAGGCAACATGCTGAGATTGGGCCACAGTATGATGGAAGTAGAGCAAAACTGTTAAAATTATAGGAAACTATTTTAAAAATACGTTATTAATGCTTTAAATTTAAATACCAAATACAATGGAATTAGATTCAATAAAGCACTCACTAACATAAAAAATTAGGAATTAGAGAAGCTGTTACTTTAACATGAAATCCAGAAAAGTCTAGCAGTGGTGTTATTTCACTTTTATATATATTCCTCATCTTTTTAAATATAGTGGGTTTGTACCAGTGCAGCCAGTTTTCAGGCTGTAAGCATTTTTCAGTGAAACTTTATTAAAAACTCAATAGCTGAGATGTCTAGTGACACTACTTTTAATGGAAAAAAAAGAAGTTTCCAGCCTTACATCTTTACTTGGAAAAATAAGACTATGAATTTGGACAAATTGTTAACTTTATGGAAACGTTAATATGTTGCAGCAGTATTTTTAACCTCAATAATTCTTGTTAACTGTACAAGTGCATACCTGTAGCTAATGCTCAATCAGCCCTAGCATATAAAATTCTCAGGGTGTCCAACTTTATGAAGTCGTTACACTTGGATTGATTTTCTTTCCTGCAAATTTTCCACCAAAATAATTTTGAGGACGGTGCATTTTTTAATAGACTATGTCACTTTTGCCAGTTATTTCTCACTCAGTAAAATAAAATAACAACTAACCAGAACTGGGGAATCTTTACACTGAAGGTTTGGTGACTTTGATAAGCTGCTGACCCTGATAACCAAACTGATGTCTTTCTGAAGCAACAAAGATCTTTTTCATGCCCAAGTCTCCAACTCCCATAGTACCGCCAGGTCCAGAGAGAAAGGTGCTACTTCCAGCAGGTTTCTTGCTACTCATTAAGCAGCAAATATTGAAAATGGGAGGAGTAGGTTTTCTGACATTATTTGTGACAAATGCACACTGCTTTTTGACAAAATGTGTTGATGGTTGGGAAGTGGTTACAAACTACATTTTCCTGACTGTATAATTTAGGGTTAAAGGTTTCTTCTTTCTAGTTACATCCAAAATTGTGCATATTTACATGCTACAAAAAATTTTTACAGACAATATTAAATTAATTGTTTATCCATGATCCAATACTAGCAATGATAACTAGATAATTATAGAACTACAGAAATTTTAATAGCTGTATTTCCTGGTAAACTTCTGATATGTTGGATGACTGTTGTATGGCCCATATCTAACATTTCCTCAGTATGAAATTGTTTACATACTCTAATCTCCTGGAAAATGGGCATTTTCTCTTGCATTTCTGGAGTATTTTTTTTCTCATGATAGAATGCAGAAGAAAGATGGAAGATCTTCCATCATTTTTTATGTATGTCCTGCCTAAAATTCACATAATATTAAACTTGATATATGCCAGGTCTTTCTCAAGTGCCTTAAAGTTCTCTTTGCTCTTCTTTGTCTTGAATCTGCAGTCATAACGTTTTGATAGATTTCTGTTCCTGCTTCCAGGCAGGGACAGTAACAGATTTTTTTTTCTCCATAATTTCTTTTATGAGAGAAAAGCCAGTACCTTAGAAGCATAGACAAGAAAACACTGTAAGGGAAGGGAAAAAAATGATCTGCATTTTCAAAAAAACCCCCACTTGTGGATAATTATTGTATCTGTACACAACAAACTCACACAAACCTTGCCATAAATTGGAGGAGTCAACATGAAATTCTGTGGTGGCTTTAGAAGGGTCTGGTGATTGATGGCACACACTGTTCTTTGCAGTATTTTGAGGCCAAAGGGACATTCAAAGGGTCTATCCAAGTACTCCATGGGTCATGTTCATGCCCTCTTGGGCCTCTGCCTCTACCACATGCTGGCAACCTGCAGCTTGTGCTCAGCCCCTGCCTACACCCAGTTAGCTAATGCTGGGGACTGGGCTGTATCCCAGCTTGGCAGCAGGCTATCACTTAGAAAGCTAATTTTGCAGCTGTCTTGTCTCCTTATCCCAGCTCTTCTCTGTTTTGGCCCCATAATATTTAAAAGGCAACTAAAAATAACAGAGTTGGGCTCTGGATGTTACTGACACAACCGGTTCTCAGCTCCCTGGGATTACTGATGTATGTGTCTGCCCTGCCTCTGGTGCTAAATCCAGTTATTTTCTTGCAAGTTGCCTTGTACCTCCTTCAGGCCCTAGTTGTGTAATTGTACAAGACAGCCAGCAGCAGTTGAAAAGAAAGTTTCTAGGCTACGTGTTTGTGGCAAAAGGTTTGAAAACACAAGGAGCCTTGTACCCTAAGGCTCCAAAAAAGGCAAAGCAAAAAAGATCCTAACTTGTTTTCGTTTTTTTTCTTCACGTCTTAAAGTTAATTTCATGAATTTTCTAGGCTTTGACCTCACTTTTCAGCACATGGCTCTGGTATTGCTAATGTAAATACGCAGTAATTAGCACAAAGTGTCCTTTTATTTTGGGATCCAGTAAGTCACTTAGTTATGAGAAGTATTTTCCAATGTGAAAGAGTCTTTGTGTATTATAGCATTAGATGCTGTAACAGTGTTGTAGGCTCCCAAATAACAAGATCAGACATATATATTTTCAGTTCAAGGCTCTATATCTTAATAATAATGAAGTCAAGCCAGATATTGATTCAAGACTCATTGTGGCTAGGTGATTTTTCAAATTCCAAGCAACTAGTCTCAAGCACTGATTCATTGCTGTTTTCATATTTTGTTTATTATGTCGCATTAATAAGGAGAGAAATTTCAATTCACATACCCATGTAATTGTAATTCTAAGATGTGAACTGCTTTTTATTGTAGACTGAGCCAAAATAATTAAACTGATTCCATTTAGGCTGGTACTTTCAAGCTGAAAAAACGGTGAATTTCTACTTTATGTCCCCTGCATGGTAGGATGAATACTTCTGCAGTTATATAGCAAAACACATATAACAGCTTTTTTAACCATTCTCTCCTCTTCTGCCTTAAAGCCTTAGAGAGTAATCTCTCAATTTACACTCCATATTATCTGACATCTACCAGCTTTATGATTTCTGGAATTATCCTGAAAAATGTATAATAATTTACATCCTATTTTGGGTGCTGGCTTTTGGGGCTGGATATACCCTGCAGGTTGTGATGGGGTGACTCCCAGTCCAGTGCTTGGTCCCTGAGTGTGGCTCTTTGGTGGGACTGCTCCCAAGGCAAACACTATAGGTTGCACGTGGCTTGCTTCAGCCACACTGAGAGGTCACTTTGATTTCAGTTTAAATATGTTGCCTCTGTGCCACTGAGAATGCCAGTACAGACGATGCCATTGCAATAGAATCCACAATTATGGTCCTTGCAGGATGCAGGAACACACAGAAGTAAGTTTATTTTAGCATGCTGAAGTCAGATATGAGCAGTGTGCCAAGAGGAATATCTTTTATTTTACCATTACAAGCAACTTATGGAAGCTGTTATGAGAACTTAAGGAAAAAAGTTATTATTATTTATGGTATGAACAGTAGGGCTTCAGATCTTGACCTTTATTGCTGGCAAATTTTTGCCTGTCTCCTTAGAATTTATAGAAAGGAAAATGTGCACCCATCTAAGTGTACTAAAGCACACTACTTACTATCCTCTACTTCTAAATGAAATTATTACTCTGCCAGTGATCCAAAAGAAAATGTGGCCCTCTGTAGTGTAAGGGTATTTACAAGGCACTAAGTAATTCCAAAACATATTTGCTGAAATTTAAAACAATAAGCTGCCAGGAAGATTTGGGGAAGGTCTTCTGCACAGTGTGGCATTCAGCATTTTCCATAAATTAAAGCAGCTGATTTATGGTGTTGCAAACAGAGCTTTTCCCTGCAGTACAGAAGGTGGGACATACAAGCAGACAGGATTCAGACAGTTTCTCTAAAGTTTTTTTAAGTTGCTGAAGTACATCATCTCTGCTGTATGGCAGCAAAATATTTCACTCATTTCTAAGAGTCCTCCACTCTAATGCACCCTCCCTTCTTCCCTATGTCCAACTGTCACTCAGTTCAAATAGCATTGCTGTGATTCTTGTTGTCAAGGTTTTAGAAGAGGATTACCATAAAAGGTATTAATTTTGGAAAATATGTTATGTGTTCTTGGAACTACATATAATTGGTGACCTCATGACTTTAAATATAAACTCTGAAACTTAAGAATTTATCTGAAGAAATAGTAAGATTTCATGCACATTATAATTTAGAGCAACTTTCAGAGATTTCTTGTTTTGTCCGTTTTTTCTTAGAATTTGCTTTTCAGTAGCTGGCAACACTGGCCAGTGTTGAATGATGGGTAGGTGCCCACATGCTTCCCTGCTGAGGCTCTGACCCAGACCCATGAGCTATCCAGCCCTACCTCAGAGTAGCTCTGCTAATATGCTGCAAATTCCACCTGCAGCTCCCAACTTCATCCCTCTCCTCTTCCACCTGCAATGATTGTCCAGGACCACAAAACAGGTCTGCAGCAGGACACAGATGACTACTTCAGAGGGACTGCCATAATGAGCGAAACCAAAAGTTTATGGCATTCAGCATCTCCCAAAAGCAGTCTTTAGCAGATGGTTAGAAAAGGAGGATTAGTAGCAGGACAGGCAGAAGATAACCCTTCCTGGTCCCAGCAGCACTACCAGCATTTCTTTAGCTTGTGTGTAGCTATGTATCCTTGTTTCCATATATTCTTAGAACAATTTGCATCAGAAACAAATTGTGACAGGGTCGCTTTCTACTATACCATGAACATTGTGGTCAAGCGAAAATTTCTTCATAAATGAGCTACCAAATATCTCTACTGTTCTCAAGCCCTGTTTACAGATTCCCCAGACCAAATCTCAGGATGTCACTCTCCCAAGGCAAACACAGAAGAGAGCAGGCACTGAATAATCCTCCTCCCACAGAGACTTCCCTGGTAGCCTGCAGACAAGCAGACAAGCAATAGGCAAAATCACCTTTGTTATGCAGAGAGAATTGCAGAGTTTAGTCTAACAGCTCCACCTGCTCCCAATTTGACTGCATCTCATGTCTGACTGTAGCCCCAAGGAAAACTGTTACTTCCAGCAGCAGCACAAATGGATAGGAGGAGGAACAGATTTCACGTTACCTTTTATTTGAATTGAGCTGGGGGGAAGGTTCTTGTCTCATCAACACTGGATGGAATAAATACCTCTTGTCACTGTGCCCACTCATGCTGTGCCATGCACCATACCCTATAGATCAGACATAAAGAAAAAGGTTTTTCTGCTCCTTCTGGTAGCAACAGTGTGATTTTAACTGTAGTTAGTTAATATCTTCTTGTGTTTCCTAACCAAACTATTCTCTCTTTATTTTTTTCACTCTGGAAGCTTGCAGTTGTTTAATAAAAAAAAAAACCAAAAACCAAAAACCAAAAAACAAACCTGGCTGCTTATAGACAATATGTACACAGGCACATGCTTTTTGTTTGCTTTGTTGTGTTGTGGGTTTTTTTTTTCCACTTTGTTTCTTCGATTCATGAATTGTGGTCTTAGATTTCTGAACTTGTGATTTCATTTCCTGTTTCTTATTCATGTTTTTTTAGTACACGGTGTCTGAACTACACTCTGATTTTTTTATGAAGAGTCCCTCTGGTAAAACCAGCAGTACAACAGGCCAAGCAGCCATTGTCAGCTGACCTGATTCCTGCAGTTGGAAGCAGAGCCACTCTTATTAGTGTAATTAGCTTTTGTAGTTTAGGAGAACATGCACCCTCACCAATCTACAGTATGCAGCTGGTGATTAAATTCAAAAGAATTCATTTCACTTAGACATTTTGTTCTATTCCAGTTCTCCTGGGATGATCACATGGTCATTAAAAAATTGTTGATATGCACCATCCTCTCACTAAAAGGATCTGAGAAAACTCCTGATACAGAGACATGAAGTATTTCTTTTGAATCAAACTACAACAGAGATTCTAATAATAGCCAAGGAGAAAATAACAGTGTCTTAAAAGCCAAAAAAAGTAAAATAAACAATAGATAAACCTGGATGAGAAGCAAAACCAACACAAGCCAAAAAAACCAAAAACAAAAATCCCAAACAAACAAAAAACGACCTCAAATAAACCCCCAAAACCATAAAAACCCTCCCCCGCAAGAAAAGTTATTGTCACTGCAGAGAGTCCCAAGGGGTCGGGAAATCAGAAATTAACAACAACATGAACGGAATAATACCTTCATCTGTCTGCAGAGTAACTGGTGTGGAAAGGGAAATCTGGCTGATCTATGTGTATCCACTGTGGGAACAGAGGCACCATTTAATGCCAACTCCTGCAAATTATTTGCTGTAATTGATGTCCCTTGTAGGCCCTGGATGTTCAGATATTTCTATTTAAACTATCAAATAGATGAGATTTTCCCTGGTGCTGTTGGACATATCACTATTGCTTCATTGAGCTGTATTCACTATAGATTTCTTCAATGAAAGAAATAGCCACTGGCCTGAAGAAAAACACAGATATCATTAATAGGCATTTCAGTGTTATAAATAATGATTAGAAGGAGCTCTAAATCTCATCTGATTGTTAAATAACAAGGAGAAAGGTAAGCCTTTGAAATTCTGTTGAACATTTTGTGGAAAAAAATTAAAATTTGCTTCCTGACAGTCTTACATATTTTTAAACCAAAGAATTCTTCTCCAAAAGCATCTACCCTATATGACAAATCTTTTATTGCCATTGAAAAGGTGCTTGAATACCGAATAATTTTCTCCCAAAAACTTAATTTGTCCTGCAACAGTTAGTAGTTTTCAATCAGGTTCATCACCAGCACCACATTGAAGCTTAAGCTGCATAGTATTAACCCTTCCTTCTCTCAGATGTGGGCTTTCCTCTTGCATGTCTGGGGAGCAGTAAATTGCATCACACATTTCCTCCTCTCACCCAGGGACCCAGCCTGGGGTGATGCTCAGACTGCATCTCACCAAGGGAACTTGCATAGTTACCTCGAGCTTCCTGTTGGCTGCAGGGCAGAAGAGCATCCAAATGTAAAGAGTTTCATCATGACAAAGGCTCTCACCAAAGATTAGCATCTTCCTTTTGTACCATACATGTGTGTATGGTACAAAATTCCTTGTCACTTTGTCATCCTATTCTTTCCGCTCTTTCCTCTTGCTTTAAAAACAAAACAAAACAAAAAACAACAAGAAAAAACCCCAAACCTTGTTTCATTAGTCTTTTGCTACAGGAATTTTCTTGACAGTTCACTCCAGGTCCTCTACAAACGCTTGTTTTGTCTTCATGCTACTTAAATAGCAAGGCCTTCAGTGCAGGGACTGACTAATTTTTTTCTGTTAAAGAAAATTTACTCTACTTCATCTGTTGTATATTTCTATGCATGTATTATCTATATAACTTATGGCCCAAAGTACTGAATAAACATAAATCTTCATTATAATTCATAGTATGATCTCTGTTTCATAATCCCATTGCATTATCAATCAAAAAGATATCTGTTTTACTGAAATTAAATAATACATGGGTTTGGAAACTCTCACTTATAGCCAAATGTGTCATTGTAAAATGCACACCTGGAAGTGGGGAAAAGACCAGAGAAGCCAACAGAAGTATTATATTACCTCTCACCAATGGGTAGAAAAGACCCTGTTGCCTTAAAACTGAAACAAGCAAACATTTTCTGCTGCCCTCAACCCTTCCTAAACCTCAAAAAATATTAACATCTTACATGTGTCAAGTGGGTTATTTATGAAACTATTTGCTTGTCAGCCAGTGAAGTACATTCTGTCCCTTTGCTAAGATACTGTAAATTCATGAATAATGAGTAAAAATCTTACTTTGGCAGAAATATTTATATTTATCTGAAAAAAAAATTATCAGCTTGCTGAGATAGACTTTTTCAGTGACAAGTGGTATGCAATTATACCACACTCTCTCCCTGAGGAAGGGCTCTAATTTGTGGCAGGCAGTGCTTGTTAGTGCAGTGAGGGATTTCAGTTTGGCTGAAGCAGATTTTCTTCTTCACCAGTTTAAAATTTCTCTTCTGCTGTTAAAGTTCCAGCTGGTGTTAAAGCTGGGTGTCAAATGCATGGTGACTGCCAGCCTGCCCTGCAGCTTCTGTGCATGGGTGCCCGAGCTGGGGACAGCAGTGCCTGTGGCTTGCAGAGCTGTGCTTGGACCTCACTCCCAGCAGTCCCAGCTGAGGTACTCAAAGCTTCAATTTCTTACTGATGGCTTTTTGTGTAACAGCCAAACTCTAAGCAGCTGAGATGACAGAAAACTTCCTGCCCAAGCTGGTGCTTTTTCAGCGGATCAGTACTATTTATGCTAAATTTGTGGCTCTCCATAGTACCATGGGCTAGAAGGAGGCTGGTGTCTGGGAGGTGGCTGTAAGTGCAAACAGTCTCTGTAAAACAGTCTCACAAATAAAGCAGTCACCCAGATGCTTCCACTAAAGTATGTTTTGTTTCCTTCTCCAAGTCGTAAAACAAACATTTGGTTGTTTAGAGGACTGATCATCTGAAACTGGATGAATGTCTATGAGCAGTGTTAGGCTGGAGGTTGGACTCAGTGATCTAATTGTCCTTCTGCCCATTCAATCCATGATTCTATTAAACACAAGATATTTTTCAGAGAAAGAGAGCTAAACAGCCCCTTTGAGAACAGCTGCAGAGGGCTCTCCTCCTATCACTCTGAAGAGATCAAACAGACAGAAGAGACAAGAGACCACCTTTTATGCTGCATCCCAAACATTCCCTAGGTGAAAAAGAGGCAAGAGCTGACTCCTCTGAAGCTCACCTCCTTAGCACTTCAAGGATAGGAGAACTGGATTCTAATTTTCTCTGTTTTTAATTTTAAACCAGAGCATAAGAATAGTGTTTGCTGTTAGTAAAAAACAAATTGTGACAAGGGTCAGTAGTTCATTGAAGTGATTTATCCAGAATGGTGGATGCTCACCAGGGAGCCAGAAGCATTACAAAATGGAAGTCCACTACTCCCTGTCCCAGAAAACAAGGTCCAACCAGGAATGGTGGCTTACTACTAAGTATGGAATTTAAAAAGTTGTTATAATTGAATTTCTATCAGCAAGAATGCAGATCATGACTTCATACAGACATGTCTGTAGTTATAATGCTTTTTAAATAAGACCAATCATTCTGACTGGGAATTAGCTGTAAATTTCCACACAAACCTGAATTCTATTTTAAGTGAAGTGCAGTGTATGATCTAGCAAATGTCAATTTGAGTTGTGCTTTCTAGTAGTCATTTACTAGCAGTGAACACAATATAAAAAACTGGGGGGCAAGCTTTTCCTGGGACTGACCACTGTTCTAGCTCATTAAGTCGTTTTCTTTTTTTTTTTTTTTCCTTTTTAATGCAATGTTTGCTCTCTTTATTTATCTTCATTTCATAACAGAACACTTGTTCTCATGAAAACATAACTGTTCTCACACCCTTTCACAGTTCATGCCAAACTTTTTTTCTGACATATTTAGTGTTGTTGGTATCCCACTATAACTTGGAAAAAGTAGTTACTGAATGACATGAGGGAGCCATAAACTTGAGCACAAGATGAGCTCAATGCCAACAAGTTATCTGCAGGATCTGTTACAAAGCCAGCTGAGACTCTGGCCATTTGAAAAAAGGCCACTGCTGAAACTCCAACATAGCCACAACATGCATTTACTGTTCCCAGAAAATCTTCAATACTTAGACAAGGAAAGAACCTCCCATTTATAAAGACTTTCTCACAATGCAGAGCTTCCATTTCTACAAAAGGCTATCACTAGGTAGACTCATGTTTGTAAATTAGAATAGATATATTTGTATTCACAGTTCATACCAATTAGAACAGTTATTCTCTCAGAAGAATAAAGACAGCCACTACAAAGACAACATTCTTTGGGAGAAAAGGGATTGAAACCTAGCTGATGATTTCTGAAAAGAAAATAACTGCTTAGCAAACCCTGGGTTCTGTAAGTTTAGTATGAAAAGCACCATTTTCAACACTCTCAAGGCCAAACACTGAGAAGAAATGTCAGAGAGCCTCAGTTGTCACTGCTCTTCTCAGTGTTGTTGGTCCTACTCTTTCCAGTTTGACAAATTAATACTTTTTCTTATTTATGGATTTCAAACAAAAAAACTTTACCCACTTAATATGCAATACCCATGAGATGTTATTGAGGAGACTAATTAAGACAAGGATATCTAAGCAACATATAATTTCTGTCCTCCTATATATTAAAAAAACTCACAACACAATAAAACAAACAAACCTGAAAAACCCAAAAACCGAACAACCACAAACAAAAAAAACCCCCAGCAACTTCCAGTGACTGCTTTGCGTTTTCAGTCATTCCAAATATTGTTTTAGTCACTTCATGCAACCAAAAGGAAGGGCAGTGAAGAAGGTACCTCTGGACTTAAGTGTACTTATGTATATTTAAGCATATTTTGCTGTGTTATTCTACCCTGATTCACGCAGCATGGTGACTCAGAGCAGTTGTGCAACTGGAGGAGCATCAATTATTGTTTCTATTCAGTAATAAACCCAGGAGGTCTGAGCCAAGCTCTCATTGCCAAAAGCCTCTCAGACTTGAATTCCTCACTCTCCTTTTTACTCCTACTCTTTATCTGAATCTAAAAGATGAATAAAACCTATTCATTGCCCTAAAATTCAATATGTTTAAAATTCAAGTCTCATTCTTGTGTCTGAGCCCATTCTAATTACTATCTCTTTTATTGTTTTCATGTTTTCCATTTCACTGAGCAAAACAGACCAGTGATATGTCCATCTTCTTCCTGAACCAGATAGGAAGCAGAGAAACATGATCTTCTCTTATTCAATCACCAAAAAAATGATGGCTCTGCACTCTGTCTTTAAGCTATCATTGAATTTTATTCTGCTTGGAATATTTTAATAATAACAGATATTGAAATTCTTATAATCAGTGAATATTCATTAATGCAAAATCACACAGCAATTGTTTATAATTATATGAAGGGCCCGTAGCATTGACCATTGAAGGAAATTATAATTAAAGTTATTAAAATGAATTAGAAAAGGAGATAGTAATTAAATCCCACTTGCCAGAATGTAAAACTGCTCTGAAATTAATTAATGCAGATGACTCCTCCAGTAAGGGGAATGTTGGTAACATTTCTTTCTTTACAGTTATTCCAAATTTAAACTAATATTTATGATATGATATTTTCTTTAGTAAAAATACCTAGAAAATCTTTATTGGGTAAAGAATTTTATTCAAGATTATTATCCTGCTATTTCTTTCTGTGAAACACATATTGTTCAAGTCTTTCCTTTACAGGAGAGACCACTGCATTAAAAGACCTGGTAAAACTCCATGGTCTTATCACTGGATGAAAAAATAACAATATCATGATAGAGTTAATGCTGAAAGCAATACAAATTCTCAGTGAACTGCTCCTTTTTTTTTCAAATGGTAAGAACTAATACTCTCCCTTATCTTCATCTTGTCAGACTTACTGCAGCAAAGATCTGTTCCCATTTCCTCAGCAAATATTCACAATAATAGGGTATGTTTACTGTGGAAAGATGTTTACTCATGGTAATGGGGTATCTGGTTCAGTAGATAAATTTTCTTGAAGTTCACAAAAGCTCAAGCTTCAGCAGTGGATCAAGAGCCTTTCCATGCTAAAGGGAGGGAAATGCAGGCGATTCTGATGGGAGGAAATCCAGGGGCAGCAAGAGCAACCAGTGCTGGACTTCTGCGCTTTGCTGAGAACAGAAGCTCAAATTTGGGCTCTTGGTGAATAACCTCAGTCCACTGAGTTAGTTCTTTCATGTTCTCCTCCATGTCAGACATCCTTTGCTCTTCTGAATGTCTCTCCAGGAAACATTTGCATTTTCAAATTTCATCTGTTCAATGAGAGACCCAGTCAGGTTTATGTCCACCAAGCCCAGATGAGGCCCAGTGCTGACTGAATTATGCTTGTTTTGAAGGGATTTCAACAGGTCTCCTGTCTTTTAAGATTTCTTACCTCAGCTAGATCTGAATATCTTCCCAAGACCAACTCTCTTTTCTTAATGCCAGAATTTCAGAAAAAATATCAGTAAGGAAGAGCCATCCTTGCACTGGATAGAATATACATTAAATTTTATGTGGAAGGAGGCAGAAATTAGTCCTTTTGAAACCATAAATCCCTAGCACTTTGCTAGGCAAGACTGCTATACTTACTGAGTTTCCATGTTTGTGATTCCATGCATACAGTTTTTCAGCAGTAAATCAGCCTGACACAAGCCTGAAACTATGCATCTGAAAGTATGTCCCCACCTCAGGGTAACCACTGGTACCTTGCAGCCAATGGAAAGGCATTCAAACACTCAAGGTCTTGGTTATCTTTCCCTGGAATATCAACTCAAAGAACAAAACATGCTGAGACATTTTCTTGGCATCTGGATGCTAACCCAAGTCCTTTGGAAGCCTGGATGTCATCTCATTGTTTTAGAAAAGGGTTAGAGTGCTCTCATACCCTCTTACAGAAACTAATTCTGACCACTTTTTAGTGTACTCTCTAAATGTGACACTGTGAAGAATAATTGATTTTTTTTTTTTGACTGCTAATTGCACACAGCAGAGGTCAGAAAATCTCTTACTGTGAATGGCATGTATTGCAAGTCCACTGCTTTTCTTTAAAGTCAGTAAAACCTGTTAAATAGTTTCACTGGCACATGACAGTGCCATCATCCTAAATGCTAAACTGTTACAGAAAACTGATTCATCATTGTTAAAGATGGATTTCCTATTGTCTGCTATGGAAAACAGCTTAGCTCCAGGAGCCAAATGACTTCCAGTGCTATTACAAATGTGTAAGATCCTTCCTCTCCCAGAAGAAGAGAGATTCTATTAGCTATATTGTTCATTACCTTATATTCTTCCCTTTCAAAAATTATGTGTAACTCAGTTTAGGAAAAGGTCTTTAGTGAAACATTAGCATCCTTCCTTGAAATAAGACAGGTCTGACTCTTACTATAGACTAAGGACTCTAAAGCTGATGTAAGGACATTGTTAAAAGCCAGGCTACTAGTAATATGTCTTTTAAAATTCTCACATTTTCAGCCTATTGTTCCTATTGACTTAAACAGTTTCATTATCTGGAGAAGATGAAGTAGTGTCTATGAAGACAAAAGCAAATAAATGCTCATGTGGTACTTTGCCAATAAATCTTTTCTACTAGATTTGTATTTCTATAATTAGCTTTTTTAGAAAATCTAGCATAGTCATAATACATCTGACTCAGAATATTGAATAAAGATATCTTGATAAACTCAAAAACCAAACTAATGCCTCCCATGATGTGTTCCCCCATTCAGTCCCATGACCTCATCTTGCTATTCAAAATGATATTTTCCCACAGGTCAGGGGATACAAAAATAAATGTTTCCACTGACAGAAGTTGAAACCATTTCAATGACTATACCTCACTTTAGAGACTTGATTCAACAAAAGTTCGTACTGATTACTAAAACAAAGATATTCCAGCTATTTTCAGCTGTTGGAAGAATAAATCCAAACTCATACCTTAGGTTAACTGTAGTAGCAGATAAAGCACTAAGGAAATACCTTTCTGAAACAATGTTTAAAATAAGCTTTTGACTCTTCAGGTGACTTCCTTACGTTCCCAGAATTATTTCTGGCAGCTAAACCTCTGGTATCTTATTCAAGTCTGGGTAGAGAAAAGGCTAAGATTGCTCACTATTTTCTTCTAATTACAAGAAGTGTTTCATATGCAGCTAAGCTTCTAAAGCATGTAATTTAATCTCTGGTTTATATTGCTAGACACAAGGTACTTTGCACATGGTAAAACTGTAGTTTCTCTCTTAGCAATATTTGCATTGAATCTGATTTTTCTATCAAGTTAACAGTTCCTGTGCAGCTCCGTCAAAAGCACAATGATGGGAAAAATAAAATTAAATTATATTCCCTATCATAAGCAGTGAGCCCTCTCCTCCACAAAGGGTTGAAGATTTGAAGGAGGAGACCACAGAAACACATCATCAGCAAAGCTTCTGTAGGTCCCTTGATGCCTTTGGATCCAAGAAACAGCATTTAGGCAATGAACTTCCACAAAGGTCATGAGATATCTGTGGCTTTACAAGACAAAGCCAGCTTCTCTTCCTACTCAAGAAGGCTCGAGCAGATCCCAAAGGAAATGGGATCTGTGTTGCCTGGAGCTACTTACTTGTACTATTAATCCACCTCTGTTTGTATCCTTTCCCCCACATAGCCTCCAGTTTTATACAGGTTTTTTATAGTATTTTAATCTCCAAGGATTTCATTCATTCATTCAAATACAGCCAGGCTGGGAGCAGACAGTTCTGCTGAATATGGAAGGAACATACAGTAACCCTCAGCCACAAAGAGGAACAAAATTTGGACTTTTACTTTCTTCAACTTAAATTTCTTTTAGAAACACAGGCACTGACGGGCCCTTGGATTTTGTCGTTTTAGGTACAGTTTTTGAGACTCGTGGAAAACACACTGGAGAGGCAGACACTACATAAAAAGTGCCAGTAGAGTAGCAACAAATTTGTTAAAAAAGGTCCCTGGGTTGCATACCTTGATGGCTTTAAAAACAAGCAAGCTTCCTGCAGCAAACTTATCCCATCCACACTAGCTCAGGTCCACCAAAACCAGTAAACCTCTCTGCATGTAGTGAATATTACTTTAGCTCCTAAGGATTATCTCATTTCCAGCACCTATTATCTCAGGAAAGAGTCTTTCTGAACATAGCACCTACCAAAAATGAGATTAGCTTTGTAGGGCTAACATCTGTACCACCTAAAATACTTTGAATACACAGAGTGCTGGAATCAGAACATCAAAACAAAGACTTATCCCTCCTCATGAAAGACAACATTCGCCCAGGCCCAAATTCAGACTGGAGACATCTAACACCACCTCAGGTGCCACACTGTTAATTGAATCCTCAGGTGGAATGAAATTGCTGCAAATCTTTCCTAATCCCTGATCTCTGTGCTGCAGTGTGAGCCAGGAAGGTTTGTAGCCTTCCAAGTCTCTGCTTTTCCTTCCAAAGTTTGCTATCATTTTCTCATTTTCTATTTTCATTATATTCCTTTCACAAATTTTGGCTCAAGTCTCATGCATTTTGAAGATGTGAAAAGTGGGAACAGCAGTGAGTGCCTGCTCTCAGCTCACTCCTCAGTTTCTTGTTAAACGTAGGAGAGAATCCGTTTTTTTGCTGTCACTCTTTGTGACTCTTTACTTTGGTTGCCGGTGATGTCAGCACAAAACACAGGGATGTTTCCACGTTCTTGAGAGTTTCACCTCATATCTTTTCACAGTGATGTAATTGTACTATTAGGAAAAGCTTAGCATCTACTGAACTGACAAATGTGATGACTCTCGTCATGGATGCAACCAGATTCATAGTTGCTTTGGTTTGATAACAGACCTATGTTAACTTGGCTTATTTTAATAAAATGTTCACTAAATTGCTATTATGTATAACCCAGAACATCCATACTTCTCTCAGAATATCTATCATGTTTGACAAAACTTCACCTAAGTATAAACCCATCATACTCATAATTCAATCCATTAATTTCTGAATAAAAGTAGAGGAGAAAAATGAATCAGAAACAGACAGTTGTGGAGTAGCAGTGTTCAAGCTGTGAGTTGCACCAGCAGACTCCTCATCAGTGTAAATCACTGCTGTGTTAAACCAGCTGAATGTAGCCATGGTTTGACTGAAATAACAGGAAAGAAAATAGAAGTCATTACAGCACAGAATGGGCAAAACACAGGAATGAAACAATATCTGCAGAAGTTTGACCTCAGTAATAAACTTTAACTAATTTCATTAAACAGAATTTGAAGGTTTAAGAAAGGAAGCAAGAGCCAGTTTGTAAGTTACAGCAAACAAGGGTGGAAATGACAATGTTGGCTTTTTTTTTCTGGCACCAGTTCTTAAATAACATCAGTTTTTGCCAGCCTTTCCTCATGAGCTCAGAAAGCTTTCATTGCTCACAACCCCATACTCTAATACCAGAATGTTTTTCTCTCCTAGTTTTAGGACATGTTGAGTCTCTTTGCTGATTTCATTCAAAGTGCATCTCATTTTGTTGGCTGCTATGACATCAGTGTGCCCAGAGACTCAGAATGAGAAACCCAAGACTTGGATTTTTCCCTCAGTAGCCACAGAGCTTGACACACTCTGATCTATCCTACACATATATTGGCAGGTCATGGGAGTGATTACTACTCAAGAAGGGACATAGGTGACATTTTCAGAGAACCGTATCCTTTAGAGCACTGTCCTATACAGATGTCACACTCATCTCCATCCAGATGTGCTGTATCAGAAGTGCTACATTTGTATCCTACAAGCCTGTGAATCAGAAATCCAAATGCCTTTGCATGGCACCTCTCCCAGCAGCACTGGCAAAGCACTTGAAAATACTTCCCATTTTTGGCTGGACTTTCTCATCAGCTTTATAGGCCAATCAGCTAAAATCCCATTAGATTCAAGTAGCATGCTTAGCAAAGCCCTCTGAAATGTGGGAAGGTTTATAAATAAAACAAGGAAAAGGAGTCTGCATCATATCCTTTGGATTAATACAAATGAAGCAGACCATTTTGGACATATCCAGTATAGCATAACTCCTGTTTCTGTCAAACACAGTAGGTCAACAGCATATGTCTACAGATGACACAGCATGTTATCATTGCTTAAACCTCCATAAAACATGGGACAGCTGGCATAATGCTCAGGAAAAATAAATATTATGACATGACATACTAACATTGTTCTTTATCTAAGAACATAAATAATTCTTTACATGTATTCATCCAGCTCTAGGAAGCAGGAAATATAGAAGTGTATCTGTTAGAGAACGAGTGAACCAACACAGTAACAAAAACTTAGCAGGGATGATGGGACAGAGTAACAGCATAGGGAATAGACTTTCAGTACTCATTAAACAGCGCTCTGCAAAATTAAACTGAAAACATTTTGAGATACAGAAAAAAAAGCTGTCACCTATACGGTGTAGTATAAGGTTGCATTTTTATGTTGCTTGCAATTCTTTGCCCTTGCTATCATGTCTACTTTCACATAGACTAATCCTGTTTCCTTGACATCTGTAAGAACAGAAGCACTGAGGAGCACCGGTATTTTATTCATATATATTCTTCTTTTTCTTGTAGCCAGTCTATTCAGCACTTAGAAACACTACTGAAATCATCATATACAAAGGAAACACTGCATCTGCTTACTGATGGGCTCAGAGAGATGAACAACCCAGCTTCCAAAACCATTCAGGAGGAAGGATATTTCCTACTTAGGGAGCTGTAGAGAAGTTACATTGCAAGGTTTGTCTAAAATTAATATTACACTATCATGTTCATTAATTTGTCTAATACAGTTTTTAAAAATATACTCTTGGTAAGGCCTGTACCCACTATATTTAATAAATACTATTCCAATTCCACTCACATAGGAAGCAATACTTCCTTCCAGTAAACTGCTTAAATTACAGACTCCCCCATCCCATTGCCTCCCTTCAGTGCCCTCCATGGCCCATGGCTCTGCCTCACTTGCAGGCAGCAGCTTCTTTTCAAAAGACAGCAGACACATCAGGACAATCCTAGCAACCTTATGGCAAACCTCTCTATGCATTAGCAGTGTCCTTCCCTCCAGCCCTTTCCATGATCACAGGTGTGTAGCCTCCACCATCTCTGGAAGTTCTGGGCCCCTCAGTTTAGGAAAGATATCGAGGTCCTGGAGCAGGTCCAAAGGAGGGCAACGAGGCTGGTGAAGGGACTCGAGCACAGACCCTACAAAGAGAGGCTGAGGGAGCTGGGGGTGTTCAGCCTGAAGAAGAGGAGGCTCAGGGGAGACCTCATCACTCTCTGCAAATCCCTGAAAGGAGGCTGGAGCCAGGTGGGGATTGGGCTCTTCTCCCAGACGACTTTCAACAAGACAAGAGGACACAGTCTTAAGTTGTGCCAGGGGAGGTTTAGGTTAGATATTAGAAAGAATTTCTTTACAAAGAGAGTGACCAGGCACTGGAATGGGCTGCCCGGTGAGGTGGTGGATTCTCCATCCCTGGAGATATTTAAAAAGAGACTGGATGTGGCACTCAGTGCCATAGTCTAGCAACTGCAGCAGTGGGTCAAGGGTTGGACTTGATGATCTCTGAGGTTCCTTCCAACCCAGCCGATTCTGTGATTCTATGATTCTATAAGTCTCCAACAGCTCCCTTCCAGTACACACCTTCCATATCACTGGCTATATCCAGCAATTAGCCAAGGTCTGCAACTTCTTCAGTCTGAAAGGAAAAAAATGCTCTGGTTTTCATTGTGTTCACATACAGTTAAATGCTGAGCTACCCCTTATCTACTTGCCATGCCATCATTTAACAAATCTTCCTGCAAGTCTGCTGCAGAGTTCATCTACTAGCCAGGTACACAACTGAAAGTACTCAAGGGCTGGTGCCAGCTAGGAATAGGCAGGCAAAAAAGGAGGAAATTGATCGAAGCAAAATCTTGTGACAGCCATGAGAAAGAAGAAAAATATGAGCAACATATAGGTGATTAGCTGAATGTCCCAGCTGGAGGCAATTAGAAGAGGAGTCGGAATTCATAATTCAGGTGAATAACTGGCATGAAGCTATCTTGAGGAAGGGCTGAGGGAGCTGGGGGTTTTCAGTCTGGAGAAGAGGAGGCTCAGGGGAGACCTCATCGCTCTCTACAACTCCCTGAAAGGAGGCTGGAGCCAGGGGGGGATAGGGGAGGTTTAGGTTGGATATTAGGAAAAAATTCTTTACAGAGAGGGTGATCAGGCATTGGAATGGGCTGCCCAGGGAGGTGGTGGATTCTCCATCCCTGGAGGTTTTTAAGAGGAGGCTGGATGTGGCACTCAGTGCCATGGTCTGGGAACCACAGTGGTAGTGGATCAAGGGTTGGACTTGATGACCTCAGAGGTTCTTTCCAACATGGCTGATTCTATGATTCTATCTCATGATGGGCCTTCATCTCTCTACTACTGATCAGAACTTTTACCCTGGCACGTAACAGTGAGCAAAAGTTTAGAAAAATCTCCATGTCCCTATGTTGGGATCACAGATAATTTAAAAGAAATTGTAAAGAATTTGTGATTTTAAAAAAAATTCACTGGGAAATTCTGGTGAGCATCTCTAAAATGTTTGCTTACCAGAGACACAGTTCAAGTTTCAGGCATATGCAAACCTCTTACAATACAATCCAGCAATAAACAGTGAAAAAAATAGCTCTCATCCCTTACTTGGGAGTTACCCTCATTTCATTTAGCAGCAGTTTACATTCATCATGAAGCTGCTGCAACTGAGATTTGTCGTTTGAGATGCATCATCTGTTCGGCAGCACTGAGATCACAGTGACGTGCAAAGCAAGGCAAGAGAATCGCCTCTTCATCCATTCCAAAAATATTCCTGTTCCAGACAGCAAGAGCACAGGCTGCAGCTGATCTGTGCACCACCAAAGAGACACAAGTTGTATTTCCAACTGCTCCATTTCCCAAGACAAAAGGACATCACAGAGACAGGTACATCACTAAAGTTCTCAGTTGCTCATTTGTTTGTAAGTGTTGATGTTGTTTCTGTAATAGCTTCAGAGTCACACAGCAGCTGAAGGGGCACTCACCCTGCTAGTATGCATAGAAGGCTAGAGAGGCTCTGTGAAAAACTCACTCTAGGAGAAGCAGAGACACAGGAATCATGATTTTACGTATAAACAGAAAAAAACCCACTTGTACTAAAGTGGGTCTGAATGTATATCTATATCATATATATATGTATGTGTATGTGGGAAGGAGTAAATCTTGGGTGTTCACAGAATTTTATTTTCCTCCCAGGTAGGAATAAGTGTCTGATATGTGGCTTTTCAGCTAAATGACTGATGTTTAAAAGACAGGCATCATCATTTCCCTGTAAAAGGCAGAGAAACTGAGGCACTCAAGTGTACATGAGTTGTCTAAATTCACTCAGCATCTCACTAGAAGAGCTCCGACTACAATTCCCATCTCCTCCCACTCAGGCCAGTGCCCTACCTAGCAGGAACACTGCTGCTCCACACCAGACCCCAGAGCTGCAGGATAGCAGAGAATTGGTCTGATCAGAAGAGCACATTAGCCCTCTGGCTGAGGAACAGTGTTGTAATGTTACCTTGAGGCAGTCTGATTTTATCCTTGCAACTGTAAACACTTTTTTATCCCTGAATATATTTCAATACATTTATGGTGATACCACACTCTGAGGTAGAAGGACTGAAGACAGACAAAAAAACAAAATGCAGACCATAGTATTATTCTGAATTTTCCCCAGATTTTCTGTTCTAGACATCTACTGCATGTTTAGATGGAGACAAAGTCAACGTGTGAAATGTAACCTTTTTTCCAGCAAATATTCCAACTCATGGGATGAGCTGCAGGGCTCCACAGAATTAAAATTATCTTAGGTCTTCTGCAGTTTTACTGCTATAATGTCCTCGTTTGTGATGGTAATAGCATATTTGAGTTAATAATTATTCATTACTTACGCTTCTTGTACAGTTTAATTTGTCCTCCTGAAGTCTCCTTTGAGTTTGCTTAGGCTATAAATAAAGACCTCTTGGGATCATAGATCTTGTTTTCTGAACAAAAATTTCAGTGACTCATTCTCATACATATTTTCTTCCATTATCTTCATCATGTTCATGCTCATTCCAAAAGGTCAGAAAGAAAGAAGCTGTGATTAGCTTCCCATCAGAATTCTCTTTCCTTAGATGTCCTAAACAAAGGTGAGTTATTTTTAACAAATTACTGTTGGAGTAGTTGCTGGTTAACCTAGAGGTCCTTAAGCCACAGAGATATTGGGTGAGTCTTATCCAAAAAAGGAGAGCTACTGATCAAGAAGAGTGGTGCCAGACTGACTGACAAGTCTAATGACTTCATTTGGCATCACTAACTTGTAAGTTAGTCGACGCCTTCTTGTTTTTTCCACTGGATATGTGTGGAGCTGGAATTGAGAAAGTAATTCTTAATTACAACAAATATTGACCAGAGTAATATCCCTAGAATGGACAAAGTTTGGAGAAGCACTGCCTGGCAGGGACACAAATTGTCCAGATGACACTCCATGCATCAGCTCATCGACTGAAAAAGATAATTTCCCATTTGTTTGGAACATTTGCTTTGTGTAATAAAAAAACTCAGGGATCAGAAATTATTGGCAATATCTCAAAACACGAATTTCTAAGGGTGCTACCAAGTGCTTAGTCTTTTTTCATACATTACAATGTAACCTGCCCATTGCTGTATTTGACTGTTCCAAAAGATTCCCATTGGATAGCCCTCCACATATCTCTGACAGATTCATGAAGTTTCACTCCCAGAGCTCTCAGGTATTTTTCTGACCTTTCCCTGGACACTGTTACTCATGGGCTTCTCTTGTCATTTAGTTCTTTACACCAAACACTAGCAAGGTAATGAGAGGTTCTCCAGGAAAGGTGCTTGTGCCTGGCAGTGGATCAGGTGCATTGCACAGTGCTGCTGGGGGACAGTCTGCAGAATGAGCTGGCAAAAACTCCCTGAAAGTGAAACTATTCCTCATGTGTCAAACTTGCTGCTTTTAGCTCACTTTTATTTCTGACTTGTAGTGACTTGTGACACTTTCAAGAATATCACTTGCAGTAGTGTGCAAAAAAAAAAAAAAAAGCAATTTACAACAAAATTCTCCTTAGGATTACAACAAAAATCACAAAAATTAAACCACAGCAAATTACAACAAAATCTCAGCCAAGCAAGAGCTTGAAGCAGCTGCATTCTGGAGCACC
The DNA here is from genome assembly GCA_023637945.1 of Phaethornis superciliosus. NCBI lineage: Eukaryota > Metazoa > Chordata > Aves > Apodiformes > Trochilidae > Phaethornis > Phaethornis superciliosus. The sequence continues at coordinate 12,141,523 of JAJQWJ010000016.1, read as the reverse complement.
ACACTTCCTTGCTTTTGGTAAGCGAATCCAAGAACGGGTATCTGTGGGGTTATAGGCCTTTCCAGGGAAAGGTCCTTATCTTGTATGCCTGGTGATGTTACAGCTATATTGTTTATGTAAGCAAATGGCAAATCAATAACTGGGTTTACCTTTCATAAATTATTGATAGCTTTGTAGGGGATCTAAAGTAGAGTGCTACTGAAGTAAGCAATCTCTGCTCTACACTAAGCTCTACACCACTGCCAGGAACCCTCCAGGTTATAGTCAAGGTGTATAGTCAAGACCATACAGCTTTTAATAGCTTAAATTCCATCAGCTTTCCTTCTCTGTGCTGCTGTAAATCTACATTTAACACCAGAAAGCTTCAGGCAACTGTCCCACTGATGGGACTTCAGGAGGTCTGGGATATAGGGACAGGCTGCTCACAAGAGCTACCTGGTGGCATTAGCCAGCACTGGCACTTGCAGCATTGCTTATCCATGATCTTTTTTATTCCCACTGGAGAGTATTTCCTGTCACTGCCTGGTTTTAGGAGCTGCTGGTAAAAAGGAATATAGACCACAAACTCCATGTAATGGTGAATGCTTCTGACTCCAAATTATGTATAACAAATCTGGACACTTCCCAACCTATCTGTGCAGTCTATGTAGAAACATTTAGACTGCTCAGGTACCTGTTGAAGTAGTTAAATAACCAAAGTGATGTTAGTTCCTTAGAATGAAGATTTAAGGTCCATATTTTAAGGCTTGTATTATTGCACACATAAAACTGAGTCAATGACTTTCTCAGGCATTTTCATAAAGGCAAAACATCAGAATGGGTGTTTATATCAGCATAGCAAGATGAATTTCAGTGTTTACTAGCAGTGAATCCCCATCCACTTACTGGCAATAAGATATTTGTGCTGCAATTGCAAATTCTGAGTGTCATGAAGATGCATTGAAGTCCTGGGCACACCATGATCAGAACTTAATGAAATGGAGAGAGAAGAAAAATAAGTTTATGTTTGGGTTTTTTTTTTTTTTTAATGGAAATCCTGGTCTTTCACAAACATGTCCCAACCTGTAAATTTTAAGTTTATATCTCAACCCTCAACTCTAGAACTCGAATTGCTATGACCTGCTAAAGGCAGAATAACCCATCTGGATATTTAAAAACAGAGAGCTCAGAAGTAATCTTGGCTCATGGGCACAGATCAGGGGGAAGTTTTCAGAAGTTTCTGGGGGCAAATTAAGTATTCTGCTGCCTAAAAATGGAGGTCAAAAATATGAAGACAGTAAAATTCTCATTCAGTGCAACTACAGCATTAAGCCAGACTATCTTTGGAAAATCTCTTTCCCAGCCACATTTATGTTCTGTTAAAGATATTACTCTGTAGTCAGCACCAGATTATTAGAATTAAGAAATTACTCAGAAGAAGGCACAGAAATTAACTGATTACTTAGGACATAATCTGCCAGTATAAGAAACTTCTATCCAGACTGATAGATGTCTGAATTTACCTTCATGCTTATTTCTTGAGCCATGGAGATTTATAACACTGTGGTCATCTTGGCTGGTCTGTCAGTGATTGTTCCATTAGCCACATAAATGTCTCATCTACTTTTAATTCTTGCACAGCTCTTGGCACAGTGTTATTTTATGACAGTGAGAAACATGATTTACGTGTTTAAAATTTTTTTTTTTTCCAGCATTTAATTACTGTCCCTTTAATGTCACACTAAGTATCTTAAGAGAAGCCTAATTTATTTAATGCAAATAAATTTATCCAGCCATGCTTCTTTTTTAAAAAAGCAGACTGTGCAATCTGTATTAATTTTAATTTGTATTATCATATTATATGGAGACTATCATATGGAGATTAAAACCTCAAGTTCATTGCATTGTAATTCTATTCTAAAACAATTGAGTTATGAGATAGCTTAAATGAACAGGAAAGGATTTTTTAGGAGAGCCTTTAGTCTTTTAGGAGAGGATTCAGTTCCCTCTGGCCAAGAAGCCATATAGTCGTCTCCCAGTTATCCATCTCCCAGTGCTGAGGCTAAAAAACCTTTCTGGAGAAGCAATAGCCTAGTTCAGCTGTAATGGCTATTCCACTGCTGGGTGGATCATGCCAACAACCACTTGTATCCAGTTTGATACATGATACTGTTCAAGTCAGAGTGAATAAGCTGACCTGTCTCTGACACTACATCATTTTCTTTTCTTCAGTCATATCTGTTTATTTCTTTGAATTCTCAGGGTTTCTAATGAAATCAAAGAACTAAGAGTCATTACATAAAACTAGATGTAGTTAAATAGTTAATGTTCACGCCTAGGTTTCAATACAGTTTGCTTTATTCAATGCAGTCTGCTTTATAATAGCGCCTGCTACTGAAGATCTCCAAGTAATTTGTGAAAATTAATCAGCCTCATGCCTATTCAACCAGTATGTTATTACACAGATGGGTAAACAGCGATGTGAAAAAACATCAGACTTCTCAGTAGGACTGTAAAAGATGAGCAGCAGCTTTGTCTTCCTCTCTGTCCGCTAGGATAGGACTATTCTGTTTTTTAATCTAGAGGGACACAGAAGGTAGTAAGGGAAGTAGACTGGTCCCAGTACTCCTGCCAGCAAAAGATACTGAGTAAAGAAATGTGGTTTAGTCCAATCACTACCAGTCAGAATCCCTGTTCCCTTCCCTTCTGCCCTTTCCTGCCACTCCTGTTGGCACCACATCCTGAACCTTGCCAGCAGGATGGAACCAGATGCCTCCTGGAAGTGGCTGTTGAAAGATCTGGTTCCTACAGGCTACAAAATCCTCATGTGGTGTGGCCAAAGCCAGGAAGTAGTTACAGGCCACTCTGTTATTCTTTTAAGGCTGGGCATGTCCCATATATTTTGAGAAATAGACTATTTTACTCCTTTCATTGATCAATCCAATCTCTCCACATTTTGCAGCATGTTTTCTTACATGAAACATTTTTACATATGGACTTAATAAACGAGTCAAACTAGATTTAATTAATTTATCTCAAGCACCAGGAGTGGAGCAGGCTTCACTGTAGGCTGTGCAGTCCCACTGGGACACCCAGGCAAGCAGCTGCTCCTACTGCCCTCCACAGCCATATCGTGCACTGAGAGTGGTACAGGGTCAGAAACCCTGGCTGTACAGTGCTGTAATCACACCTCCTGGCAGCTCTGTTTGTCCCTTCACAACAGGAGAGAGCCCTTGACCTGAGAAATTCCCAGTTTAAACAAATAAGGCAGAGAAACAAAATCAGAAATCAGAGGCAAAACTGAGGGTGGTTACGTGGAGCCCTGCAAGAATGGTGTGAAAGATAAATGTTCAAAACCAAAGGCTGCTGCCTGCTGTTATTAGCAGTGAAAGTTCTGCCTAGGAGAGAGCAGAAGCAGAAAAGCTGAGGGTGAGCTCATAAACTGAATGTTTGTCCCTCTTTCCTTCAGTGACTCCATGAAATGTTATCATGTCATTCTTGTAAATGTTTCCAAGTTTTTGAACGATGGTGCTGTGCTATGGCCCCTGCTGTTGGGAAGGGCTATACAAATATCTGCCATACACTCCTCAATTAAAATTCAACCCGAGTTGTGTTTACATGGTTTGTCCTTAAAAACATCATTCAGCTGCAACTTACAGCCATAGCTGCCGTATTAAAAATGAAATTTTTATTTTAAACACAGTACATTTTGTAACAGTTAAATCAATATATAGTAACTCAGAGAGCTGCAGACAACAGCTGTAAGATATAATCTGATGACAGAAAGTTGAGAACAGTATTCTGGCGGTTATATGTTCAACTAATTTTTTACCTTTTATTTTTAATGGCACAGAGCTATAAAGATCTGAGATTTCTCTCCACCTGGTGACCCAAAGCTTTACAAAATGCGGAAACCAAGAAATCACTGTCTTCAACACAAAAACCTACGTATAAATTAGGGATTTTTGGCACCTATCTATTTTGCCTTAGAAGTGAGAGACGATTAGTTCTCAAAAATGTCATGTGTTTCACTTTGATTACAAAATAAACTCAAAGACATTTCCTTGGTGAGTAAAAGTACACTAGGGCATTTTGTCCTGAAAATGCTTGCTTTTTTTTTTTTTTTTTTTCACCGCGTCTCATCATTTTTGTCAGAAAACGAAATTTTTGAAATTTTTTTTTTTTTTCTTAAAGGCTTCCAATCCAGACTTAATGCAGCAAACATTTTAATTAAGATGGATACATTCCGTTTTGTTCCGCTTTCAGGCTTCGGTCGGGAAGCTTTAACCTGAGCCGCATTGCCCTCTAGCGCTGTGCGGGGACGGCCCGCAGTGTGTGAGCACAGGCAGTGTGAGCACAAGCGGTGTGAGCACAGGCGGTGTGAGCACAAGCGGTGTGAGCACAGGCGGTGTGAGCACAAGCGGTGTGAGCACAGGCGGTGTGAGCACAGGCGGTGTGAGCACAAGCGGTGTGAGCACAGGCAGTGTGAGCAGAGCAGGCAGAGCTGCCTCCATGCTGCCAAACCCTGCTTGGAAGAAGGAGAGTGTGAGAGCAGCTAGGCATGCTGTGACAGAGACAGAGGCATCCTTCCAACAGAACCACAAATGCATAAGGGATAACAGCAAACCTGTCTTTGCGTTTCAGGGACTTCACGATGGAAACGGCTATTTTCAAGCTCCAGCCAAGAATTCTGCCTGGTAATTTCTGTTTAAATGAATTCAGATGAGAAATTAACCAAGTCTGAGCAGCCTATTATGTCTGACAGCCTTCAGAGGACTTCGTGCTGTGCAAGTTTTATGTGCTTATAGAGGAGAGCTTGCTGGGGAGATGAGTTCTCAATCTAAAACTGGCTGGGGCTTTGCAGGAACTTCTTGGGTAGAGAGATAACTTCCAACTGAACTCACACCATCTGTACCTTGGGCAAGGGATTCAACCATAACCTGCTATGGAGGATGAATTTTAAGATGAAGACCTTTGGTGATAAATCCAGTTCATCAATACATGGATATTTGAAAGTCTCTGCAGTAAATAATGGCAATCTTTCTGCAAACTACTCCAATGGGACAGTAAGCAATCTGGATTTACCTGCCTTGGATATCAGTAGGGCAATAATTGTGGCTGTTATCCTAGGTGCCTTTATACTCTTTGCTATTATAGGTAACATCTTGGTAATTCTCTCTGTTGCTTGCAATAGACATCTACGAATCCCTACAAACTATTTCATAGTTAACCTTGCAATAGCAGATTTGTTGCTGAGTTTTACTGTCCTTCCATTCTCTGCTACACTGGAAATCCTTGGCTACTGGGTTTTGGGGAGGATATTTTGTGACATCTGGGCAGCAGTTGATGTGCTATGCTGTACAGCTTCTATTTTAAGTCTATGTGCAATCTCTATAGACAGATACATAGGGGTACGTTATTCTCTCCAGTATCCAACATTGGTAACAAGAAGAAGGGCAATTTTAGCTCTCCTAGGTGTCTGGGTCCTTTCCATGGTGATATCCATTGGGCCTCTCCTGGGCTGGAAAGAACCAGCACCCAAGGATGATAAAGAGTGCCGGATCACTGAAGAACCATTCTATGCTTTGTTTTCTTCCTTGGGGTCATTTTATATTCCTTTAATTGTCATCCTGGTAATGTACTGTCGGGTCTACATAGTGGCAAAAAGGACAACAAAAAACCTGGAAGCTGGTGTTATGAAAGAAATGTCCAACTCTAAGGAGCTGACTTTACGGATTCATTACAGGAACATTCACGAGGACACGCTAAACAGCACCAAACCCAAGGGTCATCATCCCAGGAACTCTTTAGCTTTTAAACTTTTTAAATTCTCTAGAGAAAAAAAGGCAGCCAAGACGCTGGGAATTGTGGTAGGCATGTTTATCTTGTGCTGGCTGCCTTTCTTCATTGTTCTGCCACTAGGTAAGTGGGTAAACAAGGGTTTGTGAGGGGTGGGGGAGGAAAAGGATCAGTTGTTTACCACAAAGATATAGGGAAAAAAGCAGATTAATGATATGTAGTTATCATTTTGAGAACTGCATTGAATGGATGAATGGAAGTGAATACAATTTACTTCTGCTGATGGATTTTACAGAGTCATGCTAAAACTTTGTAGAGAGTGCAGCCTGCACAGAAAGTCTGCTCATCTGTTAGTCCTTCTCAGAGATGGAGCAGATGTCAAATCAGGGGATAGCATCTTCAGATTTTATATATCAAATCTCCCTTTATAGCCTTTGTTTGAACTGAGTTGGATTTCAGACACATTTACATAGGATGCTTTAACAAAAATCCTAGAAAATAAAAATAATTTCAGCACTGAAATGTTCTTGGTTTAGTTTACTGTTAGATGCTCAGACTACATTAGGTAACTTAAATGTAAATGAACCTGACCAAACAATTAAATGTAAAACTCCCCTGGGCTTGTGAAATTGAAAAATTCTAGTTCTCAATTTAAATGTCACTGACTAAATGCTAAATGCAAACACACAGACCCCACTGGCCCCACAAAAAAGGTTCTCATTGGTTTCAATAGGTTGTAGATCAGGCATTTTGGGAGATAGCCATGTGAGCTTTCTGCAGCCACCATGCTCACTTTCAGACTTAAATATTATTATTATTTCATGTAGCTTTAACACATTGCTCCATGTTCCCAAGTTCTTGTGAAATTTGATGGTATTGCTTTTAAAACTAGCACTAACTCTGAAGTGGCATATCTCAATATATTGAATTATTAAGCTCTCAAAAGTATCTGTCCAAAATTCATTTCTGTGAGACACACAGTCTGTCATCCTAAATATGGAAAGAAGTGGATAAAGAAAGAAAAAGCCTTAATTAATGTTTTGTATTCATGTTTACTTAGTTACCCTACCAAAACATTTCTAGTTGAGTGCTAAGCAAGTATTTATAGAGACTTTGTAAAAAACTAGAGACTTAGAGATTTGTAAAAAACTAAACTGAATTCAGCAACATGGTCCTGGTGAAGTGTTATAAAACTAAATTTCAGTGAATGTGCAATATAATTTAAATTAGAATCTTTACTGCAAGATAACTCTTTAAACTACTGCAAGCAATTTTAGAATCTTTAGTTTATTGTATAGTAAACTTAAAATCATTACAATTCGAGATCTGCATAAAGCCATAGTTAAGGGTGTGAAAAAAATTCAAACAGAAGGAAAACTGTATGCAAAATTCTCTGGAAACTGAGAATGAAGCCCTTGTGCTTTCTTTTCTTAAACTTTCTTAAAGAAAGCTGATAGCATTCAGCAAGTTTCCAACTACTATAAAAATACATACCTGTGGAAAGAAATATATTTTCACTGTATAGTATCAGTAGTAGTAGTATGTATCTAGTAGGTCATGATCCCCTGATAGATTTCCCCCTTGATTTTGAATTATTGAAGGAATTAGAAGGAAAAAAAAAAAAAAAAAAAAAAAGATAAAGGGAAAAAAAAAGCAAGTGTGAATGCAGTAAAACATATCAGTAGCTAGCAGAAGACAGTATAGATCCTGATGATGTTCAACAAACACAGATACAGAACAGTCCATTAAAAACATTATGGTCACAGGGCAGAATCATCATCTCAAGAAACAGTTAAGTTTCTTGAAAGAGTGTCAGTTTACCCTTTCAAAACTCCTGGTCTTTCCTGGGAAGTTTAATGAGTCATTGTTTAAGACAACTGTGTGGAGACCTTAGCTCTTGTCCCATTGTGATTCTGTCTCTCAGATAAATTGTGTCCAGGGGATCAGAGAAGGGACAGGCTCTGCATGCTGGCAGAGGTGCTGGGTGGGCTGAGGGGCTGAAAGTCCCTGCTGTGGGCTCTGTGACCCCCAATACACTCCCACCAGCACTATGAGCACTCAGCACCCCACAGAGCTGAGATTCAGAAAGAGTTGTCATTGTGGCAGTTAGAAAAGTGAAAAAAAAAAGCAGCACCTTGACACTGCAATATGGACTTCTGGCTTTCCTGCCCTCTGCCTAGAAATCTTTTCAGGGGCTCAGCTCTTTCAACTGACAGCTTTTACCCTAAGAATTGAGGGGGAAAAGATATAGATAGTATCCAATATATTGTACAAATGGATTTAAATAGGGACATTTCCTTAAATTTTGCAGACTTGGATAATGCTGATTTTGTTCCTGGATTACATGTCTGTTTTAAATTTATTTAGAAGACTCCAGAACCTTGTACTTTTCATCTCTGTGCATCAGTGCAAAGCTAGTTAATGATGTTAGCCATGACTAAAGCATTAATTGCTAAGACAGGTGGGGAAAAGCACCTTTTCCTGACATACATAATGCAGCCATTCTGAAATGAAGGAGAGGGTAAAGCAGTGCAGAAAGACTTCTTAAGGAGTTTGCTGTGTCCTGCATTCTTCATACCAGAAATCTTATGCTTTGTGTCTTGAATTCACTAAATTTAAATTAAATACTACTAAGAACCCTGACAAAAATTGTATGAAATCAATGTCAGTGACAGGCAAATCATAGAATCCAAAAGGTACTGATGATTTACAAAACTCTCTATAGTGCTTTAATCACAACTCACTTGCTAATCTGTACAGGGCTGCAAGCTACACCTTTTCTGCTGCTCTGTCCAGACAAGACACTTACCTTCACTATAATAGAATGAAAGATTTATTCCTTAGCCTGTATTTTTCACACTTTACATTTACACCACTGACCCAAATCCTACCTATCTACACCTTCATAATATTTTTTGGCATGTGTGTTCCTTGTTTCACTCAGTAATGTAATGACTGCACAATGGCATTAGCACAGGAGCTCTGGATTTCTGAGGATCCAACAACAAAACATTTGATAAGTCAGTAAATGTTATTTCTGCAGCACTCCAAATCATATCTTATCTGTAGTGGATTTTCCTTCATGTTAAAAAGGTTCTAAGTTCTTCTACTTGTTTCCAGACAAAATTATAATTCTGCCATTTAAACATATTCTGCAGTTAAGCATTTTGATATCCTGGACAAAGGATTTTTTCATCAGGTCACAGATACTGCTCACTGATGTGTTGCTGAAAGTGGGATTATTGCTGGAATAAATATTCCATTCCAAAGCAGAAGAAATAATATTAACACAGAGTGCTTTTCAGGCCAGAATCAAAAGGCTTTGCAAGGAAAGCTCTTTGACAGAGCTCTGTGTGCAGTTATGGGATGGAACCACAGCACTGACATTACAATGTACTGAGCATCATGAAACAGCACACAGATTGACCCACAATTTCTTTTTGTAAGACTGAACCACAGTGCTTTTGATCTTAAGCATCTGATGATGCAGCAAAATTGATCTTAAAGAGAATCCCGTGAGAAAACTGGTTTTATTCCAGCAGCTACCAGGTGTTTTTCCCAGATAGCAGTAGATCTATAAAGTATCCTTATTGCACACATTCATAAATGCTACATGGCCTTGTAAATAAGTAGTAAGGCTCCATGGCTTTGTAAATAGCTTTCTTGCCACTCAAAACTATTTGTGGTACAGCATAAAAAAATAAAATTAAGACTTATGTGTCTTAAAGACAACTTCTTGTGCCATAAATCCAGTGACTCATCTTTGAAGAGCAAATATCTTACTTCTTTAAAATAATGTTTCGTTTCTTCGCCCCTCATACAGTCCTTTCTTAGGCAACAGGACTATATCAAATATGCATTGCTGAAAAGTATTGAGTAAAGCAGATTATTTTTATCTAATTAATGCAGGCAAAAAAAAAACAAAAAACACAAAACAAGCAAACAAACAAAACCAAAAAAAAAAAAACCAACCCACCCTCCTTTAAGCAAAGGAGTATCTTATTTTATGCCAATACATTTATTTTTTAATTTAATCAAAAATTAAGGATGATCTGTGTCCCCCTGGCTACTAGGTAAAAAGTTAGGCTCATTTCTGTTAATTAATCAGAGTGGTCTTGCCAGCCTCTTCCCAGACACATGCCTACCCTGGAAAGGGAAAACTCACCACCTTCACTGCTTTAACCAAAGCATATTAACTTCCCCAGCTTATTGCTGAACTCAATTGCAGTGTCAATCAGGAGAGCATTCTTCACTTCCCAGTTCAGTGCCTCCCCCTGCTTCCACAATACCTGTGGTCTTATCCACTGAAGTCAGAACTATATTACTGTAACTGAACTGGGATTGTAACTGGCACTGGGATAAGGTCCCAAGAGGCTCATAATAAAGATAAAACTGTCTAGACTATCCTTGCATGTTAAGCTTTTGAAACCTCTTACAAAACAGGAAAAATAATACAAAAATATTCTGTATGCTACAGGTCAGCCAAAAGAGAAGTATTCTTAAAATAAAACGTGATTCAAGCACAGTATGTAGATTTATGTTACATCAGGCCAACCTCTGCATCTCTGCACCAATAATACCAAATCCGAGCACTTAGTTTCCCATGGGAAACATTTCAAGGTATTAGTACCAGTGCTGTCAATGCTACTGGGCTCTGCTTTCAGCAAGGCTTTGGGTCTGGTTTGTCTTTCATCTCATTTTGATCTTGCCCCCTATTCCCTAACTAGCCCAGCTATCTAGATTCGATGCTCTCAAGTTAATAGTTATACAGAATTTTCACAAATTAACGATATATGAGGCAATCTGAACTTCTGCCCACTTCCAGGTCAATCTTTGGTACAATGTTCAATTGCTCCTCCGATTTCCTAGCCAATTGCTGTAAAACTAAACATCACAGGAGCATTTCTTGACCAGGACAGCATGTTTTGTCACATGTGAAGGACTAGATTATTTCAAGATTATTCATAGCCATCTTCAGCACTGGTGTAAGCTTTTTAGTCTGCAAAGGATGTGAATTATCAGTTACTTACAGACTTCTGGTTTTTAGGCAAAGTTGTCTGTAACCAAAGCAGATGGAACCACACAAATTCTGATGTACTTCCTATGTAGGGTTTTGATTTGCAGGTCAGAGGAGAAACAGGAAATCTTAAAGTGTACAGCCTTAGAAAAACAAATACACAGAGTAATACAGAAAAAATACAAAAAAACCCCAACTCATAGTGACTATTCATCCTCAGGGATGGAAGAAACTCTTATCTCAGGTGATCAGAAAGCTCCAAGGAAAAAAAAAGTCATTATTGGGCCACTAAACAAAAATAGGTAATCTCAAAACTATTGAAATCAAAGGCAGGAGAGAAGCAATAATTTCAGAGGAAATAATGCTTTAAGCATCCAGCAATGCAGTGGGCACAAGGTCCTTATGCCAAAGGCATGTGCAAACTTATGTGCTATTGATCAGGTTGATAGTTACGATGGAAACCCTAAGTAAAGTTAAATGTGGTCCTAAAGTATTGAGGCCACACCTCAGGATTTCCGCTACATGTTCTTTAGTGTACATATCTGTGAATAATAGACATGAATAAAAACTGGTGAGTTTTTTATCATCACTACAGTTCCCATAGCCCACTGCAAGATTTTAAGCTGTTTTGATGGGCATTCAAGTGATACCTAGAAACTGAAGAGCCATAACCAGCACTTGCTAAGTAACAAAAGAGAAAAAAATAACAAAAGACCATGCAATAGCTTTGTATTCAGTTCCATGCTACGGTCCTAGTATTTAGCAGCAGTGTTCAAGACAGAGTGCCTCAGTCATAGGTTAGAAGCAAGAAGAGGAGAAAAAGACACCACAGCAGGCTGAGTAACTGAAGATATTTAAGTATAACAAATGAAATGTCTTAGATTAGCTTTTCTAGGCTCCCTAATCAGATAATCCTTTGCAAAACAAGCATAAACTTGGCCTGTAGTCTTTCTAGTTAGCAAGCTGCAAGAATCTCTAACTCTTTTGGTCGAAACAACAGTAAAAATAATACCATGTTTCTGTCCCTGTCTACTGTCAGCTTTAGAGTACTACACAAGATTTTTACTAAAATTGATACTGATTTTCTCACACTTACGTGAGGGCAGCAAAATTTAAACACAAGTGAATTCTGTCCATGTTGTAAGGCTTCATAGCTATTCTAGACTGAGATGTGTCAGGCTAGTCAATATAAGGATATACAGGGTTTATGTCAAAAAGGGGAGTGCTTGATGGAATTTTTCCACATCTCATGTATTTCTGGATCTTCAATTTCCCTATTTTGCTATTCCAGATATACACAGTTTCTTTGCTAATGAATGAGGCATGAAAAATCTTATTCCCATTGCATTTATTTTAAACTACAGATTTCCTCTTTCTTTTTCCTTTCTGATCTGGGCAAATAAAGCTCCTATTTGCCTTTACTATTGCTCTTTTAAATACCAACTTGCAAATGGCCTGTTGCACCGCACCACAGTGTTTTCAAAACAGTATTCAACTCTCAGTGCGTCAGGCAGCAACACCATCTTTTGTATGATGCTGTAGGAGTGACAGTCATGGACTGCAGACCAGAGCAAGACCTCTGGAAATTAGAGATTACCTCTTAACTTCTACTTATCAGAGACCATCTTGTTATGCCAGGAGTGCCTCTGTTAGTAGCTCCGTGGTTAAATGCATAGGCACTGTCCCTTTAAAAAGGCAAATGCTGTCACTCTGCTTTGTAACTGCTTAAAATATAAGCAAGTGTAGCAATTCTGGGTTTTAGTCAAAATATCTGATCCCTATCTGCACCACAACTTCCATCAGCAAAGCTTCAAGGAAGGTAAAGCCCTTTATTTTGGCCATTCTAGATAAGTCTCTAATTTTGAAGCCTTTAAAAGGCTCCATTGTGAAAGAAGTTCATGCAAGTCTCACAGAAGTGATTTGTTAATCTGAAATATGAGGCACCTTTTATCAGAGATATTGTGGATCACACTAAATTGTGAATTTTAACTAGGATAATAAAACAAACAATAATCTTTCTTAGCCTACAGATAGTAAGGAAAATGTTTAGTTCTGCTTTTCTCTTACTTGTGAACATATCCTTAGGGGAAGGTACTCTATGGTCAGAGCCTGCATTTTTCTACAACTTTTATTTGTCTGCTTACAAACTTATCTACACAGGATCAAGCCTTAGATTGGTAGGATTTACTGATTTTAGTTAATACCAATAATGTGTTGGCTTGCAGATATTTATTTCCTGTGCGAGTGGTTTGGAGGAATGACTATAAACACCTTTTATCGTCTCAGAAGAGTTAGGAGAAATTTCTCTATGTGACCTCCCTGACTGAACATAAAAGCAGGGCAATGAAAGACTCAGGAGCTGAGGACTAGTTGAATAATACCTTCATCACCCCTGACAAGTGTTCACTCACTGTAGGGCCAGAAGCCTCCAGCAAAGAGAATTCCACAACTGCTACAGGCACACAGTTCTAGGACATGAATTCCTCACAAGAAGGAAATTTTTCCCCCAGTGACACCAACATACTTGAAAACCATAACCAAATGCTAGCCATCCTTATTTGTTTGTAGTAGTTGTAATGTAACTAGCTTTCCTTTAATTTTTTTTATTGAATTTTATTATGTTTATTTTGGATGCTGTTCTTATTTCTCAAGATCTTTTTTCAGTGTTATCCTAACCTTCTGCAGAAGTCCTGCAAATCCCTCTCAGCTTGATCAACACTTAATTTTATAACTTGACTCTTTATTTCATCCTCCTTATAGTTTGCAAACTGTGGGGGTTTTTTTCCCTATATTAAATTAGTCCAGGGGAATGTAAACAAACTCTGAGAGCTGGAAGGGAAGAAATCAGGAGCTTTAGAAAGCCAATTAGCTTTAAAACCTTGGCATGCTGACTTGGCTAAGCATGTGGTAAAAACGACCGCAGAAAGCTTAAATAAAAGACTAATACATCCTTTCTACATTCTGTAAACTCCTACTCATAACAAATCTGCTCAGAGGCAGCTTATTGCTTTTACAGGGAGAATTTTACTAGGTAGACACATGTAGCATTTGAGCTTTCCCTATTCATTAAGAAGTGGCAGAAGCTCAGCCATCAGCAGCTATGGCTGGACCAGGAATCCCAGTGGGAATTGCAGGGGAGAAGCAGAAGTTCCCAGCCAGGCCATTGGCAGCTGCCTCCTGTCTGGCACTGGGAAAGTCACTGAGCACATCCCAAATCTGATCAAATTGAGTTTTATAGGAAGGCTGAGTTCCATCATAAAAAAATAAATCTTGCAAAACAGTTTTATTTTTGCAAAAGTTGTCTTCTTGTGGACAGACTGAGAACAGGGTTTGATTTTGTGGAACCTTCCTGGTTTTCCTGGTTCAGAACTCATTTGTTACCATTTTGCAAGGCTTTTCACCAGTACAGAGATTGGAATTTTCTGTGCTCAGATTTAATTCCAATCAGAATTACTGCAATCTACATCAAAATGGAATAATTGTCTCCTCTGAATGAAGGAGGCCACGTTTGCCTTCCAAGGTTATACCAACTATTTAAATTTGACCACACCGTATAACAAACTTGTTTTATTACCAATTCTCTATCTTACAGCATTCAAACAAGAAAGTGTTTTTTTCCCCAAGAATACTCCCAGTCACTGGTTAAATTTTCAAACACTTCATTTTCAACTTGTCACAAATAATAATAATAATAATAAAAAAGTAGTTCAAATGTTATGGTTCTTCTTTAATCTGAAGACAATGACAAAATAACTGTCAGTGCAGTGAGGCTCTCCTTCTACATCATTATTGCTTCATGACATATTTTATTCTATCTAGATTGCTACTAATAGAGTATCAATTGACAGAGTGAAGTACTTAATTCCAGAAAATCTTGTTTCAATAAACACAATTTTTGTATTTGCTCCAGTAAGCAGGAACACCCACTCACCCTAAGCTGGCTCTCCACTCCTTTAAGCAAAACTTCAGAAGATTTTGAAATGTAATTTTTTGAATGGGCAGAAAATATAGGACCTGATAACCCAAAACTCATCCATAAAGACCTTTTCTCCTTAAACCCAAGCTGCCCAACTATTATCTAATCTAAGTATCAAATTCTTGATTCTGAGCAGAACTGATGATTCTGTGAGTTATTTAAATACTTGATTTATATCAAATACACAACTTATTAAAATGGACATTTAGTTAATAGAAAGTCATTTGTGACAACATAAAGTGATTAGAAAAGAGAGAAGAAGTTGGAGCTAAAAACTAAATAAGAGATAAGGAGAGTAGAAATAAAAATTTAAAAGTTAAGAGGAAGAAAGAAAGAAAGTAACTGGAAAGTGAACCTACCTGGGTGGAAAAAGAAAAAGCAGCGCTATTAAAGAGAAGGCAGAAAGTAGAGTGTGGTTAATTTTAGATTTAAAAATCATTGATCATTTAAAATTTTTCTTCCATTGAGTACAAATAATAAATAAATGGTATTCTTGTAAATACATACACTCAAAACCCCTCTATCATGAGGATAACTCACACCATCACTAACATAGCAAGGAAAACTATTCAAACACCCCTATCAGATGCAAGCTGCAGCATATTGGTTGGTATAACAGGGACAGAGCCAGTAGATGGAGTGATTATCCCTTTTTACTCAACTCTCATTAATCTGGAGTACTGCATCCATGCAAGGAAAGAATAAACTGGAGGGCAGTGAAGGCAACCAAAACAGTCATGAGGGTGGAACACAGAGGAGAGGGTGAAGGAATGGGGCTGCTTCAGGCTGGAGAAGGCTTCAGTCAACCTGACCACACAATGGAACCCAGTGGTAGTTCCCAAATGGCTGTCACCACAAATAGCTGTTGTTCACTTGTACATTGTTTGTTTCTTCTGTGTGGCTGGCAGTAGCACACAGAGCAGAACGCCACAGGTATTAAAGGCAATTTAAAACATTTTCTCTCATAAACATGATTTTTTATGATATTTTTCAGATTTAAACTCCAAGTTTCCTCCCTTCTCCTGGAAGTAGTCTGGGAGGTTTTATCTGGTGGGTTGCATCAGCAGGTTTAATTTTGATGCTAAATTATTACTTCCATAAAGTGGAAACTCAAATATTTATCTCCTGTGTATTACACTTTTGTTAAGAAGTTCACCAACAATTAAATTAAGGATACTTGAATAGAAGGTCTTAACCTTCCCATCCTCCTTTCTCTATGAACACAGTGTTCACTTGGGAGAGGTAGCAAAAAAGTAGATATTTAGATGGAAGAAAAATAACAGAGCAGGAAAGTATGAGACAGTAGTGTATGTGCCTGTGTCTGCTTTTCTGCCACCGTAAAACCTCCTTCTGGGAAAAGTTTTTCTTAATTAAGAGTATTGGGATTAAGTCAGTCCAGATGATTTTCCTTCTGCTCATCCTGGTAATTTAAGGACTCTCCCAAAGTCCACTGGCTTTACAAAGACTTTCAAAGACTCCCACTGACTCCAGTGGGCTCTGAATTTTAAAGTCTCAATGGTGTTCCAGCCAGATACTCTGCAGAATATATGAAGACAACTAACAGGGCAAATTGTTTCCCTCAATGTTGCCTAATTTCATTGAGGTTGCTTCACTTATTTTCTGCGTAATAAAATATTCACTATAAAGAAGCAGTCAGGCCCTAAATGACATTAGCTTTTACTACATAAAAATTTAATTCCTTTTTATTATATTTGTTGTTGCTCAGTGTTTTTCCGACCTGAATAGCTCTATCAAGCATGGTGAGCAAGGTAAAAAAGACAATTAAAACTGACAAAGATGACTGAGATAACAGTATGCAAAATTTTCCATCCATTTTGAAAAGCAATCTGAATTAGTATAGGGAAATATCTATCTGTTTATCAGACTGTGATGGGAAAGTAGCTGGAAATTAGGGGAGGAAATATTAGTCTGATGTTTAGAGAGTTTCTGTATAATTTGAGAGTCAAGCAACATTTGCATTGAGCTATTTGCAAAACCAGAAAAAAGTGGAGCATGAAGTAGTGTTCAATGATCGGTGTTTTCACTAACTCCTCGATCCTTATTCCCGAATTTCAGTTTCATAACTTTTCTAATATTGTAGCTAAGTGCTGCTCATTGTTTTCAAATCACATCACCCCATAGCTTTCCAGACTGATCTATTTCCATATTTTCTGTTAATGACTCAGTCAGGGTCATGACAGCTTTTAAATGATTGATTTGGGTTCAGTCATTTTTCTAGGACCAGGCCTGAAAATAAGGTGCTTACGTCAGTCAGGGTTGCTATGAGGAACTTCTTTGCCCTTTTGTGTTGCTGCCCTTTAATATGAAAGGGCTCTGAAAATGTTTGCTGTAGCTGCTTAAAATGGGCTGCTGTCATTTTTTTCAAATGGCATTTGGAAAATAGATTATCATGAAAGATAGGCATAAGCTTCTTAGTTTTTTCTTAAGGAACACATTACTTGAAGCAATTGAAAAAGATAAGCCCTTTTTTCTGCACTCAGCTGTTTTGCATTTTTTCTCTACTTGGTCTTCTAGTCCTTACTGTATGTAGTAAGTCAAGGGTTGGACTTGATGATCTCTGAGGTTCCTTCCAACCCAGCCAATTCTATGATTCTAAGATTTGGTTCATGTGCCATATGGACTATACAAGTACAGATCATTTATCTTCTTTGGTCCTCTGCTTTCTTCTCTACAGCTTAGCTAGCATCAGGCCAGCATTTTCACCTGGATAAACAGCAGTATCTGCTGTGGTACTTAAGAGCTATTTACTCAAGAAGCCAGGAAATGCTTTTCCATAGTTTTGAGGCCCAAGCCATGACCTCTACCTTGCTATGAGATGGGACCTATTCCTAGAATCATATCCCTCTCCAATAAGGCATTCTGACAGTCACAATTGACTCAGCTGCTTTCACAGCCCAGGGAACACAAAAACACTCCAGTGTAAAAGGTTGCTCTTTTTTGAGATGTGACAGTCAGGCTTGATTGTCACTTTCCATTTAAAAATCTCTTCAAATTTAACTCCAGTTCTTGAAATAAGAACTCTCACCTGAATCTCTTTTCTTTGGTTATTTTAGCCAGACACAGAATGTTCTCCCAGCTGGATAACTGTTGAATGACAGTTTTGCTTTAAAAATATCACACATTCTTTTATAAAGCCCCATTTGCTAAATTTAGCTGATCAATTGCATATTTTTAATACTAAGAGTACAACAAATTGATTTCTTCATATGTTTTCCATTTGGACAGCCTCTTTAGGGAAATTAATTGGTATGAATGGAAGAAAAAGCATTCAAAAATTACCTCTTTGTTTGGGCTACAGCATTTTTATGAGCGCCTGGGAAATGGGAAGCGCACAACTTCAGGTTTCAAGAGATCTGTACTATCATTACAACCCTGATAAATGGGGTGATGTATAGGAGCTGCCAGAGAATGTACTGGAAATTATAAGGAATGTCTGAACACACTCCTGAGAAGCCTGGGAACAGTTTGATCTTTTTCTTCAAAAATGGCATTTGGAAATGCTTTGAAGAAAGTACAACCTTATTCCACGTGTGCATTGTACAAGAGCCTGGACAATAGGAGTTTGGTCTTCATTGGAATCAATAGATGTTAGTGCAATAGATGTGTTCATATCAACAAAATGTCTGTTTATTTTTTAATCCTACATTAATTATTTGCTCCTCTAGCTTTCAGATGGTAGAAAGCTCATTAGCTTTAAAAGTAACAAAACCAACATTTTATTACAAAAAGACCAAAAATGAAAGCAGCACACATTAAAGATTTTTAAAAAACAGATTCTAGCAGTGATCTGATGGCACATTTACGTTTCTTAAATGTAGACAAACTAATTATCTCAGGTATTGTCTCTTCTGCTTGTTCCTTCTGGACAGGTTCTTTGTTTTCATCTCTGAAGCCTCCTGAAACGATCTTCAAGGTGATTTTTTGGCTTGGCTACTTTAACAGCTGCTTGAATCCAATCATCTACCCTTGCTCAAGCAAAGAGTTCAAGAGGGCTTTCATACAGATCCTAAAGTGCCAGTGCCACCGCCGAAAGCAGGTGGGGTGGTGGCCCTACAGCTACAGAAACTGGAATAGGGGCTCCTATGAACAGCATAGGAAGGACTCTCTAGAAGACAGTGGGAGCTTCCTAAGTGGCAGTCAAAGGACATTATCTTCAGCATCTCCCAGCCCTGGCTACCTGAGCAAAATCACTCACCCACACATGGAAATGTGCACATTCCAAGATTGGAAAAACTCCAGCTCTTTCTTGAGCCCCTTACAGGAAGGCAGCAGACCAAAGGATCCATGCCAGTTCTTTACCTTCAATCTCTTAACAGAGCGCAATGGACACGTTCCTGCTGGCAGCCAGGATTCCAGCAATGGGGACCACGAGGCCACCTGTGACACACTGAATGGCAAAACTGACTGTATAAACATGACACTGGAATGAACAGATTATGAATGGTCTGTTCTCCTTGTTCCCTAGCCTGTTGGAAGTTTAGCCAAAGTGAAGAAGTGCACTTTGCAGAGTTTCTCAGTACAGCACCAGAAGGAAGCCAGTGAGAAACAGGCAGATTCATGTCACAGCAGCAAAGTGTAATCATATTCCCAGTTCCTTGTCAGAGAGGCTACTGAAACAAAAACAGAATGCAGGGAAGATGCTCCGTAAACCCAGGGAAGTGCACATCCAATTATTTAGGCATTGCAGAAGTGCTGTGGAACAGCCAAACCCATGTATAGTGAAAGAATGTATACATCTGGGGGTGGGCAGGGGAAATCTATATGAATGTGTGTGTGTACATGTGTGTGTACGGATGCCTGAGAGTGCAAGTGAGCCATGCAGCCCTATTTGTACCTCTCCAGGGTACCTGTTGCCATTGATTCTACCTGTAAATTCTTATTGTTGTACTTCACTGTACATTAGCACTTTGGAAATGGAAAACAACAAAGATTAAAGTAATTTTGCAACAATTAAAACACTTGCATCTATTACTATAGGACTGGCATTTAGTCACATTCCCTCATTAGGATTTTTGCTTCAAAAGAAAACACTCCCAGTGGTTAAGTTTGCCACTGTAACTCCTAGGATGCTCTTAAATCTCTTCAGTTTCTTCCCTTCCATAATTCCTTTACCACCAATACATGTAAGTCTTCTAGCCTTCTCCACGGTCTTTTTTGAAGGTTTGAAAAGACCATCAGTGATGAGAGCTCATAATCTACATTTCAGCACATTAGGAAGTGTCATGTAAACCAAAGGATTTCTAAAAGCAACACTCATAAATGACTCCAAATACCTCGTAAATAGTGTTGTGGACATAGCACAAAAGAGCAGATTCCTGGAGATACAAAACCTAGCCTTAGGACACAGATGAGCACAATTTGAAAATAGTACTGCACATTTAGAGCATTTAGAGGCTTTTGCTTTGCCACTCAGAGAAGAAGAGAAAGAATCAAAACAATGGAGTAGTGAAAGTTACTCTGTTGTTTATATTTTTCAGTTCAATTATACAGTACTGTAACAGAATTCCTGAGAATATCTTTTAGGACATTTTAGGTCGTATTTGGAAGTTATTTTTATGTCTTGCAATTAAGTGTCAATCATGAAACTAATGACTGATTTTTTTACATGAAGTGGTACAAACAGTGAAAATTGGTATTTACTCCTTCCTCCAATGGAGATTCCCCCACTAGGGATTTTAGTGACATTTTTTAAAGGATGAAACAAAAAAATGAGCTGTAAACACATGTAAACATTTAGGGACAATTTAGCAATGCTAGCTCCCAAAGGAGAGCTATTTCTTTTCATTTCCTTAAATGTATATTCTCTTTTTAAGTTGACAGAGATGGATGTATTTTGTGGTTAGATGAAATATCCCTGTGTTCAGTGAGCACTGATAGGAAGGTCATGCTGTGAGGCCTTCCCATGGTCCTATGTTTGAGTAAGAAATACATAAATATATGATTGAAACTATGGCTAATCTTCTATTTTAATAATTCCATTTTTCTTGCAGTGAAGACCATAATTTCCTCTTAAACTGACAATGTTTATAAAATTTTAAGGTATTACAAAACAGAAGAACAAGCTCTTGTTCATATACTGAGGTTGGCATAAAGGATATTCTACCTATCTGTAACATACTAAATTAAAGCTATTCTCTCTGGACCTTTAGATGGCAGAGAATTCTATTTTTAAACTATTGTTATAATTTCTGGAGGGAACCTACAATAGTCATTCAAACACTTTCAGGTTTTGTAAAGTTTCTTCAAAATTACTTTTAATTGGAACTAAATTTGTTTAATCTTACCAGCTGACACCACACTTCAGCTAAGTTTTGAGTCACACATGACTGGTATAGTATAAAGTAAATCCAGGTAATGGTATCCATATTTGAGAATTTCTAAGTGATACTGCAAGGTTTCAGAATAAATAGCATTCCATTACTCTTTAGCTAGGTAGCTCTCAGAGACTGTTCATTCCTTTATTTAGTTTCTAGTCCTAACAAAGACTGTGTGACACCTCATTAACATTTAAGCTCTTTAAACAATGACATAATTCTCTAATTACCTATGAAATCAGACAGGCTTTTATCCCATACTGAAGTGGCCTATGAGTACTTATCAACTTTTTACTTTTCTACATGTAATGTTACAAAAAACTGCAAGGAAAGTTCCCTTACTGCTTGCTCTTTTTTTTTTTTTTTTAACCTATAAAAAAAGATTTTCAGCCATTTTAGTACTGAAAAAACAGCTTTTCCTAAATGCTGTAGCTAATCAGGAGAAGATACAGATTAACATCGTGCAAGTCCATGCCATTTAGAACATTCATTGCCCCTAATCTTATGAATCACACAGAAAAAGCCTCAGAGAAACAAAAAACCCAACATATATGTTCCATAAGCCTTTAAAAGCTCAGAAGAGAAGGAATTCCACAGGCAGAATTCCCAGGAGTTACATTGCTCTTCAATAAGTTTGAGCTGGGAAGGCTGCTGGACAGAAAACAGAAAAGAAATCAGAAAAATAAGGGAAGCTGAGGTTTGGGGTTTCTGATACTGGGGAAAACGAGAAGAGGAAAAAGGTTTACGTACCACTGAAGATGAAAAACAAGAAGGTGAAAACAATCATAGGCAATCAAAACAAATATATTCTGTCATTTCTAAGACAAACATTTACATCATGCCCATTTTGCTTAGCTTATTCATTATGACACTTCTTAAGGGATCGTCTCATAAAATTCCTAACATCAGACAGATGGAGGAATGACAGAGGGCAGGCTCCAACCCAGCAACCAGTGACAATAGAAAAAAGTGAGAACAAGTTTGGGCAATATCTGATATATACTTGAGATATAGATGTAATAAACTGTCTCATTCTTAATTCCTACCCAGTGACATTTTAAGACTGAAGAGCCTACAACTCGCAGTTCCAACAAATATAAGATGGAAGGATTCCTAATATTTCTCCTAGATATTTGCCTTCTCACAGGTTTTTTC
This sequence comes from Phaethornis superciliosus, assembly GCA_023637945.1. Lineage (NCBI taxonomy): Eukaryota > Metazoa > Chordata > Aves > Apodiformes > Trochilidae > Phaethornis > Phaethornis superciliosus. The sequence continues at coordinate 12,119,262 of JAJQWJ010000016.1, read as the reverse complement.
TGAGTCATGTACATATCTCGCCATGCCAGGCTCTCACTAGCCATGCATGATATTACATGACTTCCCAAAATCAAATAGATTAATGCTCTTCTTCTAAGCTCTTTGCTTTTTGTGTCATGAATTCCCTTTTTGGTAGTCTCCCACACAGCCTGTTCTGACACCAACACTGTACCAGTGGGATCTCATCCATGCAAACATGCTAAACCATGTAAGATTTCAAACGAGTTATGTCAAAGCTCCTTATAAGCTGACAATACCTACTTCACCTCCAGTCACAGCTTCAATGAAGGTATAAGCAATAAAACTGACAGTAAAAATGGAAACAAATAACAACCCAAGAATGGAGGTGAAGCAGGGACTACAAAGATAACAGGAAAGAAAGTCTGATATGCCACCTTAAAATATGAAACCCTTGCAAGGCCACCTGACTTCTCCAGAACAAATCTATTCTAAATGTCTTTATTTTTACCACTGGAATCTTCTATGAACTCCAGCAGGCAAAGCAAGCCCAATGAAGCTCCACAAATCACCCACTTCCCTTTGTTGGTCCTTCATTTGTTGCAATGTTTTCCTTTAAAGGAAAAAATATTTGGGTCATGGCATCATAATCAAACCTTGTGGGACAAACCCATTTTTATACTACAGCCAAAATTAATTTGACAAGCAGAACATCCACAATCTAGTGAAACTGCAATTGGCACATTGTGATGGTCTATCAGATGAAACTATACTTCATCAAGCCTATTTTTTATGCATACATATGCAATGTACCTTCTGAGGAACCCATTTTGTGGGCAAATAGATCTGCTTCCAAAGAGGAGTTGCTGCCATTTAGCACAGAAGGTGTTCATCAAACACTGTGAATTTCTCCAGGTTAAGCTACTGCGTGGAGCTTAATCACTAACTAGGGGCTTGTTCAAAGCCATTCAGCTGAGAAGCACAGCTGTAATGGCTCACAAAGTATTGTTACAGATCAGCTGCACATCAATTAAACCCATTAGGTTTCAATGCATTCAGCTATCACAAGTACTTATTTTTTAAAAGCGTTATTGTAAAATCAATCCATCTGAATGACACTGAAACTCTACCTTCTTCACTCTGTGGAAATGCAGTTTTCTATTATCTCTCCAAATATGACAGAGAGAAGAGGGGGCATTATTATTATAAAGTGCAGTTTCAGCTTGGAAACTGTAAGAACAGCACCTTTCTGTTCAACAGATGTGCTCCCTGCTCTTGGTTTCTGTGCTTGACTTTCACCTGATACAAATGAGCATAACATTGCACAACATAGAAGATAACAATCTACAGCAGCTATGGTGTGAAAGTATTGGTATCCTAATAGCTGCTTATTCCTCTTGGTGGCCACAAACTCATCAAATTCTCATACAAACCAGCTCATTCCCATGAGAATAAACTGGATTCTGTTTGATATAATCAATAACAATATGCTTACCTTTTTCCCAAACCATTGGGCAGAGCATGGTATCACAGGGACGATGCATCAGACAAACTGCAGTTTCACCCTGAAGTGGTCAGAAAGAAATACTTAATATACAGAATTATCATGCTAGTTTAAGTCACTTTAATGGAACCAAAAAGTATTTCTACTCTTTATGACTTTTTTGGGACTGTAAGGGGTACTAAGTCATAATTCCCCAAATCAGTAAAAATACCTGAAGCCATAACATCCTGTTCTGGGCACTAACCAAGGAAAATTCCAGCCTCTGTCTTAACTACTATTGTGGGGTTTTTCCACAGAAGCAGACATGTACTGAACAAGCCATGTTTTGGGAATGCATCAACGAACTTAACCTTGGCATTACAATAACACCGAGCTAGCTTTCTAGCCAAACAAGATAATACAGTAATGGCAAGACAAAACTTTTTTAAACCAGGACAGCCCTCGGCATGGGCACAGACAATGACTCTTAACCAATTAGTTTATAAGTTAGAAGAAAGTTTGGAGAGTGTTAACCAATCACTTAAAGCCATGTATGTAACATAGATAAAAGTATATATTCTGCACTAGTGAATTCAATAAACAAGATTTTACTGGTTGATCATATTGGTCCGTGTTTGGCAGTTTCTCCGAGCCCTCTCACAATGACTATTTTTATGTTTCAGCTCCAGGCTGTGTGATAGTTTGCACCCACATAGGCAGTGCAAAGAACAGAGTACTCCTCCCTTTCAGGTAGCTGTGCACAGCACTGTGGGAAGACATTCCCTTCCCCTGGCACAATAAATTTTGGGGTCCCAGCTCTACAGTGGAATGGCTTCTACAGGAAACATGCAGCAGAACTTTTTCTCTAGGGTTTAAGGCATGAATGAACCCTAGAATGAAGAGAATATTGAATCCACAAGTCTCTCTTACAGAATGACTGCTGTCCTGTCACTATTGGGTCTCCTCTAACTGTTTTTTTTTGAAAAGAGTGAGCTTTCCTCTTCCCTCCAAAGAGTAGTTGGAGGTGTCTAATCTCAGCTGCTATATCTACACTATAGATCTCTGTTGCAAGACAAACCTCTCTTGGGGTATGACTCTCTGAAGTCAGACCGGTGCTCTGGCAGAAGCTGACGCCTTCAGGGTCAGTCAGTCTGGATCAGTGCTGGTGCTCCCAACTCAACCAACCTCCCCTCTGGGCTGCTCTGCCAGTGAGCTGAGCTTGTGCTGGAGGCCAGGCCTTTTATTGGCCTCCTGATCCTGCCCCTGCACAGTTGGGCCCAGCCCTAACCAGGCACAGGGGGGCTGAATGCAGGCTCACACCCACTGCCTGCTGAGTAGCAGCACCTGGGTGTTGCCTCATTTCACTACAGATCTCAAGTGCTTGGAGATACTTTCCTGCATCATACAGCAAGGTCTTTAGACAAGGAAAGGTTTCAGGATGCCTTCTGTCTTCCCAGTAATGCCAGCAGGCTCAGGTTCTCCCAGGCAGTCTGTATCAGATCCCATTTTCAAACACCTAACTGTTGCCATGCATTGCACACAATTCATAGATAAACCTATTTTGTTCCTTTCTTATCATCCTAAAGAACCCTTATTTATGCAGGCATATTTTTTCTTTAATCAAATATTCATCCATATACTTGTCTTGCAAGGTTTTAATACTTTCCATCAGATTTATGTATAGCATTCAGTAAATATGTTCAGTATGAAAAAGAACCTCCAAAGGCTCACAGGAGAAAGGGGAACAGCTATTTTATATGTAAGTGGCTCACTGGAGCTGACATTACAAGCAGATAGAAATGGTACAGCTTTCTAAGCTCTCTCTGTCCTTTACTTTCTATTTTAGGTTTGTATACTTACACAGGCAAACAACTCTAAGCTCCCTCATTATTCTCTTGGGATGTGTAATTATTGGTTTGTCTATGCAATTGAAGAGAAATTTCTCTCTGAACACATAGTAATCAAAGCATCATTAACCATGCTCTCTGTGGCAAAGTGTACAGAATTTTCTACTCTGTTCTCCTGCCTGTATAGAGAACAAGCATGACATTTGAAAGGGATCAACAAAGTTCACACATATTGGACAGTATGTAATGTTTTGTGGGAAACAGAATGAAATCTAGACATAAAAATAGATGTGGTTTAGCTTGTTCATAGAAAATTCTGGACTCAGGAACTGAGACTTTATTCCAATATATTATAAAAACTGCTTTCACCTTTCACTTGCAGGTGAATACATGAATATCTATAAAAGTCTGCAGATTATTTATTCCTCACTAACTTGCATGAAACTTTACCCTGGTATTTTTGTTTTTACCCCTGATAAGATGGGCAAATGTGGAACAGGGCAGGCAGGAGGACAACACAGAAGGCAAAGAAGAGTGCAGAAAATATTAAAAGAAAGGGAGAAATGTTGAGAGAGAAGGTTTCAAATCCATAAATCAGCCTTTATTCATTGTAGTGGTCAAAGGACCACTTGTTATACCATGATTCTCTGATTGCTTTATAACTAAACTGATGAGATAAGCAAAGTCTATACCTAGAGAAAAGCAAAGATTTTATATCAATTTATGTCATTATGGCATAGACAGATGTATCTGCATTCCTCTCTTCTCCTTCCTTAGTCATAGAAGCATAATCATAGAATCATAGAATCATAGAATTAGCCGGGTTGGAAGGGACCTCAGAGATCATCAAGTCCAACCCATGACCCACCGGAGCAGTTGCTAGACCATGGCACTGAGTGCCACATCCAGTCTTTTTTTAAATGTCTCCAGGGATGGAGAATCTACCACCTCACCGGGCAGCCCATTCCATTGCCTGATCACCCTCTCTGTGAAGAAATTCTTTCTAATATCTAACCTAAGGTTAGATTCAACTTATATTCAGCTGTAATCTATAGTTTGGCTTTTTCCTAGAATAGCCATGATCTTAAGAATATCACACTGACATTTGAGTACACAGGTCTAACATTTCTTTCTGCTTTTTAGCATTCACAAATACATGCTTATTGATGATTTTAATCAGGAACTGCCTTGATGTGAAAGTTGCATTTTTCATTTATTCTTGTAACCAGTGTGTGGAGGAATTTCTCAAGGAATGTGGACACCCAGCATTTGTGGCCAATCCATGTTTTGAGAACTATGAAGCAGACTGAAATTTTCAGTCCTGAGAGCAGTAAACAACCTGACCTTGAAGTGTCTCTGAAAAGCGCGATTAGAGCAACTAGTTTGGCAGATGCAGGTGCAGCTTTAGTGAAAAACAAGATGCCTAGCCAAAAAATACACAGCCAGTGACCTGTTGAGCTACTTGGATCCCTACAAGTCTATGGGACCGGATGGGATCCACCCAAGGGTGATGAGGGAGCTGGCAGAAGAGCTCGCCAAGCCTCTCTCTTTCATCTACCAACAGTCCTGGCTCACTGGGGACATCCCGGATGATTGGAAGTTGGCGAATGTCACGCCAATCCACAAAAAGGGCGGGAAGGAGGACCCAGGAAACTACAGGCCCATCAGCCTGACCTCAGTGCCTGGCAGGGTTATGGAGCAGATCATCCTTGGTGCAATCACACAGCACCTGCAGGATGGGCAAGGGATCAGACCCAGCCAGCATGGGTTTAGAAAGGGCAGGTCCTGCCTGACCAACCTGATCTCCTTTTATGATCGGGTGACCCATCTGGTGGATGAGGGGAAGGCTGTGGATGTGGTCTACCTGGACTTCAGCAAAGCCTTTGACACCGTCCCCCACAGCATTCTCCTGAAAAAGCTGTCAGCCCACAGCTGGGACAGGGGCACTCTGTGCTGGGTTAGGAACTGGCTGGAGGGCCGGGCCCAGAGAGTGGTGCTGAACGGTGCTGATCCAGTTGGCGGCCGGTCACCTGTGGTGTCCCCCAGGGATCAGTGTTGGGCCCAGAACTGTTTAATATCTTTATCGATGACTTAGATGAAGGGATTGAGTCCATCATCAGCAAATTCGCAGACACCAAGCTGGGAGGAAATGTGGACCAACCGGAAGGCAGGAGGGCTCTGCAGAGGGACCTGGACAGACTGGAGAGTTGGGCTGATTCCAATGGGATGAGGTTCAACACGGCCAAGTGCCAGGTCCTGCACTTTGGCCACAACAACCCCATGGGGAGCTCCAGGCTGGGCACAGAGTGGCTGAGAGCAGCCAGGCAGAGAGGGACCTGGGAGTCTGGATTGCCAGGAAGCTGAACAGGAGCCAGCAGTGTGCCCAGGTGGCCAAGAAGGCCAATGGCATCCTGGCCTGACTCAGGAACAGCGTGGCCAGCAGGTCCAGGGAAGGGATTCTGCCCCTGTACTCAGCCCTGGTGAGGCCACAGCTCAAGTCCTGTGTCCAGTTCTGGGCCCCTCAGTTTAAGAAGGATATCGAGGTCCTGGAGCAGGTCCAAAGGAGGGCAACCAGGCTGGTGAAGGGACTCAAGCACAGGCCCTATGAAGAGAGGCTGAGAGAGCTGGGGGTGTTCAGCCTGGAGAAGAGGAGGCTCAGGGGAGACTTCATCGCTCTCTACAACTCCCTGAAAGGAGGCTGTAGTGAGGTGGGAGTTGGTCTCTTTTCCCAGACGACTTTCAACAAAACAAGAGGACATAGTCTTAAGTTGTGCCAGAGGAGGTTTAGGTTGGATATTAGAAAGAATTTCTTTACGGAGAGGGTGATCAGGCAATGGAATGGGCTGCCCAGTGAGGTGGTGGATTCTCCGTCCCTGGAGACATTTAAAAAGAGACTGGATGTGGCACTCAGTGCCATGGTCTAGCAACCGCAGCGGTGGGTCAAGGGTTGGACTTGATGATCTCTGAGGTCCCTTCCAACCCGGCTAATTCTATGATTCTATGATTCTATGATTTGTTATCTAAAAGAGGCGTGCCCTCTGAACCCTATATAATGCTGTGTAACTATTAATAAAATTGAGTGCTGTGTATCAATCATACTGGTTTTAGTCACAGGCTCCGTGTTTTCGCGCTCTTCCTGACAAAATGGCGCCCGAACAGGGACACGGGGCCTTAAATTGATATTGTTGCCTGGAGCGACGGATGCAGGTGTTGCTTTGAGCGACAGTTTTACCTGGACCTGGACGTCAGGAAACGCGGACGGGGTTGGCACTCCCTGAGAGTCGCGGCAGGAGCTGGAAGTGAGCTGGCCACTCACCCCCGTAAGGTAGGCACTGCTAATTTAAGAGAAAATGCAGACAGAAGCGGCGGTGCAGTTACTAGGCAGTATACTCTCTAAGAGAGGGATTCCTAGTAACTTGAAACCGATCCATGAGTTGGTTAGATGGGCTCAGGATCGCGGTATGATGCTGGATATTCCTTTGCTATTTAGCCCAACCGAACGGAGACAAGTGGGCAATAAACTGTGGGACGCTGCTATTGTTCGAGGGAAAGATGGTGCAAAGGCTGCTAAAGACCTAGGTGATACTTGGAAAGCGATAATGAACACTCTCCAAGAGATGCCCCTGGACTCCATAGACATTACAAATGTGTCTCAGTCACTCCACTTTCCCATGAGGACAGTTGAGGGTGTGAGTCTGAAACCAGCATGGCCCAAAGGAAAGTAATTGGTAGGGCACATAACCCCACCAGAAGAATCAGTCATTTCACTGGATTAAATCTTGCTGTAGATACTCTGCTGATGTGAACTGCATAGTTTTGAGTTCATATGAGACAAATTCATTTACACTGCCTAAACAATGCACATCCTGCCTCTATCAAAAACTGTGAAAAGGTAAAGAATAGTCTTAATTAACAGGTTGGACCCCTTTTTTTGTACCCTATGAACTCGAATCAAACTGTCAAAAACAATGGAAGCCTAGAAAAATACTGGGAGAGGGTCATCCAGATAAGTGGAAGGTGACAGGGAAAGTAAATCTGGTGGTGTTACTGAAAATTTCTCATATCAAAATGTATTAGCTTGACCAATGGAGAACATGTTTCCTATCCAGTAATACCCATAATCTTTAAAGGACTGTAATCAAGCACAGAGAAAAGGAGAATGGATGTTCAAAATTAATAAGAATGCTTCATGGTTATTTAATAAATCAACCAAAAAAGCAGATGTAGTAAAACTTTAATTTATAGCTGTGATTAAAAAGCCTTTAATTGACTATTTTTATAATTTCCTTTCAAATGTTCTTTGGGAAGTACAAGAATTTGATTCCACTGAGACGTGTGCAAATATTTAATTCTAGGAAGGACCTTGAACTTTTTACGACCCCTGGAAAATTGTAATTATTTTTTCTTTGCGTGATTTGTTGAGCTTTCATTTCTTCACTGTGATGATCAAAAAAGCTGTTCCAAAAAAGTAAATTGAGCATAGGCTCTGGAGCTTGAGGTAATTATGGAAGAGTTCACCCCTCGTCCAGTTAGCTGAGAGTCCAGTCCTGCAGTATTGTAAGACAGGAGAGCTTCAGCCCCCATTTCAGGAAGAGCTGAATCAGTTTTACAAGGAAATTAATAGGGACCGACCTTAGAAAATCCAACATCGCCATCTATCGGATTTCTGTTCCGGGTGAGATCCACAAATACTCTAATCCAGCTGAGTTCCCTGGATTTTACACACCGCAAATTCAGCCTCTTTAAAAGCAAATCAGCAAGACTTAAGGCAGCAAGAGAACCTAGAAACTCGATCTTAAATTCCAAACAAGTCTGTTCCTGAAGTGATGAATTCCTCAATCAGAGTAATAACATTTCAATCATTTGTAATAACATTTCTTTTTACAGTAAAATCCATGAAGCAAAGCTGGTTTGTCAAGTTTAGAGAAAAAAGAAGTCAACTCACTACATTGTTTTGGGAAGAAACAGGAAAAAAAATGGGAGGGTAAAGAAATTCTTGCTGGAGGAAAGTATTGAGATACAGACTCTTTCTGTGACTTGACCTCTTCAGTTTATGCCCAGCTCAATAAAAGTGCTGTAATATAAAAGTGTTCCACTTGAGGTACTTTGTGACTCTGGATTCTGCTGCCTGCCTGCCCAGAGGGGTAAGCCCATTCAAACTGGGGACTAAATTTCAACAACACAAGCTAAGCCTTCCATTGCTGAACTCTTATTCAAACATACCTACTTATTCAAGATTATATGTCCCTGATTTTTTTCAGCGGTTGTTCACTGAAACTATGGGACACTTAAATCAATGCTCTGAAAAATCTCTTAGCACCAAGATTAAAAAATGATACTGACTCTTTGTTCTTTGTTTATATACAGTCTTCAGCTATTCATATACTTCTGCTTAGATCAATGAATTAGAGGTTCTAAAAGATGAATTAAAGAAATAATATGTTCTGTGTTTGAACAAGTAAGATTTATTGGTAGAAACTGGGAATTGCCCTATAGCCTCCTGGTTCAGTGTTTGTTACTAAAAGGTGTGTTTGAAAATACTGTAAGAGGACATGTTCTTGTATTTTCCAAACATAAAGAAATTTAAGAACACAACAGTCCTGTAAGGATAGTTAGTAAAAAAAAAAAAAATTTAAAAAAAATTAAAAAGAAAATGAGACACACAGACAGTAAACCAGCACCTAACCTTAATGACCTTAATGAATTACATCATAGCAGCACAGAGGAGCAGTTCCACAGGAGATAAATTCAGGGACATTCACTGAGCTGCAGCTTGCTCAGGGCTAATCCTGAACTGCAGCCATGATGCTCTGCTAAAAAGGACTCCTGGGGACATCCCCATCTTTAATAAATTAGGACCATGGGAAAGCTTGTCCTTGTCACTAGCTCTAGGGTAAAGATTCATCAAGGAATAATCACCCCCACAGCAGAGTAGGGAAGTGGGATTGCATCTTTTCCCCTATGTTGTGCTGGGAGGAAAGAAGCCCAAAAAACAGAATAGACTCCAGTTAAAAGTTCAGAAAGTTCCAAAGCACCTCCAGATCAGAGGAGATGCAGATAGTAAATTCATATGGTAAAATTTGCTGATTTTTCTCACATTTCTTCCTATGAAGTCAAGAAGATTGTTTATGCAAACATTCCTGGTCCTAGCCTCAGCTGGGAGCTGTGTGGAAGGTAGAAATTCCTGCCTCACCTGGAGATAGTATCTTCACATCACTCAGCCACAGCAAAAAAACCCAGGTGCAGTTCCTGTAGTTTTTGCTGGCAAATTAACCCCTTTTTTTTGAGAAGTTAAAATAAAAGCTAGCACACCACCTTTGATGTGTTGCTGACCTCCAACGTCCAGAATTACTCTTACCAGTTCAATTCCTTCTGTGGATGAAACATAGCAATTTATTCAAACATCTGTGCTCTTTGCACAGCCAGAGATTTAAATAGCATTTTGGCAAATTCAAAACTGGATGGATTGATTTTGCAACACAGCTGTAATTTCCTTCTCCCTTTTCATATAACATGATATTTAACAGGGCAGTGTGAAGGTTCAGGATTTTTTTTTCCGTAAATCAGAATAAATTACACAGTACTAGCAGAGCAGCAGAAAAGCACATTTCTGTGGGCTAAATCATTGCAGCTGGGATGCTGTAGAATGCTGAATCTCTTTTTTTTTTTTTTTTTTTTTTTTTTTTTTTTTTTTTTAATATCCAGAAAGAGGAAAAAAAACAAGCAATTGAGCTTCTGTTTGCTTTCATTTTAAGTATCCATGCTCTTGCCAAGTAACTGCAAAGTGTTCCAGCCTCTCATTAATGTCCCCATCCATCACTGGCACTCAGTCACCGGAAACGTTCATTCAAAAGCAGCGATCAAACAATTGAAGACCAAAAAACGAATTCATTATCTGAGTCTTCAATTGCTACCCCAACCTTGAAATGCCAAACATCCCTTCAGGCTTGAATCAAAGCCTGGTGATGTCAGTCAGAAGAATTTCAGAAGTCAGGACACATCTTGAAATATTCGTGAAGACACACCTCCCCCACAGCACCCTCAGATGGGATAGATACACTTTGGTCCATTAATGGAGCTCTGCCAGGTTTAGTACTCTCTTGGTATTCTAACAGTAGGCAGTAGCTCCAAAAGTGCTGATATGGATTTAACAGTCAGCATATTTCCTCACAGTCTGAGGGTAAAGAAGGGAATCACCCTCTCAATTAAAAATTGATTAACTTTTCTTTTTAAGAACCTGTGTTGTCTGAGAACAATCCTTGACTATGCCTTACTGATTAGAACCTGACCCAAGTCTGAAAGAACCTCTATAGTGCAGGGGCTTTTTTGTTGTTGTTGTGTTTTCATGCTGTTTTGTTTGGGGTTTTTTGTTTGCTTGTTTTTTCCTTAAATTAGAGCTCTTTTAGAGGGACATTTTAAACTTGTTCTTTCTTCAGGATTTGCTTACTGAAAAGCTGTTTAGAGCAAGGAGAAACACTTAAGAATATGTCTTCAGCGCATGAGGACTTGGCATAGTGATTTTCAATAAATAGGAATTGCTTCATATGCTTTTGACTTCACAACTGGTGAAAACTCAGTTTTGTTTCAAAATTTGGGAATTAACATTTCTGGGGCACATGAGCAAGGAATGCAAAGCAAGATGAAAGTGAGTTTTCTTGCTGTGCTTAATTACATAGAACTCAGTCTTTACCTGTCACTGGAACAGAAAAACCAAAGCGAAGTCCATACTGGAAACAAGCAATTTGTGGTGCCTTAGGACACAGCTGTCACCTTCACACTTAATAGTCATAGAATTATAGAAAGTTAATGGTTGGAAGAGACCTTGAAAGATCATGGAGTGCAACCCCCTGCCAGACCAGGTTCACCTACAGGAGGTCACACAGAAACCCGTCCAGGTGGGCTTTCAACGTCTCCAGGGAAGGAGCCTCCACAACCTCCCTGGGCAGCCTGTGCCATTGCCCTGTCACCCTCACAGTAAAAAAATTCTTCCTAATATTTATACAGAACCGCCTACACTCCAGTTTATAAGCACTACCCCTTGTCTATTGTTAGATACCCCTGAGAAAAGCTACAATCTGTCCTCCTGGCACTCGCCCCTTCCATATTTATAAACACTGACGAGGGCACCCCTCATTCTCCTCCAAGCTGAAGATCCCCGGCTCCCTCAGCCTTTCCTCTTCCTCTCAATGAACCGCTGGGTTCGGGCGCTGCAGACCGCAGAACCCGAGCAGCTGCAGACACCATCCCTCTTTTGCCACCACTTCTCTCCCTATTCCCTTCCCAAAGGGCTCTACCATCCCCGGCACTCCAGCCCCTCAGGAGCCTCCATGGGGACAACCACTCCCTCCTCTCCCCCCCCAAGTCAGAGCTCCCCTCCCTCAGCCCACCGGGGGCTCTGCCCGAGGCTCCACCTTCCAGGTGCAGCCTTCCCACCTCAGCCCAAAAGAGGGCAGAACTCTCCCCTTTACAGCTGCTCAGAGCCTCCCACAACCCGCCCGGACCCGGGGGGGGTTTCAGGGCTGAGGCAAAAGGACTCCTCCCCCCCTCACTCCCTCCATTCCCTTCCTCTCCCTCCCGGGGCTGCTCCGCTCCCGCCTCTGCCTGAGGCGCCGGCACGCGCCCACCCGCGCGAGGCAGTCCCGTCGTCCCCCCACCCCCCCCCTTCGCCGGACTACAACTCCCAGCAGCCTCCGCGCGTCCTCCCCCTATTGGCTGTCGCCAGCCGGAAGTGTCCTGAGGGGTGAAGGGTGAGGAGCGGGCGGAGCGCGGTACGGAAGGCGCAGGTCTCTGTCCGGGGTGGGCCTGGGTCGGACAGAACCGAACCGGGGAGGCGGTGGGGTCGGGTTTGGGGTTAGGGGGGGCGGGGGGTGCAGCCCGGCCTCTTATCTCAGGAGGCGGGGTAGGGTTGAGGTGACAAAGCTGGGGACGGCCCCCTAAGGCCTGGCGCTGGGGGTCGTGACGGGGCGGAAAGGGAGCGCGGTGCAGGTGGGGGGCGAGGGGGTCGGGGCGAGCAGCCCGGCGGGGTTCGGATGGCTGTGGATACGCAGGTCCGGGTGACTGAAGTCCCACTGCAAAAGAAAAACCGTAGGGTAGTGCTGCGCCGTGCCAGTCCTCCCAGTCCGAGCCGTGAATTCACCTGGTGAGGGGCAGAGTGAGCCGGGCCCGTCTCGCTTTGTAGGGGGTAGGAGATGCGTGTGTGAGGTGCTCCTTCCTCTGATGGTGGTGTCAGCAGTACTTTTAAGTGCTTTAGAGATTTATTTTGCTGACAAGGCATTTACTTTGGGTTTACTGAGGGTTATTTCTTTGTCATTTCTAAAAGTCTAAACCCCCCACCCCCCACTAGGACGCCAACATGGAAGAGTTTAAAGATGCAAGTCCACCTGAAGAGTTACTTGATCACTTAAAGCTTTCAGATCAGAAGTCTTCAGAGACTGGCCCCAAAGATGCACAGAATCCCCAAAACGCTGAAAGTGGATATACACCATCTTCAGTCAAAGATCCCACGACAGCAGATGAGTGTTTCCATGACTGTCATGATTCCTTTGGGGCAAAAGAACCTATGCTGGATGATGAGGGGAATTTACACAATGATGAGAATAGCTCAAGGAAGCAGACAGAACTAGATGAAGAATATTTACTAGACCTAGAAAAAGATATGCCAGAGGAAGAAAAACAGGTAATCTAAAGTACTAATGCTGAATACAGAAAAGATACTTTCAGTAGCCTCTTTCTGAATTGATCTGTTACTGGCATAAAAACAGACCTTTAGAACTCTAGTTTAAATGTTCATAATTTCTTCTTTTAGATAAAATTTTTTGTTAGTTTTCCTTGCTGTACCTAACCATCACATTCCATTTAAGATTTTTGTCTTCTTTCACCGCAGTGTAAATGTAGTGTGACTTAGGCTATAAGCAGCAAAAATCTCGTGTTTGTGTTATTTAGTTTGTCTGCATTCGTTGTTTTCACCTGATTAGTTGCAAGGTGCTTTTCCAAACCTCAGAGCAGGCTTCAGGATACTTCTAATTTCTGAAAGCCTAGTTTATGTAACAACATAAACATCTCAGACCCTGAAGATTGCATAGCCTCTGTGGGCCCTGGTTCTAGTGTTTAAACACCCTTATGGTGGCAACTCTTATCCTTGTATTTAATTAGAATTCCTTTTTGAGTGTTTGTTTGGGTTTTGTGTGGTTTTGGTGTATTTGTTTGTTTGGGTTTTGTGTGTGGTTTTGGCAGTTTTGTTTGTTTTGCTGATTTTTTTTGTTTTTTCCTCTAAAGATGTATTATTGCTATATTTTATATGGATTGCTTATAAAATGCATATGCATATGGATTGAGAAATCCAGAAAGTAGAGATGAAATAGAAGCTTACAACAGTTGTTACAGCTACAGAAGTGGACCTTTTGCATTATTTTACCCTGCGTCACTTTGTATTCTCTGTAGTTAAACCACGGGGATGGGGCTTTCCTGAATTGCCATTCCTCTACGTATTTTGAATACGAAAGGAAACTGTTACATAATGCACCTTTGAAGAAAAAAAACTTTTGCAGTTATGGTGTGAGAACAGCTACTGTACATCCATTTCTTCAGAGTTTTCTAAACATTTTTTAATGACCTTCCAGTTATTTAATAGGTTGTCTTTGACAAAAAGGGCAACATGATGTTTTTAAAATTATTCTTTTTAGTAGCTGGACAAAATGAGGCAGAAATAATCCGAATTTGTTTCTTTGTTTAGGTTGTGACCAGGCAGTCAGCAGCACTTCTGCCTTTGCTACTTGGTCGGCCCTTGATGGGTTTGTCCCCACCCCCTGCTGCCTCCCTCACTGTGCCACCGCACCTCTGAGTGAGTGTGCAGTGAAGCGGTTGCAGGGAATGATGCAGAGGAAAAAGAATGCTGTATTTTTAGATCAAGGGCAGGGCTGGTAAAAGGAGAATCAAGTGGCAGCCTTGTGGTGGAGATGGATTTTATCCACACTACTTGCATAAGTAAGAAAAGTTTCCTATAATCTGGGGTTGCAGTAGCAGCTGTAAACTGGAACTTTACACCAGCTGTACTGAATTGTAAGGAGAGCTGGCTGCTAAGCCCTCCACAAATCAAATTTATGGAGTTACACCTTAATAGCTTTTATTTTGTTTTTTAAATAAGCCAAATGTAATGTTTTATCAGCTTTAATAAATAAGCTCATTTGAGGGAGGTTCTGCAATAACTAAGATGTAGGATATAAAGTCTCTTAATTTATTCTGGAAACGCAAGGAGAGATTATAGCCCTTACTCTGTGTATTTATGCATGTTGTGTGTGCAAGCTTTTGTGGCAGCAGCTCTGCATAAAAATTCTCACCCATGCAGAAGCTGATGCAGTGACCAAAGTGAAAGAGAAAGTGTATTTTCTCTCAATTATATTTTGAGAGCACCATACAGTGAGATTTTTAAGCATTGCTTCCAAGGAAATAGTACCAATATTTTAAGAAGTCTTCTCTGCACAATGAAGCAAAATTAGAACTTGAAGACACGAGCCTGCAAGAAGCATTCTTAAAAATAGATGTAGTGGTGTAGAGCCTGGTAACTTGCCTGGACTTGCAACACTGAGCTTTTTAAGAATTAAACAGCCAGAGACAAAATTCACTTTTATAAGTATTTGTTGTTGTTTCAAAAGCATGTGGACTGCTGCCTCAGCAGAGGCACTGAACAGTAAATTGCTTTTGATGCATTACAAACAGATTTTTCTGCTTAGTTGTCATTGACAGTGATGGCTTTGACGTTGGTCTAGTCTGCAGAATTAATCAGAAGACACCCAACAGCTGTTACATGGTAATTGTTTCAGTCTGACCCAGTCCTCTTCTGCAGGGACACCCATTAATTATGAGTTCATCCAGCAGCAAAATTCTGAATCCCTCATGCTTTTCCATCATGACAGATGTTGTCTTGTTCTTTCAGCCTGGTCTGGCAAAGACTTAAGCACTTGGCCTGGTAAGCTTTTAGTTTGGATATGTTACACTCATTTCTAGCTGCTGTAAGACCCTGGAATAAGTATCTAATATTCCTCAGAAGCAGTGATGTTCTTTACACTATTGCATGTGCATTAGAGCTACAGAACACAGATCTCTGGATTCATACTCAACTTTTATTTTAACACTAAGAGATGTGTCAGCAAGACAAGGAAGATAAGTCTGTTAGAGGAGATTCTTAATTAGGATCTTGTTAACAGCTGTGTAAGAATGAAATGAAACTGATCATAAAGTATTTTTGAGTTATACCTGAGATTTTTTCAGTTCTGGCCTAAAGAGGAAAACTTGCCTTTTTTTTTTTTTTTTTTTTTTTTCTTCCTTATTTCCATCTGTCCATAGTAGTATAATCTTGACTCTGTCAAAATTGCTGTTTTTTCTGTAGTATTTACAAAATAAATACTAAGGTACAAAATAGAAGATGGAATACAGCAAAGCAAATCATATTTTGGAGCAGTCCTCAGGTACTGATCACTTGGAGATTGTCTCAGAACTCTTTGCAGGAAGAATTACGGGGTTGGGCCAAAGAATACAGCTATTAATAAGTGAGACAATCCAAGTGACTGTGCAGCAGTAAAACTTACTACATAAATTACTGGCAAACACCAATAAAGAATGTATCTTTTGTTAACTGTTCACATCAGCAATTTTTTTTTTATAATGATAAAACTTGGAAGACAATTGGGTTTTGGTGACATCACAGTGCAGTCCTGTGAAATATAATAAAAGGTGATCACCTTACTCAGATTACTTTAATTACCTGAATCCTGTCTGCACTACACAAACAAGATTAAATAAGCTATTGTTTTGGTCAAATTGGAGAAAATTACTAAAATTGCCTTGACTTGTAGCCTGCAAAAACATCCTATTATATTTTCTGCATTTATCAAAGCTTGGAGAAGTACATTTGAGAAGTGTATCTGTAGCTGCCAGAGTAATTAATTCCAAGTGGTGGAGAGAAAAACCTGTGTAAAATCTGGAATCAGACTGTCTCTCTCTGAGTTACAGTTCTTTGAGTCACATTTTTAAACAAACACAGTCTTTTTCTGGATGGCATTTTAATAGAGTGAAAAAGTATATTTTCATCTTTCAGTGCTGCTACCTGATTTTTGCATTTCTCTGGAAGATGCTGATACTGTCAAATGGCAACCTTTTGACTTGTGGAGGTGATGGATTACATGGCCAGCTCTACTTCTCTGCCTCAGGTTGCTGCCTCTGGAATAAGGAATGACTGAATGGCATCTATTGTCACCCAGGAATAGTCACAGTCTGGCATGTTAAATGAAACTGACTGGCAAGGATGGATGTGACCTCTGGAAGTGCTACTTACAGATTGAGGAAAAGGTAGTGATTTGGCAGTAGAAAGACTTAAAGTATCTTTACCTGGACTAAAAGAGCAGAGATTGATCAGAGGCCAGCAATGTTTATTATTCTGCCTCTTGATTGTAGAGGGCAGATTGGCACTTTTCTAGTGACAATTATAGCAAGATTTGAAAAAGAATTGAGTTATTACACCCTCAAATTGAAATTCAAATCCTTGAATGCCTAATACAGCAATAACTTCACAAAGCTGCAGGGGGAAGCAGATGACTATTAATAGATGACTTAGATACAGAATTGGTATCTGAAGCTGAAAAACATCTCTTTTATTTGTTTAAATTCCTTGCCTTTTGTCCACCCTTTGAACTTTGGTAATTTTAAATTGATTTCTACTTGGTGACCTTACAAAAGGGTACAGGAGATGCAGATGTGCATTTTCACACTGTATAAATAGCCTTACACAGAAGAGAGAGGATACATTGCTGCTCTTGACAAAACTGGAGCCAAGCACAGTTTAACTTTCCCTTGCAAAGTTAAATCAATGGATCAAACTAAATGCACAGGAGCAGCCAGAGGAAGTGTGGCTGGAAGCATTTCAAACTGAAGGCATTTGTCCTTCAGCTCTCACCAGCTATATTCAAGGGTTTCAATTCTAGCACTTCTATTATTTTGGCTACTTCCAAAACAAACAGTGAAAATGTGTAGATTGCTTTCTTCCTTAATAGTAAAATAACTCTTTAATGTTTTAATTTTAACCCCATTTTTTTTGACAGACCTGAGGTCCAGGGGCTGTATTTGGCCTTTCTTTTGAATTGTTGGACTTCACTGTCAGAAGGCCAAGCTGTCTTGTCCCACTACTTTAGGTCAGGCCTTAATCTTCAGCACCTCTTGATTGCCAGGCAGGTTTGTTAAGACGCAAATTTCTTCAGAAGATGGATTATTGTAATTCAGTATCTAAATCTGTAAACATGTGTAATCCAATCCTTTAAGAATCATATTGCTAGTTACATGTAGTTATATCGTCTGGACCTTAAAAGCCAGTGGGTTTTTTTAGGTTGGTTTTTTTTTTCACATTATTCCTCAAAAATTAACGTCTGCCACTTGTAATTTGTCATCCGTGTATTCATAGCATTTGCAAAAAACAAACCTTAAATTTTTGCAGAATCTGAATAGCAGAAAATCATAATGGAGTGTAATTGAGGATGTTCTGCTTGACCCCTATGTCATATGTGAGCAGCCTCAGGGAATGTAGTGAGTCAAGATATTTTTTCCTCAGGCAGAGCATTCTAGGAGTTCAGTCTGACCTACTTCCCTTGCTGAAGAAAGGGTAACCTGCCCTGCAGCTACTTAAATCTTTTGATGAAAAATGAGTGGGTGGGGACACTGAAATGACATTGTGCAAAATTTGTCCCAAGGACAAGTCACTTGCAATTTTTTCACTCTGGTCTGATATGATCACGGTAAACTGATGACCAGTCAATTTGCAGTTGTCCATGGAAACTGGAAATTTAGCATACTGAGCAAAGAGTGTTCCAACAGCACTTTAATTTTTCGTTGTTTGGGTTTTTTATCTTCAGTTTGAATGGAAAGCAGATTCTAACAGCATCCAATGGAGCAGTCCTTTCAGGTTAAATAGAAATTCATCCAAAACAGTTGAGTCTCCAGCGCCTTTGTGTTAGGATTTTCTGTTAAAGAAATATATAGAGAGCTAATAAATTGTCTTTTCAAGTTCATGCAGCTGAATTCCCAGGCAGAGGACAGTTGTGTGAATCATCAGCCTCCCATTGTCACAATAATTAAATTCTTCAGTTGTTCAGAACTTTGATCTTCTGGCCATACAGCCACCTTGGCCTTTCTTCTGTGCTTTTGAGACCTTTGGCTACCTGAGAAGGAATCCCACACTTGAAGATAGTTTTTCTGTTCATTTTACTCTTTCTTGCTGCGAATCACTTTTTATATTCGTATTTAATACTTAAATACTTTATACGGGTAAGTATCTCTTCAGTATCCCTTGATTTTAGAGTTTCTACATCAGGATTACTGTGACCTTGCTGTAGTTCTCATTTTATAAGAAAAAATATCTTTGGTTAATGTAGAGTTGTAACTACCTTATGCAACAGTGAATCAGTTAATGGCAGCTAGAGCCCAGTTCTAAATAGGTCATGAGCAATGAAGTCAGTAGGGCTGGTGTTTCAAGCACTTAGTTTCCTCAGTGAGGGTTGTCTATGAAGATCTTTCATCTTTTCCAGGAGGATCATCATCTCCAAACTTGTTCTGTGCTGAAAGCTGGCTGCTTTGTTCACTGGTACAAAAATAATTTCTGCTGCATTAACATTCTATATGCTATATGCATTCAAGATGTTTTAAAAATTTCTCTTTCTGGAGGGCCAGCTCTGTGTGTGGCATTGACCTTGCTGGAGCGTTTCTTTGTGGCAGTTAAAAAGTTTGAGTGCAGCTTTCAAATGCAGTTATATAATCCCTGTGCTGAACAGCAGAATCCTGCATATATACAAATGATTTGTGCTTTTAATGCAGCTTGTGTCTAAAGTGCTTAAATTTGCTTGTATGCTTGTATATACACTATTTTAGTAATTTAGAAAACACCAAGTACATTGGTGCAAGCGACATTGTGGAAGGACTTGTATAGGTTTCTCAGTCCACCCTGGAGAAAAGCCATTTTCTAAATAATGGTGCATATTTTGTCTAACCATTGTTTGTTTCTTTTTAAATATGAGTAACCATGACAATTAGCAAAAAAAAATAAATCTGAAAGTAGTGACCTACGCATGTATCCAAAGGGTCAGATGATATTTTACTGTGTAATTTTGTGTCACAACTGAATGCCATTCCCCTGGGCCTAGTTTTCAGAGCATTGTGATCTGTTATTACTAAGATGGTGACAATGGTTGGGGTGAATTACTTTCCAAAACCAATTAAAGCAAGAGGAGAGAACCTCTTATTTTGTATTGTTTGTCAGCTATTTGACATAGCTGTAAGATGGTGCAGCACTCCACGAGTACTATATTTAGCTGTTTCCAAGGAGATGTTCTGTGTGATATTGATAATTGCATTAATCCCTGATTTACACCATCTGCAGGAAAGGAAACTGCTCCTTTTTCTAGTGTTGGCTTTTTAATTACTAAATGATTTGTAATTTATAGACACCTTGATTTAAATCTTTTATGTATGCATGTATGTTGGGGACCAAATCAATGGTCAAACAGTCATTTTCTACCACAGAAATGATTCTTGAACATGAGTGACTTTTTGATATTAGTTCTATTGCTTTGATTTTACTTGTGTGAGGTCTGTCTGCA
The DNA here is from genome assembly GCA_023637945.1 of Phaethornis superciliosus. Taxonomy (NCBI): domain Eukaryota; kingdom Metazoa; phylum Chordata; class Aves; order Apodiformes; family Trochilidae; genus Phaethornis; species Phaethornis superciliosus. The sequence goes on along the minus strand of JAJQWJ010000016.1, from coordinate 12,099,337 downwards.
TGTGAAAGGCTTCTATTGTAAATAGGTTGAAGAAATGGCTTGGTGACATCCTGTGCTTTCTGTGTCAAAGGCTAATAGCATTCATGTCAACTTCACTTGTGCCTGGAGTACTGCTAAGATATTCATGGTTGAAAACACAACTCTGCTTGGCATGTGCAATTTTCACTGTGTAACAGAATCATCTTCCCATCTCTGGGTCTGATGTTTTAGTCACTCTCTGCCTAAGTATTATCCATGGATTGTTTCTCATGCAGTCAGCTCAGCATGCTTTGTACATCTCTGAAAGTATGAATTTCTGAGGTGGGATTATTTCAAGTAAAGCTTTGCATTACATCTAAATGCAGCATTACATCTAAAATATATCCTACATAGTTGACCTGCACTGATTGAATTAAATTGAGTTGGAATGGAAAAGCAAACAGCCAGCTAAAAAGCCAATGTATTAGTTTAAACCATGCAATTCACTATGAATACTCTCTGTATACTGATGTCCATGAACTGGAGCTTTTTAATTGCCTTGTTGTTATAGTCCAGTGTTTCATGGATATATAAATTATATCGTATCACCATAACTATAATCAAGTGATCTTGGTACTAGTTAGACTTGTTCAGGTTATATTTTAATTGATTCCATTTGGAACTGCAGCTGACCTACTTGTTCATTTCAATTAAATACTTTGAGACATTATCTCTTCTTTTGTAGAAAAGAAGAAAGGAGAGCACAACGCTGAAGGAAAAAGGAAATGAGCAGTTCAAGAAAGGAGGTGGGTTGATAATCTTTTAACACTACATGGATATTAGAGAATCATAAATTAATACTTAGCCATCATAGTGATGTTGCAGAAAAAACATAGGAAGATCTCACACCCATGATTGTTCAGATTTATCATCTATATTGTTTTCCATCCAGCTCTAGAGAACAGAAAGAGATAGTAGACCTCCTTAAGAGTAAAGATTTAATCACAGACTTGGATTACTAAAGCAGGATTGTGGTGAAAGCTAAGTGTATAAATCCAATAACATGACACAGAATTGACTGCCTTGCAAGTGCCAGGATTTCTTTTACAAATGAAAAAAGGCTTATACTAGGCTCTGAGTTTTGCTAATGCATGTGTTTAGAATCCATGCAGGACTCAGTGGCTCATACCTCATAGCTCTCATACCTTTGTACATTTGCATGTTTCTATTTATCCACTGACTCTGCATATAGATACATACATATATACATATACACACACTTGTACTATGTACAACTATATGTACACTTACATGTGCATCTCTCTAACATACATATGTGTATATACACATTTATATATGTATATACACATATATGTGTGTGCATACATGTGTATATATATATCTGTGTACACACAGATACATTATATGAAATGAAATAAAATATAGAGGTATGCAAATTTCAAGCTTATGTCAGAACTGGGCATGTTCTGAACACAGTTAATACATACCAACAGGGCTGAGGTCAGTCCTAAATACCTGTAACAATGCTTTTAATTAAAAAACATAAAAGGGGCAGTTCTTTTTACACCTACCTTTCATTTAATGTTCTGTTGGCTGAAGGATTCACAAAGAAAACCCAGAAATGCAGATTCATGCTTTCCTCAGTCAGCAGGGACACAGACAAGTGACTTTTCCTTCCCAGAAGTGTACTCTGATAACCAGACAGTGGCTGTCCTGTTGGAGGTCTTTTACATCTTTTAAGCATCTGGATGGTCACCACCTAAAATGCACCCACGTAATTGCTCTGTTTTGCAGACAATGCACTTGTCAGGTTGCAGGGCCTTGCTCAGTCGGTACAGGGCCTTTCCACCCTTGACTCTACCTTTAGTAGACAATTAGTAACTTAATAATCCCATGTGATTTACCATTGGTCCTTGCTTTAGACCAGACTTGATAATGGATGATCTTGGAGTTTGTGCTGACTGACCCTTAAAGTCAGTCGTTGAAGATGATGTGATAAAATACCTTGGTATCAGTTCAGTGCCATGTTCAGCACATGCTTCCTCTCAGATCAAGGCTACACTTAATCTAAAGAAATTCTACATCTAAGACTGGCACTTGAATAGAACAAAATTATGTCAGGACTTGTTACATTAACTCAGGACTATATTTCTGCTTTTACAAGGGTGATGATTTTAAAATAATTAGTTGTCATTGATCTATGTACTACTTAATAATGTACTTTGTCTAACAGAGCTACTGATTCTGGTTTAATATTGCATCATTTATTAAGAAATTATTTTAGCTATGTGGTTCACTGATCGTTTGTTTTGGTTTTTTTGCTATTGCATCTGCAGACTACGGAGAAGCAGAAGACTCTTACACAAAGGCTCTGCAGATCTGTCCAGCCTGCTTCCAAAAAGATAGGGCTGTTTTATTTTCAAACAGAGCTGCTGCAAAAATGAAACAGGTGATTTTTTTTTTTTTTTTAATGAAACACCACGTATTGATTATATGACACAAATGCAATAATGAGGTCATTAGGGATGCATAAAGGAGGGCAAAATAATAAAGCTGATTGCAGGTTGTGCTGCTTGTTCAGTCCCTCATGCTCCCAGTATTCTGGGAGCTTGGTTTTACTGAGGATGAGTACAAACCTGAAAAGTTGCATGGAACAGCTGTTCAAAATTGCTCGGCTGCAAATGTTTGAAACACTTTTTTTTTTCTTTCATTCTCTCTAATGAAATTCAAAGTGCATGTGGAGCAGATGTCTTTCAGCATGTTGAGTGCATTCAGACATGTATTAGATTGTTAAGAATTTCAACTGTTTAGTGTTCTTTTCTGAAAGCCTGGATTGTTGTATACTTGTCTTCATGTAATTGGCTCAAATGCTCTGAAGCATAAGCAGGACTTTCCTAGCTGTGGCTTAATTATTTCAGTTTTTCTGCTTCCTTCAGAGTTGCTGTATGGTAGGATGGACCTATATAGTAAGAGCATGGTCTGGAAACAGTGGCTGCAGCTTTCTTCATGTTTTCTATTCCTTGACAAGGGACAGGTGCCCAGATGTTACCAGAATCAGCAATACACTTAGGCAGCATGGAAGGCACAGAACACAATTTGTCTAAACAAAAACTTTCACATTTTTAGCAAGAGGAGATACTAAAAATTCAGGAGAAAATACTCCCTATTTTTGCCTTTATTTTTATGATTAAATTTTTATAGAAAAGTAGCACAGTAACTCCTATCCTCAGATTACTGTAAAGGGAAATTCCTTGCAGTTTTCCTTCAGTATTTAAGCAGATGCAGCACTGTTCAGAAGTGTACCTTGCAGTCATTTTTGGGCATAAATAAGTAAATTCTTACTTGGCATAGCATATTCTTGTTCAGCTAGAATTACACAACTTGCTACTGGGATACTGAATTATTTGAGTAGACAAGGAAAAAAAAAATCTGAGGTAACAGATACTGGAACCGTTCAAATACGAAAACTGTAGACTGAAAAACCTCCTCATAATTCTGATGTGAACTGTTCATATCACTGGGAAACTAAACCAATAGTCCCCAAAGGAGGCCAAGATGATAAAAGAACTCTGCACAAACTAGTGTATCTCGCCAGTACAGACCTGACAGACAAATATGTTCCTCTGAAAATAGATTGGTAGTATTAACAACTTCCCCATTCAGCTTGTTCTCCCATACCTGCTACACCCATTTGTTTTGTTCTACAATAAAAGCTCATGATGCATTTTTCTCTGAGGCAGCTTCTGTTTTATAGAGGAGAGAAGAGTCCCTGGGGTGCAGAAAGATTGTTACTACTTAGACCAACAATATAAGCATTGAACACCCTGATTATTTTTTTTTTAAATAATTTTTAATGCCCTTTTAGTTTGAATGAAAATAAGTACTGTGTGTCAGTTTTTAATTTTTTTTCCCCTTGTTTCATTTATAAGCAGATTCATTGCCTCCCATCTTCTAACTATGATAGTCTGGGTGCTCTAAAGTCTTGTCCCTGTGCCTTTGGGCAGTCTCAGACATTGTCCTTTTAGAGAAAGCTGAATCAGTGCTAAAGACAGTGTCTGCTTTCCAAATGTCTTAGCTCTTACAGCCAAAAATTTATCTGGGACTCTTGGGAACTGTCTGTTTCAACCCTTTAATTAATTGACAGAGGTAGCAAAGCTGTAGCCTTGTTAAGCCAAGGCCTTGCAGATGTGACTCAGTCTTCAGACTGGATCTTGCAGACCCAGTAGTGGGGCAGCTCTGCAGCCTCCACTGGGAGGAAGCTTAATCACTGGTAAAGAGCTTTACAGCAGAAGCAGTGGTATGAAAAGCCTTGATTACACAAACATCCAAGTCCCTCAGAATGCCAGACAGACCCTTTTGCTTGCAATTGAAAAGAATCTGTTTCCCAAGAAATGTAACTTAAATATAACAAAGGTATCTTGTGTTCTAGGACAAGACAGAAGCTGCCCTAAGTGACTGCAGCAAAGGTATGGCTCTTTTTTTTTTTTTTTTTTTTTTTTCTGTGTGCTGCTCTTGTGCCAGGTCTTTCATGTATAAATTATGCCATTTATGGTTGCAGGGCTGTATGGGGTATAAGAATCTTAAAAGAATTTAAAGAAAACCTGTGATGGAAGACACCTGAATCTAGAATTGTTTATATTTTTTTCAATAAAAAAATACATATTTTGCAAAATGTCTGTCAAACTTCTGTCTAATAATTTACTTTCTATTCTCTTGTGCAAATAAGGCTGCTGTTTGTACCTCTTTTTAATAGGAAACTCTTTTTATTACAGAAGCTGTTTCCTTATACCTACTACTTTACATCCACCTGCCACCCCCCCGAAGTCTTGATTTAATCCCAGATTCCAAAGAACTATGGGTCCCTTTTATGCCAGGCTTTTGCTGTGGCACAAGAGCTTATGCTCATGTTCTTGTCCTGCATAGTTTTCTCTCTGTAACTTCTGGTGAAATCATTTCAGCTGTGCATTGCTTTATTGCTTCCACCCACTCACCCATGCTCCAGTATTTGTTAAGCTCCCCATGACAGCTGAGGCAAAAAATCCAAATTACCAATCAGCAAACTAATCCAATGTCTGTGTGCCAGTACTGCTTGTACAGTAAATATGAGTTTGTACATGCTAAAAGTACTCTTGAAGGTAACAAATTTTAGCTGGCTCCTGTCACTTTGGGGGTTTGCCTTGTTTTGGTGGTGGTGCATTTTAAAAAACACTTCTGCTAATTTTGTAGTGGCTGAAAGGGAAATCATCCTGCTTTGCTGCAGTGAAAATTAAACCTACCATTGCTTGACACTCCCCAGGGACCTGGCTTACAAACTGCAATGCAACACTTGGAGCTCAGCAGAGCAATTCACACTACCCTGCAACTTGCTGACTATAGCATTGTCTTTGTCCTTCCAGAAGAAATAAACTGGAATATTTAGCTAGATAATCCTAGATTTAATTGTCCCAAGAACCTTTTTAATAGGTTAATAATTAGAAAATGGGCTCCCTCTTTCTGTGATGAAAAATTGATGCTGACGTTATTAAGAAATTACCATTTGGAGATTACTGTTAAGTTTAGCATTTTTTAACTGCATCTGTACATTGTCACAGTCATGATAAGGAGAGGACAAGCTAAAATTCAGTTATTATGCCCCTCTGCAAACTTTTAGAGCTAATATAACTGTGGATTCCCAACCCAACTTTTGCTGATACGAAATTCAGAAGAACACAAGTAGTTCTGGAGTTGGTCTTATATTGAACTGAGATAAGCAGGGAAGTGCTTTTTTTCCCTTGCTGTGAATATCTTTAGGTATCTTTAACTGTAATTTAATGAGGCATACTTTTTATGTATACTTTGTTATACTTTGTATGTTATACTTTTTAATGAGGCATTCAGCTTTTATATATTAAATATCTTACAAGTTCTTAAAATTTCTTAAGTTTGAGTTAGAAGCTCTGCATATATGGTATTAAAAATTAAATGTTTATGAATTATAAATCACTTCTTCCTGTAATAGACATTAAATGAAATGTGATCATTTGCATTAGACTTTCACAGGCAGTTGTATGCTTTTCTGAATTATGACTTAGCTTTTAAACTGTTAGTCTTCTTGATTCTAAGCAACATTATAAAGATAACTATTAAAAGTCCAATGCACACTTTGAGGGGTGTAGAAATGTTTCAAGTAAAATGCTGTGGTTTGTTATTGTTTTCTAGCAGTGGAATTAGATCCTAACTATATTAGAGCTTTGCTGAGGAGAGCAGAACTATATGAAAAAACAGAAAAACTAGATGAAGCTCTGGAAGATTATAAGGTGATACTAGAAAAAGACCCATCAGTTCATCAAGCCAGAGAAGCTTGCATGGTAAGCCTTTTTAGTATACTTTGGCCTTACTTAAAACCAAGTTATTTTTTTTGCCTGTGCTAAATACTTAATGCTGTTTATGATAGCACCTCCATATGCAGTGGTGATAATTTTTTTTTTAAATCTGAAAGTGAGGTGTTTCTCTCATCTGGTTTCACCAAAGAAAGATTACATGAACTGCCACAATTTCATGACAAGCCTCAGGTCCATCAGGCATAGTCCTCTTTTTGCCTTTGTAAAATGACTGAAAGTAAAGGTTTATTTTGAGCTGTAAGCATCTAGTTACATGCTTAGCTGTTGAATAGCACATGCACACACTTTGCTCTGTTAATTATCCTTATGCATGTGCTGGGAAAGGTTGCCTGGACCACTGCTGCATTTTAGTAGCCAACATTTCAATATGGAGCTCCAATTTGGAGATCAGAATACAAGCACCTTATAATACAGTTCTTGCCTGCTGTTTAATTAGCTGGTGTCTGGTTTTCCGTTAATAGATTTATTTTTGATTGGTAGATTTGCAGTCAAATGCATTTATGGCATAATTATAATTATTTTTTTATGACATGATTATATAACCTACATAAAGAGACAAGATTGTATCATTCTGTATCTACTTTAAAATGTTGGCATTTTTTTTGTTTCCTGATTTAGCTGTTTTCTGTTCTTGTTCTTTGCTGTGCCTTGTGTGTGTATTGACCACTTTGAGTTATTTTACTAATAGTGACCAAAGTCTGCTATTAATCTAAAAAATATAAGCTTTTCACTTGAAGAAAAAGACACCTGGTGGTTGCAAACAGCGTTCTCTCCTGATTCAGTTACTTTCTTTGTTCTAACAAAAGTCTTCTGCAACTTAATACTGTGTTCCAATGTCCACTTTAAATCAAATTACAAGTACTTCAGGATGAAAAATTACTTGCAGAATCTTTGCCATATCTCTGTAAGTGTAAGGAAATGCTTTAAAACTTCCCTTGGCCTTTAGGATGTGTCAACTTAGATGAAAAAGGTAAAAGCCCTAACACTTCCTGAAACTCTGATCTAACATGTAAATAATCCCTATTCAATAGGGATTTAAAGTCACTGCTACAGCCTGCTGATTTGAGGTTTTAAGTAATTCTTTGTGTAAAATACAAGCAGGAAGTGATTTTTCAGTTGACATTTAGTATGTTAATGCTCAGCATGGAAAATAGCTGTGGATTTGACAAGTTCAGAGGGTCTTTTCACAAGGGTAGTGAGAAGGGAAATCTATTTTGTGCAGAAAGCTCCTCTTAAAGGCTGCTTGCTATTCTTGTTTTTAAAAAAAGAGGTTATGAAGAGTGTGTTGAAAGGACAAATGTGGTAGAGGTAACAGCCACACAGCCTATGGTTTTGGAGGAACACATACTAATGAAAGGTAGCCACTAGAAAAAGGGGTCACCTTTTATCCAGGTGGGGACTTTGGGTAATGGCAGAGGAATTGTAAGCACCAGAGGGCCTGGAAAGAGCTGACCACCTTCTGCAGGGAAAACAACAGCTGAACTATTTTTCACTTCCATTTTAAGTGGATGCAGTTTGAAAACAGTTCTTATTTGGGCACCCAATCCATATGCTAATTTATTTATATATGGTCAAATTTTCAAAGGGCATTATTATTATAGTTCAGCTTCACATCAGTGAACATATAATGCATTGAATATGTTGATGGTGAAGTATTTTTGAAAGGCTTAGGTTTAATTGTTATAAAACTCCATTTGGGAAAATCAGTCATTAGTAGTGATTCTCCCAGCTGACTTTTCCCCATGCTATGGTGTTGTAAGTGACAGATTAGAAGCTGCTTTTATAGCATATTAGAAAAGAAGCCTTGCTTGAAATTACTTCCTTTGGGACTGGATCAGTTGCAGTGATGGCAGAAAGATATTCTACTTAACTGTGTAACTTCTGTAAGGGAGTTTCACAGAACTGATAAACTGGGCTACTTCCTAACTGGTTGCTGCTTACAAAGCTGTCCAGTTGCTTTCCTTGTGCTAGCACTGGTACCGGTTGCTTTCCTTGTGCTAGCACTGGTACCGGTTCATGTCCAGCCCTTGGGGGGATGGCTTCTATGTATGGGTCTGGCAGACATCTAACTTTGCTAAAAGGAAAAAGAAGCAACAAGTGAGGGAAAAAAAAAAAAAAGCCAGGAACCAAAAGTCCCCAAAGTAAGTACAGTATTTTCATGTTGCCTTGGGTTTTTGCTGTCAGATACTGCAAATGCCAGTGAGAAGGAGAGAAGATGTGGTCAAGGCAGTGCAGGCATTAGGTCAGTTTACTGTGAAACAACCACCTCATGTTTGTTGCGTGCATCTGGTTGAGGGCAGGAGAGCATTTTATCACCTAGCTCTTGGCAATGGCTTAATAAGTGAAAAGTTTGCCAAAGATCATTACTGCATGGGTAGTGAATGTAATGGGTCCATCACAGTCTTGGAAAGAATATTTGTGTTGGCCTTGTTCACCATCTCCTAGGTGAGACTATGGCTTATTTGATCCAGGAATTCAGCCAAGGAGTCTGCTGATATTTCTAAAGAAAGTGATGGGATTTGATTTCTGTAGCTTGTAGTCTTTCAGCTTTAGACTAGCTCCAGAGTGAGGCCTGAAGTAATCTGGCCCATTACTTGGTAAAATAGTACAAAATGCACTCCTCCACATCATACAAAGAACAATTGTGAAGATCAAACAGATTGTTATGAACCATCAGGACTCCACAGATTAAGACTTGGGAACACTCTGAGTAGTTGGTACAAAGTGTAAGGAGTTTAAAAGACATGTTTTGGCTGAGTTGAAACCCTGAAAGTATAGATATTCTCCTTTATACCTCTTGCAAAACCTCTTTCAGAGAGTATGCCTCTAATAATCTCACAAAAGTGTCCTTGCTCAGCAGCCAGTGGAGATCATAAACAGTCCTGCAGTTCTTCTTGGCCATCTTTCAGGAATGTTTTAGACCCATCAGTAATTTATTCTTAATAAAGAATAGCTGGGAAGTAGAGAGATTGACTGTTACATATACCTTCTGCTCCTTGACCTCATTTTACTAGGCAGAGGCTTTAGGCTCACATGTGATACAGAACACTTTGTACAAAATGCCCTGAATTTACTCTGCAGTGGGATTTAGGACATTCTGCCCTGAGTTAGTCCTGTTCTTTGTCAAGTTTCAGGATGGAGGCAATCTTGGAGATTGAAGCTTAAAACTCCTTTCTTGAAAAATTGTTAAGGAAATACTGATAGCTAGTTTTACATTTCTTAGAATAGTCATAATAAATATCTAAATGTCATAATAAAAAACCCCAAACAATTACAGCTGTAAAATTGACTGTATGTATATGTTTAACATATTAGATATATAGGAGAAAAAGCAGCTTTGCCTTTTTGGAAGGTAAAGTAAATTGCTTTTTGCAGAAACACTGCAGCATTTTTTCCCCTCTCACTGGCAATTAAAGTGATGCATCAAGAGAATCTGCAAATGAGTTTCATTCACTATTAGAGCAAATCTTTTTCCTTCCTGTACTTAGAAAACAGTTCACATGCTGCTTTAGGGAATATCATGATCTTGTTAAATGACAGTTTAAAAATACTAAATACACATTAGTTCTTTGCTTTGATTCCTGATTTAATAGCACCTCTAAAATTGCAGAACTGTTTATGTTTCAGAAGTAAAGTACTAACTATTGTTTTCATTGCAATCCTAGTGTCACACACTTTAGTTACTTTGAAATGTTCAGTGCCAGATTAAGGGGTTAAATTTTGTGGACAAATAATCCTTTCTGATGCTTTCTGGAAAAGTGTTTAATTATATGGTATCAATCTTTAGGTTTTGTTTTTAGCCAGATGTGTAAAAGCGTTGTGTGAATTTTAGCTTCAATCCAGTTTTCAGAGACAGGCAGACCAGATGAAGTTATTTACCAAAAGAAGCTGCACTTGGAGATAAGTGTGAGACACCAGATAAAGAGTTATCCTTATGAACACCTTTCTGTAGACAACTGACCTTAAAACTACATTTCTGCAGTTAAAAACACCGAGTCTTTGGAATAATAGTATTCAGACAGACAGAACATTGAGTATGTATTTCAGATCAAGGATTTGTGTCTGCATTTCCTGCTAAAGCCCACTGTCCAAATGTGAGAGACACATGGTAGATATACACCAAACTTGTCCAAGATTCAGCAAATCTTACAGCTAAAATGCAAACTCAGTTTAGAGCCTTGGGATATCCACACAGGTTTTCATGCAGGCCGCTTAGATCTGCACCCAACTAAATGAGCCTCCCTGGGTCAGCAGAAGTCAGGTGAGATCTGCCATGGCTAGTTAGATCTGGCTCACTACTGGTGATGCTGGGCCTGGGCTGGTTTCAAGCTTAGCCATCCATGTATACCTGCACTCTATTCCTTAGTACTTGTTTTGTCTGTTGGGTCTTGTGTTTATTTATTGGGATATACCACCTCTCTTCCCCATCATTACAAAAAAATAATGAACTGCATTTGCCTGTGTTCACCTGTGTATCTTGCACTGAAGAGGAGAGGAGTAAGCCAGGCAGACTTGTCAGTGGGCTTTTTCTTGAGGTGAATTGTCTTCTTTCACTGTGACAGTAATATCAGATGGCAAACTCATCCATGATGACTGGAGCTGTAAATGATAGGAAGGAACAAAATGAGGAAATGAATTGTTTAACTCTGTTGAGAAGCCAGTTACTACAAGGGAAGTGTATCAAGAATGAATTCCACAGCTTTTTCCATAGTTTGCACTGTAATTAGTTGACTGATAGCACTGTTAGAGCAGATCTGTCTTATTTGATATGACCTGGACAAGAAGAGTCGAAAGTTATGGTTGTAATTGCATAAACTGTCAAATCAAAACCCCCATGTATAATACCCTCTCCTTCTTATCCCATATATTTTGTCTTGAGATGCTGCTTATCAAACTGTCCTGAAGTTCACAGGCAGTTAGTTCAGTGATCTTCTGAAAAATGCCTTTAATAAGATCCTACTGTTTTTATAGTGTGGATTTCCCTGAAGTGGGATGCTACTGAGAAATGACTTCATGGATGTTTTCCTCATTACACCTGTGTTTATTTTTTAAGTCAGATGCTGTGCTTGCTTAGTTTTGCTAGCTTTTCTTACAAAATTTAATATATGCAGCAGAGGAAATATGGCTAAAATATACTTTAATTGTAAGTCTCTTGAATTCCATAAGCTTTTCAGTTAAAAATCCAACCAAAAAGACCAGATCTATTTTTCAGCAGTAAAAATGGATGCCTATATGAAACCTACACTTACAAGTTGCAACTTCCTGTTTATGTGAGCTAATGTCATCGGATGAATTACAGGTTTCCAAAAACAGATGAAAGTGTGGTTTGACATAAGGATTCCTTTTAAGCCATAGAGATTGTATCCTGCCCATGTGTATGGAAATTCCATTTGCTTAACCTATGGCCTTATTGAAAGGAAGGGTCTGATTCCAGTTTTTCTCTCTCTCTCCACAGCGATTACCGAGACAAATTGAAGAACGGAATGAAAAATTAAAGAAAGAAATGTTAGGTAAGTAGTCTGTACCCATAACTTGCATAATAATCTTCATAGTCAACTAAAAAAATAAAAATTCATGGGCAGAATCTCTCAAATAAAACTCAAAGAAGGTAAATCTTAAAGGAAATACTTGTTCTGTGTTTAAAAACCTCCTAATTTCTTTGTTACTCTCTTTCACTTGGTTTCACCTACAGTAGTAAGGTTTAGCCAGTAATTCTGCCATACAGAAAAGGCTATTAGTGAAATTTGAAGAAAGATTACTCAAGATGTTCTGAAACGATTTAATATTGAGCATAAAAGCAGAGGGAACGGTTTGAAACAGACCAGCTGCTCTGCTGCTTCTCTCTGCAAGTAAACCTTCAAAGGAAACTTTCCCATGAAAGGGATAAATCAAGGTTTGCACTAAACCTTTACATAAAAAAAAGTCAACCAGCTTCTGCAACTGGTTGTGTTTGATCTTGTGTCTGAAGAAACAGATTTGGTTCTTCCTGTAGCACTTCGAACCTATAGACCTCCAAGTCCTCACATTTACCTTGATTTATATAGTATTGCAGTTCTGTTTGTGTGGAGGCTGCATTAGACCTACCTAGTGTTAAAACCAGGCATCTGGCCTTGCTAGGAGTGGACTTATATTTCCTCACTGTGTAGCTCATTGTCTTTTGGTTTTTCTATCATTCCATAGCAAAGAATACTTTTGGCTTCTTTATAGAAAAGAGAATTTATTTAATGTAACTCATTCAAATATTCCTGCCCCATCAGCATGTTGTATGGGATTGCTTGGATGGTATCTTAACTGAAGTCTTTCAGAAGGATAACTACTTTAAAAAGATTGCCCAAGCACAATTATGTTTCATGTGCAATATTAAACATAAAACATTTCCTTGCACTACTCACAGTGTTACTGTTAAACTGACAGTTTTGGGAGGAACCTCCTTCCCAAAAAAAGACTACTGTCAACATTGTCTACTGTCTCTAGTTAACAGGGTTTGTTAATTCTTACAGGTTCAGACACTACAGAAGCCAGTCTGACATTCTGGTGCTTTTTAAGATTAGATTTGATTTTTATATAATCTTTTAGTTTTTACTGTTTAGAAAATCCACACAAAAGAGCAAGGACAAATGAGAGTATAAGATAAGCTTAGCTGCACCTAACCTGTTTCAGAAATAATTTTTGATAACTATCCATTCATTCTAGGTGTGAGAAGTAGTAGATTAAATGCTATTTTAAGATGAGTAATCTTTGAGGGAATGAGGAAGACTGTTCTGCTCTTCTGCAGAGAATCCTGTTAAATAAACTCAGACTGTCTTGCATACTGCAATACTAATTCTTAAAATATTTGGGGAAAAGAGACTGTTTCAAGAGCTTATGCTGAAGTTGATATTTTTATTTCTTGCTTGCTTTGCAAAGAGTCTGATTTGCTCTTGCTTTGTACCTATTTTGACCTAGGAGAGTTTCAGTGAGGCTTTCTAAAGCTTTACATCATCAAATTGTTTCCACTATTGTACTTGGAACAATAAATAAGGAAGGCTGAGTGTGATAGTGCTATAAATAAATAACTGATCCAGAAAATATCCAGAACAGTCATGCCTATTTGTAGGACATGGGGTGGGTTTCAACAATCTGATCTTTTTTGAACACTCCCTTTGTACCATTGTTGCCAGTGTCTAAAGGGCTGCACTAATCACAAGGGACTGCACTGAAACATTAAATCCAGCTTTATAAGCTGTCGTTTCAAAACTAGTTCTATGCTGCTAACTTTTGACTACATTTCAAACTAGATGTGATCTTTTTAAAAAGTGTTAATCCATTGACAGTGAGGATTTTAGAACTGAACTGGCCTATTGGAAACCAGCTCAGGTTGTTTATATGGGATTATCAAGAAAGGAATCCCTTCTTAATAATGTTACATGCATGCAGGGAGATTCACTGGTGTTTCCTGGTGTAAAGAGCCAGGAAAACCAGACTAAGAGTGGGGTAGTTCAGCATATAGCCCTGTGTTCTTCCACAACCTTTGAACGTGACAGTATTCCTATAAATTGTCACGTGTATTGTTAAAATTATATGGTGTCAACTGGGTAGGTGACATTTTATTCTTATAATACATATATTATTAATTTATAAATTATAATTTATAAATTGTAATACTAATTTATAAATTTAATTTACACACATGTATATATATATAATTTATTCTACAATACAGTCTCTTAATAGAACGCTTGAAATTAAGTTAAGCATATGGGCAGTAGCCAGACTAATTTTTTTGAATGTTATAAAATTCTTTGTATCTTGTCAGTCAGAGGTAGCAGTGATGCCATGAACTTAATGATGGAGGCCTGGGAAGGAAATACTTCCCAAGATTTACAAAATGCTGCTGTTCTGTCTGGGGTCAAAGAGAAACTCTTACAGTTGAAGAAGGGGGATTAGGTAAGAGTTCTGGAAGGAGTAAAAGAAGACAGACTTGTTATAGAGTGGCAGTTAAGAAATTTATTGAATTGTTTTTGTTGTACAATGTATTTGTTTTAACCTTTTTCAATTTTTCCAAGAATTCTATTAATACTATTTACCACTGAGTACTGCTTTAGACAATTGGTAGATTATCTGACTACTGGTTAAACAGAGCCAGGTGTGCAAGAATTCATTCTTTCTTTCTTCACAGGGGAGTCAGCTCAGGTGTCTGGGCTGTACCCCAGATTTTTTGGTTCCAGAAGAGCAAGTCAGATGCATCCTAATGGTCCCAGGCTAGGTCTGGTCCAGAAGCACTGTCACTAGACCTAAAATAATCACCAACAAAATCTTTAGAAAGAGTTTCCCAGTTCATGCTTCAGCTCCTTTAAAGTTTGGATATTGAATTAAATTCTGATTTATTCAAGGAATCAGCCAGTAACATTGTTTTTCTAGGCTTTTATTCTTTCAACTAAAACTGAGGCCTGGAATTCCCAACCAGTTAATGCTGTCGTGAGAACTGGAGCTGTGTACAAGCAACCCAAAATAAATGGAGTGCATCTTCCTCCTGTCCCAAGTGTGTTTCCTGTTTTCCAGTGCTACACCTCATTACCACTTAATTTGTCAGAAGCTGAAAACACTTCTTAAGTGATTGTGTACAAATAAATCAGAGTACACATTCTTTCCTGTTTTTTCTTCCAGGCTACCTAACTGTCAACCCCTGTGTGCAAGTGGTAGTGCATGTGATTGATGAGGGCTCTGAGCAACCTGATTTGGTGGGAGGTGACCCTGCCCATGGCAGGGGGGTTGGAACTGGATGATCTCAAAGGTCCCTTCCAACCCTGAAAATTTTATGATTCTATGAATTTGATGTCACTAGAAAAAGTTTTGTTACCAACTCAAGTCCGTTTCTGCCATGTGTTCTGCAAGGACCTAACTTTTCCAGGTTTGACATATGTATTTAAATTATTTTCATATTTTCCATTCAGCCTTTGCATCCTGGTGCTGCCACTAAAGTTTGCTCAGTACAATCTAACTTCTCAGTTCTGCATTAAAAAAAGCTTAACTTACAGCACACTTTGAAAATGTCATTTATATCCATGTGGCACTTTCCTTTGTTTCTTTCATAAAGTGAGCATCCTCTGCCCTAGGGACTGCCCAGCATGTGAACAAATAGTGACCATTTTCTGTGTTACTTTTTATTCCTCTACTGACTTCAAAGCTATCTTGCAACAAACCAGTCTTGTTTAGAGAAACTAATTATAACCAGGAGTAGCTCCTTTGAGGAAAGGGTGTGAGAAGTTTGGAATAGTTCTACAAGGTTTAGGGGCTGTGAGAAGAGTTTTCTGCATGGCTACAGGAAAGCCAAGTAAATTAGATGTAAAAAAATGGGATGGCACATATGCCAATCTGTTTAAGCCACTTTATAGACATAGGGTTCATCACACCTAAATGAAAAGCTCTTGGGACTCTCAGCATAAGTTACAAATGAATGTATTTCAGAAAATAGTGAAATGTAACTTGATTATCATTGTGATTAATAGAAAAATCTACCAGAGCACATCACCTGGGCCTTTCTGCCAGTTAGATTTTTCAGGTGACTTGAGATCAGCAAAGATATTTATTATTAGGCTTGGTGACTAAAGAATTAGTTTTTCTTTTGAAACTGAAGGTTATATTGTATTTGCAGCTGAGCTGCTAAACCCCAATAGTGCCTTAGGGAGGTCACTTTAAAGTGTTCAAACCAGAACTAATATGCAGTTACTTCTAGCTCAATACTCACCATTTAGGGAAGGGAGAAGTATTTGCCCTTGCTCTTTTAATTGCTTATCAAATGTTGTTAGTAATACAGAAAGTTATACAAAGATGAGAACTCCTCAGGAAATTTGTCCTTTATCCAAAAACACATTCCTAGCACAAACAATTTTTAACTTCCCAACACCACATTATTACTAGCAACTACACTAGAATTCTTGCCAGAAAGACTGAATAGCAATTCCTGTTGGCTGTTAAGTCTGAATGTATATAATGAGAAATATTTTTCATGCACCTGCTTTTCTTAACAGGATGGTAAACTGAAGTTTAGGTAATGAATCAGACTTCTTAGCCTTAAATTGACTTTTACCAGTTAGTTTTCTTGCTAACTTCTGAATATTGCTTTGCTGAAGAAACTTCACATCCTGAAGTTTTAGGTGAAAAGTAGACATAGGCTCTCTAAAATATAAAGAATAGAACCAATGCAGTTGTTCTGTGTTTATTGGCTCGTGTATCACTGGAAAAGAGCCTTTGTACCAGTTCCACTTAGAAAAGACCTTTCACAGCTTCCTGAAACAGGCAAACTCATCTGCCTGCTCCTGAGCCAGCTGCAGTGCCTGAGTAACTTAGGAAGTGTTTACAGCTGACTGTAGCCATGCCAGACTATGCCAGGATTTTTCCGCCACCAAAGACATTGCTGACCCAAACCTGATGCTAAACATTTCTCCAAAAGTACAATAGCAACTGTTCATCCCAGTCAGAGATACTGTGAACAACTTTATAGCCAAAATGGTTTTAGAATGTAGTATAAAAATATGAACTTAGTAGTTAGCTCAACCAAGGTAGCTGAGACTTGCAGAGCCGCTCACTGTAACAGCTTTGGCTGCATCACTCAACCACCTCATCTGTTAAATCTACACAGAAAGCAAAACAACTGAAGATAAAAATCTTTCTACAAGCTGCCTTTGTAAGCTAAGGTTGACTTTTTTCCTGTGTAAGGCCACAAAATTTCCATGTTGACCCTTATAGACCAGTCTTGCTTTAAAGTAATCACATAAATCTCTGCAAGACCCCCAGTTGTGAACCAGCACTTTGGTGCAAGGTCTTAATTATGGCAGCATATTTAGAAGTACTATAGTAGTGTTGTTAGTTTCTTTGTGCAGGACTATGGTGTTCCTTAAAATGTTTACACTTTTACCCAGCTACTGTTTCTTTTTCTATTTTCTATGAATCTGATAAAAAAAATTCCCATAAGCCCAATTCAGTTTTGGAAATATGATTGGAAAAATAGCATATTTCGCTTTATGGTGCTGGTGTTTAACCTGTCTTCACCTATTGCCAGATAATAAGCAATAAGGGGCATCCTTCCATGGGGTAAATTCAGAGTTGGATACAATTTCTATTCTGAGCACAGTCACAGGGCTGCAGTGTCATGCAAGGCAAATCCCTTCATCTGTTTGTACTGCATTTGAGCAAGAGGAATACTGCTTGTCTCTTTCTATAAAGAACTCACATAAGGATTTGCTTCTTATGTTTCTGTACTGCTTTATCACTGCTGTGAAGTTATTTCTTCAGGATGGCTTTAGCAACAGAGCCTGAACTAAGTTCTGTCTGGTGCATTGGAGTGAGAAAACTTAACAGCAACAGTGATGATTGCCCTGCTGGGCAGAAACAGGGTTTTCAAACAAACAGAAGAAAAAGCAAAGAAACTAAATTATGAGCATTCATCTGACTTTGCAATTTATATTCTAGTGTGTTAGTTTAGAAATAGAAATCCAGCTGAGGATGACTCAAATAGCAGAGAGATCTCTTGTGACTTAAGATAGCTTGCTGAAACACATGCAAGGAGGAATAGGTAGGGCATTTGCACATTTTAGTGCTTCAGTTGCTCAGCTGGATTTCCTCTTTGCCAGCTCTAAGTGTCCCTTTTTACCCACCCTGTGCACACAAACCCCCAGCAAAACAACATCCATTGCCTTGTAGAATTTGGTAAATGTCAGAAGGCTTTTTGAAAGGTGGTGTATAGCCTGTGGATGCCAACCTAGGGTGGGCTTCAACTTGTTCAAGCTTCTCCTCTTTGTTCTCTGGGAAATTAGTCTATAATTCTGCATTGAGGGCAGGAAGAAAATTATGTTGTTCTTGGAAAACTGACCTTCTTTGGGTTTTTTTTGTCTTGTCATGTCAGGGGCTTAATTAGCTTGTGTTTAGCCAAGCTAAAGTTGTTAACTCTGCTTCTTGTTTAATTTTATACATTCTATCTATTGTAACATCTCTGTATAGATACAGTTGTTTTATAAGGATGTCCTTTTGTTGCCCTTCCAGCCCTTTTTTGTTGCCAGCCCTTTTATAGGTGGTAGCAGGATTCATTTTCTAGTCAGAAAGTATGTACAATACATATAAAGTATGCACAATACATATATATTGATAGAAGCCTCTAGATTTTGACTGTCATACCCTATGTGTGTTTTAAAATGCCTGTTAAATAATTGTTTAGAGCCCTTTGCAGCAGTCAGTCAGGCCTGGAGAACTGTAGTTTTGAAAGTGAGTTAATTGAAGTCATGTTACATGACATCATGCTGGGGTTTTTAATCAGGCAAATGGCTGTAAAATTGCAAGCATCAGATGGAACTGCTTTGTTTGTAGGTGCAAACACAGTTGCAAGGGTGAATTTTGGGGTTTTTTTAATATTATTATACAGATTTGGAGATTTTTAATAATTAGAAATGAACAGTTTGAACTCTGGCTTTTCTTGTATCCCAGTAGTCTAGGAAACAGAGGAGTTATAATATTCTTGATTGTTTATAGAGCTGTAGCTGCATCAGAAATCACCAGAACTGAAACCTTTGTGTTAGAAAATTTAATGTTGGCAGTTATAATTTATATTCAATTGTACATATAGGGGAAACCAGTGCTGTCAGCTGTTAAACCCTTCTGCCTGAAGAACTTAACACTGAAGAAATAAGGTGTTTCTGAGTAGCTGTAACCACACAGCTGTGACTGCAGCCACTGTATCTTCATCAGGGCTGCCTGACAAACTGTTCAGAACCACCATGGTGATCTCCTTTCAGCCCCAAAGCTAACAGTAACTACATCACAAAATCATAGTCAGAGCCTAAACATTCACAAATTGCAGATGTTTCCACAACATTTACCTTGAATTAGCAGATAAATTTGTAAAGCTGGACTGTGTAGCTGGGCATAATTCAGCAGGAATTTTCCCTCTGCTTAATGCATTCTCTCTTCTCATTGTAGGCAAACTGAAGGATCTTGGCAATTTGGTTCTCCGTCCCTTTGGCCTGTCAACAGAAAATTTCCAGATAAAACAAGATTCATCAACTGGTTCATACTCTATCAATTTTGTTCAAAATCCAAACAACAATAGATAGCATGAATTCAGCCCAGTTCTGCCTTTCAGGCTTCGTGACAGTGTGCTTGCACCTACAAGGAAAAGGATTCAGCAAACACTCTTCACACTCCCCAAGTGAAGATTAGACTCAAGCATATTTATTTCCCTGCTTGTGAAATTATTTACAATGTGGATGTAAAAGCAAGTCATTTGACTTCTCTTAGTGATAACTGTGTCCAGGTTTTTTGCTGATTTTTTTTTTTTTTTTTCCCCCTTCCCTTTGTGGTGTTTGGCTTATCCACCATTCGGGTTCATTATTTTGGCCCATTCAGTGCTGGCAACAAAATTCTAGAAAGCAATTTAGTTGAATCAAAATGCTTATGCACCTGTAGCCAAGAACAAAGCCTAATGCTGTCCTGGGGAATTAATGAATCCAGCAGAAGAACTCCTCCATGCACTCAGCAGGTGGACATGACTGAAAGCATGCATGGAAGCAAGCCAGCCTCTTCTGTGGAATAATTTTTCTTTGTAATAAAGGCTTGGTGTCTTTGTTGGTTCAGTTTGTGAAGTTCTTGTCTTCCTTGAGTCTTTCCCATGGTGGTATTGCTGTTAAAAGTGCCACCCACCAACAACAAACTTGCAGGACATTAATGTGAAGCATTATTTTTTTAGTCTTGCTTATAGAAATATCAGTCAATTAACCTCAGGCCCCCCTTATACCACAGTTTACTTTTTATTAATTTTTCTGAAGGCTATATGGAAATTTTATGCCTATACATGTATGCACTTTGTAATAGCATAAAATTAGTTAAGTTTGCTTGTCTAGGATTCATATCCATACTAGCAAACAAGTAAGTGATGTAAAAATTGATCACAAAAGATCTTCATAATATCTGTGTTGTAGAGAGAGGATGTTGAAGTAGTTCATTCACATTTTGAGTGAGGGGTGTCTTTTGTAATTACTACTTACAGGGTTTTATATTGAAGCTGAAATGTTTACATTGGAGGCAGTTTTTTCAGTTGTCTCCATGCAGATGTCAGTACATGTTTCAATTCAATAATTATTGGTGGCTGTCTGTTGGCTGTTGGTTGTCATCTTGAATTTATTTCAGAAATTCTCTCTGTGTGTGCTTAAGAAAAAGTATAGAATTCCAGTCTTTCCACTAATATGCCTGAGAGCAATAGCCTTCTAAAGCTACAGTGTTCTTGGTGCTTTATTTTCACTGAGGCCTCTGCAGCTGTCAAAGGGGTTTGTTGATTGTTGTTAACTCTGCCCTGCTGCACTTTTAGTTTTGTTTTCATGGTTACCTGTTTGTTGATAAACTATCTCAAGCCTGCAGTGTGTATTAAGTCTACAGGAATTAAAATGTCATTGTCAAATGAAGAGAGAAGCCCTAATTCACAGTGAGGCCTGTGCAACCTTTAACATCTTCTGCATAATTAAAATGTCATTTAAATAAATAACAGCAAACAGCCTCTAGGATTTCCATGTGCTGAAACTGTAACTGTGCCATGCTTTACTGGAGTAAAGTTTCTAATGCAGAAGGCTGAATTTCCTTTACTAATAAAGGTTGGGCAAATGCTGTAGGTGTGTGGATGGGAAGTTTTAAAGAAAGATTTTGCTCCTCAGAGCAGCCAGAGGGGTGCAGTGGGTGGAGAGGGCTGAGCCAGGCAGGGGTGGGGGGCATCAGGCTCCAGTATCCAGAGGGCTGAGCTCACCCAGCAGTGGGTACCAGAGTATGTGCTGGAAATGTGCTCAGTCCCAAAAGGATGCGCA
Source organism: Phaethornis superciliosus (assembly GCA_023637945.1). NCBI lineage: Eukaryota > Metazoa > Chordata > Aves > Apodiformes > Trochilidae > Phaethornis > Phaethornis superciliosus. The sequence continues at coordinate 12,078,156 of JAJQWJ010000016.1, read as the reverse complement.
GGTCCAAATCAACCAATTAGCTGCAAAACTACTCTGCTCTCTGAGTGGAGCTCCAGGAAAGGCTTCCTGGGTTGGGATGAGTGCTGGCACTGGTATAAATATTAATCATCTTGCCTGAATCCTGGAATGCTACAGAAAAACAATGTCCAAGCTGCTTCAGAGGAGGCCAGGGCAGAAGCAGTTCTGGGGCTGAAGCTCATGAGCTTGGCTTGTGCCCAGAGTGAGGCACTCAGGTACAGCTGAACCACACTTCCCCAGAGCTCCTCTTTCAGCATGGGCTGGGCAGAGATGTCAGCATTTCTTGTTGCAGGCTCCATGCTGCCTGAGAGTGGACCAAGTGGTTGGTCCTGGAAGCAGTCCCACCCTTTGCACCTGGAGCCTGGCAGTCCTGGAGTTAAACTTGCTGCAGGGTGGGGAAAGGTGTTCAGCAAAGCTTTTGACTCATTGACCTCATGAGTACTGCTCCCACACCTCTGCATGTGTGGGATCAGGTCTGGGGCCAGGGTTTCACACAGATGCAACATCTATACACTCTTAAAACATACATTAATGGAACCATTTTGAAGCTATTATGTATGTTTTAAGTTTTCTATATATCTTTCTTATGGCAAATTAATCTTTACATACATCATGTATATCTGTTATTTCCCCTCATCTGCCTGCTGTGCAAAGTTAGAAACAGTGGCTTTTAGCAAACTGCTCCTCATCTTACAAATGAGTTACCTGACAAATTTTCCTTCATTCTGTTCCTCTTTCACATTCTTTAAGGGCTGGAAAGCTGCATATGTGCCTTCTTGGGTAGAGGCTGGTGAACTTATTCTGGAAAATAAAAGCACAACATAACATCAAGTAAGGGGGCAGCTTTTCCTGCTGGAGGCCTGATGTGTGCCTGTAGTTTTAAAATGGAGAGAAGAGCAAATGAAGCTTAACAGTTTTCAGCTGATTTGCTTTCCCCTCTTGTGTTTGTACTTTAATTGCATTGTGTGGAAGAGTAGATGTAGTGTCACTGGAAATTGGACCCACCATTACCAAGGACTCCAAGCTTTGGATCATACCTACTCAAAAGTGCTGCTCTTCAGCTAAACCAGAAACCTCTGAAATGTGTCCTCCACCATAACAGCAAGTTTTCCCCTAGGGAAAATTCCAGTCAATTGTCTGAAACAAGTCCTTCTCATTGTCCAAATCCTGAACTATTGCATTTATTTTACTTATTTATGTCCAGTCTATAGTAATTCCAGCTGCCACCAGAAAGGTAGTTGGTACTTCCTCCTGGTGTAACTGGCAATTTCACCCTGGTGCCAGACTGGTTTGAGTCACACTTGTTGGGTTTACAAACTTTAATAGGAAAAAGTGTGTTAGAAAATATATTCTTTTAAATACAAGTATTCTAAAACCAACAGGTTTCTTGCTAATTTGTTCTGGTAGTTACTCATTCTTACTGTAACAATCATGTGCTGTGCCTTTTTCCCCACTCTGAGTTGTCTGTCCCCAGCCCCCAGCCATTGTTCCTTCTTACTCTGCCTGCCAAATAAAAAAAAAACAAACTTTTAGTACCTGGCCTTTTTTCCCTGAACACATTTGTGTAGTAATTAAGGGGACTGTTGGTCTCCTTCAGAAGGAGAAGAGCTCTATGGCTCTCCCTACAAAGCACTTTCTCCAGGATTTTCATGTTCATGTCTCAATGTTTACTGACATCAGAACTGACACTGAGATTTGTCTCCCTTCTGCTCTCTACAGAAGGGATGACATTCTTACTTCTTCCTTGTTTATACCCTTAAAAACAAGCTTTTTGGCAACAAATATGCACAGTTTTAGACCTCACCTCAGCCTTTTCTGGTGTGGCTGAGATACAGGCTCCCCCTTCCTGAAGCTGTGGATATGTTAATATGGCTAAATTAAATCCCACATTATTTGGCAGGCCTGGCTTAGTGAGCAACACATAATGTTCTGTGTCTTTTCCCACCATACTGTTGCTTACTATCATTTTCCAGCGTGAGTACAGATTTGCTTCTCAGTGTCCAATAGTGTGTGGTGTAGCAGTGATGTGAGCAGAATCTCACAGGAAACTTTCCTGTCTGAAGGGCAGTGGCAAACTGAGACCTTCCAGGGAGACAATTTTACTCCGTCAGTAATTTTATATTGCAGAGATAAAACTTTGCCTGTACTGCAGAGGGCCATGTCAGGTGATGAGTCTTAATACTTAGACCTACTAAGCCTGGCTGAATGACAAGGTCTATTTTTGATTGATATTAATTGAATATTTGCCTTTGATTCTTTATTAATGGATTTCCTATCCTATTTTCAGATTCCTATCTCTGATGTCAAATTAAGCAGCCTATATTTACCTGGGTCCTCCTCTCTGCCCTCTGTTGCTCCACTGACCTGTCTGTATCCAGCACAGATTAAAGGCAAAGTGGGTGAACCAGGGGGCCACTTTAGGTTAAATATTTGAGTTTATTTTCAGTCCTGTGACTGTTCTGCCTGGGTGCTGACAGAAGGGCAAGCACATCATCCCACTTGCTTTAAATTGAGAAATATCCAACACCCTTAGAGTCAGCAGCAGCCCCCCACAAAGCAGTTTGGAGCACTGCTTTTAGTCCTAATAGATGAAAATTTCTCTTGCACCATTCTTACCTTTGTTAGTCACACCTTTTTTAAGCTTTCCTCATCAAGACTGTATTCTCTGACATCAATTTATAGCAACTATCTATTTTGCCTCCCCACATACATTGCTTTTATTTATTAATTGCTGCCTTTATATAAGTGTTGAACAACCTGGCCAAAAATTATTTTGTAGTTTCAAAAATATTTTATGTTTCTTCTGTTTAGTGTCTTAGGAATTTACACTTTTTTTTTACCCTAGCAATTTTTTCTTCCACTTTCAGGTTTTTTAAAACAGTGGTAGAAATGGAAAAAACTTTTAACATTTATAAATGGGTAGATAGCATAAACCCATGGGTAAATCCAGACTTTGTTGCTCAGTTACCAACAACTTTCAGGATACTGATTTTTGTCTCTAGACATTATAATATGGTTCAAAGTAACACATCCAGGATATCATATTAGAAATCCCTCTAGAAATATTTTCAAGTTGCTCATCTCTTTTCTGATGGATCCATTAGTCCTGTTTCCTGAGCTTTATCATCACTGTCATTGATATGTGCTTGGTAGCCATTTTAGTCCACAGGATTTAAAATTGCTGCTGCTTCTTCCTACCCTTCCTGAACAGATAATACCCAGTAATTGCCAGTACAGTAATTTAAGTCACTCCACTACATTATCACACTCTAAAGCTTACATAATTTTTTTTTCTCAGTTGTGAATATGTGCAAATGTTTTTTTACTGTACAGGAATGTTAGGAGTAAGAATGAGGAACTAGAAACCTCTATGTGCCCTCTTAGAAGTCAGTGTAAGTTATTTACAACACCATAGTTCAGAATATATCACTTTCATTTCCTCTATATCTTTTCCTGTTCACGTGGGATGGAAGCAGGATACCAAGGGAGCCATCTTTACCCTCCTCTCCTCTGCTGCCACTTAAGCCATCGCCACCTCCCGAGTCAAACCTGGACACAGAGGAAGTTCAGAGTGAGTGTCTGGGTTAGCACAAAACCCAAGTTACTAAAAATCCAGCAGCTGACCTGCTGCAGCAGGGCTTGCACACAGGACTCAGCCAGCTCAAGATGAGCTTCCCCAGGCTGGAGCTTTCCATGCCATAAACCCAAGATGGGCAGGGAAGTACCACCAGTTCCTTCATTTATTCAAGGGATTGCAAAAATCACTGAAGTTTCATAAACAACTTTACAGAGTCCCTGTAGTGTCTCATACTCAGTAATTCAATTTATTCTCCTTTTTGGCTGTGTCTCTGTAAACCACTAGCTTGCATTTCTGCCCTTGCAGTGCCATATTTGCAAAGCTTCTGGGACAGAGGTCTCACAAAGCTCTAAGGTGTCTACAACAGTTCTTGAGAAAGCAAACACTCACTTATTCCCTGAAAAAGCCTTGTCTTACCACCTCCTCAACAAAGCACAATGAGAAAAGCTCCTCAGTCCATGTCAAACTCTTGTTTTATTTGACATCACTTTGCTGCAGCAGGAGCTGACAAGCAAACCCAAAAGTGCATTAGGACCAAGTCAGCAGTGGAACAAACCCAGGACCATCACTTAAACCCAGGACCACATAAACCCAGCTCCACCAACCAAGGAATTATCACTTTAGCCCGTTTGGCATCAGGTGCCTGCCCTGAACCACCCCAGAGGGGTGCCCAGCTCTGCTGCAGGTCTTATAAAGCACAGGACAGCCAAACCCATTGCAAATCAGGAGTAATCAGCACAGCAAACTCCATTGGTTTCCTTTAGGAAAAAGAATAAAATCCACAAGATGAACTCATCTTTCACAGCAAAGCAGAGGTACCCCAGCCCACAGGGGCTCTGCCAACCACCTGGGAAAGGCTGCTTGGGTGAGAGGAGGTTTTTCCAGCTAATCCTGGGTTCTGTATGCTTGAGTCCCAAAGCCTGGCCTTCAGAGGAGCTGAACACCTGGAGTTCTCTCAACCCCACCAAAGATTTGGGGGATCTAGCATCTCTTATAAGAAAAAAAAAAAAATAAAGCAGCTCTCTGTTCACATCACAAGATCTGCTTCCCAAAGCACCAGGCCAGAGTGCCCATAGTCTACTACAGGCACAGCACTGCTGATCCCTTCCTGCCTGGCTGTTAAGCAGGGACCTGAAATCTTCTTCAGTTCATTGCACTGGGAGATTTAGGATTTGATAAAGCACCAATCTTTAAACCTGAATCCTTCCTTCCTTGATTAGCACATTTCAGCACAAAACTTCCCTGAGATCTGCCTACCTCTGATTAGCACAGACAGTGCTGGAGAGAAAGGAGAAGCTGCTGGTCACCAGTTGCTAGGCTTTAATTAGCTGTGTTATTCCCAAGGGATTATTGCAACAGCCAAACTCTGTTGCCTGCTGCTGCAGCCAAGAACCAATTATATCAAAGAGCCACCTCTTTTTAACAGTAGGTAAAGATGTGCAGGGGCACATTTAATGGGCAGCATTAATGCGTTGCTCATTCACAAGCTTCCCCCTGTTTGGAAGAATCCCAGCCTTTTCTTGTTCAGCAGTTCAATTTTTTAAAAAACTGTGCAGCCTCCTGCTTGAAAGGATGTAATTGCTGGGGAGTATCTATTATCAGCAGAGGCTCTGGTTCACCCATTTGTCTGCTGAGGCACAGTAAATTGTCAGGCTCTTGGCTGCTGTGGCATTAAGTCAGAGTCATTACAGCCTAGCCTGACAAAGCAAAGTCCTTTCTATATTAAAGGTCCTAAAACAACTGAAAAATAAACAAACCACATTTTCCTGATCCTGTGTGTTCAGCAATAATCCCCAGAGCTGGAAACCTCACCATCTGCAGCTATGACTCCAAGCTTGGAGTCCCCCAGCCCTGCCCATTTCTCATCTTCTCATGAAGACAATTTGCAAAGCCTGTTTTCCTGAAGAGGACACAACAGAAAGAGGTTTTCCTTTTGCTCGATGCTCTGGCCCGGCTCCCAGTGCTGCCACCTCTGTCAGGTCCGGCAGTGACTGAGTGGGTGCTGGGCTCTGGGTGCAGGTCCCCTGTGGCTGCTGACCAAGGACCTGACCCTCCAGCAGCCCCAGTCGATGAGACTTGGAAGTGCCGAAGCATTAGTCGTGCCCCTTATTCTGGGATAAAGACATCAGTGGGATTTTTCTGTTCCAACTCTGGCACATGAACTGCAGCTCATCCCTGGTGGTGCAGGAGGTGATCCTGAGCAGCACCCTCCCTGCAGACTGACAGACACACTGATGGAGTGTCAGGAAGAGGGAGGGAAATGGTATTATCTAGTCTAGGGGTAGCTGTTGGAATAGGTTCATAAATGTATTCCTGGAGTGGTGGTGGTGAGTGCCAAGCAATAAAACTGCTCCCAGGGGAGGCAGCGGGGCTGTGGGCTCTGCAGGACTAATTGCATTTGAGCACAGATTTTCACAGTGCATTTCTTTATCCCAGCAAAGACAGACACATTTCCTTTCACTCAGCTGGCTGTGGTACTCCATCACAGGACACTTTTATACCTGAGGAAGGAAGAATTGCAGTATTCGGAAACTTTAGGAAAGGAGGTGCCTGGAAGCTGACAGATTTACTGCCTACAGCTACAGCCTCTGACCTGCCCTTGTAGGTTATCTCTGTGCCCCAATGTCCTTTTGTGTCCCTGCTCCAAGATCAAATACAGCCAAGGCCACGACACTTGCAGCCAGCAGCAAGTTTACTAAGCCAAGATGCAACTTTTGATGACATCTTGCAGTATTAATGAGAAGGTGTACAAAGTACAGATACCCAAGCCCCTTCTTCTCACAGTTCATTCACGATGATGTCTTTTTTTAAAGGCAAACAGAGCACACTGAGTGAACTCACGTAAGGATTATCCATAACCATCTGAACAGTATTGGTATTTCTGCTATCTTATATTTAGCACAGTTCAGTATCCACCCTTTTACACTTTGGAGCCCCCAGCCCCTTCTCTGATGGCTCTGAGTGCTTCAGGGTTTGAATGAACCCTCCAGCAGGCACAGCCTCAGTTTAATATTTAATGACCAAGACAACCACATTTGGAAAATCCAGTCCCTCAGCTCTTAAAACACGGAGCTGTTAGCTGAAGATCTGGGTTTCAAAATTAGAACTACCCCTCGCGGGCTTTGAATATTTACCCCAAATTCAGAATACCCAAAAAAAATGCTTGCAGGGATGTTCAGCTTGCCCAGCACAGAGCACCCATGGCTTGTGCTCCAAAGCCAGCGTATAAGTACAAAGACCACTCGAGGGAAAGCAGGAGCAGAATGATAAAAACAGGCTACAGAATGTGAATAAAACCTGCCAGCACTGTAGGAACCAGCAAACAGCGTGATCCTCCTGCCACCCAGAACAGCCTTCGGGAAGCCCTGCCCCCCCTCACGAAGAGGGAGAAGGAGAAATCCACCTACAATGATTTAAGCAAGGACAAGTATGACAAAAAAAAAAAAAAAAAAAAAAAAGAGAGTGAAAGGCAGTAGATACCAAGGCCACATGCACATGGGTTTGTTTCTGTTGCTGCTCAGGGCCCTGCTGGTGTGTGCTGCTGGCAGGCTCTGCGCTGCCATTAGCATTTGGCAGCCTGAGCATCGCTTTGCCTTGCCCTGAGCAGAGGGATGAGCTGCTGCTCAAAATGGCTCAGGGTTCTCTGCTGCTCCTCTCCAAGGCACAACCACACCTCAGAGAATTCTTCCAGCTCGGTGGCATTCCCAACTTCCCCGACAGTGCAAAAGCCTGAGAAAGCCCTCACCATACAAACCTCGGCAGCTCCTTACACTCAGCATTCTCAGGGGATCCTGTCAGTTGGGAAGATAAGCCCAGGGAGTTCAAAGGTAATGCAAGAGCATCCCTTGAGTGATTTCCAAACCCACAACGGAGGCTTCAGGCAGGTGTCTACTTGCAGCCTCATACTGTGCTCCTCACCACATACTCATTATTTTTAAGCATTATGTGACATTGTCAGAATTTACTATATCATCTCTCTGGTACTGATCTGCCCAATTTCCTTAAGAAACCTGCAAATTAGTCTCACTGTAAAACAAAAATAATAAAAAATCTTCTTTCTCTGCCCCAGTTCCTCACATTTTAGCTAATAGAAAACCTCCTGCACCAGGAGTTGCACTGAGCAGCTGCTCTGTGCACTTTTGCTCTCATTAAGCATCACCCTTTTGATGCTCCAGGGCAGCAGTAAACACCAGGACTGAGCAGCATTGTGTAGGACTGGCTTCATCTCTGAAGGTTGGGTTACTTCTATACTTTTGTCACCAAACTACTGGAGGGGAGATAAATCAATGGAGTAATTGCAGAAGTCTGAAATCTGTCTGGGTAACCTCTCTTCTGAGCTTCACAGTCCAAATCTTGCAGCCTCCCACAGCCAGAAGCTCCCAATACAATGTCACAAAGAGCCATTAGTGAGCAATTACATTTCAGCAGGATTTCCCCTCTCTACCACAGCCTAATGAAGATATCCAATCCAAGGGGAGCTGCAAGGATGAATGAATAATGAGAGGAAGAAGATAGGGAGTTCCTGTAATCCAGATAGAATAAGAAACAACCACGTGAATGAAAACACATATGCTGGAGCTCTGCTCCAAGCAATAGAGAGGTGTGGACATTTGCTCACAGTTGCAGGAGGTACCAACTGGTTTCCAAAGCATTGTAGAGACCCAGGGCCCACAGACAGGGTACATGCACATGATCACTCCAGAAATCAATTCAGTTTTGATAATTGCCAACAGGTCACTGCAACAAAACACCTTGCTTACAAAAGCATTAGTACCTCAGTACCACCCACTAGTTCCTGGCATACTCTGTGTCATTAAAACCATTAATGCTTCCTTGAAATAAAAACTTCCTGGGAATCAAGTTTACCTGAGCAGCTTATTTTTTTCTTTAACATAGGAGCTGCAATTAGGATATCCTTACTTTACAGTAATAAAAATGTAAGTAAGTGGAAAAAAAAATATGTAAATGCTACCTTCTATTAACAGAAGACTGCAACTCTATAGATTCTGCCATCTGAAGACATATTTGCTGACATGGCCTCCTTTGACTGCAGTGCTGGAGAAACCCATACAGGAGTCAGCTGTTGCAGCACAATTTGCTCACCCTCCTACTACATAATTGCTCCATAATTAGGACTTCTTCCCTAAGTGGAGAAATATCCCCTTAGACTTACCTGCAATGGACAGACTTGTCTGAAATTGTTAGTATTGCAAGGAAAAAAACCAGCCAAAGAAAAGATGAGCAGGCAGCAGCATGCAGGTATTCAAAGGCCCCACACTTTTTCTGTGTTTCTGTCACCAGCACAGGTCTCTTCTGCTTGTCCTGAGAGTCACAGCAGAGGTGAGGAGCCCTGAGCTCACCCCCAGCTCTGCAGCTCACTCAACACTCACCAACTACACTGTAATCACATCTGAAAGGGCAGCAACCTCTCCCCATGACATCCCCCTTCCTCCTTTAACCAGCACTTAGAGCATCTCAGCTGCTGCCATGGATGAGAGCCATCAGGCTTTACATGTGTCTCTACAATGTGCACATAACCTTTTCTTGTTAATTACACAAGGAAAAAAAAACATCTTTTGCTTGGCAGAAGCATCCAGATGGCTGAGCAAGACTTGGTATCTTTCAGCCACTGTGGTAAAAGTAAGGTTGGATAGGGACTTGTCCAGGTGATAAACTCCCATCAGTGGACCAGTAATCTCAGTTTACTCTTTTGTTTCATTCAGGAAAAAAAAAAATAAAATAGCATAAATCAAAAGGCTTATGACATCAAAACGTTATTCAACATCATTTCCCTTTAAAAGAGCACTGAAAAAAATCAAGGCTTTATTTGAATAAATGTTACACAACATTCTTATCATTTACTTCTCAGCAAACTTTAAAGGGTGAATCATATTTTCCTCATTCAAGTCTACAAAATGAAAGAGGCATAGTGACCATTCAATATACAGACAAGAAGGTAGCACGGAGCAAAGCTTAAATATTAAGCAACTAAAGCAAAAAAGTGAAAAGCAATACATTACTGTAATTCTCTGTCATTAGAATATCCCTGACCATTTCATTTCAAAATGAAAATCTGGTTTCAAACAAAATGGCTGCAATACTCTCTGTGAAAACAAATGCAAATACAGTTAGCTACCTTGTCTATTTTTATGCTATTTGCTTATATACCCATATTCTCCAATGCAGAGACCTGCATCTCTCAAGTGTATTTCTTCTATTTCAGCTGCTGTGCACAAGTGCTCACGAAGGTGAGGAAATAAGAGCACTGGTTACAAGTCAGATGTCACACAGGCAGGCACTACTGGCTTCTACTTACAACATCAATCAGTTTCCAGTCCAATGTGCAATAACCCTGCTATTACAGTCCTGGGCCTTTTTCCTGAGCAGAAACTGTTATAAGCCATGTTGTTTGGTGGCTTCTTTTTCTGTTTGGTTTTTTGTGTTTTTTTTTTGAGTGTGTGTGTGTGTGTGTGAGGATAAAAATGTAATTTACTAGGCCAAGACCCTCATTCATTGTCAATACAATTGGGGTTTGGTCTCTGAAGGTGAAAGGCTAGCACATACATGACATCAAATTGTTTCCCCTTACTTCAAATTAGATGTCTTTTTTTTTTTTTCTGTTATAATTAAATCTCAGGCCATGAATTGGATGACACTCTTGATCTTCTCCAACTGGTGAAAAGGAAAAGCACGGTAGGAGAAACACTAACCTAAAATTAAATAAAATATTCATAGTTTTTAATGAAAAATTACACAATGTGAACCAACTCTGCAGCATTATACAGCTATATTTTAAGAAGTAAACAGTAACAATTCAATTTCTGGTTTCATTTATAAAGACTTTCTCTCTGAAAAATAGAAACTGAATCAACAGGGAGCATGAACTGCCTCAGTATGTGTGTATTGCTGATAGGCTTATCCTGAATTTGGATGCCTGTCCTAGCCTCTCACTTCCCCCCCTCTCCAATTGTTTAACAAGTATAAACCTACTGTCAATGTCAAAGACAAAGGATAGAGTTGTCTTAACTTCAAATTCGGTGTGATTAATTCAGGCTCCACACACAAAGGCTGTGAAAGTGCCTTTGTGCTGCTACAGATGCCTCTCAGAAAGGTGTCACTGTTTTGAAATTATCTAGACAAAGATTCTAGACTCTATTTCCTCCAATTGAATCAGGATACTAGTAAGAAGGAAAAGAGTTTACTACAAGTCTTTCACTTCTATAGAAAAAAAAAATTTACTTTTAGTAGATTATGTGCACAGTTTCATTTCTTCAAAACAAAACCCCCCCACTAAGAATTTTGTAAGAAATGATACTGCTGAGAAAGTGTGCACAGAATGTCAAATAATCAGTGACAAATAAATTAATGTTTAATAACTCAGTATTTCAGCAGTGTGTCCAGCATTCACAACCTCCACTGAAATAAGTCTTATCAAACACCCTTGGGGAGGGGAATAAAATGGACAAAATCCATTGGGTTTCTTTTTTTTTTTGATTTACAGCTATTCAAAGAAGTCAATGCAACTCAGATCAACAACTATCAGAAACGCTACTAAAACCTTTGCTCTACTAGTTACCTATCTGAAAAGTATTTATGTCAAAAGGAAAAATTAACCCATGATTTGAAATAGAAATGCCATTACATTTAATCATTCTCCATTCATTACTCCCATCTTGTTATAGTATTATAAGCAAAATGCTGCTCTCTGCTTTGCAGCCCTTCTTAATGTTATTCCACAATCCTCAATTCCCAAAGTGTTACAATAGCAGAAATAAAATGCAACCATATTCACACAGAAGGAGCTTTCCCATAATACAGAGATACATGGAGTTTGTGGTCGCTGTCCCTTCCATCACCTCTATGGGAAATATTGGTCTCATAGCAGGACTGTTCATATTTTACAATACAATTGGTTTTGGACATGCTTTTGATCACAGATCACAGCTCTGCTAACACCTGCACTAAATACTAACTAAGCCTCATAGAATGGAAAATTGCAATGCTAAAGTTAAGAATTAAAATAAAAGTTCAAAAGTTACAGTCAACTTCCCAGGCAATTGGCTCCGTCACTGGCACCTATCAAAACATAGAAACATGACTGTCACATTACAAAAACCCCCAGTTATTTGCAGTGATTCTTCATACCAATAATTCAAGTGGTTCCTTGCATGTAAGTGTCATAAAGTCTTTAAGAATTTCATGCGTCATTTATTGCAAAAAAGTTTTATAAAATATCTCCTAACATCTTTTTAAGTTTTAAAGAAAATGTAAATTAGGTACAGATGTCCTAATAGGGTGCGAGGGGGAGCTTTAACATATTTACCCCCTATCACCTTCAAAAAATGTTTACTACTTGGTGAAGATACCAGAGGAAAAATAGGACAATTCAGTCTCAGATTTCTTTCAGTCCTGATGAGCTGGTGCTCTTCGTGGCAGTGTAGTGAGGTTCCATAAAAACAGCAGTTGACTAGTGTCTCTGAGCTGAAAAGGGGAGAGAAAGGGAAAATGGTTAAATGTCTTGGAGTATATATTGCAAAAGTAGGTAAGCAAAATCTGAGGTGGCCAGAAAAGTTACCAGCTCACCTGCTGTGTGCATTGTGTGCAGAAGACAAAATTTTTTACATTATCACAAGACATACACAAGTGAACAAACTCCTCAGTTGACTGGAGTTTTAAGAGAATCTACAATACCAATCTGTGTTGTATCTCACCCCGTTTCAGCATCCAGAGAGAATTTCAATGCTTAAAGACACTTACAGATAGCTAACAAGGAAGGCAGATGAATATACAAGGGCTAAACCTGACCCTGCAATGCCACTCCTAAAACTAGACCTAAGCCTGCATGGGAACACTGAACTCTATATAAAGCTAGGAAATTATGTTTCTTTTCCACAGTCACTTATGTTTTCTCATTGGCTCCCCAAAACTGGAATAAAATTGCGATAAACCAGATAGAAGCAGTCCAAGTAATAGCTACAGTATAAGACCACCACCAGACAGTATCCATTTAGGGTTGTCCAAAAGCAGAGCAGTTTGCACTGACCTGCCTCTTGCCTAACATGGAAAACACATTTTTCTGGAATGAGCTAAATTGTAGGAGACCTCTGGAGATCATCTGCTCCAACCCCTTGGCTCAAAGAACACACAGGAGAATACTGACAGGGTATCTACTCAATTCCTTCTGCCATTCTGTTGAGCTTTTGACTGCTAGGATTATTTGAGAGGTTTGGATACATTTTCCAGTACTGACAACAGTATTGTGAATAACACAACTCAGTGTAAAAAGATTCATAGCATGGGCAGGAAAATCCTGAAGTTCCTTCTAAGTAGGCAAGGAAGACAAAGGGGATAACTATGACATTTCTTGATTGCTCTGTTGCTCACTGTGCCACCACAGAATAACATAAACCACAGAAAAATAATTCATTTTATATTCTATACAATGCAGTAGAGTTAAAATAGGGATGAAATTTTAGGAAAGCTGGAATAGAAGAAATGAGGACTCAGAAAATCTAACAGATGCAGGCAGAGATGCACTGAGCTGCTCTATGCTGACAGTAGACAAGCAGCCTCCTCATTTGGGAATGATACTCAAAATTGATAGATATTAAATCTTTTTTAGCTATGGTATACTCCAAGATGAACGAGATAAACCTGCAGAGCCCCTACAAAAAGGATGCTAGACAAATTCCAGTGTATTCCATAGTACTTACTGCTGGTGCAGGTAACTGAACACCACAGTACTCCAGGCTGCAAAACAACCAATATGGGATATTAAAGCATATGACCAATAAGAAATCTTCAAAAATAAGATTAACATTATATTAAACCAGCACCATGCATCCATGAGGCCTTGCAAAGAGAAGCTTTTATTCTATGCCAGAGAATCAAACTCTACTCAGAAATACCAAAAATCTCATAAAAGGTTGGATCACAGTCCAGCCAGGATGTCCAAACATCTGCACTTCCAAATTCAAGCCTCAGTGACACTCTTACAACCCAGCAAACTTCTGGGAACTGCAAAGCAATAAATGAGACAAGAAAATGGTTGTTACCTGAGGATGCATCCAACTACTACTAAGTCTAAGGAAATGGCCAATTCCCTTTGACACGAGGGCTGGGGACAGGCAACTTTACCTTTTTACCAACTTAGTGCTTGATGGCATTGCAGTGATTTTCAGAACCCCCATTGGGCATAATTTCCTTGTTACAAACTGGCACTCATGTTCCTGCCCAACTCAGTTCTTGCATCTCTCTTGTACTCTTTCAATCTCCCTATTGAGAGATTTCAGAACACCCTTAGTGAGCATCAGGAGCTTCACTTCTCCCCCTGATGTTCACATACCATTGCTAGGGACTCCAGAAACATTACCAGTCTTACCTCTTTTATAGCCTTTTTCTGTTTTATCAGCAGCAAATCAGTTTTTATACACTGAAACCAATGCATATTAAGTATGTAGACCAAATGCAACAATATAGTGATGGATCAAAGTTTTTAAAGGTAATAAAATAAGAATTTCTTCTTCATGTAAATCAAGCTCCCTTTACAGCACCTGTTTGTTCTCCTCACTGGCCTATTTCCTCTCCAAGTCAAAAAAAGATACAGGAGACATACATACAACCCTGATAGATATAAGCAGGTAACACATATTTAGGCTAGAATTCCCAATAAAGTTCAGTACTGGCATGTCTTCAAGCATGTGCTATAAGATTGCTTAGGGACTTAGGCATGCTCTGAAAGTTAAGCTTATTTATTAAGTGGTACTTCCCCAGATCAGGGCTTTAGAAAAAAAAATAAAGAAAACAAACTTCATTTTCCTGGCTCCCTAATTCTAGTCCACGTGTCACCTGTGTGTTCCTTACCGAGATCTTCCTGCTCATACTTGAAATTATCTTCCTTATTTTATGTACTAACCTTCTTTAAGAAGACTAAAATGTTACTTGATTCTTTCCTGATTTTACACATCTGAAATGCAGGAAGACATGCCTACAATCAGAGGCAGCAGATAAAATGCCCACAAGGTAGATCCTACTAAGATGTGACCCATATAGCAAAAAAGTGTTTGCAAAGAGAAAAATTTTTATTTTTAATTATATAGGGTTTTTTACCTGTATACTCATGTAGCTATTTAATCTGATCATGTAATGCAAACTTCAAGATGCAAAACTATCAAGCAATGCAAACCTATTCTATTAAGTGTGGATCTTTTCAATAAAAATACCAATAAATAATATCAATCCTGACATCAGGTCTGGGAGAACAGCTGTATCTGAAGTGTTCAAATAAAAGAGGGAAGTAAAATAACAGGTAGCTCATTACCTCTGCCCTAGCCTGCCTTGTATATGATTAATTGGCAGCATAGGGTACCCTTCACTTAATGCAGGGCTTAAACCACAGACCTGCCAATTACACTGATAACTTCAGAGCCCTCAGTCTGAATCCACAGTGGTCTGTCAGACACTGTAAGGGAGAAGCAGGACTCATCAGACTGATGTAAAAATGCTGTCACTTGTTGAGACCTATGGTAGAAAAAATCCAGTTAACAGCAGTAAAGAATTGACCCTGGTTTAAAAAAAAGAAACCAATAAACCACCTTGGCTGCCTGAATTTTTTGCAGCTCTAATGCTTTTGCTTTCCAGAATACCATGAAAAGATATTAAAAAGTCACAGAAAAATCAGACACTGAGTTTTTTGAGCAGTGTGAACTACCAGGCAGCAAAAAACCCCAAACAAAACAAAACAAAAAAACAGAAAAAGAATCTGCCTCTGCAAACACTCCGGGTCCACTGCAAACTCGGTGCTAAATCCCCAAATGATACAATGAAATTTTGCTAGACAAAGGAATTATGTAGTGTAAGTGGAAACTGAAACACTTATTCTAACTCATGCTGACCATAACCTTTCTGTATTTTAGAGTAAAAGCAGCAAACTTAGGGCACTATCAATTCAATACTGGCAGCACTTCACATCCATTGTGCAATGCAGCTGGTGATAAATCAGATTTTTTCTTATACTTAGAAAAAGAAGTGTGACAGCAGGGCAGACTACTTGCCATTGAAGCAATACAACTGGTAGCCAAATCTAGTTAATCATTACTTTCTTCCACGTCTTAGCTTTGTCTTGCTTTCTGAAATGTGAAAACAACCAGCTATTCCTCCCTTTTTTAAGACATGACTCAGATGAGACAACAGTCTTCCCCTCCAGGTGAAAACCATAAAGATGAGATCTTGCCTTCTTTTGGCTTTTTGTCTTGACAGAAAAATGTGTGTACAATATATGTTATGGTCAAACTACCAAGACTTTCATTATGGTAATTTTCATATGCTTAAAAGAAAAGCAGATGACTTGCAGTTGCAGAGTATATTGGAGTATCTTTGTATTTTGCTTTTTTAATTACAAATATTAGAAAAACTGTTCCCATTTGGTCACTCACAAGTCTTAAAAGTGAGATTTAAAGCCGCCTTCTTAGTGGTATTATAATCTTTGTTGAAGTGATTATAGGAAGGAAGAAAACTGAGATGACAGAAGGGGAAAACAAGTAGGCCAGTTGCTCTCATTTGGAGAAAAAAATCTAGGGTAAAAAGTAGATTTTAAAATACAGGTTTATTAATTTTAGGAGTGCTTCTTACTGTTGAAGAACCGTATTCTAATATATATTAACCAAAACTTGTTATCTGTGTGTTCAGCAAAATTAATGACTAATAATAATAATTAAAAAAATGAATAATTTTCTGAGTACCTTTGCACTGTCACAGTGAAGCTGACTTCAGAGTTCTGCATGTAGATTTATCCCAGACCAGTGAGGAATAAACTTGGGTTTGATTGCTGTGAGGTATGAAAATCAATTAGGGGAAGTCTGATCTGCCCAGTTACATAAAATTGGGTTTCCATTGTTTTATTTGGATCAATCAAGTAGTTTTGCATAGAAAAGGTTAAAGAAGCAATACACATGATTAGGCTCCTCAGATCCAAGCAGTGACTCTTGTATTGTGGAGGAACATTTCTTACCCTCAGAGCAGGCTGGATTCTGTTGTGAAGCACTTCCATTCAACTGCTGGAGACTATGGAGTCATCATAAAAATTATCTCCACCAATAAACACAAGGATGTCTGTTTGGACAAGCACTGACATGGCTCAATCCCTTCCACCACTGATGCCATGAACATCTGCCCCACTCAGCTGCATTTCACACAGCTGCTTTCCTGGGAGTCATCACTGTAACATGGATTCTGGATTTTTCAGTGTGAACATTCTCCTGATCCTGTGCATTCACTCATGCTCCAAGAGAAGTACTACCTTTGAAAGCACTTGTTTTTCTCTTCAAAGGAAAAGCCAGGAAAAAAAAAAAAAAAAAAAAAAATCAGGCATCCATCAAGAAGATAAGGCAGCCCAGAAGGACAAGGAAAGTAAAAATAGCAGTATCTGCCATCACATACAGTGAAGAAAAAGAAAAATAGCTCTTAGAGAGCCCAAATTTAAAACTAGTTATCTTCCTTAGGGGACAAAGACTTTGCATTTGTCTCTATATAAAACTATGTAACAGAAGAACCAGCACAGCATGACACAGGTTTCTCTTCCACTTGTCTTCCAGATAATGAATTACTGAAATGAAAGCAGAATTGGTGCATTTTTCTACAGCCCAACACAATCTTCATCAACAGGGTCTCAATTACAAGGAAAACCAAGTGCACTGACACACATCTGGAGTGTAGATGCCTAACTCTGAAATATAAAATGCGTAATCTAAGATTCCTAAAACTTGGCCAAAACCAGCTTTCTTAGAGAAATGCATCAGAAGAGATTAGGTCCCCAAATCCGTCAACACTTAAATATCAAGGAAAGATTTTTTTCCCCTAAAATAATCAAGCATTGCTAATGTGAAATTCCAAACAAAAAAATTTCCACTGCTCAAACCCTTCAGCTATGACTTTTAACAGCAACTTGTGTATTGGGAAAACAAAAAAATCTTTTTTGTTTTGTTTTTCTTTCCCTATCAGAAATACAGGAAAACAGGTCTGGTTTGGGTTTGTTTCTTTCTTTTCTTTTTTGGGGGACAAAGGTAGGGAAGGAACTAGTTTTACTAGTAAGCCGCCTCTCCCATCTTTCTTGATGGACTCTCCGGGAATTGGGAGGGATTTAGGAGCTTTCACAAAAACATTCTCAGCATCTTCCATGATGACTAAGTTAACTGAGCATCATGAAACCAGTAAGAGTAATCTGATAACTTCCTTCTATTGCTCAAACCTCAACCACTTGTTATTACAACCCTTGGCAAACACATTTCTTGTTTGTGTGTCAAAGTCAAAATCTCTGCCTATTTAACAAATACTACAGATGGCCAAAAGAACACAACTTTGTTGTGTTGAAGTCACCTTTCAGTTGAGTTTCCACACTGTGTCACCAACAGGAAAGCTGACCAATCTTAGTACTACCAAATGTAAAAAAATGTTTCTTACCACATTCGTCTGCATTCCTAAATGAAGTAGTAGCTGATTTTAGGAACAGTTTTAGTGGTGATGTCTTAGAAAAGCTGATACTAAAAATCAGTATCAAGACTTCAGTTTTAGATGACTGAAGAATCAGATTACATGAAACAGCCCACAATTATTTATGAAATGCCATTTATACAGATACCTGTGTGTCAACTAAAGCATTCAGTCAGATCATACAGAGCAGCTTTGAGGTTCTAACCAACCCTAACTAAATGTCTTGAAAAAATCCAGGTGTTTTATGTATTTTATTCCTTTTCACTAGAGCTACCAACTATGAAAACATGGACCACATACTTGAAAATTCTGAACCACTGCAGAAATACAATTAAACACTAGTGTTTCCTAAAGCCAAACAAAAAAATTATGCATAATTAGCATTGAAGTAAATATTTGCTTTGAATAGCATCTACCTACTTTGCTGATAAAACACACTTCTCCCTTATGCACCTGTTAAAAACAGGCAAGGACAATTCTGTCACCAGAATTATGCTCTTTCTGTTACAGTCTTGTAGTGATAGTAACAATTGAGTGAGAACACAGCTTGCCTTCCAAATAAGAGATCCACAGCACATGGCTGGCACATTTCTTATTCAGACTGCATATTTGACATCAAAACCATTAGTAAGCAAACACCAACTGACCTAGGTATTAGTTTTATTATTTTTAAAATAATTTGAAGTTTGCCTGTTATGTAAATGATGTCATCTAAACATATTGCATAGAAGACACCCTTTGGCAGAAGATTCAGTGCAGTTTTACTACATATGGAAGCTAAGACTGTAGTGTTAGAAGGTCATACTTCCATTACACTAAGTGTGATTCCTGCACAACTAAAACAGGACACATGAAGCAGAAATATGCTTATAATGAAGGATTCCACCAAGATTCTTTTTTTTTCAAAATCAGAACTGTTAAAGAAAAAAATATGGAAAATAGAGCCATGGCTTAGTCATCTATTCTGTCCCATACCCAAACACAGGATGAATTTAACCCACTCCTGACAGAGGTCAGCTTAATGTGTTGTTTGTAAAAAACCTGTGATTTCTGAAGTCATGCAACTCTCCAAACACCCATGGGTTTGCTTTAACAATTAGAATAAATATGCTCTGCTTAATCTTTACTCCCAACCTTATAATTTTAAATATTATTTCTTGTCCTACTATACTAAACAGCAGTCTTTTTCCCCTTTGCCTCTGCAGGTATTTGCAGACCTTGAGTATCCTCAGTACCAACAGCCCTTTCTTCCTTCTCTGGACTGAGGAATAAAATAATTGGCATGGAAACTGCATTACAGTTGTTTAAAATAACTGGTCAAAATTACAGTCTAAATAAACCCCACAGACCCATATGCCTTCATACACTGAACAAGCAAAGCCCATTCACAACAGGGGATCCTGGTTTGTTCCCTGCACCCCCTTGGACCATGGGGGGCAGGTAGAGAAGAACAAAGATTCTTCTCCACTTCTGGCTCTTCCGTCCTCCAGGACATCTCCACTGGCACAAGAACAGGAGATGGGTTTTCAGCTCATAAAGAAACTACCTGGAAAGGTTATGCAGGCACAGAAGATCATCTCCTACTCCCATTTGTTGCTTTACTGGATGTACAAGGTGGCTCAGATCTTAGGTATTAAAGCCCCGGCCTTGATTCATGACATTCATGTTCCATGCTGCTGTTTATCCTACTTCACTCCAAGAATATGAATTGCTTTTCTTGGGGAAAAAAGGATGGAGCCATGGATCTGAGTTCCCTTCAACAACTGGAACCTGACACTGCCTGTGCTGCCCCAAGGGAAGTTCTCTCCAAATGCCCAGCCTGGCAATAATAAACTGCAGGGAAAAAGCAGGATAGCAAGCCAGTCACCAAATCTCTGTCCCTGCAGTCATGCCTGGGAACTGCTGTTTTGCCTTGTGTTAACATAAGGGCTTTTGTGTTACAGTTTAATTGAAGGAAAAAAAAAAAATAATCTAAATTACAGTCTGGATTGGTATGCACGCACAAGTTCCACAGAAGACAGACTGAAATGACTACATCACAGGAAACTATAAGCTGATGGTAGGATCTAACTAATTAAAATTAGTTAAAATCTAACTAATTAAAAAGAGAATCAAAGATCCTTCTGATTCAAAGAAGAATCACTGCCATTCAGTAAGAATTTTGTAAAACACCACCTACAGTAAATAGTTCTGACCACCAATGTCAGAGATGCTAGAAAGAAAGTGTAAAGTAGATTCTAGATGAAGTTCTAACAGTTGACTGTTGGACAATGACACAGATTTCACCAAAAGTCTCCAACAAGCTCTCTACAATAGCAGAGGCACTCAAGTCTTCTCCTGGGCTTGCAGAGCAATGTATTATTCTCAACCAACCAACTCCCAGTTCTCCTTCCAGTATCACATCTAACTTCATATACCAAGTTTCTCTCTTCTCCTTCAAGTTCCCAATGATCTTTCTATTCATACCCTTAAAAAAGTAAACTGAAAACAAGAACGGGAAGATAAAGCATCTCTGCCTTTAGCCACTATAAACTCTGTACTGTAAGAACACTTTCAAGTGTATTTTTAAATAATATACATTTCTACCAGATAGCTTATGACACAAAATACCACTGTCTTAAGTCCTTTTAATAATAAACTCACTCTGCTTAATTCCAGTTCACAATCTGTATCTACAAAGTAAGAGTAGTTACACAATAGAAAGAGATGAACTGAAATAGCCTGTCAGCCTTTTTTCCATAATTCTTCAGCCAAGAAAGCAGCTCTATTTTTTCACTGCCTTCTGCAAAACACACAAGAAATAATAATTCTGCTGAAGATTAGCTACTAAGATTTACTTTCCAAAATTCATGTTCCTATTCTACTTTGACAATCTTTGGAAAAGCTTATAGAAAACATGAACAGAAATCTGTTTGAGGATTTTAAAAAGTTAACTAGAAACAAACCAATCTCTTACCCCTTCCTCACTTTCACTGATGTGCTGTTTCTTAAACCTTATCACATTTAGAAGCATCTTTAAAAAAATAAAGAAGTATTTCACAACATGCTGAAAAACTAAGTCTTGCACAGTTGACCTAAATTACTTCCATTAAACACACCCCACTAAAGATAAAATAACCATATAATCAGAGATTATTCTCTCATTTAAGTGTTGACATAAAATTAGAACTCTGATTAGAAAAAGTAACATGTATTTGTTCAATTTCCTGTAGAACTCCCATTCAGAGACATACAAGCATTTCACATTTGCTTCTAACATTACTGATGAAGTGATCACACCTTCAAACTCCTTCTAAAGGAAATCAGCTTCTAAGTTTTGGAATACCTACTGTCTCTCAAAGCATTTTAACTTAAACGAAAGCCCTTCAAAGGAAAAGTAGACTTGAACTAAACTCATCACCACCTGTCATGCTTTTACCCTCTGAAAGACCATACATATTAAACAACTATACTGAGGGTTTTCATTCATTCAAACCCACATCATTTGCCATTTATTATATTAAGCTGATAGAAAATCAACAGTCATTATTTCTACTGATGTTTGCCTTCTCAAGACATGGGCTGCTTCCAACAGTTGCACAGCTTAATTACACAGATGCACTACCCTGCTCCTGTCATCAGTTATTTGATAAAGTCATTTAAACTCCAAAATGGTCAATGTGTACCAAACTGCAAGAGCAGCAGTCTCCACTCCAAGGGCAGACACTGCTGGGAGCGGCCAGGCTCCAAGTGTGGCATTTTTTTTTTTGCAGTTCATAGCAAAAGCAGCACAAAGCTTTGCTTAAATCTGCAAAGCTGATCTACAAGCAGCATCCAGACTGCCCCAGCCAAGGTTACTCACTGCAACCACTTCACATTGAATCCAACATCTTCTCTCTTCTAAACTGTTACATAGTGCTAGGTACTTCAAAGTGAAAGGAAAATCATGCTGGAGTATGAATGGAGTATTTTCAGCTTCAGGTAACACAGGGTTATAAAAGAGTCTATTTCTTTAGAGACCTGATGGCTGAAGTGATACTCCACATTCACTTCAAAACTTTCCAAGAGTTCTTAAAAGACTGATCAGCTACAAATTAAGACTCTTTAAACACCTTTCATAAACAGTTATTTTGAACATAAAACAATCTTAAAGAAACCCCTCTCATACTTACTACTCTCCCATCTTATGAGAGAACACCTGAGCAAACTTTGACTACATATGTGCTAGGTTTTTTTCTAACTTTTTTACAGATTGAGAGAAGAGTACAAAGCTTCCATGTCTTTTAAAGAAAAATTAACAATGTAAATATTGCTTTCACCACTACTTGGCTTAAAACAACTACCTCATAACCAGTTCACTTGAGCTTCTAAACCTCAAGGAACTAGTGTAGACATCTAAACCACATTATCTGGGTTCTTGGCTTTCTAAAAAAAAAAAAAAAAAAAACCAGTCTGTTTTAATAACAAGGTACGGCTTATTTACTTAAATAGAGTAATTGTTTCTGTTTGCAGGAAAGAATACATAGAATTGAAACAGGATTATTGCTTTTCAATTTTTTTTTTTCATTTTATGAAATTTATTGTGTGTTTATCATGTTCAAAAAGCATTGACCAGTGGTTATTTGGTTTTGTTAACTGTTAGAATGCCAAGGTAAAGCTGGTATGTTTGGAAGCTTCCCTAGCACCAAACAGAGATGACCACAAACTTGAGTAAAATTTGAACAGCCATCTATTTGACACTTTAGACTTGCCATAGTTCTGTGGACACAACAAAATAATTTAAAAAGGTAAAAAGAAACTGAATGCTTGGGAAAGACCAGATAGTATCATAAACACATGAAATTTATGATTAACTTAAAAAGGTTTTAAGGGTTTCATGATTAAATCCTTACTCCTATTTTCATGCCTGTTTAAAATCTAATTTCAGTATAAACTTAAATTTTTACATCTGTCATGACTGCCTAACATGGGCAAAAAAAAAGGATGAAAACTGTTTTGGGATGAACACTGAGAGACTCTTCACAAGGCATTGCAAGGCTGAAACAACAGGAGTGGGTTGGAGAAGAGACAGTAATTCACATGGTCAGATAAGGACCAAAACCAGAAGGAAAAAAAAAATAAATTGTAAAGTCATTTACATGAAAATGCCCAACACTGAGCAAAGGATATGCAAGAAAAGTTAACAGTGGAGAATGGGTCTGATAGATGGAGAAAACTGAAAACATTTTCCCACTGTGTAACTGACATTATCCACAGTCTTTATTCAAACATATGGAACAAAATCTAATTAAGGGAGAAATTTGATCAACTTTACAGAAAGCCCTCTACAGAGCTAGTTCTGAAACAAAAGGGACAGATAATCACTTAATCTCAAAATTAAGACTGAAGTATACCAACAGTACTTTACATCAAGCAGTTATTTTTAAGAATGTGTGAAAAAGGACAATTTACTTTTTAAGAGGGTGTCCTCTAAATACGGCATACATATAAAGTACTCTAACATCCTGGATTTTTTTCAAAGCTTTTTGAGAAACACACACAAATAATTCAGATTTAGTCGATTTTATTTACAGTTTGTTTTTTACATTTCAGAGCATTACACAATTACACATTCTCATTTTCTGACCTGCAAACAGATACCTTAAACGGAAATATTAAAAAAAAAAATGAAGTTAGATACATCCAAAATGCAACAATTACACATCTGACAATTCACAAAGTGTAATTTACTAGGACGTATCCTAAGAATTTAGGAACAACCAGTCAGGAGAAAATCTGACCAATTTCAGCAATCAATTATTTACACATTCAAAACAAAGCCTCTCTTAATTTAAACCTCCAGGCAAATGGCCTGAAAGATTTCTTCAGGAAGAAAGACCAGAAGTTATGATTCACACCTATGCAGCATTAACAGCCCTTGATCCCAAACACTGAGCAACTGCTCAGCTTTGTCTTAGAGCTACAGGCATCCCTCTCAGCTTCTCAAACCCTGAAGTGTTTTTTTGTGCCCCCATGTGCATAGAAAGGCTGAGTGTTTAAGTGGTCACTATGATAAAACCCCATTTAATCTGGCCTTTTAAGTTACATGAATTCTTCTTCCTTAAAAATTTCACAAGTCTTCCAATGCCATTTAAACTGGCCCAGGTGGATTGTGACATGCCAGCCCAAGATGTTTAAGCATGCTTTGAGCCAGTTTGCACTGGCCAGACTAAAAACATTAGAGACTGTTATAAAATAATCTTCGAAGACCATTTAGACAAGGCTTACATTTCTACACTTATTTCCCTGATGGGCCACCTAAAAAAAAAAAAAAAAAAAAAAAAAAATGGTCACAGCTACTACTTTAATTCCTTGTGTTAACCCTTTGCCACACAGCAACTAGTTACATACTGGGTAGAAACTACTAAAAAATTCCCTGCAAATAAGCTGCCTTTCAGCTGAGGCTATGGCTCCTATGCATTGGGTGTTTGAGGAGGTTTTTTTTCTTTAAAAAAAAAAATTTTCACTTGAAAAATACTGAAGTTCTCACTTTAGGCTAATTTTGATTGCGTGTTCAAATTTGTTTAACTTTCAAGATACCCCTACAAATGGAACAACTTTAGTATAAAAAGAGCAGTCAACAGAGTGCAACTTCTGACTTGGCAAGTCCTTGGTGGTAGTTCTCTCCCTAAGCTAGGAATTTTGGGGAGCCTTTCCAGCTTTCTTGCCTACCTTACTCTCCACGTTCACGTTTCAAACTGCGTCAGCAGGGCCCGAACTTCAGGGGTCAGCTGCTTAGCAGCCTTTGCTGCCTCTGTGACGGCCTTGCGATAAAGACCCTTTCTCTTCTTATTAAAGCGCAACTGGAAGCTTTCTAAAAAGGGGGAGAGTTGTGCAAGAGCAAGAAAAGAAGTTGTCGTGGAGCCAAACCAGGAGATGCGAGCCTCCTGGCGAACTAAAAGGCCATTATCTTTCCGGCTCACAGTTATGGTAAGGATACGGGCTGGCCACCAAGGGAAGCCATAAATCTTGGCCCAAACAATGTCCCCTACACATATGGTCCTGCCATCTGGTGTGACACATTTAGAGACGTTTTTGGAAAACACTTCCGTTTTCAAGGAATTACTGAGCTTTTTCTCTTCCTTTGAAGAGGAGGAGGAGGAGGAGGAAGAGGAGGAGGAGGAGGAAGGTGCATGCATGCTGCCTGGAGGAAAATCAAAGCTTTCGGTAGAGCTACACTCAGAGTTGGTAGATTTCAAATCATCTGTGCTATCACTACTACAAACTGATGCACTGGAAGAGTCAGATTTCTTTTGATTAAGGGTCATGTAAACCGTTATATTGCTTTTGCTGCCTCTCTTGCCCAGTGTCTGGTGTTCATCCTGCTCAACAGTTACATGCACTTCACTTGTGTCCTGAACCTCACTGCTGGCCTCTTCAGGGCCTTTTGAGGGGCTCTGATTTTCTGAAGGGGCCTCACCTGCTGAGCGGGTGGAGGAGCAGCGAGACTGGGGCTTAGTTGCCATCTTGCCACTCCGTATTTTCTCAAGTCCTGTCTTGAGAGAAGAGTCATTTTCTTCATTCCGATACCTTTGTGGCTTTAAACGCAATCGGGGCGGGAGGGAACCTGAGCTGGTGTTCTGAAGACGCCGTGTGAAGTGGACCTTTGAATGTGCATTTTTGGAAGAGGAGGTTGCACTCTGCTTCTTTTGTGCCTTTTCTTTGGCCATTTTCAAGACTTCCCGAGCTTTTGCATGATCCATGTTTTTGCTCTGGAGAACTTTTTTTGTATTTAACTGCGCTTTCGAAGTATTTGCTTGTGCAGAAACTTTAACAACTCTGCTTCTGCTGTGGGCAATATTAGAAACCTTGACCACAGCATTCCTTTTCTGGCTTTCGTTTTGGCTTTTTCCATCCACTTTATGGTCAGTCTTAAGTTTTTTATTCACAGTAGTCACACTCTCATTTCTTCGTTTTTTATTCTCCTCGTATTTTGAAGAGTCACTTGCATTGCCACCTTTTTTTATTTCTTTTTTTTCGGCAACAACACTGTTTTTGCACTTATCACACAAGACCTGTCGGGGTCGTAGTTTGATAGCATTCATGATAGAAGTGGGTTCCTCCCTGTACATTTTACGCTTGGGCCGCTTAATTTTCCGGGGTGGAGGCTGAGGTATTGACTGGTTATATGTGTCCCTGATAAACAAAGGAGGAGGATATGGTGCTCCCTCATGGAAGAGAGGGGGTGGTTTAGAAGTCCAGAGGCTTTTAGCTATGCTGGGTTCTGATGGCTGCGTGAGAGGAGAGTCATCAGGGACTGCAGCATTAGATTCACACTTCACCTGTGCCTCATCTTGGAATGGTTTACTTTGGAGCTGCATGGCTTCAGGTTTATCCTTGTACTCCCTTTTAGGAAATATGGTCACAGGGATTCCGTGGGGTCCAAACCTTAAAGAGAAAAAAAAAAATAAAAAATTAAAGGTTTTGAGGGGATCTTATGCTGCATTTACAAAAATTCATTTGAAAATCTGTCCATGCTACATAAACACCATTGGAAGGCCACATGATCTGGGGAAATTAAGGCTTCATATCTATCCTTTACCCTTTTGGAAAAAGCAGTGCACCAGAACCAAGTCCATAGACTTGAAATACATAGCTTCACTTATCATCATTTTCTCTTACATCAACAAGATGCCCTGAAAATGTGACCAAAAAAAATTCCCTTGACACAGCAGTACATGAATTACCTTGATACTTTCAGGAAGTGTCTATGAACACAAAAGTAACACCCTCATCTCGTCAACTAACTCAAAATCTACCCAACATTAATTTCTGTTTTCAGTCAACTTCTGTGAAGAAGGCACCTTCAGTAACTTTTAACAAATTCTTCCACTTTTAGCATAGCACAAAGGGCCAAATATTGTTTGGATTTAATCAAGGCTTACAAACTTCATAAATACTTGCACTGAACAGAGTGCCATCATTCTTCATCCACAAAAGATTAGCACTTGAGCTGATGCATTACAGCACAAAGCTTGCAGGCCTACTTGTTGGAGTTTCTTCCTGCAAAATCACCCTTATTTCAGCACAGTACAAACCCTTTCTCCCTGTTCTGGGAGCAAACAATATTTTAAAACCTTGGCCTACTTCTCTCCAGACAGCTCTAGATCGCTGCTGCCCAGTTTGAAACACACAGGACGTCTCACCTCCCTCATCTGCTGAGAAAAGAGAATGAAAAATTCCAGTCTGACTCAGGCATTAGCTCAGCTTTCCTACAGGAACAGAAGTAACACCTTGCCTAACAGGCAAACAATACTTCCTGCAGAGTCTTGTGCTAAGGGAAACATTTTATCAGTTTGCAAGGCATTATGCTTGCCTTCTTTTGAGAAAAGTTCCCATGATAAGCACATTCATTTTACAACAATGTACCTTTCCATCCCCAGAACAGGGCAGAAGGGATCATAAAAGCTTGTTTTAACCTCCCTTCTGTTCCACTCCACAATCTACCAGCTGAGGTCCCAGCCCTACACAGAGCTGCCACCAAGCTGTTTGCTGCTCCTGAGCTTTGCGCAGCTCCAGCTCCCATTCAGGCACCAGCGCTTGGCTCCTATTAAATGGTACTTTAGTAGTTTGGCCTTAATGCAGTAACAACATGATACTCCACATCATCCATTTTGAGTGGCGAAAAAAAGACCATTATGCTTATACCACCCCATATCCCACCTGATAAGAAAATGAATTACTCAAAATTTGTCCTCAGGTTAATGCTGGTTCATATTCCACTACAGCTGCTCAACTGCAACATCCTCTTAACTGATGGAACTGAAGTTTATTTACAATCTACAGCTGTGTCTCAACAAGATAAATGCTGAATACTAGTCTATGTTCCATTCACACTCCTACAACAAGCCCACAGTTTATACAAGTGCCTACATGTTGGCTTTATTTCTTCAAAACTGGTTTTGAAAAACACCATGATGTGCTAGAAGGCTCTTTACTCTGTCACCAACACAAGTTACCAATTGTTTGCCCTTCTGCTTATCTGTTAAGCCTCTTTTTGCATTTAAAAATTGCAACTGGAGCAAACAACCCATCCAAGATTAAATTATCCATCCAGTTTGCATTTCATTACAAAAGGAGAATGGAAACAGCAGGCAGCCTAAGCAGAGGGAAACAAAATTATTGTCACCACAAAAAAAAAAAGGAAGTTGAACACGTGATAATTTAGTTTAATATGAACATGGGCACTGCTGTTTTCCTACACCTGGGTACTGTTACATTCATACTTTCAAGCTCTTGGAGACAGAGGCAGGAGCCCAGCTGGGCAACTGGAGCAGTTCTGTCCTTCTCCATGGGCTGATGAATGCTCTTTACCACAAAATATCCTGCACCATTTGACAAAAGTTCATTTTTGAGGTTTGGGTCCACTCCAATTGAACTTCACTTGTCCCTACAGAAATAAGCAGTCTAACTAAATACAGTCTACTGCACTAGTGAAGGCTGCAGTGAGCTATAAAAAATCAGCAGCCAATAAAGGTTTTTTTCCAGTCTACCATCTGGCTTATAAAGCACAAGGGACTCACTCATAACCAAGCTTTAAGTTCCCTAGGTCCCAGAAGTCCACCAAATGTAAATAAGTCGCTTTTCCATGAACATTTTTCCTCCCACGAAGGATTATGAGCAAGTTACCTTAACCTAAGTAGGGCTTTAAAAGAAACTATGAGCTGATGATTAAATTAGCATTATTTTTCCAGCATTACTTGCATCAAGACCTTCAGCTTTTTTAAAAGTAATATGATCCAGATGCCACCTTTCACCACCTGATAAAGATTACAGAATTGGGAAAAAAGTTGTGAACAAGAACTCCTAGACACAGCAAGATCTCTGCTGTGCACATTTCAATCTCAGACAAACACACCACAAAATGGAACTAGAGAGGAGCATGATATCAAACAGGTAAAACCCATGCAGAACAACATCACTTACAACTCTCTTCACTGTCTCAGGAACTGCATTTCCTTGCCCCTCACAAGACATTTCCATGTACATGCCTTTCTTCTAGAAGACATTTATGCTGACTCTGCATTAGGAAATTAAACATTATTAGCAGTGACCAGGCAGAAGTGGATAAAGAGGACTGCGAGAAGGTTCTCCAGAAGGATCCCATTCAAGTAATTAATCTCTCTTTTCCTAGATTTTTGTTCTACTGTCTCACAAGCAAGAGCATAGAATTCCAAATGCATAAAAAAGCCTAACAGAAATCTCAGCATATCACTGATACCAGGAAGGCAGAGATTAATATTCACACCTTAGATTATGCTTTCCTTCAAGCACCTGTGTAATACACAGGCCAAACAGCTGAAGAAGAGAACAAAGTGGAATTTTTATCTAAGATGCACACCTACTTTAGTAAGACATAAAACCAATTCAGGCTAAGCCTCCGAAGCTGGAATATGTCTCACAAAAAGTACTGTTTTAACAAAGGAAATATAATCTGTTGCTCCCATCTACCTAAAAATGAAGGAATTAGAGAACATTCATGTATATAATCTAGCACCAGTTATTTAAGAGCAAACAAAGACACTATTCCTGCAGGTCAATACATAAAGGCATAACTAGTCCAAGACATATTCCACCTGAAGTACCAGATCAATTTGTTAGGCCCAGAGACTCAACATTCCTTCCAACTGCTGACTGTATGATGCCTTCTCTTTGGCCCCATCCACAGCAGGCTGTATCTACATGCAGAAGATCTTTGTTTCCTCCTTGGCAAATAAAATTCTCCAGTTATGCAACTTGGAAGAATGACACACAAATTAAGAAGAGAGAATAGTGGCAAAGAAACTTAGGAATGAAACAGTGAATGACACAGGAGACAGTGAAGACAACAAGATGAGAGTGAGGCAAAGCAAAGAATGATATATTTTTCTTAAGAGAAGAAGCAGAAAGAAGTGATCTTAAACCTGTTCAAGACAAGGCATGACACAGAACCTAATTATTTCAGCAGTGAATACCAGTATTCATTACATATACTAGAATTTCAAACCCTATTCTCATACATGTAGTTGGTAGACCTTGTAGTGCTTCTCACACAATTGCAATAATACCTATTACATGTTTGAAACAGCTAGGAGTGCCATGTGTACATAGATCAGACATAAAAGCTGCAAGAGGTACCATGTGGGTCATCTACTACAGAGATGAAGATGAACTAAAAGGCTACTATACTTTTAAAAGATTAAAAAGCCAAAAAAAACCTGAGTAACTAAAGTTGAGTCATGACATTTATTGATCCACATGTTCCTCAATGACTGGGAAGTAGAAGATCACTTCTTAAAAGAAGCCATATCAGTTATGCTACATTAGTGACACTACCTATATGCTTAGTTTGTCACAATGTTCTGTCTTTATTCTAACAACAAACTACATTTTTTTTTACTTTTTTGGCACCAAGTATTACTGTCCTCACTATATTACTTTCCTCCAGAAAATTCTATTCTTGCAAAAATATCCTCCAAATACTGCTTGCTTAAAAAAAAAATAAATAATTGTGCCCAAGTTCCAGCTGTTTACTGTACCACTCACTCTTTCATAACTTAGTTCTACCACTTAAAGGATTAGAAGGATTTGTTGATGAGGGATCAAAAATTGAACTCTCAGGAACACCAAAGGAAGAAATAGGTATTTCAAACTAATTTAAGGTGGCTCTGGAAAGCAGTGTATTGCTGCTTCACACCTAATCAAAACTAGAACCAAGTTTTCCATGCTGTCACCTGCCTCTCCTGTAAAGATGTCCTGGCTCCTTTTACCTTTGAAAAGACACCTCTAAAAGAGAAGGCAGTTGAGACCCATCACAAGAAACCTTTCTCCAAGAGCTTTTACAAGTAACCAGAGCAACCAGTAGGATCTAATCACATTTCTTCTATACATATCACTTCAATATTTGTATGCATTAAAGACAAATAGTCACAGGAGTATCAGAAACTGTATTTACATAAGAGACTAATGGGGTACAGACAAAATCAATTCTGGCAGTTCAGTAATCTTACACTGAGAGGAGCTTTCAATTGACTGGGGCATGCAGAGACAGAAATATGACAAAAACAGTCAGGTTTTTATTTCCATGGTTTCTCTGTTGCAAGTTAATGAAAAGGCAGCCACGGAATTTTTTGTAATTATGTAAAAGCTAGTTTGGTGATCAAACTTAGAAGTCTGCCACTTACAAGTCATACAGATTTGTATTGCAGATATGTAAACTTAAGTACATCAAGCAAAGTAAGAACACTTTTTTTCCAAATTCTAGAGCAGAATTACTGCAATGAATACATATTACTATTTAATTGGAATGCAACACAGAACAGTTAAGAGTATTTAAAAAGAAAACCAAACATGAGATAAGGAAAAAATCCCATTTAAATCCATGACTGTATGTACATAAACACCTAAAAAAATGTGGCCTGAAGCAAAGTGGTTTATATTACCATGTAAAGCCCTAAGCTCTCATTGCTAGCTTCCACTGTCTAGCTTTTACTTCTCTATTAAAAGAAACAAAAATGAAAAAGGCAAGAGACAAAGAAGAGAACCCACTGAACCTGTCCAGACATATTTCACATTTGTCTGCAAACACACTGAAACAATGTCAACAAAGCACAGGAACTTCCAGTGTTGTGATGTTAACTCAAGCATGTTGTTAGACTATGATCAAAACTCATTTTCACCACTAAATCAGACTACAGGAATCACCAATTACCTTTTTATGCACTGCTCTTGTACTCAGTATCATCCTTGGTGTTTTGCAAAAGCCAAGACAAGCAACAACTGAAGTAATTTTTATTACATGGATACAAGTTCAAAGACTCTGAATGCTGGGAGTATAAATATATACAGAAATAATGTTCACCTAGGTATATATAATTCATGCATGTATCTAAACTGCAGGTTTATATTATAGCATAACAATTAGATCATAGCTATTTGAACACAAAGTACTTCAGAACTTCTCCAAACTACATGTATTCAAAACAGATTATGGAATAGCCTATACAGTCATATGATTTAATTGATAATAAGTAAATATACAATATACAGTAAAGCACAGTATGGAACACATTGTTTTAAACAGCCAGCACCTTAATGGGAAAAGCATTCACAGAAACCAAACCATCAACTTAATTACTTACTCACCTCCTCAGCAACATAACACTAGGCTAAACAGATTAGAAAATTCCTATTTCATTTAGAGCTCTAAAAACATGGCACAGGACTGCAGTGGAAGTGACTCTTTGGAAATAACACAAGAAGAATAGCTGTTGCCTCACAAACTCAACATCAAGAAAAATATTGGTTAAAAGATATTACAGTTTAAATTAAGCTACAAGCAAACTAGTAGGAAGTTTACATGCTCAAAGTCTTTTACTAATCAATGTTAAACCTAGTGGTTTACAAGCAGGTACAGTTGCCTGAAATCCAAGCTCTTGCTTCTGATACACTCTCAAGAAGAGGAAAGACAAAAGCACAGTAGGTGTAGAATTGAGTTTGAAAGAGTATCCCAAGAAAGCTGGTTGGAAGTATCCAAGGCTGTAGCTGATCTTTGTAATTCATAACCACTGTCACCTGGGTCCCCTACTGCAATCACTGCCCAGGTAGAAACCAACTAAGGGATTCTGAACAATATGCAAATTTATCAAAGGCTGTATTAGCTTACAGGACATCTCTCCATGAGGTTAGAAACCCTTTGGAAGACGGCAACTTCCAGGAAAATTAATCACAGAAGCCCACATAGATAGGATGCTAACACAGACTTGAAGAATAATCTACTGTAGAGACTGAAGAATCTCTTAAGGTGATAAGCAGAAGGATACTTCACCTCACTAGAAAGGATTTACAAGTGAATCCACAACATTTTCTTCAGTTTTCTGTAAAATTCTACAGTGCTATCAAGGCTACAAAAGGAAACTTTAAAAGATAAAATGCTCCAAGTGTAAGATTCCTGCTAGCTACCACAATTTTACTGGCATGCTTGTAAAGCTGAAGGTCTGTTTAAATTGAAATTTTTTTAATTTTTAAGTATGTTTTGCATTACTAGTTTCAAGTGTCAGCTGCATTTTAAGTAGATGCCTTGCTGATACATTTAGCAATGTTACACAATTGCAAAACTTTATGATTAACATAAAATACATCAAATATACCCTTCAATATCATCTACATGCCTGTCAGACACATGGAAGAGAACAACCCTATTTATTAATGGGTGAATTTCAAGTCCATTTAGTGTCAAGATAGACAAAATTTAGTCCCATGACAGTATAAAAAAAAATAAAATTAAAAGTATGCTGTAAATTTTACCTCCACTCTCTCTCTCTCAACTCTTCAAGCCAAGTCCACTCTTAGGAAGCAAAAGCAACCCATGCTGTTGCAAGAAAGCATTCCATAAGAATAAAAAGACAGCTTAACCATCATCTATTTCATCACAGTCCGACAAAGAACAGCAGTGGACTACAGCTATTTTAGGAAAGTTTAAGGCACAATGCACAGAGAAATTTACCAGCAAGATAAGGGTTTAATGGTTTGATAAAGGTAAAAGTCACACTCTGTCCTGGCTCAAAACCAGAAGCAGATTGGCCTTTTCAGTAGAAGCAGCAGCTTTAACATGCTTTATACCTATACTAGTAAGATACTAAAAGCTAGTCCAGTTTTGTATACCCATTTTCACTTTCCAGGTAGAAAACTTAAGATCAGTAAGCCTTTCAAGAACTATTTGATAACTGATCACAAATAACACTCCATAAAGTTTCAGATGTCACAAGAGAAATTATTTTATATAGAAACCAAAATATTACAAAAATTGTAGAAAAATTTATGTTAAAAGCAGTATCACAAGATCTTCTGATCCAACCTTGTCCTTTAAGTGAGTCTAAATTTTACATTATACCATTCATTATAACATCTGTCAGTTACAAGCAAGGTATACATCATTTACCCTTCTAACCACACAAATCACTCTTATGCTCCCAGTACTCTAGGGATAAAAGCAAATAGCAAAATTGTGTTATGGCTGTTTCTGAAATCCTATAATTCTACCGAGTTCCTTTACACACCCCAGAAATGACAAAAGAGAATAGGTGATGTTTTGCAGGAACACCTTGCAAACTGAGTCTTTTTTTTTAAAAACACAAAAATGAAAACCACCCACAACTCAGCCTTACACATAACCCTGAGTAACAGGTATTTCTCTGCTGTTGAGAAGGTATACCACAGAACCCCAGTGCTCCTACAGAACTTAAAATTATACAGGCAAGGACAAGAAAATATTGTCCCTATTTATTACATGGAGTTATTAGTAAAAGAGAACCTAAGAGTGGGGGAGAAACATGCCACATTATTTCAATAAAACTTCTGCTGTTTCCTTCTTGCATCTGCAGATTTTATCAGCCTGCAGGTACATTTTTTTCCCCTACAAACTTTCTTTGACACATTAGATTCTTTCTTTCTTACAAGGCATTAGATTCACCCCGTGGAGTTTATAACAAAAAACGAAAAATGTGAGCGTACACAGACAGCAAGTTTGAAGAAGTGCTAAATGTAAATTATTTAAAAATCTAACAGATTACAGCAGTTTAAGACAACACAGACTAGGGAATGCATGCAACTGTTTGTTACTTAAACTTATGGCTTTGCAAAAAAAAGTTGAATTAATAAATTGGAGAAAGTGTAGGATTCAAAAGTCACCAAAAATAATGCTGTAACTAAAAGCTGCTATAAGAACTGTAAGAATTTGAAGCTGTCTATAAAAGTTTATTTTCATCACATAGCTCATGCACAACTTGGTACAAGAAGTCTTTCCTGATCTTCTACCAGCAATCAATTAAGATTAATTTCAAACAGCTGTCTACTAGCAATACATTGGGCACCTTTTGTGTATCAGTGGCTTTTAGGTCACAAAATTACTTTTTGCTCTTCCTTCCACCCTGAAGAACTATTATGGTCATACAAAAGTGAGAAGGGAGACAGCTTAGAGAAAAACAAGAGGAAGACATTTCTGTCCATCACATCTGTGAGGTTAGAAGCAAATTTTTATTTGTGAGGTTAGAAGTCAAATGATAAAGTAGAAAATCTAAGCCCTGACTGTTGGAAAAACAATGGAAAATAAATTTAATCCCTCCTCTTCCCCTTAATCTTTGGGAAAAGAAGGAGAAAACATTGCAGAAATAATTTACCCTCTCTCCAGAAGAGCAATGTAAATGCAGAACTTTTTTACCCTACATTTTGAGATTTACAAGTGCTAAACTCACCAAGTATTTCCTTCAAGTGCACTTCCTCCAGGTGCAGAGCAAGATTTACACTAATTCTAAGCCAGCAGGTGGCATTAACATCTTATACACCCCAAGCAAACAGGCATTTGTTGGACACATGCAAGCTTGCAAGCCCTCTTTAAACCCTATACCTAAGGAGTAGTTTTCATCGACAATTCCTGCAATAGCAAGGGAAATTAACTACAATGGTACCTCAAGCATTCCACTATCAGTTCTAACAAAATAAAGACAGGATTGCCTCCTCTTGCCTGCTTGACAGTCTGCTGCATTTCTTGACTCTCTATCACCACAATGCCATCAGGTATACACCAAGAAATTCACATCAGAACCTTATCCCAGAATGCAATAAGGCACTTTAAAAGGTCATGGCAACAGAAGTGAAAAAGTTTAACACTCAGATCACACTTAAATTTGTGCAATAAGCCACGAGAGTAACAAAAATAGGGATGTGTCCCTCTCTAAATGATTCTTTATTGCCTAAGAATTGATTTGAGACTCTGTAGATGGGGGCTGCTATTTTCTGCTGATTTTCAAAACTTTCTGTGCAGCTACAGACAGGTAGACAAGGCTGCCATTAGTACAGGCAGAGAAAATACTTCCTTACCTCAAATACATGTAGGAATAAAGTCCACTGAACACTGAGGTTCTTGTGCTATCAACTTCTAAATGGACATCCTATTTACAAGGAGTAGGAGTGGAAGAGGAAACCAGACCTTCGATACAGACACCACTGACTTCATATCAAAGTCCACAGGAATAAAATGCAAAGTCAATGCATCATTTCTACAATGGAAATGGAATTAGGAAAAACAAAAACCACACACACACAAAAAAAACCCCGTTAAGACCAAAAAATACATGGGAACTTTTTTGCTTTTCTTTCACCTTGAAGCTAAAGTAACTGTGACATCAGAAGGCTAAAAAGAGTCCAGTGGACAGTTTTTAAAAACAGACATTACAGCTTAGTCTTCTTGGTACTGTAAAGTAACACCTTCATTGCCCTGGAGGAGAAAGCAGAAATTAAGATTCAAAGAGAACTGAAGAATTACTTTCTTCAGAATATACCAGAAAAACAGTAATTGAAGCTACTGAATCTAAATTCTAACAAAAATAAATTTTTATTTATTAATAACTAACAGCCTTAAGGTACTGATCCCCTTTGCACTAGGAAAGTTTAGAAGATTATTTCCACACACTCGAATGAGCTTTCAGTAACCACCTATCTTGCATACTAGAAAACCCAGTGTTTTCATGTAAATGCATGCTGGAATTTAGGCAATTTTGATTTAACCCTACCCTTTCTTCTTTTCTTTTTTTTAGTCCAGTGGAAAAACTTGTTAGAAGAATTCCAGGGCCTGACACAGATACAGAAGGAAGGCTCAGGAAAAAAGTTAATGTTCTAAAATGTCCATGTATGGCTACAAAAACCAAACATATCTTAAAAGAAAAAAAAAAACAAAACCAAAACCAAACAAAAACCAACAACTGATACCTAAACAGTACTACAGTTCAGTCACTTACCAGAAAAGTCATATAATCTAGAATAAAATTTTAATCCTGGACATTCATGCAACACCTGGTTTCTGATAATACTTCAATTTCTTACAGGTATCAAGTTCTTGAGTTTAATTACCACTGCATTTCCTGCTCTGAGACATTTGAACGGAGACTCCTATACATCTACAAATATTTACTTGTCACCAGCCAAATATTAGAGACCTTCTGTCTAGAAACTCAGTTTCTTGTTGTCCACGCACTCTGAAGAGCTCGGCTTTTTTGAATTTAAATTTCATTTTCTGGATTCCCACATAACAAGCACCTCTGAAGAAACTCCAAGATTATATGAATGGAAAGGAATTACTGGTTCCACTGCAGAAGAGAATCTGGGAGTACTAGAACAAGCCTTCCTGTATAACTTCTCCATAGTTCTTACTCTGAAGACTTGCTCCAGGGCCTGTGCTTAAAAACAGGGGAAATTGAGAAGTTTGCTTCCACTGAAGCAGTCTCCCTGCTAGAGATAACCTTTACTGCAAAGGGCTGCAGTAGATCTCCTGAAGCATCCACAGTGCACAAGAAAACCTCAGTCAAATGAGGTGATGTTTGTGGTAAATTTAAGTTTAGTAACGTAGGATTTCAGCAGTAAGGGAGAAACTGGTATCTTTCTTCACACATACAGACACAAAGAAGAACTGAAGAATGGGTTTTGTCACCCTGCTAACTGGGGCAGCAATGTAATTTTGTTGGTATAAACTTCAGATCAACAAAAGAATCCCTGGTTAACCAGTATTACAGCATCAGTTCTAACAATATCTGGCCTGAGACATTCAATATATCACGCTTGAGGTGAGTACAGCTTTCAGCTCACATTTTAGTGTTTGGCTTCAAAAGACAAATTGGTAACTTAGCATTTCAAATTGACAAATTTAAAACTTTATACAGAAGTTGGGTTTCAGAAAAGGCCTTCCCAGACAGACAGAAATGCTGGTCCCTCATACTTTTTCTTTTAGAAAGCACTGACAATATTGATATTACATTGTAATATCAGCCTTGTAATACATAAGGGAGTGATAAGATATATGACCAACTATACTAGCAGTTTAAATTTGGGGGAGTGATGCATTATTTACATACCAATTATTTTAAATAATAACCCTATTCAAAGTTCACTTTTCTCTCATGTACTTGTGTAGTTCTCATATGCCTAAGTGACAAACACGAAGAGGTATTTTCACCTGCAAACAGTAGTTACATTGTTTAAAAGATGCACAGTATCACTGATGACTTCTGGCCTCCCAAGAACCCCTCGCTCTAGGAAGACAATATAAAAAGCAAACCCCAAACTTCACAATCTGAGAAGGCCTTACGCTATTTCGTGATACCAAGCAGCCTCCTTCCTCGGGAAAAAAAAAAAAAAAAAGTGTTGAATAACTACTAAACTTTACCGCATTCATTGCATCGGTACTAATAACTGTAATACTGTAAAACTGTAATGCTGTAATAACTGTAATAGTGTAATAACTTCAGGACAGTAAGAGCCTGGCTTGAAAATAACTATATTGAAAAATGTTACGTGCTGAAATATAAGGTTACCTAGGCAATGCAAGACAAGCCAAGAAGAACAGATCTCTGGCTCTGTACGTTTGTACAGACTGGAATAAACTCCAGCATCTGTAGCTCTGCTCCTGTTCCCCCGGCAGACAGGGTTGCTGGGGGCCCGACGCAAATTCCAACCGAGTCAAAAGGGTGTGCCCATGTGCTCAACCCTCTCCCGGCTTTTTCCTCCTTCCTCTTCAGCACCACTTTTGTTAAGACAGCCTGGGCCACCGCTCACACCGGCACGGGGCATCGAGGCG
The DNA here is from genome assembly GCA_023637945.1 of Phaethornis superciliosus. NCBI lineage: Eukaryota > Metazoa > Chordata > Aves > Apodiformes > Trochilidae > Phaethornis > Phaethornis superciliosus. The sequence goes on along the minus strand of JAJQWJ010000016.1, from coordinate 12,039,451 downwards.
GCGGAACGGGCGGGGAGCAGGGGGCTCAGCCCCGGCGGGAGAGGGGGACCCTGCCCGCTCCCTCACCTCCTGCCAGAAGGGCCAAGGATGAGGAGGATGCCCGTGAGCTGCTCCCTCCGTTCGCCGGGGAGGACCCGGGGGCAGGAGCCGCTCGCCCTCAGGCGGGTCCCGGGCTCCGGTCCCCCGGGGAAAGGAGGGGAAGGGATGCAGGGATGCTGCTGCCGTCGTGCCCCTCGGCCCCTGCCCGGGTCGCTCTCCTTCCCGAGGGCCGCGGATCCCCCCCATCCCGAGGGCAGGCGAGGAGCGGGCAGGCGGCTCTGGGCGGGGGATCCCCCGTGAGATCTCACCTTTTGGAGAGGTCCATGAGGACCCCAGAGAAAAGCTTCTCTCCCAGCCGGAAGGAGACCACCAGGGCGTCCTCGATGATGTGATCCAGGGTGACCCGCACCTCGGAGCCAGGCAGCAGCGGAGCCTCCGCCTCCCCTCCGACCGGAGCCACGGGCACCGGGGACTTGGGCTCGACAGCGGCGGCATCGGCAGCATCCGGCTCCTCCTCCTCCGGCCGGGACGGCTCCTCCCCGGGCTCCGGCGCCGCGGAGCCCCCAGTAGCCGGCGGGCAGGGCTGCGGCTCCTCCTTGGGAAGTTCAGGGTGCCCAGCAGGCGGCGGGCAGGGCTGCGGCTCCTCCTCGGACTCCGGGCTGGGTGCTCCCCGGTACTCGGCCTGGGGCGAGTCCACCTCCGGGGTGGAGGGCGGCAGCTTCTCCGTCCTCTCGGCTTCCGGCTCTCGAGTCCCAGCCGGGCTCCGGGCGAGCTGCACAGGCGGCGGTTCCTCGGCCTCGCCGGGAGCAACCTGCCCCCCATCGGCCTCTTCCCCATCAGGCACCACCGACTCCACGGCCTCGGTGACGGCAGGGAGAGGGTCCGCTCCGGCCTCGCTGCCTGGGATCGGCTCCATCTCGGGCTCAGCCTCGCCGGCCCCCCCATCGCCCGGCACCGCTGCAGTCGCTGCCGCCTCCGCAGCCATGGCCGCCATTTTCTCTGCTGCTTCACCGCCGCCTCCCTCTAGCAGCGGGATCGATAACCACGGCCTTCCCCGCCCGCCTGGGAGGGAGAGCCCGCCCCCTAGGCTCGCATTCGGCAGCCTATTGGTGGGCGCCGCGCAACTTTCTACTTCTACTGGAGAGCGGAGACGTCCGTCAAGCCCGGTGGGAACTTCTCGTTGGCCAGCGGGGTCTTCATTCAATAAAGAGCCGGGAAGAGGAGGGAGCGGCGCGGCTCGGCGCTTCTCAGGCCGTTACCGATTGGAGAGGCGGGGCTTTTGCGGCTGCTCCGCCGTTTCATTGGTGGAAGGAGGAGGGGCTCCCGCGGGGAGCTCGGCGATTGGCGGTTCCGAACGTCCGTCAGGGGGAGGCGGGCGAGGCAGGAGCCGCGCGGTGGGCGGGCGGCCGGGAGGGGACGTGAGGGAAGGTGGTGAAGGGCGGGAAGAGGCGAAGCTCTCCCGGGGGGGTCTTGATATTGTCCTGGGGTGTCCCGAAGCTATCCCCTCCTCCCAGCCCCTTCAGGCAGGGGCTGGTGGGGGTCTGGGGCTCTGGCTGCCTCCGTGCTTTGGGGGGGGAGCCGTTGGCTTTACTGAGGTGCTGAGGGGTCACAGTGTGGCGAGCGGGGAGGGTCTCTGGGGAGAGGAGGGCAAACGGCAGGAAGGTAGGGGAATTGTGAGGTAAATGAAGACGGTAGAAGATGGAGTAGAGTGAACTGGATGAAGCATCGGATAAAGGCGAAAAGCGCAGTGTGGAATAAGGGAGAGAAAGAGTTAACGTTTTCCCCCTAAAATGTTCTGAATCGATCATTTATGCTCCTTTGAGATCAATAGTTGCTCCCGTGTGGGCATACACACAGCCACCCCCGCCACAGGTAGGAAACCTTATGTTTACTGTACAAAAAAAATAATTTAAAAAAGGAAAAGCTTTAGTCTGTTACAGGTAGAATTTTATATTTTGAGAAGTTGAGTCCTTTGCAGAAGGAAGGATGAGTGATATCGAAAAGTAGGAGCAACTGGAGACAGAAAGGCAAAGCAATCCTAAAGCACCAATGGTTTTATTCTTTTGAGTGCTATTACGAGAGTGTTCAGCATCAAGTGAATTTTACAGAAAAGTAACAAGTCAAATCTCTTAAGATTTTATTTTAAAAGTAAAACATTCCTTTCCTTTCATGTTAGTGACTTTTATGGGCAGACTTCAAAGTTGCTGCCAACCATCTTGTGATAGAAACAGACCTACACACCGGGTTGTCAGGTAGAAAATTCCAGGTATAAAGAACTAATGAAATTTTTGCAATGGGTATGAGAAAAAAAATCTTTAATGAGATTGAAGGTCTGGTTCTACAGTCACCTTTTTTCCTCTTAATTGTAGAAAAATGAATCACTTGTAGTTAAAGGACTACAGTAACACCAATAATCTTTTTAAATAAGAATAAATGAGGACACGGAAATAAGTAGTCTTCTGTAATAACAAAAAACCAACCAAACAAACAAAAAAACCAACCAAAAACAAACTATGTATAACTGCATGCAAATAAAACACGATGTTGCAGGTTGCTAGCTATAGGATTTTACTAAATAGCCAGGGCATGATTAAATTACTCTGTTGTACTGATCATAACAGTTTGGCTTGGGTAGCAGACATAAAGACTCTTCCTTTTGTATCCGATAGGGGTTTATTTTGTATGGTAAACATAACGCTTGTGTTACTTGTGGTATAAAGTGTGTGGGAAAGATATGGGAACATTAAGATTTCTGGAGGCAGATACATTAGAGATACAGTTAAAAGAATTTGCTAAAGATAAAACTGCTTAATAAATTTTGTATGGTTTGCCAGCACGTCTGCTAAATCAATGGTAGTGGTGTTGGGTGGAATAGAATGGGCTCATTGAGAGAAGGAATAGTAGATACTGAATTATCAATTTATTTTATTTCCAGCCATACTTGCAGCTTTGTCAGTCTGTATCACAGCAGATGGATCCAGCATGTGATCTGTGGCTTAAAAGAAACCAGATTTGGTAAGATTTTACAGAACTACCTACCATTCATATTACTTCCTAAGTACTTCTGAAACAATTTTGTTTCAGACCATATTTGTTAGAGATCTGTATTCTGTATCCTGAGGCCATAATACTTTGCAAGATGGCACCCTTAAGGCTCCTGTCTAGGCACCCTTAAGGCTCAATATGTTATTTGCCAGAATTCTGGAGAATAATGAGATTTCTCTTGCTACTGAGTTATCTGCGTTTCAAAACTGTGCAAGAATTTCTGTTTTAATTCAGATACGAGATTTTACTTTTTTTCTGTATGTTGCAAGGAGAATGCAATAGTGGCTCTGAAAGGGTCATAGAAATTTCAAATGGTTCCTAAAGGGTTCTAATTTAGAAGAAGGCCTGGTATGAAAGAAATGGTTGTAGGAATGGAAGGGCTCTCCTCTGTGCAATCATGACAACATATGACATATAGAAAACGAAGGTTTTTTTTCCCAGAATCTTTCTACATAAAGAAACATATTAGTGAAGATAGCTCATATGTAACACCAGAACTGTTTTTACATTGCTTTCCTATGCAAAGATTTTCACTGTGCTTGGAGGTAGTCCAATTGCATTTCAACAGCAGGCCAAACCATACTCTGCATGCACAGGACTGTTCTGCAATTTAGTTGTATGATCATTTGTTTGAATGCTGTTTTCTTTGTTTCTGCCTTAAACTATTAGTAATCTATTTGTTCATCCCAAGACTAATATTGTGAGGTGAAGGCATCACATTAGCTAGAAGGGCTGGCAGGGTACAGGAATATGTGTTGACATTTTAAGTTTTATTTTATTAATTTTATTTTGATTTTATTATTTTGTTGCTCAGGAGATGCAGTACTGTATTTCAAAAGATTACGGACACTCGCATTCGTGTAGAATTTTGTAAAAGTAAAGTTGCCAGACAGCTTTCACACAGGGGCAGCCAGGACTGTCATGGTTCTTACTGTCAAAAAGCATGGCTTGTGTAATTAGTTTGTAGGGCTGGTGAATTTAATTGTGCTAGCTGGTGAGTTCAGTTCCTTTCTCTGGTGCTGCTGTGCCGTGGCATAGAAGGATGGCAGTAAATTCCGGGACTACAAGAAATTACCAACTAATACAAAGAGACTACTCAGCCCTTGAGCTGATGGGACATTAAGATCCAACTGCTCAGCCCAGCAGGCTTTTGTTATGTTAAGTTTAGACTTATGCAGGGGATGGGCATAAAATGGAGAATTTCCTCTTGCAAAACTTTCGGCGAGGTTAATGCTTACTGAAATGCACCTTGCTTTTCCTCAGGTGTTGCTTACGGCAGGCAGTTACCTTTAAAATGCTAACTGTCATCTTACATCTACTGCAATGCTTGTGCTAAACATGGGAAACAGATCTGGGTGTATGGCTTGTTAACATTTTGATTTTTTTCACTGCAATAACAGAGGAGATTATTTGCTTGTCCCAAGCAGTTTAAACTGCAAGGATTTCTTAAAGCGGAGTGTAAACAGCTCTTTTACAGTATCATTTGCATGTTGAAAGGTGCTATTTGTGCTTTCTAAGAAGAGGCCAATAAGGACATTTATACACCACTCTAATGGCCAACAGAAATATGATACCATAAGTAACCCTTAAATGAAAAAATACTAACACTAAGCATGTAGATGCAGGATAAAACTTGTGAGTATAACAAAAAGGCGTTGGCTTTATAATTTTTTCCATCTCAGATTCCTTTGATGACCATTTAATTTCTGTTTATTTTAAATCCAGCCTTTAATCTCTTCAGGATACGGTTTGTCTTTTTGTGGTTGGTTTGCATAGTGATTGGCATCGTTGGTTCCTTGTTTCTATCCTGGAACCTCGAGAAACTGCCAAAATAAAATGAATGAAGTTAATGAAACAAATTGCACTAAAACACTTTCTGTAGATTAAAGCAAGTCTCTCTGTGTTCAGGAAGTGGAAGAAAGGACAGAAGTAAAAAGAATAAAACATAAATTTGAGAGAGGATCTGATAGAATTGGAGGGAATAAAACTCTGAATTCAAAGGCAGGAAAATGCAAAGCTCTGTGAAGATGTGTTAACAGCGTATCGGCAGGCTGGGTAGATAAAGAAGTTAGTTACTAAGTTTGGGTTGAGTGAGTGAAGGGACGTGATATGGTTGCATGATGCCTGTAAGAGGTAGACTTACTGTATCCTTGTAGGCACATTGGATCTACACGGGTGTCAGAATTTTTTCTGTGTAAAATGTGACGTTAAAGGGATCGTGGTTCGTATCCATCCAATAGATCCAGTCTTTGCTGGCTCTTCTGCAACAAGACTGAGAAAAGATCTGCTACCAGAAGGGTACTTTTCTCCCTGAGTCAATATGAATCATAGTGGCAATAGCTTCCTGTGTCTGCTGTAGTGACAACAATTTCCTGTGACTCTGAGGAAGGTCTAAGCGTCTCACAAAAACCTCTGTTAAAGGTTAAAAAATCCTTTTTAACATCACCCAGTGTTTGCGAGCCATGTTCTCTTAATGTGAAATTTTCAAAGCTTTCCTATTTAAAAAGAAACAATGTAATCAGTGAAAGCGGATGTATGTAACTAATGCACATGAATACAAACAAACAGAAAGTAAAGGTTGTTTCTTGATCGTATGCTGCAGACCTGCTTTTTCTGTGAAAAATTGGGAAAATAATGCTCTTAAAACAACTGTTAATTACACCTAGGATTAGTTTCAAATTTCGTTATTGATTTATTACAGGAAACTGATATGGCAGGAGAAAATAAGCAGTCATTCCTCTAATGTTTGGTAACTGATTTTTGTAGCCATATGAATATAAAGGAATAATATAATAATAATAGTAATATGAATATCAGGAACAGTATGACCAAGAGGCCCAAGGAAGGGATTCTTCCCCTGTACTCAGCACTGGTGAGGCCACACCTTGAGTACTGTGTCCAGTTCTGGAACCCTCAGGTCAGGAAGGAGATTGAGGTGCTGGAGCAGGTCCAGAGAAGAGCATGGAGGCTGTGAAGGGATCCAGCACAAGTCCTGTGAGGAGAGGCTGAGGGAGCTGGGGGTGTTCAGCCTGGAGAAGAGGAGGCTCAGGGGAGACCTCATCACTCTCTACAACTCCCTGAAAGGAGGCTGGAGCCAGGGAGGTTGGGGTCTTCTTCCAGGCAGCTTTCAGTAAGACAAGAGGGCATGGACTTAAGCTCTGCCAGGGTAGGTTAAGGTTGGATATTAGGAAGAAATTTTTTACAGAGAGGGTGATCAGGCATTGGAATGGGCTGCCCAGGGAGGTGGTGGATTCTCCATCCCTGGAGGTTTTTAAGAGGAGGCTGGATGTGGCACTCAGTGCCATGGGCTGGGAACCACAGTGGTAGTGGATCAAGGGTTGGACTTGATGATCTCAGAGGTCCTTTTTCTCATTCCATGATTCTGTGAAAGCTCTTTTTTTTTGCTTTATGAATGATCATTAAAGGATTTGTGTGCATGCACACATGGTCCAGAATTCTACCCTGTAATTTGAAAAGTTAATTATATGCTAAATTTCTTGTGAACAAGTGATGAAGTTAACAACTGGGGCTTTACTTAGTGTCCATATAGAGAACTGATTTAAATCAGTTACCATGCAAAGGGCTGCTTAAAAAATCTGCAACTATAGTGAGCCCTTGGGGCAAAGCACTGGCTTTAGCTCACTGCTGACATGTCTCGCATTCAGTTTATAATTTTAAAGAAATGTGAGTCTGAAACTACTTCTCCTATCTTGTAATCTGACTGATTTCTCTTGTCTTCTGAAATTTGTGCATCTGTAGGTGCTGATGCTATCCACATTGCATCTCCACGTATTTTTTCATTCAGACAAAATAAAATAACTTTGAAGATGCAAAATTGCTAATACTATTTTGTTTCATATGTCAACATATAAAACCTTATCTCTGTTTTTTCATCCTTTTCACTTTTTTAAGGACAATTCAGCCTTCATAGTGCTGTGGGCCAGAGATGATCAGTGTATGTACAAGAGGGTGATTGTTGGGCTAGGACACCATCCTGTCAGCACAGAGTTCCTGAGTTAGGTATGAAATACTCCAGTTCCTTCTTGCTGGAGATAAATCTTATTATTTAACACAGGATTCTGCACATTGTTATATTACTCTTGTTTTAAAATATCTGTCAGGATTTCCCTTGGCATTCATAAACCTTTCAGCAAAATTATTTTTAGTGTTGAACACATGCACCGATATTTATAATGTTATGTAATCAGTGTAAAATATATGAATGCTTACCTTAAAATTACATGTAATGTGCTTAATTGCTGAGTAAAACAGGATATACCTTCCTTTAAAGATGAGGTTTGAGGTTTTTTGTTAAATGGAAAAGTAAATAAAAATACTCTTAATTATTTCCCCTTCATAAGTGTTAGTGCATTGGGTACGCAGCTGATAAGAAACATTTTGATGTTCCTCTCTTAAAGTACTGACATCAACATACAGAATATGTTCTAAGGTGTGATGGATAAAACCTTCCTTCAGGGTAAGAGCTAAACCCATTTACTAGAATGTCTTTGTAGACATTTTGGGCCTTTGGAAACAGACCTTAAACCAGTTGGTGAAAATCCTCAATGTCCAAAGCAAATGGTAATTTTTATAATTTAGAACTGTTTTTCCTCTAGAGCCACTTGGCAAATCACTGACAGTGGTGTAAACACCCACGTGTTCCTGTAACTGTTGGAGGCAGCTGCTCAGCAGGCCTGAGTGAAGAGTAGCTCCCTTAAATTCATGACTTCTCTCTGTTTGTGTCTGCTGAGCATCAAAGACTCAGTTCATTTCTGACAATTGAATGCAATCCTTATATTTCTGCAGTCCTACCTCTTCCTCATTAATTGCTCTTATTTCATTTTGGCTTTTGTTCAGTCCTGTTCCTTTAGTTACAAATATTTCTCATATCCATCTACAAATAATAAACAGGAAAATTGTTGAACAAGATATTATTTTTCCTAAATTAAAATAATTTGACCAAGATCTCTCAAGTATATTTAGTTCTCTTGCTTAATTCTTGAGTCATTTATTCCTACTGCCCTTTTTATACAGTTCTTTTTTTAATTTTTAAGTGATATTAGTACTTCTCTTTTCTCTTTTAAATATCATGTTTAGCTGGCACTTACATTGCTTGTTACAATCACTGGCTCTTAAAGTGCTTTACAGAGTAGCAACTTGCATAATCTACATTCTTTAAAAGAGAGTGAGATGGGAAGGGAAGAATAGGATTATTGTCTTAAATTAATACTTGATTCAATCTGACAGATTGAGACTATTTGTATCACATTAAAAAGTCTGTTGTATTTTATCCTCCAGGCCATGCTGTAACTGCAATGTTTTTCTTCTCCTGACCCATTCCTGCCTCTATGCAAAAGTACCTATCTTAAATAAGTTACCATGGTGTTCAAGAGTTCTTAGCTAGTGCCCAAACACATCTGTTACTGACATGCCTCTAATGCATTGGTGACATTATCCCTGCACCTAGGATAAACTGGGAGGCCTAAATTCAAGAATAGGTAAGTTAGCATGGTAAATTTTTGTTCTTTGGTGGTGGAAACATAGTGTTTCTGAGGTTCTACATCTGTAGACAAGATCTGTTGACCCCAAGAGCAAGAGAGCTTACATCTGTTGAGGTGTGGCTCTTCTTTACCTGAGATCCCTGGAGATAAATCTCATGTCAAATAGGAATTATAGGGTTGGTAAAATACAGACCTTAATTATGTACAGAAATGGGAATCCTACATAATGTGTCCTCATTAGGTTTTTGTGCTGAAAGAGCCTAAGAAGGTGGGATAATAGAGGAAATAGAATCAACTAGTAATTATTTGGAATCACTGTTCTTCCTGAGCTGAAGCAAGCAACTGCCAACACATCTCTCACACTGTGTCCTTCCCTTTGTCACCTAAGCTTTGCTGGCTGTGAAAAATGGACAATAACATTTCATTCACAGCAGTGTAATGTGGTTCAATTATAGCAAATGTTTAAAAACAACTTGAGGATAAAAAGTGTTATCTAAGTTACCAAATGTTGTCCTGGATAAAAACTCAGTAACCAGATAATTTGTCTTCTGGGTGCTTGTAGTTATTCTATAAATTACAAGTTAATTTCTGGCCTTAAATTAAGAGTTATTGACGCATTCAGTTTTCTTACTAATTGGTTTACATGAACATTTTCAGTAAAATGGCTGGTGGAGGCAACTGTCTGCCAGCCAGACATTGCCTTCCATGCAACAGTTCTGTATGGATTGGCTTCAAATCAGAGAGAAGCACTGCAGTCAGGTCAACAAAATAGGAGAGATTTCTATTGGGTTTTTCCAGTTATATTTCAAAAGTGTGCTTATAATTGACGGTTTCTCTTGAAGTCACCTTGACTTCCTGGTTTACCTGAGTAAGTGTGAGTAATTTTTGTTTCACATCTTAGTGTCCATGTGCCATTCCTAACTGTTATGTTTGGTAATTGGATCTTCCTCTGAGTTTGCTATTTACTATCTGTCCAATGTCTTGAAAGTCATAAAATGGAGACACTATGGAACCCAGAAAACCACAGGAAGTTGCTTATTTTCTGCCTCTCTTCTGATACAGTTTTGAAACTGTTCACAGGAGAGGGGTGTGGCATAAATGACAATGTATCCAAGTTTTCCAAGTCTTTCCCCTTTCTTCAAAAGGCCAAAAGTTTACTTTAGTATTGAAACATGTAATACACTGTTTAGCCAAGATGTCCACTTAAGCTCTAGGTTAAAAGCCAAACAAACTGAAAAAACAACCAAAACCAAAAGAGAACCCAGCTGGTACCGAAAGTCTCAGTTCTCATGTGAGGCGAGGGAACACTGAGCTGGAATCTTCCCATACCATTAATCATATCAATATAAAGACATTCAGGATAATACTAATTTCTGATACAATTCCACTGACTTAAGTCTAGTTACACTGAGGATTAATTTGTCCCTCATGGTGTCTCCAAACATACACAAAAAAGCAGCAACAACAGTTGGAGAGGTTATGGCCCATTAGTGTATGCTAATCTCTGTGCCTGGTGTGCACATTTCATCTCTTTATCAGGTGCTCTGTTCTGACAAAAATAAGAATAAAAACTTGCAGCTAGCAATTTTCAATGCCAGGCTATTTTTTTCCTAGAACTTTTAAAACTTATTGCTAGAGGACTGGTTCCCATCCCTTCTTTGCTGTTTCTCCTTTCTTTCTCTCTTGCCACAAAATTCCCTTTTATCCACCCTGTTACTTCCTCAGGCCTCGCCTGATGTGCATGGTTTACAAAGTCAAGAAATGCTCTCATCACAGAGAAGTATTTTCAGCTCTTCTGATCTTGGAAAATACATCTCCAAATGTACGTATTCCTGTCTCCTCTGTGTATTTTTTCATTCTTGATAAAAATAATTAATGGTCACAAGTGTTTAACAAAAATGACAAGTTATTAATTTTAAAGTACCACAGGTATTGACGGAGAACATAGAGGGGGGAAAAAAACTACAGAGACTGCTCTCAGTCAACCCTTTGAGGAGGGTGGTAGAAAGGAAGAATTTTGTCCTTATATCCATCCATTCTTTGGAAGACAGTACACATTTTTAGCTATTCATATTAAGGGCCTTCTCCCTTTTTCATCTTCTCAGCCAAAATGAGGACTAGCTGAGGATGGTTTTTTGCCATCTTGTCAGTAGCCTAAGGGTGTGCATCTAGCATTCAGCAGCTGAATGCTGAGTGCTGTCATCCCACCTCATCTTTAGCAATGAGATTGATCTTGCAAAATCTCTACATTTCTCTGCCATATACTGAACAGGTTTTAATTTGGATCAAGAAACTGTGTGTGGTATTTCAGGTGGGAAATACCTTCCTTCACCTAATAAAGGGTAGATAGCTATGCTATAACACTGTGTTGTCACATGCCTTAATTCCATCAGCAATTTCTTATATGTGCCACTTTAGCCAGGCTTGGTTAGCTTAAAGTTTTAGAGAACTTTCCTTGCTAAAACCTTATGAGCTTTAAGTATGCAAGGCAGAAAATGCCATGTTGCTTTGAGAACACAAACATTTCCCTCCACATTGACAGGAAAATATGCTTGACATGCAGTGACTTTCAGTGCTTCTTGAAGTAAGACTGCTAAAAAGACAGAGGGCACAAGATTGTGGAGCTGAATCACTAACACAGCAAAATAACAATGTGAATGTTAGGTCCTGATTAGTAAGATACATGCATTTCTGACCACTCTATTCTTTTCTAGATCTTAAACTACCTTGCTCTTTTGCATATATCTTGTTCTGTTCTCTTACAGATCTTTATTCTTTCCACTGTCTTATATTCTGTTTTCTTGTGAAATTTAAGTTGTAGAACCTGTCATGCTAAGAGTACTTCAGAACAATGAAAATGTATCACCTGTACTTTATGCATATCTAATATGCATGTTTTTTACCATTAATCTAATTTCGGGTAGGAACAGTTTATAAATTATTCAGGCTCAGCCTGTCTTCCTGTCACAGCTCATCAGCAGTACCCTGAATGGTCTTTGGCAATTTACTTCTTCTGATAAAGTCAGGTCACTTTTTAATTGCTCTTACCAGGTTATCTTTTAACTTCTAACTCTGAGAAAACACTATTTGCAATTGGTTAGCACATCAAGAGAAAGAATCGTTCAAGCTAAGAGCTTGCTCTGTTAACTTTCAAGGGTGTGCTTGATTGTCAGTGGTTGGGAAATTGTATTACCTTCATTCAGAAACTCCCTTTAACTCAAGCCTGACAGCCATAGGAGAAAACAATCCATCATCTCCAAAAGAAAATTGTCTGTGGTTCTGAGATGGTGTCACAGACATCCATAAAATCACAAATACTAAGGTATAATAACATCTCTGCCACCGTGTCATTCTGTATTTAGCCATGACTTCTGTGTGTCTATTTGCAACTCTACAGGCAGAAGATGAATATATTTAGAACTAATCTTGATAATTTACAAAGCATTGTTTGTTCTTTTTCAACTATATTCCATAAGTGACTGGATCTTGCATTTGAGTTCCCATGTTTGTTGTTTATCATTATTACTGTCTGTGTTCTACTTGACAGTTTTAGTCAGTGGAAATTTTGGCAAAGTAAAATATGCAGAACTCAATTCTTGTTTATATTCAGAAAGGGTTGTTTTGTTAGCAGGAATCCATGAGGAGTTTTGACAGGTGATTTTGGGACATCAAGCAAGGCTTTAGGGCATTTCAAGAAAATTTGAACTGGTGTACTGTCGGGGTTGTCATTACAAGGACCTGAGGAAGAAGGCTGTGTTTTCTCACAGAATGTTTTTACTCATGTCGTGCAGTTATCCAGAGCTTTGCACAGCCTGTGGAGTCTGACAGCAAGGCTGAATTCAGGACCTTGTGAATGTGCCTCTGTCAGAAAGCTGGAATGAGGTTATTCAGATTTTTTAAATTCTTCCATTGGTCAAGCAGTTTCTAAAGCTGCAAAAGCCCAGTTTTTGTATTGTTGAGGTTATCTGGAAGACTTTTATTTTTGGCATGTACCAAAGTCCTGACTTTTTCTGTCTGGTTAATATCAGCTCTTGATTGTGGGATCTACTGAGGCTGTACAGTGTTCTCTACGAAATATCTTGTGGTATCCTTTGGCCAAGAGTTTCAATCCCAAAAGTAAATCATATAATACAGTATTTTCTAGACAAATACTCAATGTCATCACATTTCTGTTTGTTTTGGTACCAGTTAATTTAAATACTAGAGAATAAGCTGTGAAGTGAATATACCTGCCATAGGGAAGGCAACTTCAATAGTGCTCAGTATGTGCTACAGATTTTTAAATGGTAGTGGAATGCATGGAAACAGTGCAGAATGTTTAAACACACTATGTTGTTTTACTGGGATAATGACAGCAATGTCTGATCTTGAATTACATATGAATTATATATGAATTAGATACAACTCAGTATTAGCATCTTTTACGGATAAATTCTTGTCTTTCTAGAGTTGTCCAACAGAAACTCCCACCCCCAGCCCCAGCAAGTAATGAAAAGAAAAATGCAAGCCTTCAACATCTGTTTCATCATCCTTATGAGGAAATATATTGGTTCAACTATGTTAAATTTCTCTATAGTTGGACCAATCTGATTTCCATGTGAAGGCTTATCACAGCATAAGGGCCAAGTCCTCACTATCAAAGGATGTGCTGATGTAGCTGTATGGCACAGGGGGGGCTTAACAGATTCAGTCCCTTCTCCAATACAACTAAAACCACCGTGCTGAATAGAACATACTCTACTAGAAAATGATACCTCTGCCAGCCTAAATTTATTTCTATTCACTGGAATGGTTGGTTAGAAGTGTGTTGTTTTTCTTCATATTTCCAGTAGGCATATATGGGCTGCAAAAACATTGAGAAATGATTTAATATTTCTCAATATAGTTTGTGCTAGTTTGAAAAACAGAGAAATAAAATCACAATAGAGGTGTGTTCTTCCTTTCAGAATGAAATATTAATGATTGATCTTTTTGCAAGATTATAGTATTCCTCTATTTAGGGTCAGGTTAACTAATAGAATAAAAAGAGAGGAAAACCTCTTAGAAAAACAAATTAACTGTGCCATGTCATGCTATTTATGGGGACTGAGAATTATGTAAAACTGCAACATTCTACCCTTCTTAAAAGGGGATCATTCTTTGTGTCCTTGTGGTCTGCGGTCTAGATAATTAATGTTGGAGCAGCACTGGTATTTAGTATTACATTCACCTCCTTGTCATGGGTTCCTGTGTTGGTTAGATTTTATGTTTACTGAATGTCCTATCACCACTTCTTGTTGCTCAACCTAGTGTATAGCAATGGTCAGTTTGTCTGCTTTGGCATCCATTCAAATGACAAACCTGTTTGGAAATGAAACTTAAATTTCATTGTGTATCCTGTCAAGTTACACATTTTGGTAGTAGTTAGGTTATGGTGATGTCAGGTGGGTCATTTAGTGCAATGTAAGGGTGTGTCCTTAAAGAATTAAGATAAATAATGCTGTCTCTTAATGCTAACAGAGAAGTTGCAGTCAGGATTCTGCATGAAAGCTAAAGCAGCCAAGTACCTCATCAGTAAAAGGGAAGGAACAGAAAAAGGAAGGAGAAAATCTCGTATATTCTCTGAGATGAAGAAGCAAAATGTAAAAACTAGTTTTGTTTAAAATTCAATAACTGGAATATGATCACTTGTCACAAAGCATCCTCCATCCCTTTAAAGAAGATGTATTAGGAGACACTTCTGATTTGCTACATTTTTGTTATGATTGATGTGGTTATTCAGTTGCATTGTGCTATCAAATTACTTTCACTTGATGCTGTCTTGAAAAAAGATAGTTAATAGTTGTTTGGTTTTGCTTAGGGGTTTTTTTGTTGTTGGTTTTGTGGGTTTTTTGTTTGTTTATAGTTTTTTTATGGGTTAGATGTCTAAACTACTGATGGCTCTAGAAGAAAAAACTACCTATTTAAACTTTAGCATTACTCTGAGTCATTTTTTCCCCTCATGCAAAAAGTTAAGTCCTTAGGGTCCTTGAAATAAGTAAAGACTGCAATCATTTGGCATTGACAGCCTTAGCTGATGAGGTGCTGCACTGAAATTGTAGATAGGTTAAGTTCTGCTCCTTTAGGATTTGCACACTGATCTTCCAAACCTAAATTCAATCCATTACTTCTTTTCCAGTATAAATTTTCATTTGATTTTTTTCAATGAAGAAACATTGATAGCTCACAGACAATAGTAGCATCTTATCAAATGTTGCACAGAGTGGAACTAAGCAGAAAAAAACCACACACAGTTATTTTCAAAATCTAAGCCTAGCAGTTGCATAAGTCTCACTAATGGCATAATCGTATTTAATATTGTATCATTTTTAACAATTTTAATAATAGAACTTACTTGTAATACATTTTTTAAAACTCCAAGGGTTTTTTCCTCTCTAGCATAAACTTAATATAAAAGGGATTCATGGAACTCATGTTTGTTCCTCAGAATAAAATCCTATTGGCTCATTGATGCAAGGTTATATCAGTGATAGACCAGATAAATACTGCTTCCACATTCAGATTGGAGGCCAGGAATTCTTTGTCACATCACTAGAGAGACTTTAGCTACAATCTGACTGTAGTGTTGCTTTTTCTATAACAATCTCAATTTGATTCTAATTTCTGAAGTCACCCAGGGTGAGTCAGATCTGGTCAAGCTTAAAGAAGCTCTTGAATCATTCCCAAATGATGGAAAAAATGAGTCAGTTCAGAGAGCTGAGCAAGTAGAGACAGTCATTATGGGCATAAAGCAACCACAAAACTATAGATGGTTCAATGAGAGAGAAGGTCCACCCAGTGAGTCAAGGCTGAGAATAATTGGATTTCAGGGCTATTCTCTTAGCAGAGCTGGTGAATGGCCAGAAAAGAGGTCCAAGAGCTATGAATGTGGAAGAAAGATGGACTGATCCTTATGCTTGTTATAATTGTTCTTGGATTAATATAAAGCTATGCACCCAGAAGGGAATAGTTTTGAGCTTGGACTTGAACATTCTTTTGAGGGGAGACAAGGATAGTTAAAACATGGAAATAGGGAATGGACTTGAAGCTCTGAAGGCAGGTGAAGAGGCTGTGACACATCTTACACAGTGAGAATACACTTCCTTGCATTCAGTAGCATTTTTGTTGCCAAATGTATCAGCCTCAATACACATATTGCAATTAATAACTGCTTTCTCAATAGTTCTGTGAAAATCTGTGCTGCTGTCATATACCACAGGTACACAGTTACTGTTTTGCACAAATTGCTATTACCTGTGGGAAAACTTCTCATGAAGAGAAATAGAAAACAGGAGGACTTAATGCAACACAGTAACACATCAAAAATCCTGTCTAAATATGCTTTATTTTTTATAGCAGTGCTTCCCAGCTTGATCATAGATAAAATACAGTGTGTCTGCTTGACTCTTGCTGAGTCAAGAAGTTACTATAATACAGAGGTGGCTCTATGACTGTGGTTAAAAAATTTGGTGACAATTCCTTATATAAAAGTGGGACCTTAATGATAATTTTAATTTACAGTCAGGTATGTGTCAAGACAAAATCCTTCTCTTTCAAGTCTTCCCTCCCATTTGTGGTCTACTGCTGCTACCTCATTATTATAGTGTTCTTTGCTAGTGCAGTAAATCTGGAGACCTAATGGTGCACAGGCCCCTTTGAGGACAGCAATGACTTTTTAAATATTCATTTCTATGCGGATCAGGGATATCCCAGTCTGGCTGTAATCAGAGGAAGAAGGAGGGAGACAAATAATCACTGAATATGGCTGTTTAGGGAGCAATTTCTGTCAAAAAACCAATCAGCAGCAAAGGTGAATATGAGCTGGCCTTGCACTCACAAGCACAAGTAAGAGTGATGTGGGCTTGCTTGATAGCTATAATAGTCTAATTACTTCTTTCTATTCCTTCATCCTCTAGCCAGCTGCTTCTCCCTCACTGTGCTGAAATGCCTGTTGTTTCTCTCTGCTGACTGCTGAGTAATGCAGGGCTGGTGAAACGTGCCAGACTGACAGCAGTTGGATCTGCACTTTTCTGTTTATACCCTGAGTGCAGGTGTCTGACAGTGCCTCTTGATGTATTGGTGAGATACAGCCCTGACCTGCAGGGGCAAAGAATAAACCAGAGGTTCCTTCAGAGCAGTTCAGTTCTTGATTATTTTTGTGTTTGTCAAAGTGGTGCCAGCTATGGCAGTGAACTGCATGTTCTGAAATGGCAGCACAACTCTGCTTCCTGCCAGTGATTCAGACAGACAGAGATCAGTCCATAGCCTGAGTTATTCCAAAGAGGAATAAAACTTAGTGCTTTAAAATAAGATTGCAGCAAGTCTTCAAGCACTGGGAGCTGAGCTCACTACCAAATTTATCTCACCTAGGCTTAATGAACAGTCATCAGGTAGTAATGGTCCTACCAATCTTGATTTAAATGTAAGTTATAGCAGGAGTTGGATTCTGTATCCCTAGAATAATTTCTTGTGCCATCCTAACCTCATCAAAGTGTCCTGGTAAAAATTATTAAAGGTAACATGTTGTACTGCATGTTGGCAAGCCACTAAGGGCACCAGTGTATCAGTTACTATGGCTCAGTTGTAACATTAACTCACAGTAACTTCATTGTGTGCCTCAGTCCTGTGGTTTGGTGAGACAGATGCATAACTCTGGCCATTCTTTTTTTTTTTTCTTTTTTTTTTTTGCCTTATTTTTGTTTTTTGATAACAACACTAGCAAGGGTGTGTCCATCAATGTCACCTTCAGTGGGTAAACTCTCATTATTTTTGAGAAATATTAAATCATTCATTTATGATAGTTAAGGAAAAAACAAAACACAACCAAACCAACCAGCCCAAACCAACAACCCAATAAGAATTACATAAAGCCATATCTGACCCTGTGTGAAAAAATAATACAGAGGCCACAGCAACTCCAGAGCTGGTTCAGCCAAGCAATGTCACATAAGGTTCTCTCTCTTTAATTTTTTATTTGGATCATTTCTGTATGTAGGTCACAATGACTTCAAAGACAAGGCTCTGACCAGAAAAAACCAAACCTTTCAAAAAATACCATTGTTGTAGGAGGATTCTTTCTCAAACAAGATGAAAAATATTAGTACTGAAAGGATTTTGCTTTCTGTGCTATTTCAGTGTGATTCCAGTTCCCAGTGACTGAGCAGAAAGGGACCTGCACTCCTCAGCTTGCCAGTCTCCTGCTTGTAAGCTTATCCAGTGCACAACAGCAAGGTACTATGAAGCTGATTCAAGCCATTTCTCTTCCTGACTTTTGTGCTGTGATGACCCCATATATATCAATTCTAGCTTCCTCATCCTTCCTCAGGAATAAAGAAGAGATGGGAAACCTCTCCCTGCAGCTCCCCACACTGATAATTCTGCTTGCCTTCAGTGCCTAATTACAGGGTCTGGGCAAAAACTTCTCCTGCTGCTTCCATGCTTTTGAGTATCACTCAGTGGCCAATAGCCACCCTGGTGTTTCTGTGCTTCTCTGCAACCCTTACCTCTTTATACAGGGACCTATATAGTCTATACATCTTTTCTGAGCAAAGTGCTTTTCAGCTTTGAGGAGACTGAAGAGGGCAGGGAAAGCAGACCTGTCTAGCTCCTCTAGTCAGCCTCTGTGCCAGTACAAGAATAGCAGCATGAAACAAAAATGTATTTCTTAGAAGAGAAATAAGCATTTCTTCTAGGAGAGGAAGCTGGAGGCAGTGGTGCAGCTGTGAAGGGTTAGGGCATAGAAGGTGTAAATGCCTCTACCAAAAGAGCTCTTAAGGACACTTGGGTTACAAACAGTAATGCTGTGTGTGTCAACAGTGCAAATAAAAAACGCACAAAACCAAGGTGTAAACTGGGCCTAGGAGGACAAACCATTTGCAGAAAAGCTGTGTAGAAATTCAGATTGATCTCTTTGAAATTATCAGCTTCCCCTTGGCTTTAAAATCCACATTATCTGCTCAGATTTTGTATCACAGTCTATGCATGAGTGATTAGAAAAAATTAATTTTTATTTTCTATACCAGTCCTTGGAGATAGCAATAACTTTAAGGCATTGTACAGCAGTGGAGGTGTAGTTTTGTGGTGAATCATCTTTTCAGAAAGATTGTGACTTTTGAGACAAATATACTCTCAGAGGATGATGTTCCTCTGCAGAAAAATGTGTATTTTGAATGACAGTGGCTTTTTTGATACTATTTTAAGATTTCCATTTTTTTAAAAAAATTATGCAATATTTTCAAGATTGTGTTGATTTTATCTATCAAATTACTGATATAAAGCTATTATTTAGTTGCTACATTTTCTAGCAAGATAGAAGTTTTGGTAAACTAATTTTGTCAAAGTTTATTTACATAGTAGTAAACAAAAAAAATCAAGGCAGTTGACACTAATTTGCAGATGTGGTAAGCAGTAGTGGGCCCACGGACATCACTTACTAACCTTGAGAAAAGTATTAGCTCAATTCCTTTGGCCTTTGTAACTTGTTTGTAAAAAGGATATTGACAGCTGCAAGATAAAAGTATATTAGAACTTTGAAGAATTCATGTCTCTGTTTGCAGGAATCATTATCGTGGCTTATTCTTCATGAGGAATCTTGCATCCAACCAAGAAGCCAAATAAAAAGAGCAAGCACAGTGAAAGCAGAAGGCACCTGACCTTGATCCAAGTCAACGTGGGTGTCCTTAGCAACTTGGAGCCAAACAGAGCCCCTTTTGTTAACAGAGTAAACTCAAGTAAAGATGCTAGTGGTTTGTTTACAGAATGTCATCAGGTGCTTTTAGGAAAAAACAGATCTTTGAAAGTGGGTGGAATAGTTTCTGCTAAACAAGTGCAGCGTGGCATTTTTCAGTCCATACATTTAATAATCTGCCTATATCTTGAATGACACCAAACATTCTGGTATCATGCAGAAAGAACTTCTTTTAGTTTCTTTAAAGCTCCTGTCTCTTAGGACACAAGCTGCAGCTAAGCCTTACAAGCCACAGACTTGGGCACAGAGTCCATCTGCGGTGTACTTGAACCTTTATTCAGCTAAGCAGCAGAATTAAAACTTTATCAGTAGGTGGCAGTACAGCTTATGGCACAGGTGATTTTTCGGAGTGCTCTCTGGAAGGCCATGCCTAACCCTGCAGAAACATTCACAGAAATTCAGGCTGGTTTTAGATCAACCTCAGCATCCTCACTAGGGGAATCATGAGAATAATGCTGGGCACTAGAATCCTGCATTAATGATGGGTGCAACTTGTTTTTAGACCTTATAAAGATTTGTGAAAGTGTTTCCCATCTGAGGAACCACAATATGGTTGGTACCATAACCAGTCACTGAACTAACATACAAACTTTTAAGCATCCTGAGAATAACTGTGTATGTTACCAAACTGAGCCATTCAGAAAATGCAAGTTTAGATTAGGAACAAATTTTTAAAATATTAACAACTGTCACTGTTTAAGTCTTTTTGTCCTCTACTTCTTTGCAATAATTGAGGAGGGAAATAGTGTTTTTTGGTGCCATGAAGTAATGAAAAATTGAAATGGAAGTTCTGTGAAGTGTTTTCCAGATTTTCAGTCTGATTCCAGAAGGCAACTTTAGAGAAACATGGCTTATTCCAGACTTGAAGATAAAATCACAGCTGTTAACCATATATCCTCATTTTCCCAATTTTACATCAGTATTGTTTGGTTAATAGCAGCAAATTTATTATTGACCTACTCAAGAATAACTAAAACCATTGGAAGAGAGGCACTACAGGCTACATGTATTAAAAAGTTATTAACAAGCAAATGCAAAGATCTGCTTGTTTTAGAGATGGTGAACAAATGGCATGTGGGACGGATATATTTTCTCTGCTACAAAAAGACATTTATTTGTCCTGTGAAATGTATCTAAGGAAATGTAAACAGTTTCAGATAGTTGTAAATTATGCAGTGAGATGTGACTTTGTATCATTCACATCAAAACATTGCTGAGGCTCAAAAAAATACTTGTATAGAAAGAAAACTGATTCTTCTGGCATTTAAAAAAAAAAATTAAAAAAAAAAAAGAAATGCATCCTTCTCTGAATTGTGTATTTTCAAACTTTTTGCTCTTGCACAATCAACCTGCATCAGTATTTTTGATGTGGCACATTATAACCACTACACTAACATAAGAAAAAGACTTACATACTGATTTCTCATTCCTGCCTTGAGATTCTTTAAGACAAAATCCTTGTTTGCTTAGCTCACCAGTTAGCTGCATGTTTCATCTAACTCTTCTGTTCAGGTGAGCTGCAGAAGACACTAGAGGAAAAGCTTGAGAGTGAAGGAGATGAGAGGGAACTAGTAAACATGATTTTAAAATAGCAGAAAAAGTCAGCTGCAAAACAGATGTGCTTTCAAAAAAAAAAAAAAAAAAAAGAAAAAAAAATGTTCTCTTTGACAGATTCAGGAACTGAAGCTGAAGGACTCATTTGAAATAACAGAATTTAATTGTGCATGGGGTTTATATGCACAAAAAAGCACCAGGCTTTACAATGGCAATAGTTGGAGGTTAATGCACTTCAACAAAATTGGTGGAGATACAGAGAAATGTGCTGGAAAAACTATTATGTCTAAAAGATGAATCAATGTCTATTGTTTTAACAATCAGGAATTCTGGCTATTAATCCCATCTCATGTGACCTGAGGCAAACTACCTAATCTGTATTTAAAATACAGTACTATTACTTTAATGATGGAGGGCTGGGGAGCAGCAGTCTGAAAAGCAGGATGCTTAATACAGCATGCTGTGTTTATTCCATGCATACTGAACTCTGAGTAACCCTTGCAGTGAATACCCTGGCAAGCCAAGTGGTGAATTTGGCCTTTCTTTAGCTCTGCAGCTTTGTGTATTTACATAAGTAACCACTGATGATCCAGATGCAGAGGTGTTGACATTACAGAATTAAAGATGCATGAAAATAAGGAAGTTGTGAAATTGCAGTACCTTAATGGAAAATAGCATGATATCTTCATTGTGGCTAAGAAAAAATATGATTTTTTTATCTTGGTGGTGGTGCTGGTGTGTGGTGGTAGCAGCCTATTGCATTCAGTTTTCCTCCCTGCTATCAGTTCCCACTAATTTTAAATGCAGGTACAATGCACACTGATTTTACATTGATATTTATCTTCTTTTCCTCCTTTTGGTGATGGCTGAGGATTGTTTATAAGACCCCAACCATCTGATGGATGAAGTCTCAAAATTAGACTAGATTACCTTGAAGATAAGCTCCCATTTGGAGCTATGTTGTTCTGGTGTGTCAGCAATCATAGTCACATAGATACTATCAAGTAATAAAATCTTTACAACACACCACATGAACTATGTAGATAAAGAGGAGTAATGACTGTTGGGTTTTAATCAGAAAAGAATGTTCAAGAGAGTAGTTGTAGTGACTCCTACCTTTAGGGTTGTCAGTTACTAACTCTATTAGAACTACAGTTACTCTCTGTGACTTTCTGTATACTTCTAGAATAAATATATGGAAAAAATACATATACAGCTGTAGTATCTTTACCTCAGTTTGCTTCTATCAGATGTCTCTGCAGATAAAGTTGAATTACACCTCTCATTTTAGTAACTTTGTTAAAAATTGTCTGCCTTAGACTATAACCATTGAGGTTCAAAAGAATCCATAGTGGCTCTTCACTCAAAGATGGTATTTCAAAGAAATCAGTTACTGTGTAAGCCAAGTTGCCAGTAGCCAAAATTATCTTGACTGTGCATTTTCAGATTACATGAATCAAAACTGGCATAACAAAAATCTTCATGTCGTTTGTTGTAGCTGTTACTAAAACTTAAAAATCAAAATAGGTTGCTAGTTCTGCTATCAGTCTGCATTTCCATTGAACTGGATGCAATTGATAATGTTTTGTGTAAGGTAATTAATTAATAAGACACGAAGCCCAAAGAAAAAAAAACCCAAACATTAGATTCACAAGATGATGATGGTACAAATTTTACTGTGAAACCAAAACATTTTAGTTTGTTAATGCTCTTTGTTTAAAAGGTGGGGAGTGTACCACATTGTTGAGCTGGAAAATATTAGATGTCCCAGTCACCTCAGTTTCCCAAAAAGTTATCTGAAATTGGATTAAGTGTCTGTCTTTTCAGAAGTGTCTAACAGTCTGGCATGGCTTAGCCTGATTTATTTACCCTAGCAAAAGAGACTGTCACTGTTCTCAAAGCACTTTGGGGTAGTCTCAGAGGAAGAATTGCTGCTTAAAAGAAGGGCAATGCTGGCACAAGTACAAACAGGCTTAGAATAACCATGCATTTATTTAAACTAAAAATTAAAAGAAGATTTTTACATACCAGGCTGCCTGTGACAGTAACAAAGACAGGAAACTGGGTAGAGTACTATCAGTTCTCAAAGAGGCTGAAATACTGACAGATTTCCCTCCTGTTCTTTGTTTTGGTGCTTCTGAGTCCAGGACTGATGATTATTTACTTGGGTGTTGGACTTTGAAGAGAAAATAGGAGATAATGAGTTCCGAGAATTTGGATTGAGCTTTCAGCTTGCAGAAAATTTGTTCAGTGAACCAGAACTGGGCACACATCACTAGCTCAATTAGCATGAGCATATTCTGCTTTTCCTTTCCAGAACCTTGTTTACAGTGAGCAGGTTGGGCTTCTTTATTCTATTAATATAGATGATAAATTATAACTCAGACCATGATTACAGTGAGTATTTTTCAGTGGCATCTCCATCTCATGCTGATATTCCACCAGCTGCTTCTTCCCTTCTCCATGCCAATACTTGCATTATGCCATTACAGCTGTTTGTGTGATCATGCAAAGAACTGGATTAGAGCACTGATCCAGCTGGAAAATACCTTTTTTATTTTATCTTTGGTATTTTTAATTCAAATCAGGCCCTGGTGCCAGCTAGGAATTAGTCAACTGAGCAATTTAAGCATCACTGTCATGTCCTCAGGCTGCTCTCCATCACTGCATGGTTTCAGTCACCACAGGGCCAATGGAAGGGCTGCATGTTGATGATGATGCACTTCTTCCCCTCCTCTCTCACTCCTCCTGTTGTACTGGCAGGGTGTGACCATGCAGTTGTGACAGTTCAAAGACTAAAAAAAAGTCCTTAGTCAAAGACAGATTAGAGGTTTTCCTGATAATAATCAAAGTTCCTATTAAGGAGTCCCAAAATACTGGATTTTGGAAGAACTGTGTCTTCCTCCCCTGCTAATGTTTCTAACTCTCAGCTTCTAGTAGGATCCTTTCTTTCCTCTTTTTGTTAGGAAGGTCCTACCCCATCAGAATGTGACAGCTGGGGCCAGGACAGAGTCTGTGCTGTGTCACCTGTAGAGCTGGCTGGTCCATTTCTGTTAAATATTTGGACTCCATGCAAGCACTAGGTTTTCAATAATTCAGCCACAGCTTGTTGGTAAATTTTTTTTCTACTGCTTATGAGTTTCAAAGCATAACACCCAGTACTATACTAAATGCATACTTAATAAGGCAACATTATAAGAGGACTCCCGTGGAATTACACATTACATTAACACCAAATGAATTCAGATCTGAATTCATTATGAATTATTACTCTGAATACCTAAGGAATTAATAATCATTAGCCATTTACTATGGAGAGTCGGTGAATAATTGCCAGATACAGATGTATTAAGATTTTAGAAACTCTTCATCAAGTTTCATTCTGAAAGCTTCATTAAATGTAACTTTCTTTTTCACTTGAGAGTTTCTACTTTTGTTTTGAATCCATACTCCTTGTTCAATTGCATTCCAGCTCCAAAAGCACTTCAGAGATAGTCACTCAGCCTAGTTCATTCACTAATGAAATTGCTTTCTTTACCTCCATTTTGTCTTTGAGTGTATCTCAGTTGGCTTTACACAACACGTCTGAAAGGTCAATAAACTTCAATGCATGCTGGGAGACATTCAAGGGCAGGGTGACTCTGACATGACAAAAAGAATGCAAAAGCATTATATTTATGACTGTGGCAAGTAAATTCTGAAAGTAGATATCGAAGGCTTTTGATTTGATTCCTGAAAGTTCCCTCTGTTCCTCCTAGCATTTGAAGACTCAGCTGCTTTGCATATCAGAGGTAGCTGACTTGGGAGACAGGGAAATTATCTACTCACTTTAGACAAACTTTTCCTTGGGGTATAAGCTTCCACAAGAGCTTTACTGCTTGACAACTTATTAATGCTAACTGTCAGCAGCAGCCACAGAGTTGCAACTCATGTCCTCCTGATAAATACAGTGCTGAGATTTTTCATAACTTCTTATTGTAACTAATAATTTGTTTCCTGCCTATAATCCTCAAACCATACATTCAAATATGAGATTTACCATGTCCTCTGTGACTCTGGTTTCAGAGGTAAGTAAGCACAACTGTGAATGGATGTTCTGGGGTTGGTTTGGGTTTTTTTCCCACTCAGTCGGAAATGCAGTGTAAAAAGCCTGTGCACCTTAGACCTCACAGAACAAGGTTACACCATTTCTTGGTATTCTGTCTGCAAACAGTGCTGCTCCATCTAAGCACACCCACCCTTATTCTTGTTTCTGTGACAGCTGAATCCACCCAGTGGGCTTCACAAATGCCAGCCTGCTTCAGATAGCATTTGCACATACAGTTAGATTCATTAAATTATGCTGAAGTTAGTTCAGCTCTAAATAATTACCCCTGAATTCTGGAGAGCCAGCATTTGGCCTGTGATCTATAATATTTAATCAAATCTATATGAAGCAGCCCTGTGTCTTGTTGATTGACAAAGTAGCAAGGCAACTGGTTGTATTTGTCTTTAAGCAAAGGTAAATACTATATGATTTGTTAGTAATGCTGTAAACCAGGAAATCCTCATTTAAAACTGTGTCCCAGAATGAAACCTATAAAGATAAGTGCTTCTATAAATACTGGTACATTTTTCTATATTATATACATATGGTATATTTAACATGACAAATATTGAGCTGATTAAAATAATTTCTTTATTTGCTTATTACAGTTCGAGAATGAGGGGATCAGCGATTCATCTTGAAGATTTAGCTGTGGCACAGGGTTAGTTGCAAAACCTGGCATTCTTTAACTGAATTCGGAGTGTTCCATGTGTGAGGTGGGCTTTCATCTTGCGGGGCATACGGGCCCTGCCAGTTGGCCACCAGATGGCAGACGCAGTCTCCTACAGAGGAATAGTATTTTCTTTGCCCTACATGAAGAACAGCTGCATTTTTCTCCATTGAAAATGATAGATAGAATCAAGTACACTGGAGATAATGACCACTTTCAGGAAGCTCTTTTCAGCTTTTACACCTGAAGCTTTTTTATTATTTTGCCCTTCTCTGTTACGGTTCTCAGCTTGTGCCAGGAAAATATCTTTTTTTTTTTTTCCACTGGTCTCAGTTGTAGCTGTTAATTTAGTTGGATTTGAACTGAGTTCTGTTAAGCAAAAGCAAAACATGACCAAGGTTGTTTGCAGCAGTGTGCAGTTTCAATGCTGTACTAGTTGGAATGGTTTAAATACATGTAGTTTATTTAAAATACATGAATACATAGACATAATAATGTTGTTATAAGTTATTTGGTTTTGTGGGGTTTTTTACTGGATATTTCTGGAATTTTCTGCAACATTTAGTTCAAAGCCCAGCCTGCTCAAGATGAACAACTGCAGGAGCGATATGCAAAACCAATATCACACATCCAGAACTCTGAAGAGGCAGGAAAATCACAAATACTGTGCAAAAGTGCAAAGTATAAAGGTCATTGAATGGATATGGGTTTTAGCTGAAACTGAAGAGATAGAGACTTGGGTAACTAATCTGAAGAACATCACCTGACCAGAACTTCAGTAAAGTCAGAGGGCCTCTATTCCTTTATTCTTGGAATAAACTTTATCCTAACTCAGTATGTGGAACTCAATGAAATTCTTCATTCTCAGTTCTTCAATAATGTTTTATTAACACTTTGTAGCTTTACCTTTAATGTTTGGATGGATGTTTGTAACCTGATCTGGAGCTCTCATGTGGCATACAAGTCCTTGGAGATGACTAAATGAATACTTAGTCTGTGGCAAGAGTGACCCACCCAGTCAAATAGTTATTCATTAGTAGTTTGCTGTACTACACACTGGCTCCATGCCTACCACATCCCCACTGCAGGCCAGATCTAGGTATTGTATTATAGTTGTGTAGCTGTCAGCAGTTTTATATCACAAGAAAGCTATCACTGGATTTTGATCTTGAGAGAGAGAGAGCATAAAAGCTCAAGTACTGCTCATATAACCTGATAATCTTTTCCCTGTTTCACAGGACTGTAGCATTTTTCTTATCCAGTTTGATCTACCAAGGTCCATGAGATGTTACTACCGCAGCAGCATTGTCCCCCAATAAGTTTTATGTGAAGAGAGCAGTTTATGACTTGAGTTCATTTGCCTTCTTCACAGGGTTACTCATGTCCCTCTGGAACCCTGAGAGCCCAGTGCAAAGACCCTTCAGTGCCCAGCTAACCTGAGGACAGTCTCACCCTTTCCCCACTTTCCAGTTGGGGTGGACATGGTTATCTTGCAGTATATATATACACAGTATATACACAGAGCAAGAATCTGACCTAGGGCCTTGCTCAATCAGCTGTGCTAAGCTCACAGCACATCACTGGGGCAAGTGTACAACTTCCTGGGTGACTGAAAGTAATGGGTAGCTCAGAACCCTCCTTGTTTGCTTCTCAGTACATTTTTATTATAAGAATGTTTAAATTAATGTTCTATCCTGTGGACACTGGATGTTTTAAGTCACTTTAAGACATTTCTTACAAGCTGCATCATCTACTCACTATATCATAAGGTCTGATAGGTCACTTTTTTCAGTGTTTCAGCTTTCTCATGCATGAAATAGGCTTGATGATGTGTTTTGTTTTTTTGGGTTTTTTTAAATGATATTTTTGGATCTGTGCATGACTGAAATTACTAGGAGTTTTGCCTCTACTAATGGCATAGAATTTACACTGTTGTAGCTTAAATGGTATGAACTTGGATTTACCATAGCAGTAAGAACTGAAGCTTCTACGTACATGCAACTATTTATTGTTTTCCATACAAATGCTCTTTGTCTTTATATAGATAGGACCTAAGCACCTTTTCAGTTTTCTGCTCCTGCATAATTGGTCATTGAGTTTAGCAATCTTGGAATTAAATTAAAGGTATTTTAAGTTTTTTTTTTTAAGTGTCAAATATGGTTGCAGGACAGTAAGGATAATTTTACAGTAAATCAAAAGTGTAAAGGAGCCACGGCTGGCAAAGGAAGTTTCTCTGTTCCTTCCCTGAATCTTAAATATTTTTTAGTGATACAGAAACCCCAGTTTCATACTTTTCTCCTGCATTTCTGTGTTTTGAATGCTAACCACAGAACACGGAGAATGTTCAAGGAGGGAAGGTATGTGGCTCTCTTCTGTTTCAAGTATGGAGACATCCTTTTTAATTGCATGCAGACAGCTGATGGTATGGCTTTTGTAGCATCATCAACTCCAGCACAATATTGTCAGCCACTGCACAGCATGGTACAATTTAAAACTGAGTAAATATGAGGACAGTGAAGGGTTTAGGGGCAGGAAGGCTGTAATTCCTAGGACATTTGTTCCATTTTTATTTTGCAAATTTAACATGATTTTGTTATGCTTCACTTGTGCATTTTCTGCATCTGTGCTAAAAAACTGCTTTCCTGCCAGGAGCATACACCCAAACAAATGCTTTTAAAGAATTCTTGTCAGCTTCAAAAACCACATCTCCATTTGAAAGTTTTATGTTTTATTTCAGAAGATGTAAGATTTTGGAGTAACTTTATCTCAGGTTTCAGAAGAGGAAGTAGGTAAAAAAGAAAAAAACCAAAAAAAACTTCAGAAATAATATAAATTCCCAACTACTAAGCGTAAGATAAGATCTTGTCCAGGCCCCAGGTGTAATCTCTCAAAAACCTGACTTGGAATTTTCTGAAGCTTTTCTGGTCAGAAAATTATTCTCAATTAGAAGTCCTTTTCTTGTCTGATTCATACTTTTCAGCCATCAGTTTGCATGTTATTCTGGAATTCCTTTCATTTTACCCCTGTAAGAAAAAGTTCTGCAACTGCAAAGATCTTCCTAAGACAGGAAAAATTTTCCTATTCAGAACTCATATGCCCTGCATATTCTGTAGCAGATTTAGAAGCTGTATAACTTAAAGACAGCACAGATTTTCCTTGAAAAGAAGCAGCATAGTAAGTAAAATTTAAATATAATACTAGTTAGAGAGGATTTATTAAAATTGAGTGGTAAAGTACCATGATAATAAATATGCCATTAAATATATATGTATATGTAGCAAATATATTTAAGTTTAATAAAACCTTCACACACACCCTGCTGCCCCCAGATCCCGATTTAAAGGGTTATTGTACACCATGGTGTGCTGTGACAAAGCAGTTGGGTACAGGCTGTCTATTTCTAGCTCTGGAATTTTAGTGCTGGTGACATTGACTACATCCAGTCCCCAGTCTCTGAGGCTACATATGACACAACCAGTTGGTGGCCATAGAGCATCAGTAGGACACCAGATTCACTGGGAGTCACCATTCTGTCCCAACTCAGCAGAAAAGCTTGCAGACTACACTACACTTCCCAACATGCAGGATTTAGAGCACAGTCTAAGGAGTGTACAATTGACCATGAACTTGGTGCCAATTTTGGTGGTAATAAAACTGTTAGATATGGCAATGATTCTAATTTTTATAGTTCTAGCCATAATCTATGATATTTAATACTTTACTGAAGTTCCATCCCGTTACTGAAGTTTGTTTCATTCTCTGACAGAGTCGAGTATTGATAATTCTATTACTTAGAAATACTGAAGTGATTAAATAGAATACATTATTTTAAAGTAGACCAAGGAGAACACTGGTTAAGTTCAGTGGACCTTTGTTTTCCATGCATTTAATCACCCAGTCTATGTTCCTGTTCTTCTGATCTGTTCCTTGACTCTAAATAGACATCTTCTTGCAGTATCATGTGGGGTTAAATTAATTGCATTTAAGAAACAGAACCCTCTCTGCATGCAGAATGCTTATTCAACACTGTTACATAGTTGTCCACATTTTCATAAAACTGAGGAAAAGCAGATTTTCTGTTCTTTCCCAAATGTATTACTTTAATAATTCAATAAGTTGACAATCTATGACACTACTTTCAGATAAGCCCTAGGAATGTTTTTATTCAGATGAAAAATTGTTGCTCTGTCCTCAGCCAGTGGAGCTATGTCAGCACACATCAGCTGGGAATTTCCTACCCTGCTATCTGAGTGTGGCAATGGATTCATTAGTCATAGGACCTCTCCTGTATGCATTTTAAATTACCCAGCAGACCCCCTGACTTTTAACAAATGGTTATCTTACATAAATCAGAGCTATGCTTCTCAAAAATAAGTTGGGGTTTTTTTTGTACTTTGTGCAAACACTTGTTAAGCAATACAAAGCACTGTTTGTCCCTTGATATTACATAAGGTCTGGGAATGTGGTGCCATGGACTAACCCAATGTACTTTGCATCTAAGTAGTGTAAAATATTTTATAACTTTTTTTTCTCTGTGAAGATAAGACGTGTTGGTGTAGTAATTTAACCAGAATCTTGTCATTGTTCATCTCCTACCAGAATTACTTAGGAGTCTGTACAACTTGTTTCTTGTTTTCATATTTCAACTAATATAGGGTATGCTTCTGAATAGAACAAGGCTGTGATCTCAGGATGCTGTTTTGAGGCTGTTTTCTCCCTGTTCCATTGTACCATATTGCCACTATTCCACCTTGAAAGCAAAATCAGTGAAAACTTGAAGGTAAAAATATATCACTTTGTTTAAAAATACATTAAAATGAAAACCAAGCTTCTGTCCTTGATTTCTGCTTTTATCAAGATTATTGTCAAGGATGCATAATTGAATTATAACCTTGGTTTTTATAAAGGTCAATGGCATCCATGCTAGTGACTCATATAGATCATAAAAGTCTATTTCCAAGGGGTGTGGGTATAGAAGGGCTGGACAGCTTGGGCTGGTTGATAAAAACAAGGGCCTCAAGCCATCTGCACTTATGCATTCTTCTTTGTTCCAGCTGCTATTCTGCTCTAGCAGCCACATCACCAGGGCAACATGGCATTTGCAGGGAAATATGAATTTGAAGGAGATGAGAACTATGATGAATTTGTGAAGAAGATTGGTAAGTACATCTTGGGGTGTAAATCTTAAGGGCTAAAATTTGTAAAAATCTGGAAAAAAAAATAAATTTAACAGGTGTCAGTGCACTACTTAAGTGCAGAGATCAACAGGGGCTAAGACTGAGAGGAGTGCTTTGCACTTCAGCAAGGAGTTTCAGTTTTCATTCTGTCAGCCACAGGAAATAGTCCTGTTCTGCAGAAGTAGTTTTCCTTTTCAGGAAACAGGATGAAGAGCCAAAACATTTGCAATATAATGATCATGAAGGTCACATTTTCTGTCCTTAGTATTCATTGGTGGGAGTACAGATGCATTATGAAAATGCCTACCAAAACCTTACACAGGAACATGTTTCTTATGAATGCTTTCAGGAAACTTTGTTAACCTGTTTCAGAGATTACCCCATAAAAGCTCTTAGGAACACAACAGTCTGTGCATCTAAGTTCAGTGCTTGTATTCATTTAAATAAAAAGCAATAGTAAATAATAAGTATATGCAGGTATAAATCAAAGGCACAAGTTCATACAATTAAATTCTACACATCTGGATGTGTATATTAAGTAGAAAGAAATATATATAATTTGTGTCTATACATTTATTCTGTGTATCACTTCTCAAGGAAAAGAATGCTAGACCAGAACTTTATTTTAGCAAATTCACTGATATACCTATATTTTCCATATCAGTAAAAAAAAACCAAACCAAACAAGCAAACAAAAAAACCCCCACAAAACAAATTAGATGCTCAGACACTGATGTGTGAGAACAAACATACCATTAGTGAGCTTTAATTCAAATACAGCTGGTAGGCTACTAAATGTGATAAACTCTATGTTTCTGTTGATTAAGGTCTCCCCAGTGATAAGATTGAAATGGGAAGGAATTGCAAAATAGTCACTGAAGTGGTGCAGGATGGAAATGACTTCACCTGGACACAGCATTTCCCAGGAGGCCGCACCACAAGCAACACATTTACAATTGGCAAAGAGGCAAACATGGAGACAATGGGTGGTAAAAAGTTCAAGGTAAATTAATTAATTCTATACCATTTTTTTTTAATTTGGGGTAAAAAATCAAATCTGTTTCAGCAACATCTTCCTTACATTATTTTTTTTCTGTCATACTTCAGAAACACAGTATTTTCCCCCTCTTTCTTGATGCTCCTAGCAAAATACCTGGTTTTAAAGAGAGCTAGTGCTTCAGAACCATGCATACCAATAACGAACAAAGATAGAGTGTCAGGTATCTCCTGGTAAGCTCAAGGAAACGTAACCTGTGCCAGTGTCTCACCACTCAAAATTGCAAGTAATTTTGGAAACTTGTTCTCCTCTAAATATGCCTGGCTCATTTAGTGTAAGTATAGGCAAGACTGACTTACACAGTTACACAGACAAGACTGTGTCCAAGAATCATACCAGAAACGCCAAGGAACATTAAACCTTTATCTAATTACTCATTAAACCTTACTCTGTTACAGGCAACTGTTAAAATGGAAGATGGGAAACTAGTAGCTGATTTTCCCAACTATCATCATACTGCAGAGATTTCTGGAGGAAAACTAGTAGAGGTGAGTTCTCAGATACACAAATTAGTCCGACAAAAAACAAACAAAAAAAAAAACCAAAAAACAAACAAACAAAAAAAAAAGCCAAACAAAACCTATAGAGCAGTACGCTTAAAATTTTGAGTTTAGAAATAAAGATCTTTATATAAAATAAAGCAAAGCTATTAAATAGCTTTCTCCATTATACGTAATTATCTCAATTTTTGTGCAGGTTTGATCCAAAACTGAGGAATCTTTTCATCATGTATTTTTAAAAAATAGAAATGTAGATTTTGGATATTAAATAGATAGTTTTATAGCTGAAAGACTGGAATGTTCGGACTCAAGTATTCCCAAGTTACCACGTCTTTGACTGTATTCACTGTACCTATCCCTCAAGAATAGAAAATAACAAAACTTTTTACCTACTATTTACATGTTTCTATAATTAACTTTTTTTCATTCTTAGAGGTCTATCTAGCTTTAAGTCCTCACAGAATTTCTATAAAGCACTATTTCCTTAGTCTTACCAAAGGAAAAAACAAAACAAAACAAACAAACAAAAAACAACCAAAAAACCCACCCACAGTTTAGATTTCAAGTAGGATCCTTTTTCATCAACAAAAAGCCAAAGCTTTGGAAGATTGCTGAAACTACAATACTTACAATAAAACTTGTAAAACAGACAGGACTGTCAAACATCATGATTTCTGAGTCTCAAAAATTTTCATGAATTATGTCTGAGCAAGGTACATACATTTGAGTGCATCTTCAAAAGTGATTAAGCTGAAGTAAGGTGGGCTGTGATTCAGAAAAGGACACTCACTCTCCCTGAAAGTTCTAGTGTCAATCATTTATTGCTTCTAGAGAAAATTGTCTCACTTCTTTACAACCCTGATAACTTGGTGAAGCCACATCTAACACAGAATATGTTTAGGGTATCCCAAAAGAAGTTGTGCTTTGTGTAAGAAGTTTTTTTCCTCTGTATATTTCCAAGTTGACAGGGACATCCATCTTATTCTCCAGATTTGTCTTCTGCCAAAGGGTAAATGTTGGTTCAAAAAAGGACAGGTTCTGTGAGCCAGTCAGCAGGTCTTTTCATCTGTGACACTGAAGCTCCAATTACACTGTCCAACCAAATCTCTGCTTTGTTCTTTATTCCAGATTTCTACTTCTTCTGGTGTAGTCTACAAAAGAACCAGCAAAAGAATTGCTTGAGGCAGTAAAGCCATTCTCGTCCATTGCACTGCAAAACAAACAATACAAATAAATAAAACATGCTGATTGTCTTTCCCTCCTTCTTTCTTTTATTACAGAATTCTTTTAACTCTCTTCTTCATGTATTACAAACATGAAGAATTATTTTTCAGAGTAATGTTATCCTCAATACTAATGCTTCCCTCATTTCTCTCATTTACATGGGTGTGTATTGAGAGGACAAGGGGAAATGGTTTCAGACTTGAAGAGGGGAGATTTAAGTTAGACATTAGGAATAAATTCTTTATTTTGAGGATGGTAAGACACTGGAACAGGTTGCCCAAGGAAGTCGTGGCTGCCTCTTCCCTGGAAGTGTTCAAAGTCAAAGTCAGGTTGAAAGGGGTCTTAAGCAACCTGGTCTAGTGGGAGGTGTGCCCACCCATACAGGGGGGTTGGAACCAGGTGATCTTTAAGGTGCCTTCCAACCCAAACCATTCTGTGTTTCTAAAGGTCTGACAAATACTCAGAAAATCAGAATGCGAAGTAAGAAGATGCAAAAAAAGCACTTAATGATGCTTCTCCAGTCTAAGTATTTAACAATCTAACACCTGGTATATTCAAATATTGTCAAGCACCTACTTCATAGAAGCTCTATTCAGCTTCTGTCTAGAGGATAGGACAATACTCTGCCCAGAGCATACATCAAAATACCAGACCTGATGGAACTCTTTTGCCCTGTTGGAGAGCAGAAATTTAGTATCTTGAAAACAAGTTAGTTTATCAATTATTAATAGATATACTTTCATACTGCTATCATGGTTTCCTCATTCTAATCAGTACCTTCTCTTGACGCAAAATCTTAGAAGACATTTAAGGTTTTACAGTCTCCCACAAGAAAACTTGGAATGTCTTGTCAGTGCCATCCTGTTATTTACATAGAGTGCATGTGAAAACGTTTCCTGGAACACAGTAGGAAATAAATGCAACAGTTTCTGAGTTCACTGTTTCAAATCACTTCCACAAAACTTTTTTCAGACTCCCTTTTCCAGCTTTCTTGCCTTCTGGATTCACCAGCCCTCACAAACAAATCAGTAATTAGCAGGGACACGTGTCTTGAGTACACTGAAGATATTCCTCTGCGTGTGATTGATAATTCCAATAATTTCAAAAAGGTGTTTACTTTTTTTTTTCCTCAATAGATTACCAAACCTTCCAGCTGCAGCAAGGCTTCATCAGGCTCCATCAGTTTACTCAAAACAGGCTGCATTTATCTTCTGGCCAGGTGTTGCCCAGTATATTCCTGTTTCTAAGGCAAAACATAATGCTGAACTCTAATTAGAGAAACACAAGTCAAACTTGAATCCTGATAAATCTTGAGACATTATTTTGGTGTTTGCAACAAACAAACCTTGTGATTTAACAGAATTTTGTTCTTCAGCTACGAGGTCATAGAGAATAAGGGATCTCTTTAGGATTGCTCCTTATTTCACTGTGAAATAATTCAGTGGTGATTTCCTGCTTAGGAAGCAGCCACTAATTCCATTTCAAGAAGTGAACACTTTTAGGTTTGTGCAACTGGCACATTGTGTTTTCATATTCTGTAAGTAATTCATTGTACAAACAGAGATGCTTTGAAAGGGAGGGTGGGGTTTTTATCTGGGCTCTCGAGAAAGCTGTAAGGTTCTTTCATTCTGGAAAAAAATATTGCTGCCTTTTCAACTGGAGGACATTCTTTAGGTTTGTCTTGAAATGGCAATACAGAGAGCAAAATAAACACCCCTTGGAAAAAAAAAAAAAACCCAACCAAAAACTATCAAATTAACACTAAGACCTCAGCAGTTTGTCCCACATTTGCTAGTAACCAGAATTCACAGTAAAAAAAATAGCACTAAGCTAAATATTAAGCAACACCTGTACACTTTACTGAGTTGATTATACAGATCAAAGAGTGTTTCATCACTTCAAGAGTGATCAGCAACTTTAAATTGCTTGCTGGTGTTTACAGATTGCTAAAAGAAAAAGGACTAAACTGGCTGTGACAACTTTGCAAAGACCAAGTTGTGACTTTTTCACTAACAGGGAGAGGGTAGAAGTTTCCCTTTCCTTCTTTAAAAAGCAGCAAGCTACATCTGTAAGATCTGTTAAAAATAAATTCATTTATACTTCAATGCCTGATCAAGAGTAGCAGACTTTTTTTCCACCTGTACCTCTGCTGCAGCTTATAAATACTCAGTAGGCAAATTTGTTTTTTTTTTATTTTAATGCCAGCTTTCTTATTTGCTTGGATACATCTGCAATATCCTTCCACATAAGGAAGTAACTATTGCCATACCTCATCTTGTATGTCATGTTTCACTGCATTTGCTTTTGCAGCAGCCTTTCTTTCTTTAAAATCTGTCAGGGAAGTCAGAGTTAATTCTGATCTCTGATTGTGCTGCAGCTGACAGCATCAAACAGCACAAGCATGGAGTGGGATGTTATGCATTGGTAAAAGTTGTTTAAGAATTAAACATTTAATTAGTTAAAAGTTCATTAAAATTAACTTGTTTAAAAATTAAATAAGCTTTGCATGCACCTCTGCAGCTCCCTCCAAAAGTAATTATGCCAAAAAGCCTTCAGAAAAGTGTCCTTAGTTTGGCTGATCTCTTCTACATTCACTCTTCCTGAGGAAGTGTGTTTCCACAAAAGGAAAAAAGTCACATGAAACACCTAGAAATTAAATGTGTGGAAGTGCCACCACAATATAAAGCATCAGAAGAGAGCTGTGAATCAAAACACTGTTAGACCAACACAAATTCTCATACATCTCTTCCATTTCAGAGTGCTGTTGGACTTAATCTGCCCCAACTCCATCCATGATACAACAGCATGAACAGAACCTGTAACTCTGACAATTCCTGCTTAGAAAAGGCAGTCACCCAAAGAAAGGCTGAACCTACAACTTCATTCTCCTATTCAGCATTTCAGTCTCCTCAGGTAAGATGGCACCCCCAAGACACACTGGCCACATGAGCTGGAACAATCTGTTCTGATATTATTTTATGGCCATACGTCATCTCTACATCTTGTTTCTTCAACCATCTCCTCATCCCACTTTGTACTTCTTTATATACACCAACACTTTATTGGAATAGGACCAAATGTTCAGAGACCAAACATCAGATCTGTCTAATCCTTCACAATTTATTATTTGGCAAGGCTTTTCCACCACATTTGTCTTACCATGCTCTGTAATACATTATGAGTGCCCAGATCAAGTATTTTTAGGGTATAAACATATATTCTTTGTAGCTCTTGAAATCTAGCAAAACAGGGGAAAAAAAAAGGGGGGGGGTACTTAAGCTAGGTGCTTGCTCAGGAACTGAACAAGTATTTTCATAGTTTAACCCAATGGTGGTCCAAAGCATACACTGCAACATGATGCAAATTACAGAGATGATAAAGAAAAACCTCACAGCAGTATTGCCATATATACATTGTTCTTGCATCTGTGGAAAAACAAAGTAAACACAACTAAACTATTCTGAAAATAAAGTTTAATATAAATACAAAGCCAACAGAATAAAAGATAAACTAAGTTCTCTAAAACACAAGACTAATTTCTGAAGAGCATTGCCTCTTCATTAACAGTTTGCATTTTAATAAAAATTAAAACAAGATTGCTCTAACTCACTGAATGGAAGATGCTGAAAGCTGCATTTTCAGAAGACAGTTACACAAACTCACATGCAGGCTAATTTTTCCCCTCCACCCTAAACACCCTTTTAAAAAATTCCCTAAAAAATATAATTTAAACAGCACCGTGACACATGACTTGAAAAAATTGTCTCAAGTCAGCAAAAGCATATTGCACATTTCTTGTACTGTTGTCCTGAGATCCTTCAGATAAAAGGCAAACCAGGAGTACTGCCTTCAAAGACATTTATAGTAGTGGTAGCACACATCAAAACTAAGGTTTCACATTTGCAGAAGAAGCAGTATGATCTTCAATTTACCAGCTACACTTTCCAAGAGAACTCCCACCTGCTATTAAAAAAACCAAACAACAAAACCTACGTCAGCATTGTATAGCACTGCAATCAAACAGTAATTTCACAGTGAGGTTAACCATTTCCCTATCTGCCCCTATTAACATCAGTTCCTGTGTCCCAAACTCAAACTACTGCCACAAGTCATTGACCCCAAAACAAGGTAATGGAAGGCACTGAACCTTTCAGGTCTTATTCTGAGAGGATTTCTTCAAGTAACAAAATCCCTGATAGAGCTCATGAACAATATTGCCAATAATAATCCCCAGTCTCAAAAGCAGCATCACATAGATTTAAGAGATGAGCTAAAGTTTCGGTTTTGTTTCTAAAATACTTGAAGGCAGAGGTCTGTTCAGCAGCACCACTTTTTGTTGGGTTTTTTGTTTGGGTTTTTTTGGTTTTTTTGTTTTTTGTTTTGTTTTTTTTTTGCTTTTACTCTAAAGTCGTACTCTTAACTATCACTCCTGCTCAAAGAAAATGGAAAGTGTTCTATGCATAGATTTCTGCATAAATGAAGTTCTCATTTAACTGACATTTTAAATGTATTTAACTGATATTTTTATAAAGTTCAGTGTATTTTAGCAGAAGCTTCCTGTAGCATAAGCTGCCACTGTTCAAGTGACACATCAATGGGAGAGAAGGAAAGAACCCTGTGTTTTCCTCTAGGTACACTCTTACTTGGCCAAAAATTCAACAGATGCTCCAGCCTAAAATAACTCTTCAACTCAAGCTTTCAGCCAACTCTGACAAGTCACTAACTGAAGACCAGAAGGGAGTAAACTGGACAGGGCTTATATGCAAATGCCTCTTAAAGTGACATGAAGTGAGGTATATTAATGAACTTCTATTTCTGTCTTGGAGAGCCAAAGGAAAAATCCTTGGCAGAGAGGCACTCAGGTTCCAGAGATCAGTGGATCCAGGTCAGTGTTTTTGGAATGAGCAAGTCACAAGGATTCAATTCCTTCATGGTTTTCATTCAGATACACATATTCTATCACACACAAGATCTCTACTTCAGCTTCTGTTCATATCACCTTCTCCTCTTGTCAATATTTATCCATCAAAACACCCAGCCATGTATGAATGATGACCACTGAAGTAACTACTGCCATAAGCCATGGAAATGAAGTGTCTGGGCTCTGTTCCTAGGGCCACCTGCACAGCAATGGGCATTTGGATGGGGAGAGTCTGGGCAGCTGGCTGAAGACTGTCTGGAAGAGCTGTGTAGGAGTGCAGTGAGCTGTCAGCACTCCCAGCAAGCAGATTGCTGGGTCTGGGGGCCTGTAAAGAGTCACGATAAGCAGAGCACAGATCTTGCACTGGTGACTGGAAATGGGAAAAAGTAGCTGAATGCTGGACCAAAAGGTGATAATGCTGGAAGAGAACTTGAGTAGTAGCTTGATGGCTCAGGTCTCCCACTACATCCTGTTCTTGATCTTGGATTGCTACTTGCTTTTTCATGTTACCAGCTTCTTTGATGTCATTCCCATAATATCTGAAAAAAAAAAAAAAAAAAAAAAGATTTATGAGATGTATTCACAGACCTTGCATATATCTCAAAGTTTTCACCAGACAGGCTATATCATCAGTTTTTTGGCCCTAGCCAAAATATACCATATTACAATATACCTAGTATATTACCATGTACCTAGTATATGGTAATCCTTTCATAATTGATTTCTAATTTCTAATCATCCTGCTGTGATATTTGCACACTAAGAACAGGTTTATGGATCATTTTGTTTCAAACCTTACATCCACAGCACAAAAGCATTTTAAAATAGTATAAGTTTTATGCAGAGTATTAAAGTGCATAGCTGCCAGGGGAAATTCATGTGATACTGAGAAGAAACTAACTTCTCACTTTTGATTATCCTGAGACCAGTGAAGCACTGGAACGTGTTGCCCAGAGGTGACAAAGTCTGTCACTGGAGACAGTCAAAACTAGGAGACCCCACCTGATTTAACCTCAGTTGGCCTTGCTTTAAAAGCAGGAATTCAGAAGTTAGCTCTAAGGTCCACCATCACTACCAAGCTAAATAATTCCACTAAACTTTTCTTATGTTCTGTTAAGATTGTATGTGTTTACATACCAGACCAGTATTTATGCCTCACAGTCATGTCCTTTACCAGAGAAAAAGCAAAAAAATAGTTCTGAGATGTCTCCTTACTGTGTTCTCAATGTTAGAGATAAATGGTGTCTCTCTGCAGCAACTATATTGCAGAGACAGTGAGAAAACAAAGGGAAAAAAGCTTTCATCACACATCTGTAAAAGCTTCATCCAATCAAACAGACAACCAGTACAAGAAAACAAACACTAAATTGTGCATCTCACTGCACATATTGTGAATATTGTTAAAACACAGCATTTAGTAAAGTGACCTGATTTTTCCTCTAAGTACTCTCCTCAAATTGAAGGTGTAGCTTACCCATTTAATATTTTACTATCTTTGACAATTACTTAAGAATATATCTTCCTATGAGCAAAAACAGGTTACTTTTTTTTCTGGTCTTACATGAGCATCATTTCAATGCATTGAGCAAGGTGTTCCCAGGAATAAAATGTTAGCACTTCAAGCTCTGTTCTCCAGACAGGAGAAATCTGCATACAGATCCTTGAGGCACACACACAAGCTGCAGCAGTCAGAGATGGACGAAAACGGAGGAAAGTGGGATCTACAAGAGGAAAAATATTTAAAATCAAGGATTTTTACTAATCATTGCTGTGAGCCTATTAAGTGTACATGGCAAAATAGGACCAAATTAAATCCTCAGCTTTGTTCCATACTTCTCAGAGAATTAAATCATGATCAGAAGGCCTCTCAAAACTGAATTGAGATCTCTGTGCTACTTGTTTGTAAGTACTATCAAAACCTCACTATAGTTTTTTTCATTTTAGAAAAGCCATGAAATAGACTATGCTGAAATTTGTGGACTGGTCTCAACTGAACTGAAGTTAAACAATAACAGTCATACACACACATTTACATCAGTGTTGAAACCAGCTTGTGAGGATGTTGCAGTTTACTGCCTCTCACATTGGCAGATATTGGAAGTGATGATGAAAACCAAATCTTTAAAAGCCTCATAATTTTCAACATGTCATGCCTTGTACCACAAGACCTTCTAAAAAAATATTAAAACCATTCATACATTGAACTGCAGAATATCATGTCTGCAACTGACAGCAGTTAATACTCTGGAAGATCATAAGGTCAACCCCATTTCTGATAGTCTCTCCAATTATTGCTCTAAGCTGATGAAAAAAATTGATGTCATTTAGAGACTTCTGAAAAGAGATAAGGCTTCTGCACAAGGAAAGTACACTGCACCATTTGCCATACGAAGTAACTGCACAGAGAAAAGGCTATGCACAGATAATTTTGTACAATCTGCATTAGGAGATGTTTTAAAGCCCTTATCTTGTTCAGATTTTTGTCTGTTGCCAAATGGAAGATCACTCTAGCATAAAGCAAAGCTTTTTACCTTGCACTGAGAAATCAAGGAAATAGTATGCATATTTCTCCAAATAAGCTTTGATTTTGGGCAGTGAGGTGATGGGCTATCCATTGTGAAGGTCATTCTCCAATGGATGCGTAGAGGTAGTAGTCAATGTAGTGTGCTGGTGTTGGTGGACAGAGGTTCCAGTTGAAGTTTTCCAAGAGCAGCATTTCCATCCTAAGCAAACTTTCTTGTTCAGTACCAGGTTGACATTACACATGCATGCCAAGTTATTTAAATGCTCCAATTTCAGAACTTTATCTTCTTTTTCCTCAAATTTACCTGCCAAAAAAGAGGGTTCTCAGTTAAGATTTACCACTCATTGACTGTCCAGAAGCCAGCAAGGGACATGCCCAAACTCAGAAAGTCAAATGATAAAAGGAGCTTTTTAAAGAAGAACAGAAAATAGAGTGACACAAATAGGAAGCCAACAGACTTGCCTACTT
The DNA here is from genome assembly GCA_023637945.1 of Phaethornis superciliosus. NCBI lineage: Eukaryota > Metazoa > Chordata > Aves > Apodiformes > Trochilidae > Phaethornis > Phaethornis superciliosus. The sequence goes on along the minus strand of JAJQWJ010000016.1, from coordinate 11,997,919 downwards.
ATTCCTGTATCCTTTTTAGGGTTTTGTTTGTTGCCAGAACCAAGACTATCAGCTCATTAGGATTACAGATAGTTTTTCTGACAATAACTGGAAGCAGTTTCCTGAAGGGCATTCAGTCAAATGTGAAGAAAGCAAACAGTATGAAGATATGGCAAGAAAAAAAAAATCTAATAGTGAGGAAAAAAAGCTCCTTTGGGTCTGGGAGCAAAATGCACATGCTACAAAAAGGAAGACATTAAAAACCCTCAGGCAACACCACCTCTGCCCTCACTGCTGCAGAAATCTGCATTTCTTTCTTCCTGTCTTGGAGGGCCTCATTATCTTAAGGTTGCTGAAAGGCTAGAAGTGTAACCAAGTGGTTAACATAAATAATTTCTATAGGGTTAGGAAAGAGCATATATTTTCAGAGTCAAGATAGCTAAGCAAATCTGCACCTTTTTCTAAATTTGCATTTACTAGCCTACTGCAACAGCATCTCTAGAATGACTCTTTTCACCAGTAACTAAGAAGTGCTGTGATTCTGTGCAGAAAACCAGGATCTTGCTCTATTCACTCTTTGATAAAAAACATCCAATATCATGATTTTACTCACAGGATTAGTTCTGAATAAATAAAGCAGCAGTGTTAATTTGCTGCAAACTTTAAAAAAACCTCCAAACAATTGAGTCATCTTAAATTGGTTTATCAAGCCAAAAATGACCTATCAACCAGCTGCTCCTTGTTCAAGAGCTAGCAACAAGTAATTGCCAGTAATAACAAATTTCCAGTACAGCTTAAAAAAACAGCGCTGCTGCAAAAAACGTAACTCAGCTACTTAAAAGGAATCTGTGGTTATTTTCCTTTGTTTCATATATTTCGTGATTGATTCTTACTTCAGTCACCTTTCTATTACCTCTGCAAGAGTCCCCCTTTACCAGCACAAACCAGCTGACAAGGTATTAGCATATCACATTGTTTCAGAGCATTCTCAACAAACCTAACAACAATTACAACCAGTATAGCACTAAAAAAAAAATAATTTTCAAAGGAAATAACATCTTGCTGTCCATTTAGGATAGCAATTCTATTCAAAGTGTCTCCAGTGTGTTAAAAACCTGACAGTTTTCTGTACTACTAGCAGCTCAAGTGTCTTTTTAACCATTTGAGAATTGATTTTCCGTCTTTGAACTTGTTCAGGTATCATGGATATGAAATACATTAAAAGTGTAATCTATCAGCCACCTCATCATAAGAGAGTGTAACAATAACAATGAAAAAGAAAAATCACACACATAGTAGAACAGAAAAGGATTGTGGGTACAATATCAGTGAAAAAGCCCTTAAAATTCAGGAGTCTGTACACATGTTCATGAATGTCCCTGTCACCTAAAGGTAGAACTGTTTAAGAAAAATTACATTTGAGAGGAAAATTAACCCTTTGTTTGTCTCCCCTACAAGGTGCTGCCACAGCCTGATACTGCAATTTGAAGAATATGCTAGCAGAATGAGGAGAAATCACTGCATGCCCAAGAGACTAAGGATGAGATCTGTCATTCTGGCTTCTGTAAATTCCTTCTCTTCCCACACAACTTTGGAAGTTTAAAAAAGTCAGTCTGGAGAGCAATCTGGCAGCACAGTAGTGCTGGGAAGATACTGTAACAATGTAAGGCAAAGCTATTTGACTTGATCAAAATAATTTTTCCCTTAAAGTTAAAATTAATAACTAAATTTAGTGATGCAGATAATGAGTTATAGTTTTCCACTTTCTGCTTTTCTACACACTAGTTCTTAGCTTTAATGGTAGAGAACAGTGGCCACTGCAGCAGATGGGAGTCACTGAGTATACACAAAGCTAGGTAAGATGAAGAAAATCCAAAACTGAGTTAAGAGTGCAAGAGGGGGAGAGAAATCAATTCTGAAGTTTCACTTCAAGTAAACTGACATTTGAATGCAAGCCATTTTCCAAAGCCACATACAAGCAAATCAATTGCATTTTCTTTCCCAGTTCCACCTTGACTTAAACACTTTGCTTCCAAGTTTACCAAACACTTCACAGCTATATTTAAATTGAACTCTGGAGAAGACAGCAAAAGTGAGTTCAATCACTCAGCAGACCAAAGAGATCAGAGGCAAGATGGGAAAGAACAAGTTTCAAGATGTTTTTGAAATTCAGCATGTCTTTTTCCAGTTCCTTGATTTCCCCCATTTAAAGATGCCAGAATATACAATTCCTATTTTTCTGCTTTCAGTAACACCAGAAACTGCACAACATTGATGCTGAGAGAACCACGATCTCCAGCACAAATGCTGCAAGAATATTAAAGGCTCAGACAAGATGGTTCAAGTTAGTATTGACCAAACAATGCTTATTTTATCAACATCATGCTTTGGGAAGTAAATTTAGCTGCAACAGTGTTGTTTATCACCTGGAGTCTGCATTTTGAAGCTCAGGAGAACTGTGTAGGAGTCATTTGCATGCTTTTGAAACGCCACTCAAAGTTTGCTGCTTCCTTCCCAGCTCATTACAAACCACTTAGTTGTCACTATTGCCCTCAGAAAGTTTTGTTTTCAGGCAATAGAAACATAAGCCTTTAAAGGGATGCTGATTTTTAAGTAGTATATAAATGCCGCGGTTTTTTATACAAGGCAGCCTACTGAGGTCAATAGGAGGAATAAAATAAGATGAACATGTAATGTAGGTTTACATTTGTGAACAAGTTTTTTGTAAAATCTAAATAGATGCAGGCAGCCTGGAGCATTTTTAAGTGTGTAGTATTACTGCAATTAATGATGCAAAGATTTTCCAAGCTACTTTAGATCATGTTCTGTCCCACTCTGAAGTCTACAATCAGATACTCCCCCAGAAAAGAAAAAAAAAAAAGTCAATTCTTTTTGTAACACATCCACACATCTGATGTGATGAATGCAGGGTAGAGTAGGACCTCTTGTCAAGGGGAACAGGCTTAAGCTGTAAAGTGTGCATTTCATTAGTCCATTTGTCACATTATCAAACCAGCCTAGCAATCCATGCCAGCTTTTCACTAGGGAAAACTGATATTCTCAGAGGAGCATCACTGCTGTCAAAAGTGCCCTGAAGAATTGATTAATCCACTACAGAAGGCTAGAGTCAGCAGGTGCACCAAGCTACCCAGCATGCAGCTCAGACTGATTTCTGGCACTTTGGTAGGTGATATTCCTGGGGTTTTGCATGGGAAGCAATACAGAAGCAGTACATGCAGGCAATTTGTTTTATTCCATTTTCAGAGTCCTTGAAAAGACCAAGGAACAAAAAGAACTGCCATTTTAAAGAGTCATTAAAGTTTAAAGACTTTTTGTCCCATAAACAATTAAAATCAATCCAAAAGAAGGATAAACCAGTCCAGCAAACCCAGTCCAGTCTAAAGAACTACAGTTACTTACACAGCTGAAGGACAACTTTTCTTTATTTACCTGTATTTTTCCTAAGGTGTCGCAAACAAAGGACGGGGAGACAGTTTGATGCAAACTAAATTCTATTTATTAGCACTTTTACATGCAATTATATACCTTTTTCTTATCATCACACAACGTATGGAATTACCTAATTGGTTAGTTTCAGCTTGCATGTCACTACTTGATTGGCTACATGGCTATGGCTACATGGCTATTTGCCCTAATAAGGAGGTGCTATAGATGCTTCAAGCTAAGCAGATTTATTGTCACAACTTCTGTCCCTGGCTTCAATCACTTCTTCAGGTTATCTTATGCTGATCTTCCAGAGCAGGGGGCTGTGTCACCAGGATGTCTGTGCTTATCTTTTTGGAGACAGGGGAGATAGTACAAGGCTGTGTTTATACAGAGCTCTGCCATGGCCTGTACGATAACCAGTTTGCTTTGACTAATTGCTCTGTGCACACTGACTTCACATTCTCTGCACCCACACTAAGGCTGGCACAAATTTTTGAGATCATCCCCCATGCCACCTGCAGATAGAAACACAGCTTCTGTCCTTTAAGCAAGGCAAGAGAGACAGACTATTTTGGTGATAACCTGCTTAATTCCTTTTTTCTGCAGTGTCTTGCAAAGTGAACAGTCTGGGATTTTTCATGCATGCACAATAATTAGCACACATGGAAACCACTCTGCTCAAAGGCACTTGAGTTTTTAATGCCTTACTATAGTTAATTACTAAAGAAAATATTCTGTACATGTTACAGCAACAGAGAAATTAAAAAACAAATACTACAGACCTAATTTTGCACAAATCTATATTCTGGATTGACATCCACTATTATCTTTTATTGAAAATAAATAGCCTTTTCCAGAACAGTTACCTGCTTGTGAAGGTAAGAAAATAAATGGAAAGTGAATAACAAAACACAGTCCAATGGAAAAGCTACCTGATGTCTGACAACAGCCCTGCAGTGTCATTGGGGAATTAGGCAATAAAGAATTAGCCATTCCCTTAATCAGCCCACTTAGCAAAGACAACTTTTTTTATTGTTCTGAGTTAACTCAGCAGCTGAGAATCCACTGGCAGATTAAGGAGTTGGGAAAAATAAGGCCAGGAAAACCATGACAAGCACCCAAGCACTCAGTGAAGCAATGAAGCACTGGATGTGCTGAAGAGCAAGCAGGCTTTGCTTAAAACAATACTCTAATTTTAAAACTGTTTTCATGTCTCCATAGCAGCAGAACCCTCTTGAAGGAGAGGAAACAAAAACTAGAATTGCTGGAACATTCAATGCAAACGGATGGCTCAGAGAGATGCTGCTTTTCTCAGGTACTGAAGCACCTGCTACTGAAGAGGGTTGGCTCTTCAGGGAACAAACCAGCAGCTTTTAAGACCCAGCTAGGATTTTATAGCAACAAGCAAAAGCTGCACTTCTTTATCTAAACTGAGACACCGTAACAGGATGGCCTCTATACCACAGTTAGAAAACTAACAGAAGAAATTGTTGCAGCAGTTTAAGACTCAGTGCCCAGGTCCTTGCTCTCCATCCAGAATTTATTGCTGCTGCAGCTGGACCATTTGGATGGATTCTGCCAGTGCTTCTGGTCTACTTTTGAGAAGCCTGCACAGATTTCAGCAGGCAATTTGAGCCAAGCAACACCTCTAAAGCAGGTGAGATGTCTTTACACATTCACTTAGGGCTAGAGCTCTTTTAAACTATCACAATCATTTTCTGTAATAAATTGCCCAATGAAGATGCAGTTTAGAGCATTACAACCTGCTGCCGCTCAGCAGTGCTCCTCTGCATCTCAGCTGCAGGTTGAATGAACTGAGTGTTCTTCAGGCAAAGTGTTAATTAAACCAGGTCAGTCCACTGACTGAAAAAGCATCAGCCAGTGATTTTATCTGGAGGAAGTCAGTGATTTAGGGGCAGAGGAAAGTGGTGACATTTTCACTCATTCTCTGTTGGCAAAGTGAACATCCATCCATAGCCTGGTCTAGAGACAGCAATCCCAGCTTCTCTGCAGGTGTCCTTGTAACTATCCTGCTTGCCTGAAGATCACCAGTCCCAGATACCCAGCTTTGCTTCTCACCCAAAGCCAGCATTTCTTTGACCTAACATCAGTGGACCTGAGCAACCACTCATCTGTTACAAGCAAGAGACAGCTGGATTGTCTCAAGCAACCAAAACCACTTCCTTCACTAATGATCTTGAAGCAGCAGGAACCTGTGACCTCTTGTATCACCACAGCTGGACCTCAGGAAGAGCTACTCTGTTTTCTAATAGCATACTAAGACAAAACAGCCAACATCTGTTACAAAAACACGTTTAGTTTATGATTCTGGATCCTAAAGTTTCCCTTAATGCAAGTGAAAAGAGACAGACTATTCTAAAGACATTCTCAAGTAACTGTGACATGTTTTTGAGCAAATTTCCCTCCCCTGCACCAAAAGCTTTCAATTAACCTCTAGATTACTGTGGACAGTTTTTACAAATCTTTTTCAGAACTGACTCAGAGGAAATAATAATCCTTTATGACATTAGTAAACTTCAAAGCTTTTACAGCTGCTCTGAGGAGCTAAACTCTGGCAGGAACTTCCAGAGGCCTTCACCTATTATCACACTGTGCATACATTGCACAGAAACATCCATCTTCCTGCTGGTGAACAGCTGGATGACTTGAAAGACATCCCCCCCCATACACATTCCTCTCAACTGAGCAAACCTGATGTGGACATTACTTGGCTGTTAGTGCAATTTGTTTGGAGCAGCATTATTTGGATAATACTGGATAAACTGATGAGCCAGTGAAAATGCATTTCTAGAATGAAACAAGAGAAATAAACCCCAAATAACTAAAGGACATCTTGCAAAATGCTATATTCTCCAATACAAGAGCTGGACACACAAGAGGTGTTGTACAATACCAAAAAAAAAAAAAAAAAAAAAAAAAAAACAGAAAAAGGCAATGGCAACGTTAGTGTTAGCATTAAGACAAACACATAACCACTCGGGAGAGGTTCTATGTGGTGCTTTATTTGAGGCCCCAGGAACCAGGGGTATGCACCCAAATTTGATTCCCAAAAACCATACAATGCGGCCGTAATTTATCCCTGAAAATTTCACAGTCTAATTACATATTCAACAGGTTACAACATTTCTTAATACATATTCATGTGTAGATTACTTCATCGATGGATTACAGCATCAGTCCCTTTGCGCTTGCGTGGCTCCTTCTGGTGGTCGTTAGGTGGTCGTCAGGATGAAGTAAATAGTCTTCCTCTGATGAAGTAAATAGTCTTCCTTACTGTGCCCTTTTCACCTCTTTCTCTTGGATAATGTCCATCTGGTGTTGGGCAACTTCCAATGTGATTAACGTGAATTTTACTGCCAACTTTCTCTTATCTCTCCTTAGCTCACTCTGGTATGCACAGTCCCATCCTTATCTTGCTACCTAACGAAGTACCAATAAATCTTGAATACATGGTTTTCTATACCATTCTTTACAAGGTAAAACTTTTACATGTTTCCACACTTCTATTTCTACCTCTAATTCTAAAATAATCAATCCTAAAATAATCAGATTTGGAATATATTTCTTTTACTTTCTTTCTATCCCAACATTAGTAGGTAAAGGAAAAAGACAAGAATATTGAAAGACAGCCTCTATTAAACATTCATCTTAATGTGATGTAAACACCACAACCATTTAAAAAAAAGGTAGTTTTTATTCTCTAAAGTAAAGGTATGTAATTTTTAGAACTGCAAGTCTGTTACAACACAGCCTGAAGAGCACTTTTGCTGCAATCCTCTGCTGAAAAGCCATGCAACTTCCTACAGTAATGCTTTGCAGGAAGTTCCAGTTACTGCATTTGCAGCAACAGGCAAGGGACTAATTTTATTCTTTTGTGCTACAGTGAGAACTTTCAAGATCTGAGAACTTTAAGGCCAATACTTTTGACTTACTCAGAAACTTTTACTACAAAACATTGAAAAATATTTTTTAAAAAAATCACTGTACAAGTTTTATTTCATTTCATATAATTTTGAAAGTAGCAAACTAAATGCAGGAATTCCTACTTAACTGTAAAGTGGCTTTTGCTGACTTGACTTGCATCACTTCAAGCTATACATACCAAAACAAGAATACCAGTATTGCACATTTAGATGGCCCAGATAGTAAACAAAAGAGCTTAGTATGTTCCCAAAAGTCTCCAAACTGAGCCCTAGCATTTTAAACCTTACCTTTCCAAGTTAATTTCCATTAATTTTGTGCAAAGCTGCTTTGGTTCAACTTTCAATGTTTCCTACATGTTGGTAGGAAAGCTGCCTTTATGGTATAGATCTTTTTCCTTTCCTGGAAGGAATGATTTAATTCCAGATCAGAATGTATACATTCTATTGTGTTGTTCTAACCTTAATTTTAGAAAGATTCCCACGCTAGTTAGCTCACTAGACATAGACTTACTCTTTTAAGTAAACTGCCTTTTTTTTTTTTTTTTTTTTTTAAATAGGCAGAAGTGGCCAAAGATTTCTCTCTAGTGTTATCATAGAACAGTTTGTGAACTTCCTTTTGTCTCACAGTTTCATAGAGGTCACCTAAAATTGCTTTTTACTTCAGACATGTAGCTAAGGAAAATCTTGAAAGCTTTTTCACAGTCCAGCT